>CM061751.1:168520946-169120946 GCA_030979885.1 Lolium multiflorum | reverse complement strand
TCCGATGAATATGGAATACTATGTCAAGTTGATTATTGATCTATCATATATGTTATTTATGATCTTGCATGCTCTCTGTTGCTAGTAGAGGCTCTGGCCAAGTTGATACTTGTAACTCCAGGGGAGTATTTATGCTAGATAGTGGGTTCATGACTCCGGAATCTGGTGGAGTGCAACCCTAAGGTTGTGGATGTGCTGTTTCCACTAGGGATAAAACATCAATGCTTTATCTAAGGATATTTGTATTGTTTACATTACGCACAGTACTTAATGCAATTGTCTGTTGTTTGCAACTTAATACTAGAAGGGTGCGGATGCTAACCCAAAGGTGGACTTTTTAGGCATAGATGCATGTTGGATGGCGGTCTATGTTCTTTGTCGTAATGCCCTAAGTAAATCTCATATTAGTCATCATGATATGTATGTGCATTGTTATGCCCTCTCTATTTTCAATTGCCCAACTGTAATTTGTTCACCCAACATGCTATTTATCTTATTGGAAGACACCACTAGTGAACTATGGACCCCGGTCCATTCTTTTACATCTGAATACCCTCTACTGCAATCATTGTTCTCTTTTGTTTTCTGCAAGCAAACATCATTTTCCACACCATACGTTTAATCCTTTGTTTCAGCAAGCCGGTGAGATTGACAACCTCTTTGTTAAGTTGGGGCAAAGTAGTTTGATTGTGTTGTGCAGGTTCCACGTTGACACCGGAATCCCTGGTGTTGCGCACTACACTCCTTCACCAACAACCTTCACGTGATCTTCATCTCCTACTGGTTCGATAACCTTGGTTTCTTCTGAGGGAAAACTCGTTGTTGTACTCATCATACCTTCCTCTTGGGGTTCCCAACGGACGTGTGCTTTACCGTCACAAGCACCGCCGGGAACTACGAAGGGAGCCACAGTTACCAAAGCGAGCTCCAGCAGAGCGGGCATCCCATCGGCGGCAACCGCGGCCGTGGCGAGCCGGCACGGAGGTCCTCCCTAGACACCATGCGGGGGGCCAAGAGCTCAGATCCCCGCCGCCCCTTCCTCGGTGTCGCGAGCTTGGCGCGGCGTCTGCGGGCGGCAGGAGGGGTGGGGGACGGAGGGAGGAAGCGGCGGCGGACCTAGGGTTTCGCCTCCTCGGTCGCCTGGAGGAGGCGACACGAGGAGAGCGACGTATTCCTCGCACCGACATCCCTCTCCCTCAAATCTGCCCTCACCCACTCTATAAATCTGAAGTTCGGGAAAATTTACACAGGATATTACACAAAAGAGAGAGATGTGATTCCAAGTCTGGATGGAGCTATCTCGCCTGGCGAAGGGATGGTTCGGCGTGAAGGGAGTGCGGAAGTGCGACCACCCTCGATGGAAAAACGGCTTTGGATTTAAAGTCTGAAGCACCCCTCCGGGAAACCCCACGCGTAGAGGTGGACGTTGCCGCAGCTAAAGTTGAAGATGGGGGAAGGGGCGCCGCCGCTCGAGGTGCTGGAGGGAAGGCGGTGGATCATGCGAGAGAGAGGAATTTTACGTGAGGGAGAGGAGGAGGCCGCAATCCCTATTCCCCGCTCATAGCGGAGCGATTCGCTCCCTTTGAAGCGGCGGACGAGTGGGCGGCCAGTAGCGCCTAACTGTACGGTTTTTCCTTTGATTTCCGGTTTTACTGGCCTTTCCCATTTTTTCGGTTTCTGGTTTGTTTCTTTTTGGTTTCTGCTGGTTTTGTTGATTTCAAAATTTGTTCAGATTTTTTTTGTTCAGATTTAAAAAATGTTCATACTTATAAATTTGTTTAAATGCGAAATTTGTTCAAATTCAAAATTTGTTCAAATTTGAAATTTGTTCAAATCCGAAATTTGTTCAGATCTGAAAATTGTTCGGTACTTAAATTCATTATTTTCAAATTGTTCCATTTTGAATTTGGTCGATTTTGAATTTTGTTCAAATTTTCGAGGTTGGTGGTCGATGGCATGACAGCCATGTTCGTACATTGGCCTATGAGCGATTTGACGACACTTGCAAAGCGTTGTATAGGCGCTCCCGGAGGAGGCGGTGCGATAGGCAGAAAGAAGGAGAGATTGGGTCGATCCTTTTCTGCGTGGCCTCTTGATGTCTACGGGTGCTTCTATTCTTGTAGACAGTGTTGGGCCTCCAAGAGCAGAGGTTTGTAGAACAGCAGCAAGTTTCCCTTAAGTGGATTACCCAAGGTTTATCGAACTCGGGAGGAAGAGGTCAAAGATATCCCTCTCATGCAACCCTGCAACCACAAAGCAAGAAGTCTCTTGTGCGCACCTACGTATGAGTCCCCACTAGGCGGCAGAGAGAAGTAAGCTAGTAATTGGTATGAATAAGTATTTTAGTAGTGGCGCCGAGATAAATGACTCTACGGCATTGCGAGATTCTTGTAGTAATACTCCAAAAACAAGCAAACGGTAGTGGATTGTTTATCGCTGTCAAAGTGATCAAAAGGTAAACGACGATAGTGTACTGAGCGTGTATAATGACAAGGCCAGTTGATGGTAGCACAAGGCAGTCACTGAGAGCACGATAGCTGGACAACATCACTATTGGACATGATATACAGAATAGATAAATGCATACTCTACACTTTTGTTGGATGATGAACACATTGCGTAGGATTACACGAACCCTCAATGCCGGAGTTAACAAGCTCCACAATAATGCTCATATTTTAGTAACCTTTAGTGTAAGATAGATCAAAAGACTAAACCAAGTACTAGCATAGCATGCACACTGTCACCTTCATGCATATGTAGGAGGAATAGATCACATCAATATTATCATAGCAATAGTTAACTTCGCAATCTACAAGAGATCATGATCATAGCCTACGCCAAGTACTCACACGGTGCACACGCTGTCACCTTTACACACGTGGAGGAGGAATAGAGTACTTTAATAACATCACTAGAGTAGCACATAGATGAATAGTGATACAAAACTCATATGAATCTCAATCATGTAAGGCAGCTCATGAGATCATTGTATTGAACTACATAGGAGAGATGAACCACAGCTCGGTACAGCCCCGAGCCTCGATGGAGAACTACTCCCTCTCATGGGAGCAGCAGCGGTGATGAGATGGCGGTGGAGATGGCGCGGTGTCGATGGAGAAAGCCGGGGCACTTCCGTCGGCGAGTGCGGAGACTCCTGTCCCCAGATCTTGGCTTCGCGATGGCGGCGGCTCGGAAGGTTTTCTCGGGTCTCGTCTTCGTAAGGGTTTCGATGCAGGGGCTTTATATAGGCGAAAGGGCAGCGTGAGGGCGAAGGGCGACCACACCATAGGGTGGCGCGGGCCCAGCCCTGGCCGCGCCACCCTATCATCTGGGGCCCACCACTACAAGAAAAGTTCTGATAGACAACGTCCCAAAATCGTCAACTAAGGGGCATTTTTCGTCGCCTATGGGCCTAACCCGACGATATGGGTTCTGTTGTCGAAACTGCGTCAGGCAAAGTCCAACGACGATTTTTTCGGTCCGTCGCGCTTGGGCGCCCTTCCGCCACGGAAAATCGGACCGTTGCGGAAGTGTTTCCGGGAGCCCGTTGACTGCTGACGTCATGCAAACTGACACGTGGCAGACGCCGTTAACTGCCAGTTAACGGCGTTAACCGGCTGAAACCCCGTGGTAGATGGTAGGCCCACACGAGGCCTGCCACGTCTTAAGCGGGCCGGGCCAGATGACATAGTTTGACCGGTCAACTATATAGCTGGGCTGGTCCATTAGTTACGTGGGCCGGGCCTAACCTCTAATGTTGATGGTCAAAACTTAAATGGGCACCCATTTAACATGTGGGAGTCCACCTTAGCGGCCCAGAAGCAAGTGGGCGGGCCACACAGTGGGTCCACTTTCTGAAAAACCGGCCCATTTAGTGTGTGGGGTCCGTATAGCAAGTGGGCCCAACAAGCTAGTGGGCGGGCCAAAACACAGTGGGTCCCACTTTATTCTGAGGTCGGCCCATTTAGTATGTGGGGTCCAAATAGCAAGTGGGCCGGCCCAACAAGATGGTGGCCGGGCCAAAAACAGTGGGTCCCACCTTCCTGTTAAAAGGCCGGCCCATTTAGTATGTGGGGTCCACCATATAGCAAGTGGGCGGCCACCAACTAGTGGGCGGGCCAAAAACGTGGGTCCCACATTTTGTTAATGGGCCGGCCCATTTGGTATGTGGGGTCCACCATATAGAAAGTGGGCCGGCCCAACAAGATAGTGGGCCGGGCCAAAAACACAGGTGGGTCCCACCTTCCACTTAAAGGGCCGGCCCATTTACCATGTGGGACCACCATAGAGCACGTGGGCGGCCCAACAACATAGTGGGCTGGCCCAAAAACACAGGTGGGCCCCACTTTCTGTTGAAGGGCCGGCCCATTTAGTATGTGGGGTCCACCATATAGCAAGTGGGCCGGCCCAACAAGATAGTGGGCCGGGCCAAAAATACAGGTGGGTCCCACTTTCCTCTTAAAGGGCCGGCCCATTTAGTATGTGGGGTCCACCACAAAAGCAAATGGGCTGGCCCAACTATTTAGTGGGCCGGCCCAGTAGTATGTGGGGTCCACCTTAATGCAAGTGGGCCAGCCCAATTAGAGTGTGGGGTCCACGGTAAATCAAATGGGCTGGCCCAAGAAGTAAGTGGGCCAGCCCGTTTAGTTGTTGTTTATATGCCGCATAATATGCGCTTTAGGATTTTGCGGGCAGGCACATATGTGATTTTGCTTAATTGGGCCGTTTAAGGGATGGGAATTCGTGATTTAGATACTGAGAATATTTACGCAGCATTGATTTCTGTCGGATAGCCTCACTTACCACAAGCACCAAAGAAAAAATGCGCGAAAGAACTATAAAAACTAACTAAATATTACATCAGCTGCAAGGCATTGAAAAAAATATTACAGAACCCAGAGAAATTGAATGGTAATTAAACCTAGCAATACAATGAAGCGATCCGGCAATCTTTTAAGTTGTCCATGCAGCACCTATATCTGAAACAAAGACATTACAAGTTAAGACAGCAACAATGGAAAGGCAAAGACACTACAATATTGTTTGCCAAAGAATTTGGAACTCATCATTTCGTCGTTATAACAAGATCATTGTAATGCGCACAATAAGCAAACAAAGAGTGCATGCCGCATACCAACAACCAATATAACAGAGCATGTTAGAATGAAACAACAGACTTACTACTGTCGAGTCCCATGCAAACCAACATGTTCAGGGAGTACAAAATTGGCATGAACAACATAGTAGCAGGCTATAAATTTTGTAACGACGACTGAGCAAGATACAGAATATAGTGGGATCACCTGTGAACTTGTATAAGAGGGAATGCAAACCAATATGTTCAGCATTCCATATGTGAGCGTCATGCCAAGTCAGAGAAACAAGTCGATAATGCAGCTTTTGAAGAACAAGATGGCACACAAAATTATTATCTAGTAATATGACAAGTTTATTTGTACTACAGGCTAGATAGCAGAGTGATAGCATGCCAAACTAAGTCCTTACTTTGTTAGCTTACAATGAACTAGATACAAAACAATGGCATCACCTGTAGTACAGGGAATGCAAGCCAACATGTTCATGGAGTAAAAAATTGGCACAAACAACATAGTAGCAGGCCATAATTTTTGAAACAACATCTGAGCAAGATAAAGTTATGATGGCTAGATCTACAGAGCAGGGAATGTAAACCAAATATAGAAGTTACGATGCCAAAAGCTATAGAGCAGGGAATGCGAACCAACATGTGCAATTACTTAAAATTGGCCATGAACTAAATAATAGCAGGATGTTACTATAATAGCTAGGAATAAAACAGATAGGAGTTATAATGGCATCACTGATAAACTTGTAGATAAGGGAAAAAAATCAATTTGTTTCGGGATATAAAGTTGTAATGAGCAACACATAGAGGATAGTTAATGCTACGGCTTAGGATGGACCAGAAACGGAATATAGTGGGATCTGAACTTGTAGAAAAGGGAATGCACACCAATATGTTCACAATTCTATATGTGAGCGCCATGCCAATTAAGAGAAACAAGTTAATATTGCAGCTTTTGAAGAATCAGATGGCAGACAAAATTATGATGGAAGTTGCTGCTGTGACGAGTTCAAATAAATTTGTACTGCAGGATGGCAGAGCGATAGCATGCAGGAACTAATAGCAGGCAGTTAATTTGTACTGCAGGATGGCAGAGCGATAGCATGCAGGAACTAATAGCAGGCAGTTAGCTTACGACGAAGTAGATAGAAATAACAATGGCATCACCGTAGTACAGGGAATGCAAACCAACATGTTCAGGGAGAACAAGATTGGCATGAACAACGAATGAGCAAGATAGAAGTTATGATGGCTACATCTACAGAGCAGGGAATGCAAACCAAAATGTTCAATCGCTTGAAGTTAGCAATGAACTAGAAAATGGCAAGGTGTTACGGTCATAACTAGGAATGAACTAAAAGAGCTTCAGACAAACAGGCATCTGAACCCAGAACATGGCGCTAAAACAAGGGACTTACATTAGGAGAAGCACTCTGTGGGAATCACAGCAGATCTTCCTGGGGTTGATAGATCCGGTGATGAAGTACACTACATGTGCTCCTTGGGGTTGGAGAGACGGCCATTAAACTTCATGGTTACTCATCTAATCTGCAAAGACGTAACGGCGCGTCGTTAGCACAAACAGGTTCCCCCAAGATTAAACAAGAACTTGCAGGCAAGCAATAGAAAAGCGACAGTAGAAGAGTTTAGATCATGGACGGCGCCGGTGAAGCAGATTCGGTTCATGCACATCGGTGTCGGTGAGCAAGATCCGATGCGGTGGACGATGCCGCAGCTGAAGCGACTGCGGTAGACTGCTGGATGAGCATATGGTTTCGAGGTTCGGCGGGGATGATCCGGTCCGGTTGATGACGGCGTCGATGAAGCGGCTCCGGCAGGCAGCCGGATGACGAGGATCGCGAGGGCTCGGGTAGGCCAGGGAAGTCCGGCGGGGATGTTCCGGTGCGGTGGTCGTGGAGGTGGTAGAGAGAGGGACTTGGGAAGTTCCGGTGGGTGGTCTGAGGGAAATGAATTTTTTTGGGAGGGTTTCCGGGGCTAGGGAGGTGGTGATCCAAAAAATGACGGGCAGACCCCCCCACCAACCGACTTTCTGTCATCTCCACAAGGGTAGAATGGGAATTTGAAAGCGTGTGAATTTTTTGTATTTTGTGGGCGGGAAGTTTTGCCGCTATGAGATTTTGAATTTGGCTAAGGTCCAAGTATAATGATAAAAAATTGTGAGACCGTACTAGTACCTCTGTTCAAGGCCGAGTGCAAAATCAAATCATCATCACCTTGAATATCGGTTACTATCATCGTGTTCTATCTTCTTATCCCATTCAAAAACACGCCTGAAATATTTCTAGATTGGCGGGAGATTTTGCCGCCCGACTGAGATTTGATTTTGAATATGGCTATGGTCAAGTAATATAATATAATACTAATATAAAGACGGTACACCTGGTTAAGTACTAATTGCTCTGCTTCGGCAGTTAAGGCCAGCAGCCACATCAAGCCATCATCATTACAAACAAAATCAGTCAAATCTAGAAGCTAGTATAGGATAAATTCACAGCAGCATAATAAATCCAGAAAACTAAGTATAATACTACATAAACTGCATACAAGAGCCAAAAGCAGCCAATAACAATGTTAATGTTCACGACAAACTAATCTGAAAATAATACAAGACACAATGTATGGCCAACATGAAGATTAGGATACCCCAGGATGAACGAATATGTTCTTCATTCAGCATATATTTCTTCGTCACTCCATTGAAGGAAATTTTCATTGAACTCCTTCCGTCTGCAGTGTGCAGCCAATACATCCTCCAAACGGTATGGCCTTTGTTCATTTCTCATACCGTAGTTTCCTAATCTATTCACATGTATTGGCCACTCATCCCAGGCCTTTATATCATCAAAGTACTCTCTGATATAACCAAAATCTGTGTAGTAGATGCAGCCAGGTCGAAGTGTCGGGTGCACTCTGGTGTCGACGGAGATACACCGGATATAATGGACGAAGAAGGCACGACTGCCAATGTTATTGACGGCATGGAGAGAGCGGCTCTCAGTGTCCACACGGTACACCAATGGTTGACCTTCCTCCAAATGCTTGTTGTCCAACAACACAAGCAGCAGAGCACCATCCGACTTCACAAGGTAGAACTTGTTATTTCCAAGTTCTGGAAATGAAAATAGTGTATCCATTTTGACAGTGCTCGCACGCTGCTCCAACTGGACATTGTTGGTGCACACTAATTTTCCGAACTCAAAATTGTTCACAGCTATTGCATACAATTCACCATTGAACGGGGTAATGCAACGCAGACAATGGTGCTCGATCGAAAATCTTCCTTCTCCCCAATCTTCATCTATACCCTTAGTTGGAGTGCTCTCATCGACCCAAGCAATTTCCGCCGGGTAATCTTTGGAAACGAAGACCATAGTCGGGGACTTCATCACAGCGACTGACTTCAGAATAACGTTTGGCATATGCGCCTCAAACATAGTATTCAATGTCTTTGTGAGTGGGTTCAGAAGCCGTATCTTGTGCGGCTGGTTCTTCTGGGCAAGCACGATGACGCCACGGCAAAAGCCGACAAAGTAGTATCTAAAATATATTGATGAAGATAACATTCAGCACTAAGATGTTTACGATTGAAAATAAAAATAGATTAACTCTATAGATATGGAGGAATTTGAACCTTGCATGAACTTCCGTTAGATCGATGGTGACGTAGCGGGATGTGCGGAGGTGGAGGAAGGTGAAATCAGCAGCGCGTGGAAGGCCGTGGTCTAGCATGATCCATTCGTGCAGGTGCACGTCGGGCTCAGGTAAACCTGAGCGCCAATTTCTACAGACTTGCCTCATAGCAGAGTAGGTGTCAGCGTACTGCTCGTTCGCCAGTAAGCATTCGCCGATCTTGTGAAGTGGTCCATCAGCCGAGAGAGAGGCCCAGTTCACGGAGGCGACGGCCGCCGGCGCATTCTTCTTGTCCATCGCCGGCAGGGAGCGCGCGTGGGCGGTTGGTGTTTTTTCCTTCGATTTGGAGAAGTTGATGGGACGTGAGAGGCGTGGTTGCGTGCGTGAGTGAGAATGAGACTGTGTGCAGAGGGAGGGAGAGAGGGGGCTCTGGCAACGTGACGGTTGGTCTCGGCAGTTTCTCAAAAAAGCTAGACGTTTGGTCTCAACACGCGCACCGCCTAACCGCTGTGCACCGCGACACGCGTCCGTGGTACTGCACGTCTGCACCGTTACGTGTACTCAGTTAGCCTTACACTGGAAAAATATCTGCACTCAGTTTTCCCCTCGAGTACTAATACTGGCTAGTGCATTACCTCATAAAAAAAATACTGGCTAGTGCAATATACTCAGTTTTACCCTCAAGTGGCTGATCAACAGAGAGTCAACAAATGGGATTAAGCTATCTAATTGAGTAATTTCATGCGCAAAAAAAAATCATAGTGCCTCCTACTCATGGAGTCTTGTTAAGAAGAGGAGGTCTAATACGTGGAAAACAGAATAGCACACCACAGGTCCGAAATGATGGAAAGGGCTAGGCAATCCACTTATTATAGAACTCAACAAAAACCACATGGAACTATATTAAACTTATGCAGTAGCCAACGCAACCAAAAGTCAGAAGTGCAGGCTGAATCCCAAAGGCACAACACAATAAGGAAACTTGCAACCTTATATAAAAGGGGCTATGCAACCCACTTATATACACATTAACAGCCATCCTCGTGTGTGACAAGAGAAATTCAACACTGGATTCGGAGGTAGGCACATGAAGCTTTACAAGGGCCAATGGGGCACCAACAATTTAAGGATGAATTGAACCACACCGTCAACAATTCAAACTCGAGACCTTGGCTCTAATACCATTTAAGTTCGAACGGATTGAAAAGGCTAGGCAACCAATTTCTAAAACATCCACAGGAACAACTACCAAGTTGATCCCAGCCGTAGATAAATGCATCCACCAACAAAATAGGAACAGTGCCTCAGTCTCAGTAAACATTTCACAATACCAAGGTACTCACATGTCAATGTCAGTGTTTTCATCTCCAATTATCTATGGCATTTTATTAGTCTTTTGAGAGATTATAACAAACTTGATTGGCCTCCTGCAGTAGGGCATCACATGCTTCTGATCTCGATCTCAACATGTCAACTTGGTTTCTTAACACATCTGCTGCAGCTCGTTCTATTTGGATTTGTTCCTCCAGAACTTGTGCAGAGAAAGACTTGGACTTGGACTTGGACTTGGACTGCAAAAACCCAGCATTTCGCAGGAAAGTGTTTTTGGTGATATCTTTATTTTTAAGTACCATGGTAAATGTCTCCATACATTCTTCTAGAGTTTTTTCCATACCATCTTTCCCGGGTTTTGCCATCTCCAATTTCATATTTGCCTGAAAAGTTTTGAGTCGTGTAAAAATAAAAGTTATTACAGAGAAACATGCAGACGGTAGATTTAATGTGTATGAACTACTTCTAATCCTACAAGTTGGTATGCCTGATTACACATCAAATGCATTTTCACAAAAACGCCTACAAGATCATATTGACATATTGCTCCTACAAATTGGCAAGTGTGTAGTTAAAAAATTTAAATCATAAAGAAGACTTACAATAACACTTTCTGCAAGTTCTCCTATCACATTATGTTTGTTCTTCTGGCATGCCTCGAACTGCTCTGCCAGAGTCATCTCTTTGTCTGGTTGCATGTTGTTTGCATGATCTACTTTCTGCATTTTTGTACAATCATATGGAGATCAAATAACGTGGTTGAAATGGAGGATGGAAATATAACATGCACACGGAGTTCTACACAATTTACGAGTAACATATGTAGCAGTACAGACCAGCGGGGCATTACTTTTTGCCAGAGATGCCCAACCAAGTGACGAGATCCTGTACGGCTTGGTAAACGTTGTTTCAAGCGGTTAGCCTGGTTCCTTTTAGACAACGTCTGCAAAAGGAGACTAGTGAGACACTGGCGCAAAATAAGTATTCGGAATTTAATCTGGTTTCACGGTCCTCATAAGCCATACCACATTCTTTGGATCAGACCAATGCTTGACAAGATCTCCCCACTGCTCGTCAGTCATACAGGGTGCAGGAGACTTTGTTCGAACATTGGCAGTAATCTGGCCAGTGAAGTATGTCGCCTTAAGCTTATAGCGGTGCTGGCGCAACAATTCTTTGAATATGGAAGCGATGACAAACTTTACATCCTCATTATCCTCATCGAATTCAAACCTTAACTGCTCACAACGGTGGAATGATTGGTGAGTTATATAGCATAGAAACAACAGTAAGCTACAAGAAATGGGACAGATCAATGTGGAATAATTTATCATTACCAGGAGAAGCATGACTTACGTGTAAATTATGCACTAAACTCTCGAACTGTGAAGGGGTGTCAACGTGCTGCTTCCACAATGGGAAGGTAGGAAGTTCATTCCTGATAAAATGGCCAACCTGTGATACAAGATATGAAGATTCATGCGGATGAAGTGGCCTTCTGCCACCTACAATAGATGTGATGCGAAATCTTGAACCCATTCCGGAAATCTTAGCTGCAAGTTTTTTTCCTACCGTTGGCCCCCTCGTTTTTATTGATCGTGGCGAACCTACCAAGTTAAGCATTACATCAAGCTATCATGGTATATAGATACATAAGGGAGCATTAAACTACAAGTCTTGAAAAAAGTATTACCTTTTTTGGCGTGGGTCTCATCATCGGGAGAGGAGTTGTCTTTCGCAGGACTAAGGGTCGGAGGGAGATCATCACCAGTTTGCTGGTGTTGTGGCAGCACTGTTTGGACATTTGAGGCTGTATCATCTGGGACTAGCATCATGTGTCCTTGGCCATTATTACCTACCACCACTCCTGATGGTGCCAATTCTTGGCTAGAATTTGCTGTGGAAACTGGTTCTGTTGGCAATTGTTGCTGAGAAACAGTATTGGCAACTGGTGGTTGTGGAATGTGTGGGCTGGTACATGCTGGGGCTACTTCTGTCTGATTCGATGGTTTGTGGTTTTTACGAGACCTTTTACTGTTATCATTCTTGGCCTGTTCGCCACCTCGTGTCAGTCTCTTGTTAGACCTTGTAATAGGAGGAGCAGCACGAGCATCAGGCTTAACTCTTTTTTTATTACGCACTGTCACCCATCCTCCGGTATCAGCCTGAGGTTCCTGTTGAGTGTTCTTCCTCCTATTCGTTCTTGAAAAGTTCTTTCCCGAATCTGCAGATGCCTGTCACACATAAATGATATTTCAATGTACAATATTATATGATGATGATATGCAGATGGAATGGAAAAACAGTCAGGCAACATATGCCAAAACATATATGAGGCGTTAACTAAGCAGGAAAAATTGTAGTAATGAGATTGAACATGGCATGGGTAACATATTTGGTAGGACTGGGATACAACAAATGGAAGTTGGGACAAATAATTCGATGACAGGACAGAGAAAACTCACCTTGTTGTGTTGCAGACGATAGTCGACCAGGGCATCTTCCTGAGTCAGCTCGCCATCACAATCAGCAGGATCAAATTCTGAATCAGAGGAATGTTCCGTATCCTTTGTGAGGGAGGTGGGTGGCGTTTTTGCACTAGACCTTGTAGAAGGATGTAGTGTTAGGCCCAACGAGGCTGCAACTCGGCTATTATGCAGAATAGTTTGCCTCCGTTGCTCTTCGTACTCATTCTCGAGTGGAAGACCTAACATGCATTGGCGAGAAATGCAGATGAGATTTATCATGGAACTGTGCATATAAGAACAAATTAATAGTAGCAGTGAGACTGCTCAAAAGGTGTAATGACAAACAAACTATGGCTCAAAAATAATTGATGTTCATATTGTCAAGCTTCATGCACTAGCCAACGCAACCGGAAGTCCGGACTGATGGAAAGGGCAAACAAATTATGGCTCAAAAATAATTTATGTTGGGCAACAAAGGGCAGCAGCAACAATTTTTAGGATAAGTATGATGTCAAGCTTCATGCAGTAGCCAACGCAACCAAAAGTCCGAACTGATGGAAAGGGCTAAGCAATCCACATATAGACTCAAACACATATAAGTGTCATTTTCATGCCAATGGTTAACCATATGGAATGGCGTGTGCTTAATATAATTGCCTAGGGTCTTCCAAATTCCAACAGATCGATCTATTGGATGAACTTGCTAGAGCATGCAATTCGAAATGGTATCAGACCTACAAGGTCCTGAGTTCAAATCCTAGCAAGTAGCAACGCAGTATTCAAAATAAATATTTGCAGCCTTCCTAAAAAAATATCTAATGATACATGCCTAAGGCTCGGTCTATTGAATGAGTGGTTTTATCACTTAGCACCACAAGTTGGGGATTTTTAATCACAAAACACCAACATTTGGGGAAATTATTTCACATAACACATTATTTGTCATTAGTCGGCTTGACAAGAGCATGACCCTACAGCGTGACACCAATTTACAGTACGTGAGCATGTTTGCTACAAACAAATGAATTTTGGTGTGAAATTTTGTAGACACTCTGTGGAAATGAGAATATGAGTCACACTTGTTACATATGCTACACACAAATGAATTACCATATGACAAATATCCACAAGAAATTATAACCACACAAGAACATGAGATTTGGGTAATATATTCTGTACCAGCATAAGGTTTTGATAATGTTTACCAATACAACTACCCTGGACATAAGATTTTATTTTGAACTGTCTGGACATAAGATTTAACAACTAGTGTTGACAAACAGCTTTGTATTTGCGTTTAACAGCAAATACCACAAAATAAAGTCTAATTGTCTTTCTCCTGCGGTCACTCTTAAACTGACGGTGGCCGGAGGTCACTAATGGGCTATCAAACAGAGATCATGTATTCTGCGAAACAATTACCCCAAATGTTAGTGTTTTGTGATACAAATTTCTAGGGTTGTGGTTCTGTGATAAAAAAAATCCTGAACTTCTGGTGTTAAGTGATAAAACCTCATTGGATGAACTGGCTAGAGCATGCAATTCCACATGGCGCACACAGAGTTGCAAATAGAAAAAAATACAGGCAGTTTAATACTATCAATAAATTGCTCTCCTAGCTTGACTGCTATCATAACCTTTGTAATACGTACTACCACCATCCCGAAGTTTTTATCAAAAATCATTAACATGCAAAATACAAATTTAATATCATTAAATAGATAACGAATATATTTTCGTACGGTATCTACAAAATATTATATTTCTTGATAGATTGTTCTGAAAGTTTGGTCAAACTTTACTTGGTTTGACTTTTATAAATAAGCCTTCAGGTTTGGGGTGGAGGTAGTAATGTAGTATACTTCAAACCCCAAAAAAGTACCGCACAGAAGTGATATTTGGAAAAGAAATGCGTAACGAAAGCGGACATAAGCTCTGCCTCTCCATCAGCAGATGTAAGGTTACGATCAGCAGAGTTCCGAGATAAAAAAAAATACAGGCAGTTTAATACTATCAACAAATTGCTCTGCTAGCTTGACTGCTATCATAACCTTTGTAAAATGCATACTTCAAACCCCCAAAACATATCACACAGAAGTGATTCTCGGAAAAGAAATGCATAACGAAAGCGGACATAACCTCGATCTTCCTCTCGATCAGCAGATGTAAGGTTAAGATCTCATATAGCTACGCGGCAAACAACTATCTACACTGATCTAATATCAGCAAGAATGCATTGCAAGAAAGCAACGAAAACTAGTGTAAGAAATCAAATGCATATAACAAAAGCGGACATGTAAAGTATTCATCAACCTTCGTCTGAGGCCCGGGCGGATTTACTCTTTGGTTGGGGGTGGTCGACTTTGGGGCCGCGTTTTTTGCCCATCTCGATCTCCGGTGAGGTGGACTACAGAGTCGGGGAAGCAGATCCGGAGGAGATATGGCGCGGTGAACGTCGGCGTCGAGGAAGCTAATCCGGCTTGCTAGGCAGCAAGGGAGCCGGTAAAACGTGGTCGGTCACTACGGTGGCCGGTGAGAAGGCAGTGATGGTGAGGAGGGGCGGTGGGGCACGGCCGTCGTCGTGGGAGTGTGCCTGGTAGAAGCATGAGAAAGATGTGGTGTTCGAATTGTGCTCTACAGGGAAATATCCTCTGTGGACCGATGTTTATAGGCCGACGGGCAAACCGCAGGTTTTGGGGTAGCTTGAAAATGGGACGCGCCAACAATTTCGGCGCGTGTTTTGCGGCAGAGATGAAAGTCACCCATAAGAAACTTTCCTCATGGATGCTTGTTGCTTGGTCGTGTGGACAACATATATAGTGGGAGATGCCCATAGCTAGCTAGGCCATTCATATCAAACTCGAGTGATTATCACTAAGTTTACAATGAATATATTTCATGACACTTGATATTGGCCGGATAGTAGAAAATATATTTCATGACTATCGATCCCATATTAGTTAATTTATATTATTTCAATTGCTAAAATATTTTCATATTCTTTTAGAGTTCTAAAAACACACTACACAATGACAATGGATTTTACCACTATTTTTCTGAATGTTTATGCCCATTTGAATCTTGGTCAAATCCTAGGTTTGACCAAGATTTAAGCATATGAAAATGAAAAGGTAAGCCTGGATCCTTCCTAGCTAGTCATTCTAAAATGAAGCTTTTGGGGGGTTCTTGAAATCTCAATGTTTGAAACCCAAAACCACTTCTCTTCATGGTTGACTTCATAAGACATGCAGAGTTTAGGGTTAGGGGGTAGATACATGATTTGTCGGGTTTGAATATGTCTAGACATGCTTGTTTATCAACTTGAATGCTTACTATATGACATAAGAAGGCTATATATGTGCTTTGGTTTTTCATTTTTCTAGTTTTTTGAATGTTATATGCCCATTTGAAGATTTTGGGTGGTTCTTGAAATTTTCATGTTTGAAACCAATACGACTTCTCTTCATGCTAGACTTCATAAGATCGACCGAGTTTATGGTTAGGGGCTAGATACATGATTTGTCTGGTTTGAACATGTCTAAACCTTGTTTATCAACTTGCAAGGCTTACTATATGACATAAGAAGACTATGTGCTTTTGTTTTTCATTCTTCTATTTTTTTATTTTATGCCCATTTGAATCTTGGTCAAATCCTATGTTTGACCTGGATTTAAACAAGTATAAAATATGAAAACGAAAAGGTAAGCCTGGATCCTTCTTAGTCACTCTAAAATGAAGCGACTTTTGGGATGTTCTTGAAATTTTCATGTTTGAAACCCAAAACCACTTCTCTTCATGATTGCTTCATAAGACAGAGTTTAAGGTTAGGAATAGATATATACATGATTTTCTAGTTTGAATATGTCTAGACCTTGTTAATCAACTTGAATGCTTACTCTATGACATAAGAATGCTATGTGCTTTAGTTTATCATTCTTTTGGTTTTTTCCTGAATTTTTATGCCCATTTGAATCTTTGGTCAAATCCTAGGTTTCACAAAGATTTAAACAAGTTTAAAATCTGAAAATTAAAAGGTAAGCATGGATCCTTCTTAGTCACTCTAAAATGAAGCTTTTGGGAGGTTTTTGAAATTTCCATGTTTGAAACCCAAAAACCACTTCTCTTCATGCTTGACTTCATAAGACAGAGTTTAGAGTGTTAGGGGTAGATACATGATTTGTCTAGTTTGAATATGTCTAGACCTTGTTTATCAACTTGAATTCTTACTATATGACATAAGAAGGCTATGTGCTTTGGTTTTCCATTTTTCTGGTTTTTTTGAATTTTATGCCCATTTGAAGATTTTGGGTGGTTCTTGAAATTTTCATGTTTGAAACCAATACGACTTCTCTTCATGCTAGACTTCATAAGATCGACCGAGTTTATGGTTAGGGGTAGATACATGATTTGTCTGGTTTGAACATGTCTAAACCTTGTTTATCAACTTGAAAGCTTACTATATGACATACGAAGACTATGTGCTTTTGTTTTTCATTCTTCTATTTTTTTATTTTATGCCCATTTGAATCTTGGTCAAATCCTATGTTTGACCTAGATTTAAACAAGTATAAAATATGAAAACGAAAAGGTAAGCATGGATCCTTCTTAGTCACTCTAAAATGAAGCGGCTTTTGGGATGTTCTTGAAATTTTCATGTTTGAAACCCAAAACCACTTCTCTTCATGATTGACTTCATAAGACAGAGTTTAGGGTTAGGGGGAGATATATACATGATTTTCTAGTTTGAATATGTCTAGACCTTATTTATCAACTTGAATGCTTACTATATGACATAAGAATGCTATGTGCTTTGGTTTATCAATCTTTTGGTTTTTTCCTGAATTTTTATGCCCATTTGAATCTTGGTCAAATCCTAGGTTTCACAAAGATTTAAACAAGTTTAAAATCTGAAAATTAAAAGGTAAGCATGGATCCTTCTTAGTCACTCTAAAATGAAGCTTTTGGGAGGTTTTTGAAATTTCCATGTTTGAAACCCAAAACCACTTCTCTTCATGCTTAATTGACTTCATAAGACAGAGTTTAGAGTGTTAGGGGTAGATACATGATTTGTCTAGTTTGAATACGTCTAGACCTTGTTTATCAACTTGAATTCTTACTATATGACATAAGAAGGCTATGTGCTTTGGTTTTTCATTTTTCTGATTTTTTTGAATTTTATGCCCATTTGAATCTTGGTCAAATACTAGCTAGGTTTGACCAAGATTTAAACAAGTTTAAAACATGAAAATGAAAAGGTAAGCCTCGATCCTTCTTAGTCACTCTAAAATGAAGCTTTTGGGAGGTTTTTGAAATTTGCATGTTTGAAACCCAAAACCACTTCTCTTCATGCCTTACTTCATAAGACGGAGTTTAGGGTCGTTAGGGAGTAGATACATGATTTGCCTGGTTTGAATATGTCTAGACCTTGTTTATCATCTTGAATGCTTACTATATGACAGAAGAAGACTATGTGCATTGGTATTTCATTTTTTTTTGAATTTTCATGCCCATTTCAATCTTGGTGAAATCCTAGGTTTGAGCAAGATTTAAACAAATTTAACACGTGAAAACGAATAAGCATGGATCCTTCTTAGTCACTCCAAAATGTACCAATTGATAGATGTGTTAACTTTGCTTCATGGAAAAATTAATGTCATGTAAATGAGTTAACTTGGATTTCCTACCGTTGAATCCATAGGAAACTTTGTTCTAATGCACTATAATAATCAACCGAGTTTTTACACCAACATTGCCAACAGGTCTGTCACTTACGTGTGGTGCCCATGCGTGAGGTCCCACACTTCAGTGAGCACAAGTCAAGTGCAGTAGGTACGCAAACTCCAAGCCATCTTCTTTGTCAAGAGAAGACGCATCAGGATGCGTTTTGGAAGTCTGTGGGTCCTTCTGGATCCTTCGGTTGTCCCTCTCACAAAAAAACAAATCTCTCTCATTCTCGGCCTCGCTCGACTCGCTCGCTCGCTCGCTCGCTCGCACCTCCTGCTCACTGACAAACCCTGCACAAAAGTCAACATCATCACCCGAAAAAGGGGAGACACCATAATGCTCTCCCTTCTTCTCTCCTTCCGAGTGATCCCTCTTCCTCCGAGTTTCACTCGACGGGCAAACACACATGTGCTGCATAGTAATAATAATAAAAAGGTAGAAAAATCAACCTACGAATCTATAATTAAATACGTTAAACTAGGGTTTTGCCCAGTACTACAGATCAAGTTCATAAAAAATCCAACTACGGGGTTCGAACAACCCCATTTCTAATCCAAGATTTTTTTCGACCTCATCCAAATGGCCTCAAACTATAGGGTTAATTAGCATCTAGTGCAGTATGTGTGAACATGTATGCACTATGTGTGCTATAACTTGTATGTCTTTCAAATTTGAACCAAATTTGAAATATATGAAATGGGGCTTTTGGCTTAAACGTTTGAAACCCAAAACGACTTCTCTTCATGCTAGGCATCATAAGACCGAGTTTAGGGTTAGGGGGTAGATACAGGATTTGTCTGTTTTGAATATGTCTATACCTTGTTTATCTACTTGAATATGCTTACTATAGATATATATGACGTAAGAAGACTATGTGCTTTGGTTTTTATTTTTTTATTTTTCCAGAATTTTTATGCCCATTTGAATCTTGGTCAAATCCTAGGCTTGACCAATATTTAAACAAGCTTAAAACATGAAAATGAAAAGGTAAGCTTGGATCCTTCTTTGTCACTCTAAGATGAAGTTTTTGGGAGGTTTTCAAAATTTCCATGTCTGAAACCCAAAAACACTTCTCTTCATGCTTGACTTCATAAGACAAAGCTAGTTTAGGGCTTTAGGGGGTAGATACATGATTTGTCTAGTTTGAATATGTCTAGACCTTGTTTATCAACTTCAATTCTTACTATATGACATAAGAAGACTATATGTGCTTTGGTTTTTGATTTTTTGATTTTTTTGAATGTTTATGCCCATTTGAATCTTGGTCAAATCCTAGGTTTGACCAAGATTTAAACAAGTCTATAACATGAAAATGAAAAGGTAAGCCTGGATCCTTCCTAGCTAGTCATTCTAAAATGAAGCTTTTGGGGGGTTCTTGAAATCTCAATGTTTGAAACCCAAAAACCACTTCTCTTCATGGTTGACTTCATAAGACATGCAGAGTTTAGGGTTAGGGGGTAGATACATGATTTGTCGGGTTTGAATATGTCTAGACATGCTTGTTTATCAACTTGAATGCTTACTATATGACATAAGAAGGCTATATATGTGCTTTGGTTTTTCATTTTTCTAGTTTTTTGAATGTTATATGCCCATTTGAAGATTTTGGGTGGTTCTTGAAATTTTCATGTTTGAAACCAATACGACTTCTCTTCATGCTAGATCGACTTCATAAGATCGACCGAGTTTATGGTTAGGGGCTAGATACATGATTTGTCTGGTTTGAACATGTCTAAACCTTGTTTATCAACTTGCAAGGCTTACTATATGACATAAGAAGACTATGTGCTTTTGTTTTTCATTCTTCTATTTTTTTATTTTATGCCCATTTGAATCTTGGTCAAATCCTATGTTTGACCTGGATTTAAACAAGTATAAAATATGAAAACGAAAAGGTAAGCCTGGATCCTTCTTAGTCACTCTAAAATGAAGCGACTTTTGGGATGTTCTTGAAATTTTCATGTTTGAAACCCAAAACCACTTCTCTTCATGATTGCTTCATAAGACAGAGTTTAAGGTTAGGAATAGATATATACATGATTTTCTAGTTTGAATATGTCTAGACCTTGTTAATCAACTTGAATGCTTACTCTATGACATAAGAATGCTATGTGCTTTGGTTTATCATTCTTTTGGTTTTTTCCTGAATTTTTATGCCCATTTGAATCTTGGTCAAATCCTAGGTTTCACAAAGATTTAAACAAGTTTAAAATCTGAAAATTAAAAGGTAAGCATGGATCCTTCTTAGTCACTCTAAAATGAAGCTTTTGGGAGGTTTTTGAAATTTCCATGTTTGAAACCCAAAACCACTTCTCTTCATGCTTGACTTCATAAGACAGAGTTTAGAGTGTTAGGGGTAGATACATGATTTGTCTAGTTTGAATATGTCTAGACCTTGTTTATCAACTTGAATTCTTACTATATGACATAAGAAGGCTATGTGCTTTGGTTTTTCATTTTTCTGGTTTTTTTGAATATTATGCCCATTTGAAGATTTTGGGAGGTTCTTGAAATTTTCATGTTTGAAACCAATACGACTTCTCTTCAGGCTAGACTTCATAAGATCGATCGAGTTTATGGTTAGGGGGTAGATACATGATTTGTCTGGTTTGAACATGTCTAAACCTTGTTTATCAACTTGAAAGCTTACTATATGACATACGAAGACTATGTGCTTTTGTTTTTCATTCTTCTATTTTTTTTAATTTTATGCCCATTTGAATCTTGGTCAAATCCTATGTTTGACCTGGATTTAAACAAGTATATAATATGAAAACGAAAAGGTAAGCATGGATCCTTCTTAGTCACTCTAAAATGAAGCGGCTTTTGGGATGTTCTTGAAATTTTCATGTTTGAAACCCAAAACCACTTCTCTTCATGATTGACTTCATAAGACAGAGTTTAAGGTTAGGGGCAGATATATACATGATTTTCTAGTTTGAATATGTCTAGACCTTGTTTATCAACTTGAATGCTTACTATATGACATAAGAATGCTATGTGCTTTGGTTTATCAATCTTTTGGTTTTTTCCTGAATTTTTATGCCCATTTGAATCTTGGTCAAATCCTAGGTTTCACAAAGATTTAAACAAGTTTAAAATCTGAAAATTAAAAGGTAAGCATGGATCCTTCTTAGTCACTCTAAAATGAAGCTTTTGGGAGGTTTTTGAAATTTCCATGTTTGAAACCCAAAACCACTTCTCTTCATGCTTAATTGACTTCATAAGACAGAGTTTAGAGTGTAAGGGGTAGATACATGATTTTTCTAGTTTGAATATGTCTAGACCTTGTTTATCAACTTGAATTCTTACTATATGACATAAGAAGGCTATGTGCTTTGGTTTTTCATTTTTCTGATTTTTTTGAATTTTATGCCCATTTGAATATTGGTCAAATACTAGCTAGGTTTGACCAAGATTTAAACAAGTTTAAAACATGAAAATGAAAAGGTAAGCCTCGATCCTTCTTAGTCACTCTAAAATGAAGCTTTTGGGAGGTTTTTGAAATTTGCATGTTTGAAACCCAAAACCACTTCTCTTCATGCCTTACTTCATAAGACGGAGTTTAGGGTCGTTAGGGAGTAGATACATGATTTGCCTGGTTTGAATATGTCTAGACCTTGTTTATCATCTTGAATGCTTACTATATATGACAGAAGAAGACTATGTGCATTGGTATTTCATTTTTTTTTGAATTTTCATGCCCATTTCAATCTTGGTGAAATCCTAGGTTTGAGCAAGATTTAAACAAATTTAACACGTGAAAACGAATAAGCATGGATCCTTCTTAGTCACTCCAAAATGTACCAATTGATAGATGTGTTAACTTTGCTTCATGGAAAAATTAATGTCATGTAAATGAGTTAACTTGGATTTCCTACCGTTGAATCCATAGGAAACTTTGTTCTAATGCACTATAATAATCAACCGAGTTTTTACACCAACATTGCCAACAGGTCTGTCACTTACGTGTGGTGCCCATGCGTGAGGTCCCACACTTCAGTGAGCACAAGTCAAGTGCAGTAGGTACGCAAACTCCAAGCCATCTTCTTTGTCAAGAGAAGACGCATCAGGATGCGTTTTGGAAGTCTGTGGGTCCTTCTGGATCCTTCGGTTGTCCCTCTCACAAAAAAACAAATCTCTCTCATTCTCGGCCTCGCTCGACTCGCTCGCTCGCTCCTCTCACCTCCTCACTGCAAACAAACATCATCACCCGAAAAAGGGGAGACACCATAAGCTCTCTCTCTTCTCTCTTCCGAGTGATCCCTCTTCCTCCGAGTTTCACTCGACGGGCAAACACACATGTGCTGCATAGTAATAATAATAAAAAGGTAGAAAAATCAACCTACGAATCTATAATTAAATACGTTAAACTAGGGTTTTGCCCAGTACTACAGATCAAGTTCATAAAAAATCCAACTACGGGGTTCGAACAACCCCATTTCTAATCCAAGATTTTTTCGACCTCATCCAAATGGCCTCAAACTATAGGGTTAATTAGCATCTAGTGCAGTATGTGTGAACATGTATGCACTATGTGTGCTATAACTTGTATGTCTTTCAAATTTGAACCAAATTTGAAATATATGAAATGGGGCTTTTGGCTTAAACGTTTGAAACCCAAAACGACTTCTCTTCATGCTAGGCATCATAAGACCGAGTTTAGGGTTAGGGGGTAGATACAGGATTTGTCTGTTTTGAATATGTCTATACCTTGTTTATCTACTTGAATATGCTTACTATAGATATATACATGATTTTCTAGTTTGAATATGTCTAGACCTTGTTAATCAACTTGAATGCTTACTCTATGACATAAGAATGCTATGTGCTTTGGTTTATCATTCTTTTGGTTTTTTCCTGAATTTTTATGCCCATTTGAATCTTGGTCAAATCCTAGGTTTCACAAAGATTTAAACAAGTTTAAAATCTGAAAATTAAAAGGTAAGCATGGATCCTTCTTAGTCACTCTAAAATGAAGCTTTTGGGAGGTTTTTGAAATTTCCATGTTTGAAACCCAAAAACCACTTCTCTTCATGCTTGACTTCATAAGACAGAGTTTAGAGTGTTAGGGGTAGATACATGATTTGTCTAGTTTGAATATGTCTAGACCTTGTTTATCAACTTGAATTCTTACTATATGACATAAGAAGGCTATGTGCTTTGGTTTTTCATTTTTCTGGTTTTTTTGAATATTATGCCCATTTGAAGATTTTGGGAGGTTCTTGAAATTTTCATGTTTGAAACCAATACGACTTCTCTTCAGGCTAGACTTCATAAGATCGATCGAGTTTATGGTTAGGGGGTAGATACATGATTTGTCTGGTTTGAACATGTCTAAACCTTGTTTATCAACTTGAAAGCTTACTATATGACATACGAAGACTATGTGCTTTTGTTTTTCATTCTTCTATTTTTTTATTTTATGCCCATTTGAATCTTGGTCAAATCCTATGTTTGACCTGGATTTAAACAAGTATATAATATGAAAACGAAAAGGTAAGCATGGATCCTTCTTAGTCACTCTAAAATGAAGCGGCTTTTGGGATGTTCTTGAAATTTTCATGTTTGAAACCCAAAACCACTTCTCTTCATGATTGACTTCATAAGACAGAGTTTAAGGTTAGGGGCAGATATATACATGATTTTCTAGTTTGAATATGTCTAGACCTTGTTTATCAACTTGAATGCTTACTATATGACATAAGAATGCTATGTGCTTTGGTTTATCAATCTTTTGGTTTTTTCCTGAATTTTTATGCCCATTTGAATCTTGGTCAAATCCTAGGTTTCACAAAGATTTAAACAAGTTTAAAATCTGAAAATTAAAAGGTAAGCATGGATCCTTCTTAGTCACTCTAAAATGAAGCTTTTGGGAGGTTTTTGAAATTTCCATGTTTGAAACCCAAAACCACTTCTCTTCATGCTTAATTGACTTCATAAGACAGAGTTTAGAGTGTAAGGGGTAGATACATGATTTTTCTAGTTTGAATATGTCTAGACCTTGTTTATCAACTTGAATTCTTACTATATGACATAAGAAGGCTATGTGCTTTGGTTTTTCATTTTTCTGATTTTTTTTGAATTTTATGCCCATTTGAATATTGGTCAAATACTAGCTAGGTTTGACCAAGATTTAAACAAGTTTAAAACATGAAAATGAAAAGGTAAGCCTCGATCCTTCTTAGTCACTCTAAAATGAAGCTTTTGGGAGGTTTTTGAAATTTGCATGTTTGAAACCCAAAACCACTTCTCTTCATGCCTTACTTCATAAGACGGAGTTTAGGGTCGTTAGGGAGTAGATACATGATTTGCCTGGTTTGAATATGTCTAGACCTTGTTTATCATCTTGAATGCTTACTATATATGACAGAAGAAGACTATGTGCATTGGTATTTCATTTTTTTTTGAATTTTCATGCCCATTTCAATCTTGGTGAAATCCTAGGTTTGAGCAAGATTTAAACAAATTTAACACGTGAAAACGAATAAGCATGGATCCTTCTTAGTCACTCCAAAATGTACCAATTGATAGATGTGTTAACTTTGCTTCATGGAAAAATTAATGTCATGTAAATGAGTTAACTTGGATTTCCTGCCGTTGAATCCATAGGAAACTTTGTTCTAATGCACTATAATAATCAACCGAGTTTTTACACCAACATTGCCAACAGGTCTGTCACTTACGTGTGGTGCCCATGCGTGAGGTCCCACACTTCAGTGAGCACAAGTCAAGTGCAGTAGGTACGCAAACTCCAAGCCATCTTCTTTGTCAAGAGAAGACGCATCAGGATGCGTTTTGGAAGTCTGTGGGTCCTTCTGGATCCTTCGGTTGTCCCTCTCACAAAAAAAACAAATCTCTCTCATTCTCGGCCTCGCTCGACTCGCTCGCTCGCACCTCCTGCTCACTGACAAACCCTGCACAAAAGTCAACATCATCACCCGAAAAAGGGGAGACACCATAATGCTCTCCCTTCTTCTCTCCTTCCGAGTGATCCCTCTTCCTCCGAGTTTCACTCGACGGGCAAACACACATGTGCTGCATAGTAATAATAATAAAAAGGTAGAAAAATCAACCTACGAATCTATAATTAAATACGTTAAACTAGGGTTTTGCCCAGTACTACAGATCAAGTTCATAAAAAATCCAACTACGGGGTTCGAACAACCCCATTTCTAATCCAAGATTTTTTCGACCTCATCCAAATGGCCTCAAACTATAGGGTTAATTAGCATCTAGTGCAGTATGTGTGAACATGTATGCACTATGTGTGCTATAACTTGTATGTCTTTCAAATTTGAACCAAATTTGAAATATATGAAATGGGGCTTTTGGCTTAAACGTTTGAAACCCAAAACGACTTCTCTTCATGCTAGGCATCATAAGACCGAGTTTAGGGTTAGGGGGTAGATACAGGATTTGTCTGTTTTGAATATGTCTATACCTTGTTTATCTACTTGAATATGCTTACTATAGATATATATGACGTAAGAAGACTATGTGCTTTGGTTTTTATTTTTTTATTTTTCCAGAATTTTTATGCCCATTTGAATCTTGGTCAAATCCTAGGCTTGACCAATATTTAAACAAGCTTAAAACATGAAAATGAAAAGGTAAGCTTGGATCCTTCTTTGTCACTCTAAGATGAAGTTTTTGGGAGGTTTTCAAAATTTCCATGTCTGAAACCCAAAAACACTTCTCTTCATGCTTGACTTCATAAGACAAAGCTAGTTTAGGGCTTTAGGGGGTAGATACATGATTTGTCTAGTTTGAATATGTCTAGACCTTGTTTATCAACTTCAATTCTTACTATATGACATAAGAAGACTATATGTGCTTTGGTTTTTGATTTTTTGATTTTTTTGAATGTTTATGCCCATTTGAATCTTGGTCAAATCCTAGGTTTGACCAAGATTTAAACAAGTCTATAACATGAAAATGAAAAGGTAAGCCTGGATCCTTCCTAGCTAGTCATTCTAAAATGAAGCTTTTGGGGGGTTCTTGAAATCTCAATGTTTGAAACCCAAAAACCACTTCTCTTCATGGTTGACTTCATAAGACATGCAGAGTTTAGGGTTAGGGGGTAGATACATGATTTGTCGGGTTTGAATATGTCTAGACATGCTTGTTTATCAACTTGAATGCTTACTATATGACATAAGAAGGCTATATATGTGCTTTGGTTTTTCATTTTTCTAGTTTTTTGAATGTTATATGCCCATTTGAAGATTTTGGGTGGTTCTTGAAATTTTCATGTTTGAAACCAATACGACTTCTCTTCATGCTAGATCGACTTCATAAGATCGACCGAGTTTATGGTTAGGGGCTAGATACATGATTTGTCTGGTTTGAACATGTCTAAACCTTGTTTATCAACTTGCAAGGCTTACTATATGACATAAGAAGACTATGTGCTTTTGTTTTTCATTCTTCTATTTTTTTATTTTATGCCCATTTGAATCTTGGTCAAATCCTATGTTTGACCTGGATTTAAACAAGTATAAAATATGAAAACGAAAAGGTAAGCCTGGATCCTTCTTAGTCACTCTAAAATGAAGCGACTTTTGGGATGTTCTTGAAATTTTCATGTTTGAAACCCAAAACCACTTCTCTTCATGATTGCTTCATAAGACAGAGTTTAAGGTTAGGAATAGATATATACATGATTTTCTAGTTTGAATATGTCTAGACCTTGTTAATCAACTTGAATGCTTACTCTATGACATAAGAATGCTATGTGCTTTGGTTTATCATTCTTTTGGTTTTTTCCTGAATTTTTATGCCCATTTGAATCTTGGTCAAATCCTAGGTTTCACAAAGATTTAAACAAGTTTAAAATCTGAAAATTAAAAGGTAAGCATGGATCCTTCTTAGTCACTCTAAAATGAAGCTTTTGGGAGGTTTTTGAAATTTCCATGTTTGAAACCCAAAAACCACTTCTCTTCATGCTTGACTTCATAAGACAGAGTTTAGAGTGTTAGGGGTAGATACATGATTTGTCTAGTTTGAATATGTCTAGACCTTGTTTATCAACTTGAATTCTTACTATATGACATAAGAAGGCTATGTGCTTTGGTTTTTCATTTTTCTGGTTTTTTTGAATATTATGCCCATTTGAAGATTTTGGGAGGTTCTTGAAATTTTCATGTTTGAAACCAATACGACTTCTCTTCAGGCTAGACTTCATAAGATCGATCGAGTTTATGGTTAGGGGGTAGATACATGATTTGTCTGGTTTGAACATGTCTAAACCTTGTTTATCAACTTGAAAGCTTACTATATGACATACGAAGACTATGTGCTTTTGTTTTTCATTCTTCTATTTTTTTAATTTTATGCCCATTTGAATCTTGGTCAAATCCTATGTTTGACCTGGATTTAAACAAGTATATAATATGAAAATGAAAAGGTAAGCATGGATCCTTCTTAGTCACTCTAAAATGAAGCGGCTTTTGGGATGTTCTTGAAATTTTCATGTTTGAAACCCAAAACCACTTCTCTTCATGATTGACTTCATAAGACAGAGTTTAAGGTTAGGGGCAGATATATACATGATTTTCTAGTTTGAATATGTCTAGACCTTGTTTATCAACTTGAATGCTTACTATATGACATAAGAATGCTATGTGCTTTGGTTTATCAATCTTTTGGTTTTTTCCTGAATTTTTATGCCCATTTGAATCTTGGTCAAATCCTAGGTTTCACAAAGATTTAAACAAGTTTAAAATCTGAAAATTAAAAGGTAAGCATGGATCCTTCTTAGTCACTCTAAAATGAAGCTTTTGGGAGGTTTTTGAAATTTCCATGTTTGAAACCCAAAACCACTTCTCTTCATGCTTAATTGACTTCATAAGACAGAGTTTAGAGTGTAAGGGGTAGATACATGATTTTTCTAGTTTGAATATGTCTAGACCTTGTTTATCAACTTGAATTCTTACTATATGACATAAGAAGGCTATGTGCTTTGGTTTTTCATTTTTCTGATTTTTTTTGAATTTTATGCCCATTTGAATATTGGTCAAATACTAGCTAGGTTTGACCAAGATTTAAACAAGTTTAAAACATGAAAATGAAAAGGTAAGCCTCGATCCTTCTTAGTCACTCTAAAATGAAGCTTTTGGGAGGTTTTTGAAATTTGCATGTTTGAAACCCAAAACCACTTCTCTTCATGCCTTACTTCATAAGACGGAGTTTAGGGTCGTTAGGGAGTAGATACATGATTTGCCTGGTTTGAATATGTCTAGACCTTGTTTATCATCTTGAATGCTTACTATATATGACAGAAGAAGACTATGTGCATTGGTATTTCATTTTTTTTTGAATTTTCATGCCCATTTCAATCTTGGTGAAATCCTAGGTTTGAGCAAGATTTAAACAAATTTAACACGTGAAAACGAATAAGCATGGATCCTTCTTAGTCACTCCAAAATGTACCAATTGATAGATGTGTTAACTTTGCTTCATGGAAAAATTAATGTCATGTAAATGAGTTAACTTGGATTTCCTGCCGTTGAATCCATAGGAAACTTTGTTCTAATGCACTATAATAATCAACCGAGTTTTTACACCAACATTGCCAACAGGTCTGTCACTTACGTGTGGTGCCCATGCGTGAGGTCCCAAACTTCAGTGAGCACAAGTCAAGTGCAGTAGGTACGCAAACTCCAAGCCATCTTCTTTGTCAAGAGAAGACGCATCAGGATGCGTTTTGGAAGTCTGTGGGTCCTTCTGGATCCTTCGGTTGTCCCTCTCACAAAAAAACAAATCTCTCTCATTCTCGGCCTCGCTCGACTCGCTCGCTCGCTCGCACCTCCTGCTCACTGACAAACCCTGCACAAAAGTCAACATCATCACCCGAAAAAGGGGAGACACCATAATGCTCTCCCTTCTTCTCTCCTTCCGAGTGATCCCTCTTCCTCCGAGTTTCACTCGACGGGCAAACACACATGTGCTGCATAGTAATAATAATAAAAAGGTAGAAAAATCAACCTACGAATCTATAATTAAATACGTTAAACTAGGGTTTTGCCCAGTACTACAGATCAAGTTCATAAAAAATCCAACTACGGGGTTCGAACAACCCCATTTCTAATCCAAGATTTTTTTCGACCTCATCCAAATGGCCTCAAACTATAGGGTTAATTAGCATCTAGTGCAGTATGTGTGAACATGTATGCACTATGTGTGCTATAACTTGTATGTCTTTCAAATTTGAACCAAATTTGAAATATATGAAATGGGGCTTTTGGCTTAAACGTTTGAAACCCAAAACGACTTCTCTTCATGCTAGGCATCATAAGACCGAGTTTAGGGTTAGGGGGTAGATACAGGATTTGTCTGTTTTGAATATGTCTATACCTTGTTTATCTACTTGAATATGCTTACTATAGATATATACATGATTTTCTAGTTTGAATATGTCTAGACCTTGTTAATCAACTTGAATGCTTACTCTATGACATAAGAATGCTATGTGCTTTGGTTTATCATTCTTTTGGTTTTTTCCTGAATTTTTATGCCCATTTGAATCTTGGTCAAATCCTAGGTTTCACAAAGATTTAAACAAGTTTAAAATCTGAAAATTAAAAGGTAAGCATGGATCCTTCTTAGTCACTCTAAAATGAAGCTTTTGGGAGGTTTTTGAAATTTCCATGTTTGAAACCCAAAAACCACTTCTCTTCATGCTTGACTTCATAAGACAGAGTTTAGAGTGTTAGGGGTAGATACATGATTTGTCTAGTTTGAATATGTCTAGACCTTGTTTATCAACTTGAATTCTTACTATATGACATAAGAAGGCTATGTGCTTTGGTTTTTCATTTTTCTGGTTTTTTTGAATATTATGCCCATTTGAAGATTTTGGGAGGTTCTTGAAATTTTCATGTTTGAAACCAATACGACTTCTCTTCAGGCTAGACTTCATAAGATCGATCGAGTTTATGGTTAGGGGGTAGATACATGATTTGTCTGGTTTGAACATGTCTAAACCTTGTTTATCAACTTGAAAGCTTACTATATGACATACGAAGACTATGTGCTTTTGTTTTTCATTCTTCTATTTTTTTTATTTTATGCCCATTTGAATCTTGGTCAAATCCTATGTTTGACCTGGATTTAAACAAGTATATAATATGAAAACGAAAAGGTAAGCATGGATCCTTCTTAGTCACTCTAAAATGAAGCGGCTTTTGGGATGTTCTTGAAATTTTCATGTTTGAAACCCAAAACCACTTCTCTTCATGATTGACTTCATAAGACAGAGTTTAAGGTTAGGGGCAGATATATACATGATTTTCTAGTTTGAATATGTCTAGACCTTGTTTATCAACTTGAATGCTTACTATATGACATAAGAATGCTATGTGCTTTGGTTTATCAATCTTTTGGTTTTTTCCTGAATTTTTATGCCCATTTGAATCTTGGTCAAATCCTAGGTTTCACAAAGATTTAAACAAGTTTAAAATCTGAAAATTAAAAGGTAAGCATGGATCCTTCTTAGTCACTCTAAAATGAAGCTTTTGGGAGGTTTTTGAAATTTCCATGTTTGAAACCCAAAACCACTTCTCTTCATGCTTAATTGACTTCATAAGACAGAGTTTAGAGTGTAAGGGGTAGATACATGATTTTTCTAGTTTGAATATGTCTAGACCTTGTTTATCAACTTGAATTCTTACTATATGACATAAGAAGGCTATGTGCTTTGGTTTTTCATTTTTCTGATTTTTTTGAATTTTATGCCCATTTGAATATTGGTCAAATACTAGCTAGGTTTGACCAAGATTTAAACAAGTTTAAAACATGAAAATGAAAAGGTAAGCCTCGATCCTTCTTAGTCACTCTAAAATGAAGCTTTTGGGAGGTTTTTGAAATTTGCATGTTTGAAACCCAAAACCACTTCTCTTCATGCCTTACTTCATAAGACGGAGTTTAGGGTCGTTAGGGAGTAGATACATGATTTGCCTGGTTTGAATATGTCTAGACCTTGTTTATCATCTTGAATGCTTACTATATATGACAGAAGAAGACTATGTGCATTGGTATTTCATTTTTTTTTGAATTTTCATGCCCATTTCAATCTTGGTGAAATCCTAGGTTTGAGCAAGATTTAAACAAATTTAACACGTGAAAACGAATAAGCATGGATCCTTCTTAGTCACTCCAAAATGTACCAATTGATAGATGTGTTAACTTTGCTTCATGGAAAAATTAATGTCATGTAAATGAGTTAACTTGGATTTCCTGCCGTTGAATCCATAGGAAACTTTGTTCTAATGCACTATAATAATCAACCGAGTTTTTACACCAACATTGCCAACAGGTCTGTCACTTACGTGTGGTGCCCATGCGTGAGGTCCCACACTTCAGTGAGCACAAGTCAAGTGCAGTAGGTACGCAAACTCCAAGCCATCTTCTTTGTCAAGAGAAGACGCATCAGGATGCGTTTTGGAAGTCTGTGGGTCCTTCTGGATCCTTCGGTTGTCCCTCTCACAAAAAAAAAACAAATCTCTCTCATTCTCGGCCTCGCTCGACTCGCTCGCTCGCACCTCCTGCTCACTGACAAACCCTGCACAAAAGTCAACATCATCACCCGAAAAAGGGGAGACACCATAATGCTCTCCCTTCTTCTCTCCTTCCGAGTGATCCCTCTTCCTCCGAGTTTCACTCGACGGGCAAACACACATGTGCTGCATAGTAATAATAATAAAAAGGTAGAAAAATCAACCTACGAATCTATAATTAAATACGTTAAACTAGGGTTTTGCCCAGTACTACAGATCAAGTTCATAAAAAATCCAACTACGGGGTTCGAACAACCCCATTTCTAATCCAAGAATTTTTTCGACCTCATCCAAATGGCCTCAAACTATAGGGTTAATTAGCATCTAGTGCAGTATGTGTGAACATGTATGCACTATGTGTGCTATAACTTGTATGTCTTTCAAATTTGAACCAAATTTGAAATATATGAAATGGGGCTTTTGGCTTAAACGTTTGAAACCCAAAACGACTTCTCTTCATGCTAGGCATCATAAGACCGAGTTTAGGGTTAGGGGGTAGATACAGGATTTGTCTGTTTTGAATATGTCTATACCTTGTTTATCTACTTGAATATGCTTACTATAGATATATATGACGTAAGAAGACTATGTGCTTTGGTTTTTATTTTTTTATTTTTCCAGAATTTTTATGCCCATTTGAATCTTGGTCAAATCCTAGGCTTGACCAATATTTAAACAAGCTTAAAACATGAAAATGAAAAGGTAAGCTTGGATCCTTCTTTGTCACTCTAAGATGAAGTTTTTGGGAGGTTTTCAAAATTTCCATGTCTGAAACCCAAAAACACTTCTCTTCATGCTTGACTTCATAATTAAGACAAAGTTAATTAATCGTTAGGGGGTAGATACACGTTTTTTCTATTATGAATATGTCTAGACCAGCCATGTTCATCAAGTTGAATGCTTACTATATATGACATAAGAAGGCTATGTGCTTTGGTTTTTCATTTTTATTTTTTTTAATTTTTATGCCCATTTGAGTCGTGGTGAAATCATAGGTTTGACCAAGATCTAAGGCAGTTTAAAACATGAAAATGAAAAGGTAAACCTCGATCCTTCTTAGTCACTCCAAAATGAAGCTTTTGGGGGGTTCTTGAAATTTCCATGTTTAATTTGAAACCCAAAAACACTTCTCTTCATGCTTGACTTCATAAGACAAAGCTAGTTTAGGGCTTTAGGGGGTAGATACATGATTTGTCTAGTTTGAATATGTCTATACCTTGTTTATCAACTTCAATTCTTACTATATGACATAAGAAGACTATATGTGCTTTGGTTTTTGATTTTTTGATTTTTTTGAATGTTTATGCCCATTTGAATCTTGGTCAAATCCTAGGTTTGACCAAGATTTAAACAAGTCTATAGCATGAAAATGAAAAGGTAAGCCTGGATCCTTCCTAGCTAGTCATTCTAAAATGAAGCTTTTGGGGGGTTCTTGAAATCTCAATGTTTGAAACCCAAAAACCACTTCTCTCTTCATGGTTGACTTCATAAGACATGCAGAGTTTAGGGTTAGGGGGTAGATACATGATTTGTCGGGTTTGAATATGTCTAGACATGCTTGTTTATCAACTTGAATGCTTACTATATGACATAAGAAGGCTATATATGTGCTTTGGTTTTTCATTTTTCTGGTTTTTTGAATGTTATATGCCCATTTGAAGATTTTGGGTGGTTCTTGAAATTTTCATGTTTGAAACCAATACGACTTCTCTTCATGCTAGACTTCATAAGATCGACCGAGTTTATGGTTAGGGGCTAGATACATGATTTGTCTGGTTTGAACATGTCTAAACCTTGTTTATCAACTTGCAAGCTTACTATCTTTACTATTAAATACAAATACGACCGTGGTACGTCGCACCCTCGTAGGTTCCGTGGAGCTCGCTCCTCGATCGATCGCCTGGTGTGGGCCGCAAAAAGAAACAATGAGCTGGGCCTCTTTCTGTTGTTTCTGATGCAGACGCACGGTGGCCATAATGGTTATCTAAACAAAACTGTAATGGAGACGTAACTGTAATGGAGTCCTTTTTTTGACGTAACTGTAATGGAGTCCTGTTTGCCCCCGATTCTAAGAGACATATAAGAATCCATCATGAAATCCATCGCCGCTCCTCTCCATCACTTCAATAAAAGGCGCCCTACCGACGCGTATATCCATAATCGATCTACTTCCGTGAAACGGTCAGAGATTCAGAGGTTTCTTTCGTCTAGGATCGATCAAATCGAGATGAATCCAGCGAATCTGGCCAGGAACCGAACCCCAACCAAGGAGGACGTCGTGAAGAGGGAAGTACCGTGCGGCTGTTGCCCTCAGATGACCAAGCGCTTCTGAAGCCCCAGAATCGCAGCTCCACGCCGTTCGGATTGCAGCTGAAGAGGCGTCTGCTGACATCGCTCATGGTTCCGTGATGTCGATGAACCGTGGACGACTCGGCAGCCACAGCAGCCGCGGCTGCTGTTGTCGTGGTGGAGTCCAATCAGATGAACGAAGCGGAGCAAATAGAAGGGTATAGATGGCGGACCGGCATGTGTCCAAGGTACCGCTCGGTGGAGACACAAACTTCTCCGGAAGAGAATTTGTTCCAAAACTTTGCAGGTGGGAAGAGCTCAGCGGAGTTCGCCGTATGCCAAGTATAAGGAAAAATAACACTAACAAAAAACATTGAGCAATTACCGGTATCAGCACTAAGAACAGCACTTGGTGGAGACATCCAGCTTGCTGTACGTCAGAGTTTCATCCTACTACAACCATTTTTTTTACTATATCTTGCTGGAGATGAGTAGAAAAACATGGAGCAATTACCGGTACCAGCAGCCCTCTACAACCTGGGCAGGTGCAGAACAGCCCGTAGCCAATAGCAATGTGTGGGCTTATTCCTTTTTTTGCTTCAACCATCTACATGAGAGGGAGCGGTAGATTAAGGACTGCGGGCATGGATGGACAGATCCTTGCCATGTCGAAGCTTCATCTTCCGTGTCCCGTAGCAAGGCACGGGCACTATGCTAGTATGACATAAGAAGACTATGTGCTTTTGTTTTTCATCTTTTTTTTTTTTTTATGCCCATTTGAATCTTGGTTAAATCCTATGTTTGACCTGGATTTAAACAAGTATAAAATATGAAAACGAAAAGGTAAGCCTGGATCCTTCTTAGTCACTCTAAAATGAAGCGACTTTTGGGATGTTCTTGAAATTTTCATGTTTGAAACCCAAAACCACTTCTCTTCATGATTGCTTCATAAGACAGAGTTTAAGGTTAGGAATAGATATATACATGATTTTCTAGTTTGAATATGTCTAGACCTTGTTAATCAACTTGAATGCTTACTCTATGACATAAGAATGATATGTGCTTTGGTTTATCATTCTTTTGGTTTTTTCCTGAATTTTTATGCCCATTTGAATCTTGGTCAAATCCTAGGTTTCACAAAGATTTAAACAAGTTTAAAATCTGAAAATTAAAAGGTAAGCATGGATCCTTCTTAGTCACTCTAAAATGAAGCTTTTGGGAGGTTTTTGAAATTTCCATGTTTGAAACCCAAAAACCACTTCTCTTCATGCTTGACTTCATAAGACAGAGTTTAGAGTGTTAGGGGTAGATACATGATTTGTCTAGTTTGAATATGTCTAGACCTTGTTTATCAACTTGAATTCTTACTATATGACATAAGAAGGCTATGTGCTTTGGTTTTCCATTTTTCTGGTTTTTTTGAATTTTATGCCCATTTGAAGATTTTGGGTGGTTCTTGAAATTTTCATGTTTGAAACCAATACGACTTCTCTTCATGCTAGACTTCATAAGATCGACCGAGTTTATGGTTAGGGGGTAGATACATGATTTGTCTGGTTTGAACATGTCTAAACCTTGTTTATCAACTTGAAAGCTTACTATATGACATACGAAGACTATGTGCTTTTGTTTTTCATTCTTCTATTTTTTTATTTTATGCCCATTTGAATCTTGGTCAAATCCTATGTTTGACCTGGATTTAAACAAGTATAAAATATGAAAACGAAAAGGTAAGCATGGATCCTTCTTAGTCACTCTAAAATGAAGCGGCTTTTGGGATGTTCTTGAAATTTTCATGTTTGAAACCCAAAACCACTTCTCTTCATGATTGACTTCATAAGACAGAGTTTAGGGTTAGGGGCAGATATATACATGATTTTCTAGTTTGAATATGTCTAGACCTTATTTATCAACTTGAATGCTTACTATATGACATAAGAATGCTATGTGCTTTGGTTTATCAATCTTTTGGTTTTTTCCTGAATTTTTATGCCCATTTGAATCTTGGTCAAATCCTAGGTTTCACAAAGATTTAAACAAGTTTAAAATCTGAAAATTAAAAGGTAAGCATGGATCCTTCTTAGTCACTCTAAAATGAAGCTTTTGGGAGGTTTTTGAAATTTCCATGTTTGAAACCCAAAACCACTTCTCTTCATGCTTAATTGACTTCATAAGACAGAGTTTAGAGTGTTAGGGGTAGATACATGATTTGTCTAGTTTGAATACGTCTAGACCTTGTTTGTCAACTTGAATTCTTACTATATGACATAAGAAGGCTATGTGCTTTGGTTTTTCATTTTTCTGATTTTTTTGAATTTTATGCCCATTTGAATCTTGGTCAAATACTAGCTAGGTTTGACCAAGATTTAAACAAGTTTAAAACATGAAAATGAAAAGGTAAGCCTCGATCCTTCTTAGTCACTCTAAAATGAAGCTTTTGGGAGGTTTTTGAAATTTGCATGTTTGAAACCCAAAACCACTTCTCTTCATGCCTTACTTCATAAGACGGAGTTTAGGGTCGTTAGGGAGTAGATACATGATTTGCCTGGTTTGAATATGTCTAGACCTTGTTTATCATCTTGAATGCTTACTATATGACAGAAGAAGACTATGTGCATTGGTATTTCATTTTTTTTTGAATTTTCATGCCCATTTCAATCTTGGTGAAATCCTAGGTTTGAGCAAGATTTAAACAAATTTAACACGTGAAAACGAATAAGCATGGATCCTTCTTAGTCACTCCAAAATGTACCAATTGATAGATGTGTTAACTTTGCTTCATGGAAAAATTAATGTCATGTAAATGAGTTAACTTGGATTTCCTGCCGTTGAATCCATAGGAAACTTTGTTCTAATGCACTATAATAATCAACCGAGTTTTTACACCAACATTGCCAACAGGTCTGTCACTTACGTGTGGTGCCCATGCGTGAGGTCCCACACTTCAGTGAGCACAAGTCAAGTGCAGTAGGTACGCAAACTCCAAGCCATCTTCTTTGTCAAGAGAAGACGCATCAGGATGCGTTTTGGAAATCTGTGGGTCCTTCTGGATCCTTCGGTTGTCCCTCTCACAAAAAAAAACAAATCTCTCTCATTCTCGGCCTCGCTCGACTCGCTCGCTCGCTCGCTCGCTCGCACCTCCTGCTCACTGACAAACCCTGCACAAAAGTCAACATCATCACCCGAAAAAGGGGAGACACCATAATGCTCTCCCTTCTTCTCTCCTTCCGAGTGATCCCTCTTCCTCCGAGTTTCACTCGACGGGCAAACACACATGTGCTGCATAGTAATAATAATAAAAAGGTAGAAAAATCAACCTACGAATCTATAATTAAATACGTTAAACTAGGGTTTTGCCCAGTACTACAGATCAAGTTCATAAAAAATCCAACTACGGGGTTCGAACAACCCCATTTCTAATCCAAGATTTTTTCGACCTCATCCAAATGGCCTCAAACTATAGGGTTAATTAGCATCTAGTGCAGTATGTGTGAACATGTATGCACTATGTGTGCTATAACTTGTATGTCTTTCAAATTTGAACCAAATTTGAAATATATGAAATGGGGCTTTTGGCTTAAACGTTTGAAACCCAAAACGACTTCTCTTCATGCTAGGCATCATAAGACCGAGTTTAGGGTTAGGGGGTAGATACAGGATTTGTCTGTTTTGAATATGTCTATACCTTGTTTATCTACTTGAATATGCTTACTATAGATATATATGACGTAAGAAGACTATGTGCTTTGGTTTTTATTTTTTTATTTTTCCAGAATTTTTATGCCCATTTGAATCTTGGTCAAATCCTAGGCTTGACCAATATTTAAACAAGCTTAAAACATGAAAATGAAAAGGTAAGCTTGGATCCTTCTTTGTCACTCTAAGATGAAGTTTTTGGGAGGTTTTCAAAATTTCCATGTCTGAAACCCAAAAACACTTCTCTTCATGCTTGACTTCATAAGACAAAGCTAGTTTAGGGCTTTAGGGGGTAGATACATGATTTGTCTAGTTTGAATATGTCTAGACCTTGTTTATCAACTTCAATTCTTACTATATGACATAAGAAGACTATATGTGCTTTGGTTTTTGATTTTTTGATTTTTTTGAATGTTTATGCCCATTTGAATCTTGGTCAAATCCTAGGTTTGACCAAGATTTAAACAAGTCTATAACATGAAAATGAAAAGGTAAGCCTGGATCCTTCCTAGCTAGTCATTCTAAAATGAAGCTTTTGGGGGGTTCTTGAAATCTCAATGTTTGAAACCCAAAACCACTTCTCTTCATGGTTGACTTCATAAGACATGCAGAGTTTAGGGTTAGGGGTAGATACATGATTTGTCGGGTTTGAATATGTCTAGACATGCTTGTTTATCAACTTGAATGCTTACTATATGACATAAGAAGGCTATATATGTGCTTTGGTTTTTCATTTTTCTAGTTTTTTGAATGTTATATGCCCATTTGAAGATTTTGGGTGGTTCTTGAAATTTTCATGTTTGAAACCAATACGACTTCTCTTCATGCTAGACTTCATAAGATCGACCGAGTTTATGGTTAGGGGCTAGATACATGATTTGTCTGGTTTGAACATGTCTAAACCTTGTTTATCAACTTGCAAGGCTTACTATATGACATAAGAAGACTATGTGCTTTTGTTTTTCATTCTTCTATTTTTTTATTTTATGCCCATTTGAATCTTGGTCAAATCCTATGTTTGACCTGGATTTAAACAAGTATAAAATATGAAAACGAAAAGGTAAGCCTGGATCCTTCTTAGTCACTCTAAAATGAAGCGACTTTTGGGATGTTCTTGAAATTTTCATGTTTGAAACCCAAAACCACTTCTCTTCATGATTGCTTCATAAGACAGAGTTTAAGGTTAGGAATAGATATATACATGATTTTCTAGTTTGAATATGTCTAGACCTTGTTAATCAACTTGAATGCTTACTCTATGACATAAGAATGCTATGTGCTTTAGTTTATCATTCTTTTGGTTTTTTCCTGAATTTTTATGCCCATTTGAATCTTTGGTCAAATCCTAGGTTTCACAAAGATTTAAACAAGTTTAAAATCTGAAAATTAAAAGGTAAGCATGGATCCTTCTTAGTCACTCTAAAATGAAGCTTTTGGGAGGTTTTTGAAATTTCCATGTTTGAAACCCAAAAACCACTTCTCTTCATGCTTGACTTCATAAGACAGAGTTTAGAGTGTTAGGGGTAGATACATGATTTGTCTAGTTTGAATATGTCTAGACCTTGTTTATCAACTTGAATTCTTACTATATGACATAAGAAGGCTATGTGCTTTGGTTTTTCATTTTTCTGGTTTTTTTGAATATTATGCCCATTTGAAGATTTTGGGTGGTTCTTGAAATTTTCATGTTTGAAACCAATACGACTTCTCTTCATGCTAGACTTCATAAGATCGACCGAGTTTATGGTTAGGGGGTAGATACATGATTTGTCTGGTTTGAACATGTCTAAACCTTGTTTATCAACTTGAAAGCTTACTATATGACATACGAAGACTATGTGCTTTTGTTTTTCATTCTTCTATTTTTTTATTTTATGCCCATTTGAATCTTGGTCAAATCCTATGTTTGACCTGGATTTAAACAAGTATAAAATATGAAAACGAAAAGGTAAGCATGGATCCTTCTTAGTCACTCTAAAATGAAGCGGCTTTTGGGATGTTCTTGAAATTTTCATGTTTGAAACCCAAAACCACTTCTCTTCATGATTGACTTCATAAGACAGAGTTTAGGGTTAGGGGCAGATATATACATGATTTTCTAGTTTGAATATGTCTAGACCTTATTTATCAACTTGAATGCTTACTATATGACATAAGAATGCTATGTGCTTTGGTTTATCAATCTTTTGGTTTTTTCCTGAATTTTTATGCCCATTTGAATCTTGGTCAAATCCTAGGTTTCACAAAGATTTAAACAAGTTTAAAATCTGAAAATTAAAAGGTAAGCATGGATCCTTCTTAGTCACTCTAAAATGAAGCTTTTGGGAGGTTTTTGAAATTTCCATGTTTGAAACCCAAAACCACTTCTCTTCATGCTTAATTGACTTCATAAGACAGAGTTTAGAGTGTTAGGGGTAGATACATGATTTGTCTAGTTTGAATACGTCTAGACCTTGTTTATCAACTTGAATTCTTACTATATGACATAAGAAGGCTATGTGCTTTGGTTTTTCATTTTTCTGATTTTTTTGAATTTTATGCCCATTTGAATCTTGGTCAAATACTAGCTAGGTTTGACCAAGATTTAAACAAGTTTAAAACATGAAAATGAAAAGGTAAGCCTCGATCCTTCTTAGTCACTCTAAAATGAAGCTTTTGGGAGGTTTTTGAAATTTGCATGTTTGAAACCCAAAACCACTTCTCTTCATGCCTTACTTCATAAGACGGAGTTTAGGGTCGTTAGGGAGTAGATACATGATTTGCCTGGTTTGAATATGTCTAGACCTTGTTTATCATCTTGAATGCTTACTATATGACAGAAGAAGACTATGTGCATTGGTATTTCATTTTTTTTTGAATTTTCATGCCCATTTCAATCTTGGTGAAATCCTAGGTTTGAGCAAGATTTAAACAAATTTAACACGTGAAAACGAATAAGCATGGATCCTTCTTAGTCACTCCAAAATGTACCAATTGATAGATGTGTTAACTTTGCTTCATGGAAAAATTAATGTCATGTAAATGAGTTAACTTGGATTTCCTGCCGTTGAATCCATAGGAAACTTTGTTCTAATGCACTATAATAATCAACCGAGTTTTTACACCAACATTGCCAACAGGTCTGTCACTTACGTGTGGTGCCCATGCGTGAGGTCCCACACTTCAGTGAGCACAAGTCAAGTGCAGTAGGTACGCAAACTCCAAGCCATCTTCTTTGTCAAGAGAAGACGCATCAGGATGCGTTTTGGAAATCTGTGGGTCCTTCTGGATCCTTCGGTTGTCCCTCTCACAAAAAAAAACAAATCTCTCTCATTCTCGGCCTCGCTCGACTCGCTCGCTCGCTCGCACCTCCTGCTCACTGACAAACCCTGCACAAAAGTCAACATCATCACCCGAAAAAGGGGAGACACCATAATGCTCTCCCTTCTTCTCTCCTTCCGAGTGATCCCTCTTCCTCCGAGTTTCACTCGACGGGCAAACACACATGTGCTGCATAGTAATAATAATAAAAAGGTAGAAAAATCAACCTACGAATCTATAATTAAATACGTTAAACTAGGGTTTTGCCCAGTACTACAGATCAAGTTCATAAAAAATCCAACTACGGGGTTCGAACAACCCCATTTCTAATCCAAGATTTTTTCGACCTCATCCAAATGGCCTCAAACTATAGGGTTAATTAGCATCTAGTGCAGTATGTGTGAACATGTATGCACTATGTGTGCTATAACTTGTATGTCTTTCAAATTTGAACCAAATTTGAAATATATGAAATGGGGCTTTTGGCTTAAACGTTTGAAACCCAAAACGACTTCTCTTCATGCTAGGCATCATAAGACCGAGTTTAGGGTTAGGGGGTAGATACATGATTTGTCTGTTTTGAATATGTCTATACCTTGTTTATCTACTTGAATATGCTTACTATAGATATATATGACGTAAGAAGACTATGTGCTTTGGTTTTTATTTTTTTATTTTTCCAGAATTTTTATGCCCATTTGAATCTTGGTCAAATCCTAGGCTTGACCAATATTTAAACAAGCTTAAAACATGAAAATGAAAAGGTAAGCTTGGATCCTTCTTTGTCACTCTAAGATGAAGTTTTTGGGAGGTTTTCAAAATTTCCATGTCTGAAACCCAAAAACACTTCTCTTCATGCTTGACTTCATAAGACAAAGCTAGTTTAGGGCTTTAGGGGGTAGATACATGATTTGTCTAGTTTGAATATGTCTAGACCTTGTTTATCAACTTCAATTCTTACTATATGACATAAGAAGACTATATGTGCTTTGGTTTTTGATTTTTTGATTTTTTTGAATGTTTATGCCCATTTGAATCTTGGTCAAATCCTAGGTTTGACCAAGATTTAAACAAGTCTATAACATGAAAATGAAAAGGTAAGCCTGGATCCTTCCTAGCTAGTCATTCTAAAATGAAGCTTTTGGGGGGTTCTTGAAATCTCAATGTTTGAAACCCAAAACCACTTCTCTTCATGGTTGACTTCATAAGACATGCAGAGTTTAGGGTTAGGGGTAGATACATGATTTGTCGGGTTTGAATATGTCTAGACATGCTTGTTTATCAACTTGAATGCTTACTATATGACATAAGAAGGCTATATATGTGCTTTGGTTTTTCATTTTTCTAGTTTTTTGAATGTTATATGCCCATTTGAAGATTTTGGGTGGTTCTTGAAATTTTCATGTTTGAAACCAATACGACTTCTCTTCATGCTAGATCGACTTCATAAGATCGACCGAGTTTATGGTTAGGGGCTAGATACATGATTTGTCTGGTTTGAACATGTCTAAACCTTGTTTATCAACTTGCAAGGCTTACTATATGACATAAGAAGACTATGTGCTTTTGTTTTTCATTCTTCTATTTTTTTATTTTATGCCCATTTGAATCTTGGTCAAATCCTATGTTTGACCTGGATTTAAACAAGTATAAAATATGAAAACGAAAAGGTAAGCCTGGATCCTTCTTAGTCACTCTAAAATGAAGCGACTTTTGGGATGTTCTTGAAATTTTCATGTTTGAAACCCAAAACCACTTCTCTTCATGATTGCTTCATAAGACAGAGTTTAAGGTTAGGAATAGATATATACATGATTTTCTAGTTTGAATATGTCTAGACCTTGTTAATCAACTTGAATGCTTACTCTATGACATAAGAATGCTATGTGCTTTGGTTTATCATTCTTTTGGTTTTTTCCTGAATTTTTATGCCCATTTGAATCTTGGTCAAATCCTAGGTTTCACAAAGATTTAAACAAGTTTAAAATCTGAAAATTAAAAGGTAAGCATGGATCCTTCTTAGTCACTCTAAAATGAAGCTTTTGGGAGGTTTTTGAAATTTCCATGTTTGAAACCCAAAACCACTTCTCTTCATGCTTGACTTCATAAGACAGAGTTTAGAGTGTTAGGGGTAGATACATGATTTGTCTAGTTTGAATATGTCTAGACCTTGTTTATCAACTTGAATTCTTACTATATGACATAAGAAGGCTATGTGCTTTGGTTTTTCATTTTTCTGGTTTTTTTGAATATTATGCCCATTTGAAGATTTTGGGAGGTTCTTGAAATTTTCATGTTTGAAACCAATACGACTTCTCTTCAGGCTAGACTTCATAAGATCGATCGAGTTTATGGTTAGGGGGTAGATACATGATTTGTCTGGTTTGAACATGTCTAAACCTTGTTTATCAACTTGAAAGCTTACTATATGACATACGAAGACTATGTGCTTTTGTTTTTCATTCTTCTATTTTTTTATTTTATGCCCATTTGAATCTTGGTCAAATCCTATGTTTGACCTGGATTTAAACAAGTATATAATATGAAAACGAAAAGGTAAGCATGGATCCTTCTTAGTCACTCTAAAATGAAGCGGCTTTTGGGATGTTCTTGAAATTTTCATGTTTGAAACCCAAAACCACTTCTCTTCATGATTGACTTCATAAGACAGAGTTTAAGGTTAGGGGCAGATATATACATGATTTTCTAGTTTGAATATGTCTAGACCTTGTTTATCAACTTGAATGCTTACTATATGACATAAGAATGCTATGTGCTTTGGTTTATCAATCTTTTGGTTTTTTCCTGAATTTTTATGCCCATTTGAATCTTGGTCAAATCCTAGGTTTCACAAAGATTTAAACAAGTTTAAAATCTGAAAATTAAAAGGTAAGCATGGATCCTTCTTAGTCACTCTAAAATGAAGCTTTTGGGAGGTTTTTGAAATTTCCATGTTTGAAACCCAAAACCACTTCTCTTCATGCTTAATTGACTTCATAAGACAGAGTTTAGAGTGTAAGGGGTAGATACATGATTTTTCTAGTTTGAATATGTCTAGACCTTGTTTATCAACTTGAATTCTTACTATATGACATAAGAAGGCTATGTGCTTTGGTTTTTCATTTTTCTGATTTTTTTGAATTTTATGCCCATTTGAATATTGGTCAAATACTAGCTAGGTTTGACCAAGATTTAAACAAGTTTAAAACATGAAAATGAAAAGGTAAGCCTCGATCCTTCTTAGTCACTCTAAAATGAAGCTTTTGGGAGGTTTTTGAAATTTGCATGTTTGAAACCCAAAACCACTTCTCTTCATGCCTTACTTCATAAGACGGAGTTTAGGGTCGTTAGGGAGTAGATACATGATTTGCCTGGTTTGAATATGTCTAGACCTTGTTTATCATCTTGAATGCTTACTATATATGACAGAAGAAGACTATGTGCATTGGTATTTCATTTTTTTTTGAATTTTCATGCCCATTTCAATCTTGGTGAAATCCTAGGTTTGAGCAAGATTTAAACAAATTTAACACGTGAAAACGAATAAGCATGGATCCTTCTTAGTCACTCCAAAATGTACCAATTGATAGATGTGTTAACTTTGCTTCATGGAAAAATTAATGTCATGTAAATGAGTTAACTTGGATTTCCTGCCGTTGAATCCATAGGAAACTTTGTTCTAATGCACTATAATAATCAACCGAGTTTTTACACCAACATTGCCAACAGGTCTGTCACTTGCGTGAGGTCCCACACTTCAGTGAGCACAAGTCAAGTGCAGTAGGTACGCAAACTCCAAGCCATCTTCTTTGTCAAGAGAAGACGCATCAGGATGCGTTTTGGAAGTCTGTGGGTCCTTCTGGATCCTTCGGTTGTCCCTCTCACAAAAAAAAAATCTCTCTCATTCTCGGCCTCGCTCGACTCGCTCGCTCGCTCGCTCTCGCACCTCCTGCTCCTGCACAAAAGTCAACATCATCACCCGAAAAAGGGGAGACACCATAATGCTCTCCCTTCTTCTCTCCTTCCGAGTGATCCCTCTTCCTCCGAGTTTCACTCGACGGGCAAACACACATGTGCTGCATAGTAATAATAATAAAAAGGTAGAAAAATCAACCTACGAATCTATAATTAAATACGTTAAACTAGGGTTTTGCCCAGTACTACAGATCAAGTTCATAAAAAATCCAACTACGGGGTTCGAACAACCCCATTTCTAATCCAAGATTTTTTCGACCTCATCCAAATGGCCTCAAACTATAGGGTTAATTAGCATCTAGTGCAGTATGTGTGAACATGTATGCACTATGTGTGCTATAACTTGTATGTCTTTCAAATTTGAACCAAATTTGAAATATATGAAATGGGGCTTTTGGCTTAAACGTTTGAAACCCAAAACGACTTCTCTTCATGCTAGGCATCATAAGACCGAGTTTAGGGTTAGGGGGTAGATACAGGATTTGTCTGTTTTGAATATGTCTATACCTTGTTTATCTACTTGAATATGCTTACTATAGATATATATGACGTAAGAAGACTATGTGCTTTGGTTTTTTTTTATTTTTCCAGAATTTTTATGCCCATTTGAATCTTGGTCAAATCCTAGGCTTGACCAATATTTAAACAAGCTTAAAACATGAAAATGAAAAGGTAAGCTTGGATCCTTCTTTGTCACTCTAAGATGAAGTTTTTGGGAGGTTTTCAAAATTTCCATGTCTGAAACCCAAAAACACTTCTCTTCATGCTTGACTTCATAATTAAGACAAAGTTAATTAATCGTTAGGGGGTAGATACACGTTTTTTCTATTATGAATATGTCTAGACCAGCCATGTTCATCAAGTTGAATGCTTACTATATATGACATAAGAAGGCTATGTGCTTTGGTTTTTCATTTTTTATTTTTTTTAATTTTTATGCCCATTTGAGTCGTGGTGAAATCATAGGTTTGACCAAGATCTAAGGCAGTTTAAAACATGAAAATGAAAAGGTAAACCTCGATCCTTCTTAGTCACTCCAAAATGAAGCTTTGGGGGGGTTCTTGAAATTTCCATGTTTAATTTGAAACCCAAAACCATTTCTCTTCATGCTTGACTTCATAAGACAAAGCTAGTTTAGGGCTTTAGGGGGTAGATACATGATTTGTCTAGTTTGAATATGTCTATACCTTGTTTATCAACTTCAATTCTTACTATATGACATAAGAAGACTATATGTGCTTTGGTTTTTGATTTTTTGATTTTTTTGAATGTTTATGCCCATTTGAATCTTGGTCAAATCCTAGGTTTGACCAAGATTTAAACAAGTCTATAGCATGAAAATGAAAAGGTAAGCCTGGATCCTTCCTAGCTAGTCATTCTAAAATGAAGCTTTTGGGGGGTTCTTGAAATCTCAATGTTTGAAACCCAAAAACCACTTCTCTCTTCATGGTTGACTTCATAAGACATGCAGAGTTTAGGGTTAGGGGGTAGATACATGATTTGTCGGGTTTGAATATGTCTAGACATGCTTGTTTATCAACTTGAATGCTTACTATATGACATAAGAAGGCTATATATGTGCTTTGGTTTTTCATTTTTCTGGTTTTTTGAATGTTATATGCCCATTTGAAGATTTTGGGTGGTTCTTGAAATTTTCATGTTTGAAACCAATACGACTTCTCTTCATGCTAGACTTCATAAGATCGACCGAGTTTATGGTTAGGGGCTAGATACATGATTTGTCTGGTTTGAACATGTCTAAACCTTGTTTATCAACTTGCAAGCTTACTATATGACATAAGAAGACTATGTGCTTTTGTTTTTCATTCTTCTATTTTTTTATTTTATGCCCATTTGAATCTTGGTTAAATCCTATGTTTGACCTGGATTTAAACAAGTATAAAATATGAAAACGAAAAGGTAAGCCTGGATCCTTCTTAGTCACTCTAAAATGAAGCGACTTTTGGGATGTTCTTGAAATTTTCATGTTTGAAACCCAAAACCACTTCTCTTCATGATTGCTTCATAAGACAGAGTTTAAGGTTAGGAATAGATATATACATGATTTTCTAGTTTGAATATGTCTAGACCTTGTTAATCAACTTGAATGCTTACTCTATGACATAAGAATGATATGTGCTTTGGTTTATCATTCTTTTGGTTTTTTCCTGAATTTTTATGCCCATTTGAATCTTGGTCAAATCCTAGGTTTCACAAAGATTTAAACAAGTTTAAAATCTGAAAATTAAAAGGTAAGCATGGATCCTTCTTAGTCACTCTAAAATGAAGCTTTTGGGAGGTTTTTGAAATTTCCATGTTTGAAACCCAAAACCACTTCTCTTCATGCTTGACTTCATAAGACAGAGTTTAGAGTGTTAGGGGTAGATACATGATTTGTCTAGTTTGAATATGTCTAGACCTTGTTTATCAACTTGAATTCTTACTATATGACATAAGAAGGCTATGTGCTTTGGTTTTTCATTTTTCTGGTTTTTTTGAATTTTATGCCCATTTGAAGATTTTGGGTGGTTCTTGAAATTTTCATGTTTTAAACCAATACGACTTCTCTTCATGCTAGACTTCATAAGATCGACCGAGTTTATGGTTAGGGGCTAGATACATGATTTGTCTGGTTTGAACATGTCTAAACCTTGTTTATCAACTTGAAAGCTTACTATATGACATACGAAGACTATGTGCTTTTGTTTTTCATTCTTCTATTTTTTTATTTTATGCCCATTTGAATCTTGGTCAAATCCTATGTTTGACCTGGATTTAAACAAGTATATAATATGAAAACGAAAAGGTAAGCCTGGATCCTTCTTAGTCACTCTAAAATGAAGCGACTTTTGGGATGTTCTTGAAATTTTCATGTTTGAAACCCAAACCACTTCTCTTCATGATTGACTTCATATATAAGACAGAGTTTAAGGTTAGGGACAGATATATACATGATTTTCTAGTTTGAATATGTCTAGACCTTGTTAATCAACTTGAATGCTTACTGTATGACATAAGAATGCTATGTGCTTTGGTTTATCATTCTTTTGGCTTTTTCCTGATTTTTTATGCCCATTTGAATCTTGGTCAAATCCTAGGTTTCACAAAGATTTAAACAAGTTTAAAATCTAAAAATTAAAAGGTAAGCATGGATCCTTCTTAGTCACTCTAAAATGAAGCTTTTGGGAGGTTTTTGAAATTTCCATGTTTGAAACCCAAACCACTTCTCTTCATGCTTGACTTCATAAGACAGAGTTTAGAGTGTTAGGGGTAGATACATGATTTTTCTAGTTTGAATATGTCTAGACCTTGTTTATCAACTTGAATTCTTACTATATGACATAAGAAGGCTATGTGCTTTGGTTTTTCATTTTTCTGTTTTTTTTTGAATTTTATGCCCATTTGAATCTTGGTCAAATACTAGCTAGGTTTAAAACATGAAATTTAGCCCCCAAAAATTGTACATATATGGATTCACTTTGAGATAATTCATGAAACTTTGGAAATGGCCATCTCGTGTCATGTTTCCCCACAAATGAGAATTGGATTAATTGGTGGCAGACAAGTAAACACACATTTATGTGCGACAACCCAAAATGCACATATTTTGCAAAGTTTTCATGCGTGCATGAAAAGTTGCAAATATATACATAAAATGGGCCATGATTCAAAAGTTTGACATGGTTCTTGTGTAGTAGTAGTACCAAAGCTCACACGTGGGAAGAAATTAAGATGGTCGAATTCCAACATGTTGCCACACTTTTTTGAAGGGCTCTTTTCTAAAACATTGGTATGGCATGTCTGCTATTTTCCCTAGCTATATAGAAAAATGATGAACAATCCATGATTTCCGATTGCCGTTTTTGAACCACCTTTGGCTTGATTTCAAATTTAGGTCAAAATCATGGGGGGGGGGTAGGGGACAAGATCGTGTTTCTTTGGCTTGATTTGCAAGTTTTTTGGGGTCCCACAAATTTAGGGTAGCATCACGCCCACCCCATCCCTTCACGCGCGGAAAAAGTGTTAGGCGAGTAGTAAAATGGCATGACCAACAAGTTTCAAGTAAAATTTCGAATATATAACCAAAATGTACCAAGTGTTAGATGAGTTAACTTGGCTTCATGGAAAAAATAATGTCATGTAAATAAGTTGGCTTTCCTACCCTTGAATCCATACGAAACTTTGTACGGAGTTCTAATACAGTATAATGATCACCCGAATTATTACACCAACATGTCTGTCACTTACGTGTGGTTCCCATGCGTGAGGTCCCACACTTCAGTGAGCACAAGTCACGGACAATTTTTTGCAAATGTTGCAAAGGATAAAAGGTGGAAGCGGCATCACACGGAAGGAGAAGAGGAAGGGAGAGCAGTCACGGCCTCGAAATGCTTCAACCTATCCGGGAAGTGATGTTGACTGGCACGCAAGGTTTTTCAGTGCTGCAAACCTGCAGTGCGGCGATTTTGACAGAAATAACCCTTTTGGCAAAGAAAATTACGGACTGACCCTCTGAGCAATCTATTTCACTGGACTAACCTTTTTGTGTGGCTTTCTGTGTTTTTCTTCGCCAAAAGGATTACTTTTGTCAAAATCGCCCCCCTGCAGTGCAGGCTACGCGCCCGTCTAATATTCTTTTTTTTTCAATGACAAAAGGGGGGAGAGAGAGAGAGAGTCTTGACGACGTGTCTTCACTTGACAAAGAAGATTGTTGGAAGTTTGCCTACCTACCGCATATGATTTGTGCTCACTAAAGTGTGGGACCTGCACGCATATGGGACCCTGCAGCCCTCTGAGGGCAGTCCGTGTGAGACGCAAAATAGGGTTTTTAGTTTAGTAAGGCAAAAAAATTAAGCCTTGGAGGGCCGAGGCGGGGCGGCCGTCCGCCATTTTATACCTTTTACGCCCCCCACACCTCGTTTCATTTGTCATGTCTACCAAGGAAGAGCTCGGAGGAGAAGATGCAGTCCTAGCTTCTCGACCCCCTGGCGCCCCACGCATAAATACTACTACCAGAAGTACACTGTCTCTAACAATCCTGCCTGCGAAGGGAGATCTCGGAGGAGACGATGCGGGCTCAGCGTCCCCGCCGTTGATTAGCCAGGACACAAGGGTTACTACGCCTCTTTTAATTACCTTCGTTTTGCTGGTAATACTCGGACTTATATCTGTTATCTTCCGCAGGAGAGGGTCGATATCGCCGGAGAAGATGATGTGAGGCAGATGATCAAGCTCGCAGGAGAAGATGATGTAAAGGAGATGGTCAAGCTCGGAGCAGAAGATGATGTAAAGGAGATAGTCAATGTCGGAGAAGATGATGTAAAGGAGTTAGTCAATCTCGGAGAAGATGTGGTGGCATTGGACCAACCGCGGTCGTTGGGCGAGATCCCGGAGATTCACTTACCTCGTTTGCACTGGTAATGATATGCCTGATCTGTAACATTTTGAACATTTTTCGTCGGCTTACACAGGAGCTATCTCGGCTTAGGGTCAACAAGGCCCCGGGAGCGGAACTTCCGCATCTCGGCGCGGAGAACTCCGAGTTACGCCAGAAGCGCCCTGGGGAATCGCACGCGCAGGCGCAGCACATCCGTTCGCAGGATCTCTCATCCTTCGACGTCAGGTTCCAGCGAGAGGTCGTAGAAGAAGATAAGTTGCCAGCTTCCCCGCCGTTCAAGAGGATGAAGGAGCTGAAGACGGAGGTTAATATTACTAGCTGACTTTGGGTTGCTGGTTTTTGGGTACTTCGAGTCACTGACATGTAGACACCACTTAAGTCTGTCCTACATGTTAGTGACCATATTCGTTAATCAGCCAATTTGTGCCCTTCGTTTGCCGGTAACGCTCGATATGTTTGTTGTTACCTTTGGCAGGATCACTCCCCTTGCTTATCTTGTCGGAGGATGAAGTTGGATCTTGCCAGCATGCGGGAGGAGAACAGAGAGTTAGGGATCAAGATATTTCGGTACAGGCAGGCGGTGTCTTTCCTAGAAGTGGATGAGATCACGGCCTGTGCTCGTAGGAGTTGTGACGAGGCCATTCATCTGGGAGAACGGATCAAAGCTCAGCTTGTCTCTTTGATGGAAGTCGCAGAACGCGTGATTTTCAATGCTAGAGAGGCGCGGGAACGACTTCTGGTGGCTGAAGATCTCGCATAGCAGTTTAATCATGTGCGCTTATTAGCTGCCTACTACTTTTGTAATTATTCACAATTATATATGTATCAATGGCTTGCCTTTTGTGTGATGGAGGAAATTGCACATACCACCACTTCTTGGTGCAGTTTTTGCACATAACACAATTTGAGATTCTTTTTACACAAATAACCAGATTTTGACGTAAACTTTTGCACAAAAAACAACCTTACTCCATGTTTTCTTTTGTCTTCTAAAGACAAGTAGGTGCTTCGAAAAATACCTCCGTTCCAATGCTTAAAGCTTTGTATATTTTTCTTGAAAAGTCAAACCAAGTAAAGTTCGACCAAACTCTTAGAAGAATCTATCAGCACATATAATATTTTGTAGACACCATATGAAAATATAATTTATTTTCTATCTAATAATATTGATTTTGTATCTTGCATATTAATGCTTTTGGTAAAAACTTAGTCAAACTTAACATAGTTTGACTTTCTAAAAATCAATATAATCCTTAAGCTTTGGGAAGTGGTTCTAGACGTGGTCTAGACGTGTTTCTACATATTGCCTTCGCATTTGCTAAACGCATGGAGTTTCTTACGAAGTACAAAGTTTATTTTTCGAAATATTTTCGACTTTGTATTATTTTTATTCATTTTCCCCCTGGTTGTCATGTTTTCTGTCCGGCTTCCCCAGCCCATCCATCCGTAACCCACATGCGCGCGTGACACGAGTAGTGGGAGACATGGTGCCCAAAGGGATAGCTTTTATTAATGGTGGCGACGGTTCCCTAGGCCAATGCTGGCGATACGTCTCATCGTCGCTAGCTGTGCCTTCCCCATGCGGCCGTATTAATGCACACCACTGCTCCTTTGCGCCTCCGCGGCTGATCAAGTAAGTTTGATCATAAAAGATGATCACATAAGCTCGACGATTACCTATAACCTAAAAATTATCTTAATTTGTAAACGAAGACATAAAATAACTAGTTGTTTGATTAGGAAAGACAAAGGAAATTTCTATTGAGATTGAGTTCATTTCATAGTTGTTATAGACACATAGCAATATTACCGAGAGATAGGATTGTAGAGAAAGCAATCCATAGGTATTTTGGAGGGTTCTCAATCCTTTGAATCAAGCAAGCTCTATAGGAAAAATCCCTATGTGTAAAAATCCTACTCCGTACAAGATACCTTTAGAAATCCTTTGAACCAAACAAACTCGGATTCATATTAGTTGACTATAATATAGATATATCTAGACACATTTTAGTTCTAGATTCATCCATATCATTTGACAAGTAATATGAATCGGAGTGATTATATTAAATGGAGTACTAGTATATATTGTTCGAAAAAATTAAGTTATACTGTAATAAAGAAACCATTTCTGTGGTCAAACTGATTTGACGGGACAGTAACTGCACCAGGACGTAGTGGCGTGCTATCCTAGCCGAAGTTTTACTCGGCGCCTCGATGCAGCTGCTGAAGAATAAAAAAAGTCATATCCACTCCTACTCTTCATGTCCATCGTTTCCATCCTTGGCTCTCCACTTCCATCATCGTTCTCCACTCGCCAACCGCTGCTAGAAGTTTTTTCATCCTCTAGATCTCCCATTTGCATAGCTTTCTCTCCTCACCCCTCCGCAGAACCGCAGCACTCCTCCTTCCCGCTCGACTCTCCTACAAAACTCCAATCACACATACTTGCATCCGCCCTTTTAAATCCATCTCGTCTCCATGGAAAAGCACTAGTAACAGGGGTGATGTGAAAGTAGCAGTAATATGAGAGCAATAGTAACAGTAACACAGCAGCAGTAGTAGTAATATGAGAGCAATGGTACCAGAAAATAGTTGACATGTAGAACGAGTATATGATGATGAAAGATGGACCGGGGTTCCCAGCTATCTACACTAGTGGTAACTCTCCAATAACAAGTGTCGGGTGAACAAATTACAGTTGGGCAATTGATAGGATTGATAAGGCATTAAGAAAGAACATCAATTCATTAATCATGTAGGCATGTTTTCCATATTTAGTCGTACGTGCTCGCAATGAGAAACTTGCACAACATCTATTGTCCTACCAGCCGGTGGCAGCCGGGCCTCAAGGGAATCTACTGGATATTAAGGTACTCCTTTTAATAGAGCACCGGAGCAAAGCATTAACACTCCGTGAAAACATGTGTCCCTCACATCACCGCCATCCCCTCCGGTTGTCCCGATTTCTGTCACTTCGGGGCCTTTGGTTCCGGACAGTGACATGTGCATACAACTTGTAGATACAATCTAAGCAATAATTATAGAGCTCAAATCTAAGATCATGCCACTCGGGCCCTAGTGACAAGCATTAAACATAACAAGATTGCAGCAACAATAACTTCACAAACTTTATAGATAGACTAATCATAATGTATCATCCATCGGATCCCAACAAACACAACACCGATTACATCAGATGAATCTCAATCATGTAAGGCAGCTCATGAGATCATTGTATTGAAGTACATGGGGAGAGAATACCAACTAGCTACAGCTAGAACCCATAGTCCATGGGGGAACTACTCACGGAGCATGATGGAGGCGGTGGCGTTGATGGAGATGGCTTCCGGGGGCACTTCCCCGTCGGCAGGTGCCGGGACAGAGACTTGTCCCCGAATTGGAGTTTCGCGATGGTGGCGGCGCCCCTGGAGTCTTCTGGAGTTTCGTCAAGAGGTACGGTGTTTTTAGGTCGAAAGGGATTTTATAGGCGAAGAGGCGGCGCAGGGGGGCACTGGGGGCTCCACACCACAGGCCGGGGCGGGCCCAGGCCAGGCCGCGCCGCCCTATGGTGTGGTGGCCCTCTGGCCCCTCTCCGACTCTTCTTCGGTGTTCTGGAGCCTTCCGGGAAAAATAGGAGGTTTGGTCTTCGTTTCGTCGAATTCCGAGAATATTGCCCGAACAGCCTTTCTGGAACCAAAAACAGCAGAAAACAGGAACTGGCACTGTGGCATCTTGTTAATAGGTTAGTTCCGGAAAACGCATAAAAACATCATAAAGTGCAAGCAAAACATGTAAGTATTGTCATAAAACAAGCATGGAACGACAGAAATTATGGATACGTCGGAGACGTATCAGCATCCCCAAGCTTAGTTCCTGCTCGTCCCGAGCAGGTAAACGATAAAAAGAATAATTTCTGTAGTGACATGCTACTTACATATCCTTGATCATACTATTACAAAGCATATGAAATGAATGAAGTGACTCAAGGCAATGATCTATAGTTGCTAACAAATAGATAACATATAGCAAAACTTTTCATGAAGAGTACTTTCAAGACAAGTATCAAAAGTTTTGCACAAGAGTTAACTCATAAAGCAATAAGTTCAAAGTAAAGGCATCGAAGCAACACAAGGGAAGATATAAGTTTCAGCGGTTGCTTTCAACTTGTAACATGCATATCTCATGGATAATTGTCAACACAAAGTAATATGATGAATGCAAATAAGCAAGTATGTAAGAATCAATGCACAGTTGACACAAGTGTTTGCTTCTAAGATGGAAGGAAGTAGGTAAACTGACTCAACAATAAAGTAAAAGAATGGCCCTTCAAAGAGGAAAGCATCGATTGCTATATTTGTGCTAGAGCTTTGGTTTTGAAAACATAAAGAGAGCATAAAAGTAAAGTTTTGAGAGGTGTTTGTTGTTGTCAACGAATGGTAGTGGGCACTCTAACCCCCTTGCTAGACAAACCTTCAAGAGCGGCTCCCATGAATTATTTTTATTTTTGGGTGGCACTCCTTCCAACCTTTCTTTCACAAACCATGGCTAACCGAATCCTCGGGTGCCTGCCAACAATCTCATACCATGAAGGAGTGCCCTTTTATTTTAGTTTTATTATGATGACACTCCTCCCCACCTTTGCTTACACAAGCCATGGCTAACCGAATCCTCGGGTGCCGTCCAACAATCACATACCATGGAGGAGTGTCTATTTTTGTTAATTAATTTGGGACTGGGAATCCCATTGCCAGCTCTTTTTGCAAAATTATTGGATAAGCGGATGAAGCCACTAGTCCATTGGTGAAAGTTGCCCAACAAGATTGAAAGATAAACACCACATACTTCCTCATGAGCTATAAAACATTGACACAAATCAGAGGTGATAAATTTTGAATTGTTTAAAGGTAGCACTCAAGCAATTTACTTTGGAATGGCGGAGAAATACCATGTAATAGGTAGGTATAGTGGACACAAATGGCATAGTGGTTGGCTCAAGGATTTTGGATGCATGAGAAGTATTCCCTCTCGATACAAGGCTTAGGCTAGCAAGGTTATTTGAAGCAAACACAAGTATGAACCGGTACAGCAAAACTTACATAAGAACATATTGCAAGCATTATAATACTCTACACTGTCTTCCTTGTTGCTCAAACACTTTTACCAGAAAATATCTAGACCTTAAGAGAGATCAATTATGCAAACCAATTTCAACAAGCTCTACAGTAGCTCTCCACTAATAGGCTTAGACTACATGAAAAAAACTTAATCATGATCTACTTGAGAGCTCAAAACAATTGCCAAGTGTCAGATTATCCAAGACATGATGAGGCATTTTCTGTTTTCAACCAAATATAAATAAGTGCAATAGCTTCCAACTTTTATCATTGAACATTAAAAGTAAAACGAAGAACACGAGTGTTCATATGAAAAAGCGGAGCGTGTATCTCTCCCACACAAGGATTGCTAGGATCCGAATTTATTCAAACAAAACAAAAATAAAAGCACACAGACGCTCCAAGTAAAGCACATAAGATGTGACCGAATAAAAATATAGTTTCAATAGAAGAAACCTGATAAGTTGATGAAGAAGGGGATGCCTTGGGCATCCCCAAGCTTAGACGCTTGAGTCTCCTTGAAATATGCAGGGATGAACCACGGGGGCATCCCCAAGCTTAGACTTTTCACTCTTCTTGATCATATATCATCCTCCTCTCTTGACCCTTGAAAACTTCCTTCACACCAAACTTCTCATAAACTTCATTAGAGGGGTTAGTACTCAAAAAAAACTTGAATCCACCTTGGTCCTGTAGTGACACATTGCAAGAACTCAATAAAACATTAGCTACAGCTCTCCACGTCTAGAAAGCCTCACATAAAGTCCACAAGAGACAATGCAAAAAACAGAGACAGAATCTGCCAAAACAGAACAGCCAGTAAACACGAATTTTAAAATGGTACTTCCGTTGCTCAAATCAGAAAACTCAAAACTAATGAAAGTTGCGTACATATCTGAGGATCACGCACGTAAATTGGCAGATTTTTCTGAGTTTCCTACAGAGAAATAAGCCCAGATTCGTGACAGATAGAAATCTGTTTCTGCGCAGAAATCCAAATCTAGTATCAACCTTCGATTAGAGGCTTCACTTGGCACAACAAAACACAAAACTAAGATAAGGAGAGGTTGCTACAGTAGTAAACAACTTCCAAGACACAAATATAAAACAAAGTACTGTAGCAAAATAACACATGGGTTATCTCCCAAGAAGTTCTTTTCTTTATAGCCATTAAGATGGGCTCAGCAGTTTTTAATGATGCACTCGCAAGAAATAGTATTTGAAGCAAAAGAGAGCATCAAGAGGCAAATTCAAAACACATTTAAGCCTAACATGCTTCCTATGAAAAGGAATCTTGTAAATAAACAAGTTCATGAAGAGCAAAGTAACAAGCAAAGGAAGATAGAACAAGTGTAGCTTCAAAAATTTCAGCACATAGAGAGGTGTATTAGTACCATGAAAATTTCTACTACCATATTTTCCTCTCTCATAATAATTTTCAGTAGCTTCATGAACAAACTCAACAATATAACTATCACATGCAGCATACTTTTCATGATTTCCAAACACATAATTTTTATCAAGTTCAAGAATAGTGGAATTAAAACTTTCAAACTTACTTTTATTAATAATATAACAAGGTAGGTGATCAATCTCAATAGATATGGGACTCATAGAATAAGTCAAGAACTCTCCAATCCCATTTTCATTAGTAGTACAATTAATATTATCAAGTAACATAGGACCATCATCTAGAGCTTTATCATAAACATTTGCCAAGCAAAATTCTTTAGTACCATGCATTTCGACATCAGGCACAAACAAAGCATTATCATAAGATTTATCAAAGTAGCATGGATTATCATAAATAACAGTAGCATAATCATTCTCACAAGTATTACTCATAGGTACTATTTCAAGAGAATCCACAGGAACATAACATTCAACCTCTTCCGGTAAGCATGGAGGACAATCAAATAGTGTAAGAGATAAAGAGTTACTCTCATTAGAAGGTTGACATGGGTAGCTAATCCATTCTTCCTCCTTTTGTTCGTCGCTCTCTTCTTCTTTTTCATCCAATGAGCTTTCAAGTTCATCAATTTCCTCCTCTTTTTCATCCAATGAGCTTTCAGGTTCATCAATTTCTTCTTCCACCGGTTCCTGCAAATTGTGAGTGCATTCTTGTGCATTAATGTGTCTCTCTTTATAATCAAGGATATAAGGATTCCTACTGTAGCATTCTATGCAAGAATTAAGGATAGTAGAGACATAATCTTTAAGGCCCTTACAAACAACACAAGTTTCATAATTCTCAACCATGAAGGATTCTATCTCGGAGGCTCCCATAAATAAGACAAATTGTTCTACCTCTTCGAACCCATAATGAATATAGCAATTCCGATTATAGTTCTTAATTAAAAATTCCTCACTAAAGCCACATTGAAATTTAAGATGTTTAGTATCATGTTGAGAGCAACAGTTTATATCATGGCGTCTAAGCAAGATTCTAGCCATTGTATTCAATTTTTCTATCATAGCACTCATTATTTTACCAGTTCTTGATTCTCTATAATTATTATAACATTCTATAAGATCCAAGTAGGTTGTTGGTTCTCCCATAACAGCAGTTTTTAATTTTTAGGTTTTTCAAATTTTTATGGATTTTCGGGTATATAGGGAAAATAAAACAAGACAAAAATAAACTAGACAAAAGTAAACTAAGCAAAATAAAACTAGACAGAAATAAACTAAGCACAAATAAACTAGACAGAAATAAACTAGCAAGACAAAATAAGATAAAAGCAGAGAGAGAGGTAGAGTGTACTCCCCAGGTGAACTTATGAGTAGAGCTATGCCTCCCCGGCAACGGCGCCAGAAAATAGTCTTGATAACCCACAAGTATAGGGGATCGCAACAGTCTTCGAGGGAAGTAAAACCCAAATTTATTGATTCGACACAAGGGGAGGTAAAGAATACTTATAAGCCTTAACAACTGAGTTGTCAATTCAGCTGCACCTGGAAAAGCACTAGTAACAGGGGTGATGTGAAAGTAGCAGTGATATGAGAGCAATAGTAACAGTAACACAGCAGCAGTAGTAGTAATATGAGAGCAATGGTACCAGAAAATAGTTGACATGTAGAACGAGTATATGATGATGAAAGATGGACCGGGGTTCCCAGCTATCTACACTAGTGGTAACTCTCCAATAACAAGTGTCGGGTGAACAAATTACAGTTGGGCAATTGATAGGATTGATAAGGCATTAAGAAAGAACATCAATTCATTAATCATGTAGGCATGTTTTCCATATTTAGTCGTACGTGCTCGCAATGAGAAACTTGCACAACATCTATTGTCCTACCAGCCGGTGGCAGCCGGGCCTCAAGGGAATCTACTGGATATTAAGGTACTCCTTTTAATAGAGCACCGGAGCAAAGCATTAACACTCCGTGAAAACATGTGTCCCTCACATCACCGCCATCCCCTCCGGTTGTCCCGATTTCTGTCACTTCGGGGCCTTTGGTTCCGGACAGTGACATGTGCATACAACTTGTAGATACAATCTAAGCAATAATTATAGAGCTCAAATCTAAGATCATGCCACTCGGGCCCTAGTGACAAGCATTAAACATAACAAGATTGCAGCAACAATAACTTCACAAACTTTATAGATAGACTAATCATAATGTATCATCCATCGGATCCCAACAAACACAACACCGATTACATCAGATGAATCTCAATCATGTAAGGCAGCTCATGAGATCATTGTATTGAAGTACATGGGGGAGAGAATACCAACTAGCTACAGCTAGAACCCGTAGTCCATGGGGGAACTACTCACGGAGCATGATGGAGGCGGTGGCGTTGATGGAGATGGCTTCCGGGGGCACTTCCCCGTCCCGGCAGGGTGCCGGGACAGAGACTTCTGTCCCCCGAATTGGAGTTTCGCGATGGTGGCGGCGCCCCTGGAGTCTTTCTGGAGTTTCGTCAAGAGGTACGGTGTTTTTAGGTCGAAAGGGATTTTATAGGCGAAGAGGCGGCGCAGGGGGGCACCTGGGGGCTCCACACCACAGGCCGGCGCGGGCCCAGGCCAGGCCGCGCCGCCCTATGGTGTGGTGGCCCTCTGGCCCCTCTCCGACTCTTCTTCGGTGTTCTGGAGCCTTCCGGGAAAAATAGGAGGTTTGGTCTTCGTTTCGTCGAATTCCGAGAATATTGCCCGAACAGCCTTTCTGGAACCAAAAACAGCAGAAAACAGGAACTGGCACTGTGGCATCTTGTTAATAGGTTAGTTCCGGAAAACGCATAAAAACATCATAAAGTGCAAGCAAAACATGTAAGTATTGTCATAAAACAAGCATGGAACGACAGAAATTATGGATACGTCGGAGACGTATCACCCCTCCGCAGAACCGCAGCACTCCTCCTTCCCGCTCGACTCTCCTACAAAACTCCAATCACACATACTTGCATCCGCCCTTTTAAATCCATCTCGTCTCCATGGCGGCATCGAACGACGACCAGCTGGATGGCGACTGGGGGAAGCTCCCCGCCGAGCTGTTCAATCTCATTGCCCAGAGTCTGGACGTTACAGTCGACGTCCGGCTGGCCGCATGCTCCAAAACGCTGTGCCGCCATGTCGCCGACAACATGAATCTACACCATTGGGATGGACCCTGCTTGCTGATGCCCGATTCTGCCCATTGGCACTATGATGATAGTAGTGCGCACCACACGGTGTACCACGTTGTGCCCCTCGACCATCCTCGGCGCACAGCCATCCTGCCGTTCATGGACAATAGATTCTGGGTTGGCATGAATGGCGACTGGATCGCCGGCGTGGACAGTGGTGGGAACTGGTTCCTCGCGAACATCTACACGCACCAAGAAATCTCCCTACCATCGTCGGAAACTTGCAACATTTTTCGGGAGGAATGGATTGGCTTCCCCGACTTGCCTCCTGAAAGGTACATGACGTATGGGCGTGCCATGTTTTTGTTGAAGATTGTAATTTGCGAAGTGCCCACAAAAGCTGGACATTACTCAGATTACAAGCTCATCGCTCTATTCAATTCTGGACTCGCTTACCTGGCTAATGGTAGCCAGGAGTGGAGGTTATTCTCTCTTGCTAGTTGGGGTGTAGATTACAGTGATGCCATCGAGCACAACGGCTTTATTGTTGCGGTGGATGGGTGGACCGGCACCACATATTGCTGGGATCAATCACAGGCTGGTAATTCTTCAATCCATATGATATACTTCGCAATAAATTTTAATATCAAGCCCATTCATGATATATTGTAACTGAAATAACTAATTGCTCACTAAGACTTTTTTTCACCTTTCAAATGACTGTGCACCATTAAATTATCCTAACCTGACTGAACCATTGCTACAAACGAATTACAGTAGTATATGCTGTGCACTAATCTGTCAACCCAAACCAGATTATTGCAGTATATGAATGCATTCCTGAATTAGTTACTGCATGCTCTTGTCAGAATATGAATAAGGAGCTTAGCCCTGGCCTCTTCATCAATTGATGCATGCAAACTTTCAATTTATTTCAATATTCGATGTACTCAAAGCATTACAATCATGGATCAGATAAGGTTGAGACATGTATCTACCATCAATGAATATGAGTGTAATTAACATACATCTCAAATGGGAACAATTTTATTTCTTCGAGATTTTATACAAGTATAATGACTGCATCCTCCATTTGATCCTACAAATGTGAAGTTGCAGCTACTGGTATTATTGTCTTCCCGAGCCATTCAAACACTATTTTTTGTTGTCTCCGTTTACAATGCAGATGCACACCTTGCCCCGCCATTCGTGATCCCATCACCGATGAAGGAACCATCTGGCAGATGGTTTTTAGCTCGATCAGCCGATGGCAAGCGCTTGATGATCATCCATGAAGATCGGTATATACGTAGCAATGATCACCTTGAGCCTGCAGAAGTTCTGCATCATGGTAATGGCCTTATCCTGCGGGAGTGTCCTGCCCCTGTCATACATGTTTTTGAGAAAGATCTATCCCTGATTGGACCCAATTGGAGTCGAGTTGACAGCCTTGGCACACACTCTCTGTTCATTGGACTGAATTATCCATTGAACCTGAAGATAAATGATGGCAATGCTCCTGATGGAACATTGACTCCATTCATGAGGTCAAATTGTGTGTACATCGCGTACTATGCATTTCGGGAACCAGCATTTAGTTGTATTTGTCGTTGTAACCTGCAGCAAGGGGAAAATGAGCTCATGGGAGTTATCACCCTTCCAGAAGATGGTTGGGGATTTCCCCGACAGGCGACAATGTGGTTTAAGCCTAGTCTGAAAAATATCCGCATGTTGATGCAACCCTAAACTGAGCCATGAATCTTTCTGGAGCAAATAATCTTTTTTGTACGATATGTTTGAACAATTTAGTAACCTGTTCTGTATCTTAAGATGCTCTTCCTTTTTTCTGAATCTTATATACCTGGACCCATTTCAGTGTGTCTGTTTACTCATTTTAGTGCGTATGTAAACCCACATTGAAGTAATCTAATCTTATAATTTAAAACGGATGGTGATGAACTCTGTATTTCCATCCTTCGTAAACCGTGCATGTCTGTTTATTTTTAGTTTCATTTCAGCAACTGTTATTAGTATATGCACACCTTTTTTTAATGTTGAGAGGAGTATAAGGGCATTACAATGCTATATACTATATGGCGCTAATAGAGAACAAATGAATGTCAAAAGATTGTAAAATCCTCCAGGTACTCTCCTTGCAGCGCTAATTGCTGATGACAGACTGACTTCCTGTTGGTTCCGGTGCTTTAGCTAGGACAGGTGAAAAGAGTTTCACGCCCCTGCTTTCTTTTGCGTCGACGCTAGGACTACCGCTGGGATTAGCCTCTCCAACCGCCAAACGACGAGGAAATAATTCCTAGCGCCCTTGCAGTAGCGCCTGTGTTGGACATGCCCTAATGTTTTCCAGCTAAAAGATGCAATCTTTTAAGCACTTGGGTACGGTATTTCCCCACCAGCCTGGATGCAGGCCGCCAAACGCGTCTTAACCAAGGTTTAAAATAGCGTGCTAAATGAATTAGCGGCAGCCACCTTCAAACGATATGGACGCTATATCGTGGTAATAGTGTGGTATATTTTAAATAGCATTTTCAAAATAATACTAAATATAGCCTAAAAATAAATAATTTTACTAGAACGAATAGATATATATAGTCCAAAAGTGACTGAATCATACATACATAACCACATATAGAAATAGATCTCAAGTATATTAGAAGGCTAACATCAACATTTCACAAGGCAACAACATAGTATAAATTATTTATTAAAAAATATTAGCATTAGCGATATTATTTTCTGATTTAGAAGTGGAACCAACAGATTAGTTCATCACCACGAAAAAGTGAAAGCAACTTGCCTGAAAAAAATAGCGCGCTAACGCTATGAAGTTTTAGGGCGATATAGCATGCTGTTTCGCAAATAGCGCCACAGCGAGCAAAATTACTAAGCGTGGACCCTCTAGATATGCTATAGCGTGCTATTAGCTTCATTGAGGCCCTGGTTTGACAAAGCAGCCTGAGTACGTATCTAAAAAAAATATCAGCCTGAGGACGCATGCTTGTAAAAAAGAGAGAGCAGACTACAATTACTTCAGTCCCGAACCCTCTCTCTCCCACCCATACTCCCACCCACTTCACCTCTTTTACACTAATGACTGCCATGAACGGCTCGCCTCCTCCTTCCACCGGCAGCTGCTTCGCCGACACAGATGAACATCACCGATATTTCCTGAACTCAGCCGATTTGATCCACCGCATCCTCCAGCAGCTTGATGGACGTCCAGTCTCTTCTATCCAGATCGTGACTAGAGAAGGATCTACGAGTACATCCGTTTCTTACCCTTTGGCAGCGTCGGTTCCATCTCTCGCGGTACTTTCTTCTCCGCTGGAAGCACCATCTGGCTCGGCACTGATTTCCCTGGCGGCGGCACCAGCTTCTCCGGCTGCGCCGACCCCAACCCCCGCGGCACGGTCTTCTCCGGTGGCGGCACCACCAAAAGTGGCTGTAAGTTGTCCTGAACTCACTAGGATGCAGGTGTAAGTAGTCAATGATAGTTGGGATCTTAAACAAGTTCTTTTTTCTTTAAAATTTAATGACGGGAAACCGTAGTATTCTTCTGCAAATTTTTTTTAATGACGGGAAACAGTAGATGTTAAGTACTAGTTCTGGCAAAAAAAGATGTTTAGTAATAGTATCCATCACAGAGCAGGGTTTCGCAGTCTGAACATACAAATATATGCTCCATGTTACCTGTTTCAGAAAGTCTGAAAGCTTGCTCAGTACCTGTAAAATCAAATTGTCTTGCTGCTGCTAGATTTTGTGCAAACTAATTAAAGAGATAGCTAGATGCATTTTCTCCATGTATGCTACGTTCTGATTTATATGCTGTTGATTGATATATACCGTGCTTAACTAGATGCAGAAGCAAACTCGCTCCAACGTCAATGAGCAACTACGTCTTAGGACTGTCGATTGTACATGTCCTCTGCACCGCCCCGAGTTCAGAATTCAAAGAAATTCACTAGCCAAAAAGCCAAAGGTGACGGGCAGGCGTGATGCAGCAATTCAACGTTGTATATTAAAAGGGCGAGGGAAAGGCCGCCCTAAACGGGTTGGTCACTCGGCGGACCCTCCTCAGCCCTCGCGCTTCTATGTGCAACTGGACGGCAACGATGACATGTATATGTTGGTCATCCCCAGAGAATTCAAGCAATGTCTGAAAGGGATTCTTCCCAGGCCTATCAAGCTCAAGACCAGCGTAGGCTGCGCCTGGTATGTGCACATCGATGAGTACCAGGGTGAACTGGTCTTGAAGGATGGTTGGTTCGGGTTTGCAGAGGCGCATGAACTGCAGCTTGATGACCTTCTCGTCTTCGAGGTGAAAGACACTTCCTTGATGAATGTGTTGATCTACGACAGTAACACCTCCACCCAGAGGATAATATTTTGTGCTGATCACCCTTAGTTGCATGCATGATCTGCAGTGTTTTTAGGAAGAGGGGATCAGAATAACCTCAATATTTTATTGAATTAACTAGATGCTGCTTTTGGACCTGGGTTACTCCCCTGCTGATGTTCAAGCTGAACTTGGTTTTTGTATTAAGCTGAACTGGGGATCAGATACACTGTGATGAGACTTTGTTAATTAGCTAATATAGTATATGTTAGACTTGTTTTATTTTATTTTAATTTACTGTGATATGCTGCGGTAGTTTCAATGTGCGGTCTGATGATTTGTATTATATGTAGGTACACGGAGCTCAATATTTTGAAATATTCATAGATTTGTAAGTGTAAATGTGATATATCCCAGATGTAGTCAATGCTATCTTGTACGAACTTGTAAAATCTCAGGGAAAAATACATTTTATTTTAGAAAGTGTAAAAGTGACCAATTTTTTGATCTGATTGTAGCAAACACAAGTGCAGATGGTCAAACCCCAAAAACTTCTCATATTCATTGTTACATGGTCGAGATATAAAGGTATTTCACGCACTGGTTTAATACTCAACTGCTTACATCCATGTTTGTTTGCAGTTTTTTTTGGACACCTCTTAATGCTCCCTCCGATCCATATTTTTTTTAGATACACAGTACAAACACAGACGCTCTCATATAGATGTATCTAGACACATATTAGTTGTAGAGACATCCATTTTATCATCATGTAATGAGGATCAGATGGAGTATCGTTTTCATTTTACCAAAAGAAATGGATATATTACTGTATAGTACAACGTAGCCTGAAGCCCTGAGCTCTGAATGCAATTTCTGTGTGCACACTGAACGGATCATAACCCACACGACATGTCTCACTGGTCTGTAGGTCCGGACCCCACCAGATACTGATAAAGCCCAGTGACCCGCCGGGTGAAGTTTTGTGTGTGGATTCCTGCGTACCTGGCTTCGTTCCTCCTAGACACGCGCATTTTTTTTGACCGGGGGACACGCGCATTTATTCCCTTGCTGATTGCTGATGTATCATTCTCAGTTTCTCACAGCCCCCTCATGTTCAGAACTTCAGATCTCCCCAGATCCCTCGCCGTCCATCTCCCCTGAGTCCTCTCTCTACACCACCGGCGTCCACCACCGCTCGGACTACGCGGCTTGGACTCCGTCCTCTACGGATGCGGCGACGTCGCATCTAAAAACTCCACTAAGGCGGCGCGGCATCCCCGATTCTCTCGGTCCATGGCTGCAATGGCGGTATGTTTCCCCCGAATCACTAGCGTTGCCGGTCACATCTTTATTATATCTAAGCTGTATTGCCGGTTGCTTAGCATTGTTTGATATACAGTACTTCTCTCAGCCAGTGTATATATTAATCCTCTGGTAAAGACTCGGGTTACACATGCACCCATGCTAGCTATGTTGGGACTGGATCTAATGTGTGCAGTAATAATCGTTCAAATATGCTATTGGTCAATCCACGGCCGATGATCACATATGAGGACACCGAGCATGCATGTCTGGCTTGTGGACTCTTTAGGCCGACGCTGATTTTTTTTTGTTTGCTTGGTCAATCTGTACTGGCGGATGATGAACTGCAGATGCATTATTCTGATGCTAGACATAGCCAGCAAGCATGCATGGCTCATGCTAGCTTGATTTCTATTCTCATAGCTACTATTTATATCGATTTGGCTTCTGCGATACAATGATACACTATGCTGAATAATTTGATGATACAAGGTTGTACATATCAGCCTAGCTAGATTCAGAAGCTTATTGTTCAGACTGTGTGTTTGATAAGAACAATGATCCGCTGAGTTTGCTAGGTGCCTTTGATTATGCATTTGCTTGGAATTACGGTCAGAAGCTAGAGGCATTATCTAATTGAGGCCTCTTTTTTGCAGTGTTCAAACAAGAAGCTCAAGCTTGGAGAGAGCTTATCATGGAAGGAGACATCTGTAGAGCCAGCCCCAGTGTGCAAGGTGTTTGGGCGCATCGATGAGGAGAATACCCCTGACAGCTTCTGCAAGGTACTATGTACATCGGAGTTAGAGGTGATTTCCATCCCCAGTCGTGTTCTACCCTGGTTTTACGGTGGGTGTCCAGAGTCCATCAACCTGAAGATGTCCACTGCATGCACCTGGATTGTGGACCTGAAGCAACAAGATGGCAATGTTTTAATGGACAAAGGATGGCCAGAGTTTGTCAAAGCACATGACTTGAAGGTAGGATACCTCCTGACCTTCAAGAAGCTTGACACCAAATCATTGCAGGTGCTCATATTTGGTTACAATTGCTGTGAGAAGGTTATATGGTGTTCAGGTTATCACCCATCGCTGGGGCAACAATATGAATCACAGCTGTATTAAGTTGTCTTACAAATGTTCTTTAGAGAGAGCTGGTCTATAATAGTATACTGCTCTCTTTAATGATGCATTGTGGTGAACATGATGGTACCATTACTGGATTGTGGTCACATGTGAGGGGGGATGTTGAAATGTATAATTGGATTGCCTAGCCCTTTCCATTAGTTCGGACTTTTGGTTGCGTTGGCTAGTGCATGAAGCTTGACAAACCTTATTTATGTGTACAGCTCTCTAGTTGTACTATTAATTATTATGTGCTTATGTTGGCTGGATTGTGATGAACATGAGATGTTTTGTTGTTTACGTAAAGAAAAAAACGTGATGTTTTTTTGAATCCTGCGCTGGATATGTTTTGCACAAACTAGTGAAGTGCCCGCTGACAAAACATATTATGCGCAAATAGGCAACCCTCAGCAACGATCATGGGTTCAAGTGTCCAGGATCCAGTGCCTTGACATAAGCAAGGCACAGATGAACAGTACGGTGACTTGTAGATTTGGCCGTTGGATTGAAAATAGATAGCTAAGATCAAAGTACTGTAGCATGTAGCATATGTACTGTTCATGGTTCTAAAGCACATGCACTGTGGACGACGTACTGTAGCACATGTCCTGTACATTGGTTGGTACTGTAGCAGTTACTAGTTAATAGTCATCTGTCTAATTATTTTTTATCCAACGGTTGAAAGGGAGGGGCAAGGCATGGTACGGAGTACTATTTATGTGTGCCTCGCCTTCATCAAGGCACTCGATCTCATTCCGGGTTCAAGTATTACCCCATGTAGCACCACTTTTTTTTTGGGTTAGCCAGACAACCTTCCCAATAAAAAAAAGTACTACCTTCCCTGCATGGGCCAATTGTTTGTACTTTTGGGCTGCCGCCGGCCATGTACATGGTGATTGCTGTCAGCCTGCTTACTTCGCTGATAACATTCCAAAAACACTTAATGGGCCTCCGACTCATGCCATTGGGGCCCTTCCTAATTTAAACACGGATATCCTATGATTGGCCCTCTAGAAACCGAGATTCTACATATAAAGTTATTTTTATTTCGTATCAATTATGATTATGATTCTTTTTAAATGCGCATAGCCAGTATGCGCATCTACATGGGCTCTATATTTTGATATATTCATATAGTCGATTTCAAAATTGTCATTAATTATATAAAGTTCCAAGATTTATTCTATTAGTGTGCAAGATCTTAGAGTGTATTTGTAGTTTAAAAAAATGACAAACCTCTTCATCAGATTGTTGTTAACAAGTGCAGTGTTGTGAACCCAAAATATATTACATACTCCCTCGTAGATCAAATTTGATCTAATTAAGTTGAACTAAAACCCGGATCAACAATTAGTATGGATTAGATGCATGGAGTACGAAAAACAAATGAATAGGCAATATTTCAGTTTTTCCTTCAGTTGAGAATGCTAGAGCAGGACCCATTTGCCAGTAGCGTCCCTCAACATTTGAAGGTAAAAACAAACAGAAGGGATCGAAAAAAAAAGCATCCTACATATCTCGGCTTAAAATATATCGAGAATTCACATATTTCTTGTACATAGAGGCTGACATCGGGGACCCATTGGCCAGCAGTGGAAAAAAAATCAAAGAGAGGAAACAATTATCGTACAGAGAAGCTGACATGTGGGACGCATTTTGCAGCAGCGTCCTCAACTTTAACAAAGGCGGCAGGGGATCGAAAGAAAAAGCAAAGTTGCCAGAAATCAGCGGTCAAAAATAAATCCAAGAAACGAAATGTTTATTGTTCCTAGAGGCTGACATATGGGACCCACGAGCGAGCAGCGTCCTCAACGTTTCAAAGGCGGCAGGGGATCGAAAAAAAGGCAAGTGACCATATATCAGGTGCCAAAAATAATCCAAGGAAAGAAATTTATTGTACATAGAGGATGACATATGGGTCCCGTTTTGCAGGAGCCGTCTCACCGTTTCCAAGGCGGCACGGGATCGAAAAAAAAGAAAGGAAAGGTTTATCGTTCAGAGAGGCTGAGATGTGGGACCCATGGGCCAGCAGCGTCCTCTTAGTTTCAAAGGCGGCAGGGGATAAAAAAAAGGCAAATAGCCAGTAATTAGGGTAAAAAAAATCAAACAAAGGAAACTTTGACTGTTCATAGAGGCTGACATGTGGGACCCATGAGCCAGCAGCGTCTCAACGTTTCAGAGGCGGCATGAGATCGAAAGAAAAAGGCAAATAGCCAGAAATTATGGGTCAATAATAAATCAAACAAAGGAAAGGTTTATTGTTCATAGAGGCTGACATGTGGGACCTCTGAGCCAGCAGCGTCCTCAACGTTTTAATGGCGGCACGAGATCGAAAGATAAAATAAGCCAAAAATCATTTGGTAAACAAAATCCAAGAAAAGAAACATTTACCGTTCTGAGAGGATGACATGCGGGACCCATGAGGCAGCAGCATCCTCAACGATTCCAAGGCGGCAGGGGATCAAAAGAAAAAAAGGAAATATCCAGAAATTAATTAGGGGTTCAAAATAAATCCATCAAAAGAAACTTTTATTGTTCATAGAGGATGACATGTGGGACCGACGTGCCAACAGCATCCTCATCGTTTCAAAGGGGGCAGGAGATCAAAAGAAAAAGGCAAATAGCCAGACATTAGGGGTCAAAAATAACTCCAAAAAAGGAAACTTTTATTGTTCGTAGAGGATGACATGCGGGACCCATGATTCAGCAGCTTACTCAACGTTTCAAAGGCGGCATGAGATCGAAAGAAAAACGCAAGTGACAAAATATCAGGAGCTAAAGATAATCCAAGAAAAAAAGAAACTTTATTGTACATAGAGGATGACATGCGGGTCCCATTTAGCAGCAGCGGTCTCAACGTTTCAAATGCGGCTTGAGATCAAAAGAAAAAAAAATAGCCAGAAATTAGGGGGTAAAAAAACTCCAAGAAAGGAAAGCTTTATCGTTCATACAGGCTGACATGTCGGACCTATGAGCCTGCAGCTTACTCAGCGTTTCAAAGGCGGCAGGCCGGCAGGGGATCAAAAGAAAAAGGAAATAGCCAAAAATCAGATGGTGAAAAAAATCCAAGAAAAGAAACTTTTATTGTACATAGAGGATGACATGCGGGTCCCATGAGCCAGCAGGTTCCTCAACGTTTCAAACGTGGCATGAGATCGAAAGAAAAAGGAAAGTGACCAAATATCAAGAGCCAAAAATAATCCAAGAAAAGAAACTTTATTGTACATAGAGGATGACATGCGGGTCCCATGAGCCAGCAGGTTCCTCAACGTTTCAAACGTGGCATGAGATCGAAAGAAAAAGGAAAGTGACCAAATATCAAGAGCCAAAAATAATCCAAGAAAAGAAACTTTATTGTACATAGATGATGACATGCGGGTCCCATGAGCCAGCAGGTTCCTCAACGTTTCAAACGTGGCATGAGATCGAAAGAAAAAGGAAAGTGACCAAATATCAAGAGCCAAAAATAATCCAAGAAAAGAAACTTTATTGTACATAGAGGATGACATGCGGGTCCCATGAGCCAGCAGGTTCCTCAAAGTTTCAAACATGGCATGAGATCGAAAGAAAAAGGAAAGTGACCAAATATCAAGAGCCAAAAATAATCCAAGAAAAGAAACTTTATTGTACATAGAGGATGACATGTGGGTCCCATTTTGCAGCAGCGGTCTCAACGTTTCCAAGGCGGCACAGGACAAAGAAAAATGAAGTAGCAGAAATCAGGTGAAAAAAATCCAAGAAAAGAAAGATTTCAATTGGGCTGTATCTGGACATCTGGGCCTTCGAACTATCCTGCTGGGCCTTTTGTCTCGTACAATTTCAGCCCACTCCAAAACAGGAAAGTTCGGATTTTTCTAAAAAAACAGGAAAGTCCTATGCTTCGCAAAAACAAAAAACAAGGACACTCAACATATAAGTTTGTTTATGTAAAAATAAAGATTTAATTTATCCGTTTGCAATAGCTCAGAGCGAAATAATCAAGATATCACATGTTTCTTGTACGGGGAGGCTGACATCGGGGACCCATGAGCCAGCAGCGTCGTCAACGTTTCAAAGGCGGCAGGGGATCGAAAATAAAATAAAAAACCAAAAGTCAGTTGGTAACAAAATCCAAGAAAAGAAAACATTTATCGTTCTGAGAGGATGACATGCGGGACCCATGAGGCAGCAGCATTCTCAAACGTTTCCAAGGCGGCAGGGGATCAAAAGAAAAATAAAGGAAATAGCCAGAAATTATTTAGGGGTCAAAAATAAATCCACCAAAGGAAACTTTTATTGTTCATAGAGGATGACATGTGGGACCGACAACAGCGTCCTCATCGTTTCAACGGGGCAGGGGATCAAAAGAAAAAGGCAAATAGCCAGAAATTAGGGGTCAAAAATAACTCCAATAAAGGAAACTTTTATTGTTCGTAGAGGATGACATGCGGGACCCATGAGCCAACTTACTCAACGTTTCAAAGGCGGCATGAGATCGAAAGAAAAAGGCAAGTGACCAAATATCAGGAGCCAAAAATAATCCAAGATTTATTGTACATAGAGGATGACATGTGGGTCCCATTTTGCAGCAGCGGTCTCAATGTTTGTAATGCGGCTTGAGATCAAAAGAAAAAGAAAGTAGCTAGTAATTAGGGGGTGAAAAAAAATCCAAGAAAAGAAACTTGATGGACATAGAGGATGACATGCGGGTCCCTTGAACCAACAGCTTACTCAACGTTTCAAAGGGGGCAGGGGATCAAAAGAAAAAGGCAAGCCAAAAATCAGAGGGTGAAAAAAATCCAACAAAGGAAAATAGCACATAGAGGATGACATGCGGGTCCCATGAGCCAGCAGGTACCTCCACGTTTCAAACGTGGCATGAGATCGAAAGAAAAAGGCAAGTGACCAAATATGAGGTGCAAAAAAACTCCAAGAAAAGAAAGTTGATTGCTCATAGAGGATGACATGCGGGTCCCATTTAGCAGCAGCGGTCTCACCGTTTGAGAGGCGGCAGGGGATCGAAAGAAAAAGTCAAGTGACCAAATATGAGGTGCCAAAAATAATCCAAAAAAGAAAGTTTTATAGTACATAGAGGATGACATGCGGGTCCCATTTAGCAGCAGCGGTATCACTGTTTGAGGCAGGGGATCGAAAGAAAAAGTCAAGTTACCAAATATGAGGTGCCAAAAATAATCCAAGAAAAGAAAGTTTTATAGTACATAGAGGATGACATGCGGGTCCCATTTAGCAGCAGCGGTATCACTGTTTGAGAGGCAGGTGATCGAAAGAAAAAGTCAAGTGACCAAATATGAGGTGCCAAAAAATCCAAGAAAAGAAAGTTTTATAGTACATAGAGGATGACATGCGGGTCCCATTTAGCAGCAGCGGTATCACCGTTTGAGAGGCAGCAGGTGATCGAAAGAAAAAGTCAAGTGACCAAATATGAGGTGCCAAAAAAATCCAAGAAAAGAAAGTTTTATAGTACATAGAGGATGACATGCGGGTCCCATTTAGCAGCAGCGGTATCACCGTTTGAGAGGCAGCAGGTGATCGAAAGAAAAAGTCAAGTGACCAAATATGAGGTGCCAAAAAAATCCAAGAAAAGAAAGTTTTATAGTACATAGAGGATGACATGCGGGTCCCATTTAGCAGCAGCGGTATCACCGTTTGAGGCGGGGGATCGAAAGAAAAAGGTAAGTGACCAAATATGAGGTGCCAAAAATAATTCAAGAAAAGAAAGTTTTATAGTACATAGAGGATGACATGCGGGTCCCATTTAGCAGCAGCGGTATCACGTTTGAGAGGCAGCAGGGGATCGAAAGAAAAAGTCAAGTTACCAAATATGAGGTGCCAAAAATAATCCAAGAAAAGAAAGTTTTATAGTACATAGAGGATGACATGGGGTCCCATTTAGCAGCAGCGGTATCACTGTTTGAGAGGCAGCAGGTGATCGAAAGAAAAAGTCAAGTGACCAAATATGAGGTGCCAAAAAAATCCAAGAAAAGAAAGTTTTATAGTACATAGAGGATGACATGCGGGTCCCATTTAGCAGCAGCGGTATCACCGTTTGAGAGGCGGAGGGGATCGAAAGAAAAAGGTAAGTGACCAAATATGAGGTGCCAAAAATAATTCAAGAAAAGAAAGTTTTATAGTACATAGAGGATGACATGCGGGTCCAGTTAGCAGCGGGTATCACCGTTTGAGAGGCGGCGGGGATCGAAAGAAAAAGGCAAGTGACCAAATTTGAGGTGCCAAAAAACTCCAAGAAAAGAAAGTTGATTGCACATAGAGGATGACATGCGGGTCCCATTTAGCAGCAGCGGTCTCAACGTTTCCAAGGCGGCAAGGGATCAAAAGAAAAAGGAAGTAGCCAGAAATCAGGGGGTCAAAAAAATCCAAGAATAGAAAGAATTTTGGTTCATAGAGGATGACATGCGGGACCCATGATCACGTAATCGGCTCGATCGGAGAACGTTGAACGAGATGGCGCGATGTAGAAAAAAACAATGCCAGAGAGGCTGCCATCTGGGCCCTACATCCCTCGGCGGTGCGGATTTGCGTTGACTCGGCCGGCGAACCCGAGATTTCGAGATGCACCACGTCCCGGGCCACCATACGCGACGTTTTGGCCGCTTTCGTCGGGCTAGGTGGCCTCAAAAACGAGAAAAAAAGTTTTGACATGCACCACGGAGGGACCAAAAATCGTCGGCCATGGTACACCAGCAACCACGGCGCGACTTCAACTTCGTCGGCCATGGCAACTTTTCTTGTAGTGCACATGGCCCCCCTCTGGCGGCTCTCGGGTGTTCTGGATGCTTCCGGGCAAAATAGGAACCTGGGCGTTGATTTCGTCCAATTAGAGAATATTTCGTTACTAGGATTTCTGAAACCAAAAACAAAACAGAACGGCACTTCGGCATCTTGTTAATAGGTTAGTTCAGAAAATGCGTAAATACGACATATAATGTGCATAAAACATGTAGGTATCATCAATAAAGTAGCATGGAACATAAGAAATTATCGATACGTTGACGTATCAGCATCCCTAGCTTAGTTCTGCTCGTCGAGGTAAAACGATAACAAAGATAATTTCTTAAGTGACATGCCATCATAACCTTGATCATACTATTGTAAGCATATGTAATGAATGCAGCGATCAAAACAATGGTAATGACATGAGTAAATAAATGAATCATAAAGCAAAGACTTTTCATGAATAGTACTTTCAAGACAAGCATCAATAAGTCTTGCATAAGAGTTAACTCATAAGCAATAAATTCTTAGTAGAAAGCTTTGAAACAACACAAAGGAAGATATAAGTTTCAGCGGTTGCTTTCAACTTTAACATGTATATCTCGTGGATAATTGTCAACACAAAGTAATATAACAAGTGCAATAGGTAAACATGTAAGAATCAATGCACACAGTTCACACAAGTGTTTGCTTCTAAGATAGAAAGAATAGGTAAACTGACTCAACAATAAAGTAAAAGAATGGTCCTTCAAAGAGGAAAGCATCGATTGCTATATTTGTGCTAGAGCTTTGATTTTGAAAACATCAAGAGAGCATAAAAGTAAAGTTTTGAGAGGTGTTTGTTGTTGTCAACGAATGGTAGCGGGTACTCTAACCCCCTTGCCAGACAAACCTTCAAAGAGCGGCTCCCATTTTATTTTATTTTTGGGTGGCACTCCTTCCAACCTTTCTTTCACAAACCATGGCTAACCGAATCCTCGGGTGCCTGCCAACAATCTCATACCATGAAGGAGTGCCTTTTTATTTTAGTTTTATTATGATGACACTCCTCCCCACCTTTGCTTTCTCAAGCCATGGCTAACCGAATCCTTCGGGTGCCGTCCAACAATCACATACCATGGAGGAGTGTCTATTTTTGTTAATTAATTTGGGACTGGGAATCCCATTGCCAGCTCTTTTTGCAAAATTATTGGATAAGCGGATGAAGCCACTAGTCCATTGGTGAAAGTTGCCCAACAAGATTGAAAGGTAAACACCACATACTTCCTCATGAGCTATAAAACATTGACACAAATCAGAGGTGATAAATTTTGAATGGTTTAAAGGTAGCACTCAAACAATTTACTTTGGAATGGCGGAGAAATACCATGTAGTAGGTAGGTATGGTGGACACAAATGGCATGAATATTGGCTCAAGTATTTGGATGCATGAGAAGTATTCCCTCTCGATACAAGGTTTAGGCTAGCAAGGTTATTTGAAGCAAACTCAAGGATGAACCGGTGCAGCAAAACTCACATAAAAGACATATTGTAAACATTATAAGACTCTACACCGTCTTCCTTGTTGTTCAAAACTCAATACTAGAAATTATCTAGACTTTAGAGAGACCAAATATGCAAACCAAATTTTAGCAAGCTCTATGTATTTCTTCATTAATGGGTGCAAAGTATATGATGCAAGAGCTTAAACATGAACACAACAATTGCCAAGTATCACATTATCCAAGACATTTTACCAATTACTACATGTAGCATTTTCTGTTTCCAACCATATAACAATTTAACGAAGAGGAAACTTCGCCATGAATATTATGAGCTAAGAACACATGTGTTCATACGAACCAGCGGAGCGTGTCTCTCTCCCAAACAATCATTTATTCAAACAAAAACAAAAACAAAAACATACAGACGCTCCAAGTAAAGTACATAAGATGTGACCGAATAAAAATATAGTTTCAGAGAAGAAACCTGATACTTTGTCGATGAAGAAGGGGATGCCTTGGGCATCCCCAAGCTTAGATGCTTGGGTCTTCTTAAAATATGCAGGGATGAACCACCGGGGCATCCAAGCTTAGACTTTTCATTCTTCTTGATCGTAGTATATCATCCTCCTCTCTTGACCCTTGAAAACTTCCTTCACACCAAACTTCAAGCAAACTCATTAGAGGGTTAGTGCATAATCAAAATTCACATGTTCAGAGGTGACACAAACATTCTTTTCACTTCTGGACATTGCATAAAGCTACTGGACATTAATGGATCAAAGAAATGAATCCAACATAGCAAAAGAGGCAATGCGAAATAAAAGGCAGAATCTGTCAAAAACACAGTCCGTAAAGACGAATTTAAAGCTGGCAACAGACTTGCTCAAATGGAAAAACTCAAAACTAATGAAAGTTGCGTACATATCTGAGGATCACGCTCGTAAATTGGCAGATTTTTTCGAATTTTCTACAGAGGCCTGCCCAGATTCGTGACAGACAGCAATGCTGTTTCTGCGCAGCGATCCCAAATATAACATCAACTTTAGCATAGAAACTTTACTTGGCACAAAAACATGATAAGGAGAGGTTGCTACAGTAGTAAACAACTTCCAAGACACAAATATAAAACAAAGTACTGTAGCAAAATAACACATGGGTTATCTCCCAAGAAGTTCTTTCTTTATAGCCATTAAGATGGGCTCAGCAGTTTTAATGATGCACTCGCAAGAAATAGTATTTGAAGCAAAAGAGAGCTTCAAGAGGCAATTCAAAACACATTTAAGCCTAACATGCTTCCTATGCAGAAGAATCTTATACACAAATGAATTCATGAAGAGCAAAGTGACAAGCATAGGAAGATAAAACAAGTGTAGCTTCAAAAATTTCAGCACATAGAGAGGTGTTTTAGTAACATGAAAATTTTTACAACCATATTTTCCTCTCTCATAATAACTTTCAGTAGCAACATGAGCAAACTCAACAATATAACTATCACATAAAGCATTCTTATCATGAGTCTCATGCATAAAATAATTACTACTCCCAACATAAGCATAGTCATTCTTATTAATTGTAGTGGGAGCAAATTCAACAAAGTAGCTATCAAATATAGGAGGTATATTGTAATCATAATCAAATTTATCCTCCATAACAGGTGGTAACAAAAGACTACTATCATTATAATCATCATAAATGGGAGGCAAAGTATCATCAAAGTAAATTTTCTCCTCAATGCTTGGGGGACTAAAAATATCAAGCTCATCAAAACCAGCTTCCCCAAGCTTAGAATTTTCCATAGCATTAGCAACAATAGTGTTCAAAGCATTCATATTAATATGTTCCATGGTTTTTTTAATTTTCGCATCAAACCATCCATGTCTTAAATCAGGAAATAGAATAAAAAGGTCATTGTTGTCCATTATGCCTAACTAGTGTAAACAAGAAACCAAATGTCGCAATTGCAGAGTCTAAAGGAAATAGCTTCGAGTACACACACAATGGCGCCAGAAAAGTACTGTTACCTGGAACCGAAGTATGAGTGCCTTTTACCTTTCCTCCCCGGCAACGGCGCCAGAAAAGTGCTTGGCGCGTAGTTGACGAGGGAGGAAAAGTGCTTAGTTGCCGGGCTTGCCAATGTGTGAGTGCCGTTTACCTTCCCTCCCCGGCAACGGCGCCAGAAAAGTGCTTGATGTCTACGGGTGCTTCTATTCTTGTAGACAGTGTTGGGCCTCCAAGAGCAGAGGTTTGTAGAACAGCAGCAAGTTTCCCTTAAGTGGATTACCCAAGGTTTATCGAACTCAGGGAGGAAGAGGTCAAAGATATCCCTCTCATGCAACCCTGCAACCACAAAGCAAGAAGTCTCTTGTGTCCCCAACACACCTAATAGGTGCACTAGTTCGGCGAAGAGATAGTGAAATACAGGTGGTATGAATAAGTATGAGCAGTAGTATGGCGCCAGAAAATAGCTCACTGGCATGCAGTTGATGGTAGTAATATTGCGAAGTAAACAAACAGTAATGCTTATGAGTAATGCATAAAACAGTAAACAAGCAGCGATAGCAGTATTTAGGAACAAGGCCTAGGGATTAGACTTTCACTAGTGGACACTCTCAACATTGATCACATGACAGAATAGATAAATGCATACTCTACACTTTTGTTGGATGATGAACACATTGCGTAGGATTACACGAACCCTCAATGCCGGAGTTAACAAGCTCCACAATAATGCTCATATTTTAGTAACCTTTAGTGTAAGATAGATCAAAAGACTAAACCAAGTACTAGCATAGCATGCACACTGTCACCTTCATGCATATGTAGGAGGAATAGATCACATCAATATTATCATAGCAATAGTTAACTTCGCAATCTACAAGAGATCATGATCATAGCCTACGCCAAGTACTCACACGGTGCACACACTGTCACCTTTACACACGTGGAGGAGGAATAGAGTACTTTAATAACATCACTAGAGTAGCACATAGATGAATAGTGATACAAAACTCATATGAATCTCAATCATGTAAGGCAGCTCATGAGATCATTGTATTGAACTACATAGAGAGAGATGAACCACATAGCTACCGGTACAGCCCCGAGCCTCGATGGAGAACTACTCCTCACTCATGGGAGCAACAGCGGTGATGAAGATGGCGGTGGAGATGGCAGCGGTGTCGATGAAGCCTTCCGGGGGCACTTCCCGTCCGGCGGGTGCCGGAACAGAGACTCCTGTCCCCGAGATCTTGGCTTGCGATGGCGGCGGCTCGGAAGGTTTTCGGGTCTCGTCTTCGTAAGGGTTTTCGATGCGGGGGCTTTATATGGCGAAAGGGCAGCGTCGGAGGGCGAAGGGGCGACCACACCATAGGGTGGCGCGGGCCCAGCCCTGCCGCGCCACCCTATCATCTGGGGCCCACATGGCCCCCTCTGGCGGCTCTCGGGTGTCTGGATGCTTGGGCAAAATAGGAACCTGGGCGTTGATTTCGTCCAATTCGAGAATATTTCGTACTAGGATTTCTGAAACCAAAAACAGCAGAAAACAGGAACTTCACATCTTGTTAATAGGTTAGTTCCAGAAAATGCGTAAATACGACATATAATGTGCATAAAACATGTAGGTATCATCAATAAAGTAGCATGGAACATAAGAAATTATCGATACGTTGGAGACGTATCACCTCTCAAGAAATGTACATGGGCCTCACAGCAACCTCGGCCCGATTCAGGAGAAGACGCATAGGTCAGTTTCAAGAGTAGCAGCCCATCAACGTTGCACGGACTGAAAATATTCGGGAGGACGCCGCGGTGAAAATGCGTAGCCGGGATGGGTGGGATGCCAAGCGATCAGAAGCGTTGAATGGTCAGATCCGACGGTCGACGACCTGAAAATGATGTGAGAAGGCCTAGGTAGTTCTATTTTACTGTTACTTAATTACAAAATACATATGATTATCAAGGTTAGATGTTCTACTTACTAACGATATATTTTTTATGTTATACAATTAATATTATATTGACTAATTTAACAACCTAGAGATACCAAGTCTTATGAACTCGAATAGAGGAAGTAGCAAACTACTACCTCCCTTCGGTTTTAGTTAGAGCATCTCCAACAGGGCGACCCAAACGGACGCTGTCCGCGCGGACAAAAAATGGGCATGCACCCTGCTCCAGCGGGGCGACGTATAGTGTTCGGGCCATCCGCGGAGACGCAAACGCAGCGCAAATATGCGGCACGTTTGAGTCTCCGTGGACGCTGCGCGGTCGCGCCGAGCGTCTGCTCGCTTATCCTACGGACCTGCCTGGCAGCGACCCTAGCTCGAGCCGGCGCGAATGTAAGCACAACAACTGCCGGGGAGGGCAACCGCCGGAGTTGCAACCGCGTCGGTCGACGCGCGAACCACCGAAATGGAGCGCCGAACCACAACGAAAGAGCAACCGCAACACTCTTCGTTATACGCGCCGACATTAATCCCCGCTCAATAAGACCCCTGCGTTTGCGCTAGGGATCTCCAACCGGCCTGCCATTTATCTCAAGCCATGAGAAACCTATCCTTGCCATCGGACACCGATAGCGACGGGAATCCGCCGGGATGGCGACATTGGTGGGATAGAGCTGCCACGCCGAGCTGCTCAAGCTCCCCGCCGACGGACAGTGAGGAGGAGGAGGGGATGTCATCATGGACGACGGGCATGATGAGGAGGGGAGGCCATCATCGAGGAGGAAGCTTTAACTTTGAAAGAGGTTTGATCTCGCGTGTTGTGGGTATACTTTATGGGTATATCAACGACATGGCCTGGATCCGGCAAGCCCGGGTGGCCCACAGACGGTGATGGTGGCATGTGGCCCATCGGGCGGCCCAGTTGCTGTTGATCATGAAGGATGAAGTCCAGCCCAGGAACGAGCCGGATCTCAACCGACCTACGAAGGAGGCCGGATCCGTGGAGGCCCATAAAGTATCCGGATCCAGCACGGCCAAAGATGGAAGGCGGATCCTTGACGTACACGGCAAGATATTGTACCGTAGTTAGGCAACTTGTATTCCGGCTAGGACTCTCCATGTAAACCCTAGATCCGTGCGTCTATATAAGCCGGATCCCGGGAGCCCTAGAGGCACAACCACAACTCATTGTAACAACGCGCAAGCGCCCAGATAATTCCAGACAAGCAGCAGTAGGCCCTGTCTCCGTGCAGGTGTTCCGAAGCTGGGTAACTCGCGTACTACCGTCCCGAGGACACTCCGCCCTATGGCCCCTACTTCTTTTCCCCCTCGTGAGGATCCCTCCGCCTAGGTACCGTCTACTAAGCAACGACATCGCGTCAACCCGTTGATGCTCGGCAGCAACATCTAAAAAGGAGCCTATTCAACGAAAGGATCACAATGAGGATTGAAAACAAAAGAATAAGGGGAAAGGAGGAAAATTTGCGAGGCATACCCGCCATATCCAAACTCGCGTCAGTCATCAAGTCAAGTATATAATCTTCTCGAGAAACAGCTTTGTGCAGCTTCTGCGATTGCAACCTCTTTCAAAGTTAAAACTTCCCGGGCATGTTGAAGAGCTATTTTTCACGCTCGGATGATTTGCGGGACTGGTCCATAGCAGTAACTGCTTGTTTTTTATTTTTTTTTCATCGATTGAAGTTCTGTCGAGTTCACCAGTTCTTTTGAAAAGTCAACATGGGAAGAATCTTCAACAAAATCGTCGACACGATTTTTCTTGAGTGGGAAGTAGAAGGCGAAGAATCCAAGGGACCGGTGCCGCGATATAGTTGTCAAAAACCAAGCCGAAAAAGAAAAATCTCGACATCAATCATTTTGCAAAATAGCACTCCATTAATCATCAGGATATTTACATGTTCATTACAAAATCGGCTCCTAGTGAACCGATAGCAAGCTATCGCAAGTCCCTACTAAGGCGACAACATCAAACGAAGAGGAAACAAAGAAAAAACAGAGACGGGATGGTCTACTTGACCTCCGGCTGCGGTCCGAACGGCGGACTTTGGCGTGGCGATGATCTTCTTCAAGTGTGCCTTGGCGTCCTTCACCCGCCTTCCACTTGTCCTTGTTGATCTTACCGAGTCCCCAGCTTGGCCGGCCGACTTCTTGGCCGCTTGGCGACCAGCAATGGTCCCTTCAACGCCAATCTTTAGATTCTCGCGTCGATAGCCCCGAGCAAGGTCTTCCTTCAGCAGAAGCGCTTGACAAGGCGGAGAGCGATTCCTTTTTGTTTGGGGAAAAAGTGAGGAAGAGTCGCGAAAAGGCGCCCTTGAATTGGAAAGGTTGGTGCGCGTCGATCGCCATGACTCAAGGATGGAAAGAGCGTTGAAGACGATCATCCTTAGGTGCTAGCAGCTCAAACCTTTCATCGTTCCTCCCTGCTGCAGCAAAACACATGTTCATCGTCATACAGAAAATAAACCAGAAAAGTTTCGAGATAAATAAACAACTTACGGAAGAAGCGCCGGCTTTGGGCTAAGCGATCTATGATGCCTTGCTCCCGCACCAATCTGCTCAGCGATCTTGTCGCTTAATGCAGATTCCACCTTGGAGAGGCGCTGGCAAAGTTCTTCAACAGAAGCAGCGTCGACTTGGGCCTTCTCGCGATCCTCTTCGCCAAGTTTTAGCTTGGCCTCGAGAGCTTCAGCCCGCTCTTCGGCTCGCTGCAGAGAAGCTAATGGAAACCAACAAGGTGAAGTTTCATTAGTCAAGGGTTATAAGAAAATGAGCATCTTGAACAGGCAAGTTATCCAACAGGTACCTTTCAAAATATTAGCCTCGTTGCGGAACCCGATAGATTGGGAACCGAGGCGGATGAATTGATCCATTAAAGGCTGTCAAAAATAATGTCGCAAAAGAAATTCAGGAGAGAACATTCAAGAAGGGGGAATAAAAAGGTCAGGACAAACAAGGAAAATCATGACAAGATGCAGAAAAATAGAGTACTGGAGATACCTACATCGTTCATCAAAGGAGTCGAGGAACTCCCCAAAACAAGCGTCTGCTCATCGCCAGCCCCGACCTTGAGTCTTTCGGAGAAGACGCTCGGGAGCTGGGCGGTGGAGTCGACGCGTCCATCATCTGCTGGGGGGAGACGAAGAATCTGCGGCAGCGTGATTTTCTTCGGAAAGGACAACGGTATTGGACGTGCTCGTTGGAGCCATGCCAGTAACCGCAAGTTCTTCCACTTCTTCCTCCTTCTAGCCACTGTCCACATATGAACATTAGCATGACAAATACACATAAGACGTACCAAGACAGCAAAAAGGAAACTTACGAGCTAACTGAGCATGCATCACCATAATGGTCGAAGGCACTCCCATCTTCGGGAGATAATTCTTCGACAGAGGCCCGATAGGCTTAGAGGCGCTGAGTCTTCGATTTCACTCATTTTCCTCTTGTTCTTGGGGGACATAGCAGAAGGAGGAGAATGCACGGATTCGAAGCCTCTGTTTCCATGTCTTTTGCGGAGGAAGCCGATTTGAGTCGGCGGCTTCACTCTCAACGTGAGAGCACTCTTGCGAAACGTCGGTAACAACGATTCGCTCATCTACCTCTCCATTCTCGGGAAGGGGAGAAAGAAGATGCGATTTGGTGGTTCTACAAAAGGAAAGTTAGCTAAATGCACAAGACAGATGAAGAAGAAGTCGACAAAAAATAGTACAACTCGAAGGAAAAGGTACTTACTTGAGCGCGTGGTTGCCACTATATGGCTCCTTGTGAGGTAAGGACCTCATCCTTTTATCAAAAAATCGTCGAATGAGCTTCTCCAAATCCTTTGTAGAAAGGTCACGGATAGGCGGTCAACGTCTTCCTCGCAGTCATAAAGGGGTTTTGCGAGCCTGCGAGGCTGCACCGGATCCTAAGGAATTAAGTTGTACACTTGAACGATTCTTCACCGGGTGTTTTGGAGCTGGTGGATGCGCTTCATCGAGCGTCGGTTGCAGCTTTTTCCTCGGGGAGGCTTCAGCGTCCCAAGGCGGCGCCTAAGAATTTCGGCGCACCGTTGAAGGAGCAATGCCGTGTTCTTGGTTGCCGAACGGTTTGTCTTGGATGTATAACCATTTCTTGCGCCATCCTTGGACAGAGTCGGAAATTTGACGTCAAAATAATCTCGTCGGTCGGACATGATGCAAACACCGACTCATTTGTAGCGACGCTTCGAGCCATTGCGGCGACAGAAGAAAATGCGCTTCCATAAGCCCAATTAGGCTGGACGCCAAGGAAGGCTTCGCAGAGGGTGATAAAGATAGAAATGTGGAGGATAGAGTTTGGGGTCAGCAGATGCAGCTGAATCCCATAAACAAAAACCAGTCCACGAAGGAATTCGTGGACAGGGTGGAAAGACCGCGGTGAGATGGTCAACGAATGTTACCCGATACCCAATCGGCGGGTTCGGAGCGCTCTCGTCGTCGGGGAAGATGAGGGAGTCATACCAATCCCATCTTCTTCAGCTCTTGTCTTGATTCGTGAGCTTGGACCTCTCCCATCCATAGATCTCCGCACCCTCCATAGCCATACATTACGGCGGTGTGCTGTCAACCTCGCGCGGCGGCATGGAGTGCACTCTTGGGAGAAAGGAGAAGGATTGGTGGTGCAAGTATGCAAGGCGTGGAGCGGCAATGGCGATGGAGAGATGGGAGACGGAGCAGCACGAAGGATTCCGGAGAGAGAAAGGTTATTTATAGCGAGCCTCCGAACCGTCGCGCCGTCGGATGAGTTTAAGTAGGCGGAAGGGCAGGGTCGGTGGAGGCACGAGGGCCCCACACCATAGGGCGGCGCGGGCCCCACACGGCGCGCGCCGTGGTGTGGGGCCCTCATGCCTCCACCACCCTGGCTTCCGCCTGCAAAGCTTTCTCCGTCGCGAAACCCTATTACCGAGAGCCACGATACGGAAAACTTCAGAGACGCCGCCGCCAACCCCATCTCGGGGGATTCGGGAGATCGCCTCCGCACCTGCGAGAGGGGAATCATCACCGGAGGGCTCTACATCACCATGCCCGCCTCCGGATTGATGCGTGAGTAGTTCATCCATGGACTACGGGTCCATAGCAGTAGCTAGAAGGTTGTCTTCTCCTCTTGTGCTATCATGTTTAGATCTTGTGAGCTGCCTAAGATGATCAAGATCATCTATTTGTAATGCTACATGTTGTGTTTGTTGGGATCCGATGAATATAGAATACTATGTCAAGTTGATTATTGATCTATCATATATGTGTTGTTTATGTTCTTGCATGCTCTCCGTTGCTAGTAGAGGCTCTGGCCAAGTTGATACTTGTAACTCCAAGAGGGAGTATTTATGCTCGATAGTGGGTTCATGCCTCCATTGAATCTGGGACAGTGACAGAAAGTTCTAAGGTTGTGGATGTGTTGTTGCCACTAGGGATAAAACATCAATGCTTTGTCTAAGGATATTTGTATTGTTTACATTACGCACATTTAATGCAATTGTCTGTTGTTTGCAACTTAATACTGGAAGGGTGCGGATGCTAACTTTGAAGGTGGACTTTTTAGGCATAGATGCATGCTGGATAGCGGTCTATGTTTTTGTCGTAATGCCCTGATTAAATCTCATAGTAGTCATCATGATATGTATATGAATCTTTATTTGTCAATTGCCCACCTGTAATTTGTTCACCCAGCATGCTATTTATCTTATTGGAGAGACACCACTAGTGAACTGTGGACCCGGTCCATTCTTTTACATCTGAAATACAATTGCAATCTCTGTTCTCTGTTGTTCTTCGCAAACAAACATCATTTTCCACACTACGTTTAATCCTTTGTTTCAGCAAGCCGGTGAGATTGACAACCTCACTGTTACGTTGGGGCAAGTATCTTAATTGTGTTGTGCAGGTTCCACGTTGGCGCCGGAATCCGGTGTTGCGCCGCACTACACTCCTCCACCAACAACCTTCCACGTGGCCCTTGACTCCCTCTGGTTCGATAAACCTTGGTTTCTTTCTGAGGGAAACTTGCTTTCCATCATCACACCCCTTGGGGTTCCCAACGGACGTGTGCTTCACGCGTTATCAAGCTAAATTTGGCGCCGTTCTTGGGGAGATCAAGATACGCTGCAGGGGAGTCTTCCACATCAATCTTTACTTTGTTTGTTGTCTTGCTTTACTTTATTTTATTTTCTGTTTTGTTTGCTTTCTTTATATAAAAACACAAAAAAATTAGTTACTTGCATTTACTTTATTTAATTTTTGCTTAGTTCATGTCTATGAATACTCTGTACTAAGTTGTGAGACTTCACTAGTTAGGCTTAATGGAAAACAACAAAAAAATTAGAGATCTTTATATATTTATCTTGAGTTAGGACATGAGGTGTTTGAAGAGAAAATTAAAAACCTATGGAACTTTATATGCATGCTAATGGCAATGTTATTTGTATAAATGCTTTGAACACCATTGTTGCTAATGCTATGGAAAATTCTAAGCTTGGGGAAGCTGGTTTTGAGGAAAATGATCTCTTTAGTCCTCCGGGTATGGAAGAGAAAGTTTATGTTGATTATGATATGCCTCCTATATATGATGTTTGCAATGATGAATATGATATTTTCAGTCCATCTACTATTGAGGATAAAATTCATTATGATTATTCTATGCCTCCAATTTATGATGATTACAATGATGGTTGTGATAGTTTTACTCCCACTATTACTAATAAAATTGATTATGCTTATGTGGAGAGTAATGATACTTTTATGCATGTGGATCATGACAAGAATGTTGTATGTGATAGTTATATTGTTGAGTTTGTTCATGATGCTACTGGAAATTATTATGAGAGAGGAAAATATGGTTGTAGAAATTTTCATGGTACTAAAACACCTCTCTATAGGCTGAGAATTTTGAAGTTACTCGTGTTTTATCTTCCTATGCTTGTCACTTTGTTCTTCTTGAATTTATTTGTGTACAAGATTCCTATGCATAGGAAGCGGGTTAGGCTTAAATGTGTTTTGAATTTGCTTTTGATGCTCTCTTTTGCTTCAAATCTTATTTCTTGCGAGAGCATCATTAAAATTACTGAGCCCATCTTAATGGCTATAAAGAAAGCACTTCTTGGGAGATAACCCATGTTTTTATTTTACTACTGTATTGTTGAGTCTTGGAAGTTGTTACTACTGTAGCAACCTCTCCTTATCATGTTTTTGTGCCAAGTAAAGTCTCTATAGTAAAGTTGATACTAGATTTGGATTACTGCGCAGAAACAGATTTGCTGTCTGTCACGAATTTGCGTAGATCTCTCTGTAGAAAAATCAAAAAAATCTGCCAATTCGTGCGTGATCCTCAGATATGTACGCAACTTTCATTAGTTTTTGAGTTTTTCATTGAGCAAGTTAAAGTGCCTCAATTCGTCTTTCGGACTATTCTGTTTTGACAGATTCTGCACTTTTATTCGCATTACTCTTTTGCTATGTTGAATGGATTTCTTTGTCGATTAACTTTCAGTAGCTTTGTGCAATGTCCGTAAGTGTTAAGAATGATTATGTCCTCTGAATATGTGAATTTTTGATTATGCACTAACCCTCTAATGAGTTTGCTTAAAGTTTGGTGTGAGGAAGTTTTCAAGGGTCAAGAGAAGAGGATGATACAATATGATCAAGAAGAGTGAAAAGTCTAAGATTGGGGATGCCCCCGTGGTTCATCCCTGCATATTTCAAGTAGACTCAAGCATCTAAGCTTGGGGATTCCCAAGCATCCCCTTCTTCATCGACAACTTATCAGGTCACTTCTAGTGAAACTATTTTTATTCCATCACATCTTATGTTCTTTACTTGGAGCGTCTATTTGCTTTTATTTTTGTTTTGGTTTGAATAAATTTGGATCCCACAATCCTTGTATTGGATATTCGCTCGCTTTTTCATATTGAACACTTGTGTTCTTAGTTATGCTTTAATGTTCATGGAGAAGGCTGAAAATTGCTTCGTTAATTGCTATTTGGTTGGAATCGAAAATGCTTCATATGGTTTTGAATAACTTGATACTTGGCAATTGTTTTGAGCTCTCATAGATCATGTTTAAGCTCTTGCATCATGTAGTTTAAATCTATTAGTGGAGAACTACCATTAGAGCTTGTTCAAATTTGGTTTGCATGATTGGTCTCTCTAAGGTCTAGTTTACTGGTAAAAGTGTTTGAACAACAAGGAAGACCAGTGTAGAGTCTTATAATGCTTGCAATATGTCTTCTTGTGTAAGTTTTGCTATACCTGTTCATACTTGTGTTTGCTTCAAACAACCTTGCTAAAGGCTTAACCTTGAGAGGAAATGCTTCTCGTGCATCCAAACACCTTGAGCCAAAACCCATGCCATTTGTGTCCACCATATCTACCTACTATGTGGTATTTTTCTGCCATTCCAAAGTAAATTACTTGAGTGCTACCTTTAAAATTCCATTCTTTGTCTTTGCATATATAGCTCATGGGAAAATAGCTTAAAAACTATTGTGGTGATGAATATGTAGCTATGTATCTTAGTTCTTATAAGTTGCTTGTTGAGCGGTAACCATGTTTCTGGGGACGCCATCAACTTTTTACACCTTTGTTGAATATCATGTGAGTTGCTATGCATGTTCGTCTTGTCTGAAGTAAGGGTGATTTATCATGATCAAATGGTTTGAGTATGCATATGTTAGAGAAGAACATTGGGCCGCTAACCAAAGCCATGTATCATGGTGGAAGTTTTCAGTTTGGACATTCATCCTCAATCTCTTATGAGAATATTATTTGTTGTTGAATGCTTAAGCATTAAAGAGGAGTCCATTATCTGTTGTCTATGTTGTTATGGATGTCCTAAGTTGAGATCTATTAAAAACGAGAAATCAAATGCGATTTATCTCCTTGGACCTTTGTACAGGCGGCATAGAGGTACCCCTTTGTGACACTTGGTTGAAACATATGTTATGCAATGATAATCCATGTAATCCAAGCTAATTAGGACAAGGTGCGGGCACTATTGGTATTCTATGCATGAGGCTTGCAACTTGTAGGAAGTATTATGCATAACACATATGAATTATTACTACCATTGACAAAATTGTTTCTATGTTTTCAAAATAAAAGCTCTAGCACAAAAATAGTAATCAATGCTTCCCTCTGCGAAGGGCCATTCTTTTACTTTATGTTGAGTCAGTTTACCTACTTCTTTCTATCTTAGAAGCAAACACTTGTGTCAACTGTGTGCATTGATTCTTACATGTTTACTTATTGCACTTGTTATATTACTCTATGTTGACAAATATCCATGAGATATACATGTTACAAGTTGAAAGCAACTGCTGAAACTTAATCATCCTTTGTGTTGCTTCAATGCCTTCTACTTTGAATCTATTGCTTTATGAGTTAGCTCTTATGCAAGTCTTGTTGATACTTGTCTTGAAAGTACTATTCATGAAAAGTTTTGCTATATGATTCAGTTGTTTAGTCATTATCTTTTGTTAGCAATCTATTGCTTTGAATCACTCCATTCATCTCATATGCTTTACAATAATGTTGATCAAGATTATGTTGGTAGCATGTCACTTCAGAAATTATTTGTTATCGTTTACCTACTCGAGGGCGAGTAGGAACTAAGGGATGTGATACGTCTCCAACGTATCTATAATTTCTTATGTTCCTTGCTACTTTTATGAAAATACTCACATGTTTATACATACTTTACATCATTATTATGCATTTTCCGGACTAACCTATTAACAAGATGCCGAAAGCACTTGTTGTTTTTTTCTGTTTTTGTTTCGAAATCCTAACAAAATATTCTCGGAATTGGACGAAATCAACGCCCAGGGTCTTATTTTTCCACGAAGCTTCCAGAAGGCCGAAGAGCATACGAGGTGGGGCGACGAGGCGCCCACACCACATGGCCGCGCGGCCAGGGTGGGGCCCGCGCTGCACTATGGTGTGGGTCCCTCGTGCCTCCATCGACCCTGTCCTTCCGCCTACTTAAACTCTCCGTCGCGAAAACCCTATTACCGAGAGCCACGATACGGAAATACTTCCGAGCCCCCGCCGCCAATCCCATCTCGGGATTCGGAGATCGCCTCCGGCACCCTGAGGGGAATCATCATCGGAGGGCTCTACATCACCATGCCCGCCTCCGGATTGATGCGTGAGTAGTTCATCCTTGGACTATGGGTCCATAGCAGTAGATAGATGGTTGTCTTCTCCTCTTGTGCTATCATGTTTAGATCTTGTGAGCTGCCTAACATGATCAAGATCATCTATTTGTAATGCTACATGTTGTGTTTGGTGGGATCCGATGAATATACAATACTATGTTAAGTTGATTATTGATCTATCATATATGTGTTGTTTATGTTCTTGCATGCTCTCCGTTGCTAGTAGAGGCTCTGGCCAAGTTGATACTTGTAACTCAAGAGGGAGTATTTATGCTCGATAGTGGGTTCATGCCTCCATTGAATCTGGGACAGTGACAGAAAGTTCTAAGGTTGTGGATGTGCTGTTGCCACTAGGGATAAAACATCAATGCTTTGTCTAAGAATATTTGTGTTGATTACATTACGCACCATACTTAATGCAATTGTCTGTTGTTTGCAACTTATTGGAAGGGGTACAGATGCTAACCTGGAGGTGGACTTTTTAGGCATAGATGCATGCTGCATGGAGGTCTATGTTCTTTGTCGTAATGCCCTGATTAAATCTCATAGTGATCATCATGATATGTATATGAATCTTTATTTGTCAATTGCCCACTGTAATTTGTTCACCCAGCATGTTATTTATCTTATTGGAGAGACACCACTAGTGAACTGTGGACCCCGGTCCATTCTTTTACATCTGAAATACAATCTACTGCAATCTCTGTTCTCTGTTGTTCTTCACAAACAAACATCATTTTCCACACCATACGTTTAATCCTTTGTTTTCAGCAAGCCGGTGAGATTGACAACCTCACTGTTACGTTGGGGCAAAGTATCTTGATTGTGTTGTGCAGGTTCCACGTTGGCGTCGGAATCACTGGTGTTGCGCCGCACTACACTCATCCACCAACAACCTTCACGTGGCCCTTGACTCCTACTGGTTCGATAAACCTTGGTTTCTTGAGGGAAACTTGCTTCTATACGCATCACACCTTCCACTTGGGGTTCCAAACGGACGTGTGCTTCACGCGTTATCATCGGCCAAAAAAGAAGAAAAGTTGAGCCTACAACCAAGTATAAATACTCGACTGTAGCCTCGGGGGCTACTCCCATCCTGAGCGCTGGTCACGCACCCGATGAAATAAAGATAGAGCGGAAGTTGCAATTTTGAAGACGTCAAGTCAGAACGATAAGTTAAGCCTACAGCAAGTACAATTACTTAGCTGTAGCCTGGAGTTACTCCCTCCGGGGCGCTATTCGCGCACCCGATATTTATGGTGAGGAAGATAGTCGCCAAACTTCGAGTTTACATAACTCTTCATGTACTCCCATCGGGAGCGTCAAGATATTATCGTTGAATGACTCGATAAAATTGGCTATTCCCAGCCGATAAAGGTACTCGACAATATATTCCGGAGCTCGTCCGCAGCGATAAAATCTCTGGATGCCGTAAAATTTTACGAAGGTAAGTCCCCAGGTTCTACCACGAGTGGCGTGTATCACTGCAACACGCTCTGCTACTTTCGTATTGAATCTGAAGAAACATTCCTAGCGGACGCGCTATGGATTTTACAAACATGACTGAAATTCGATTCATGAGTAAGTCCTGGCGGCACATGTCGCCAGTATTCCGGGGTCATGTCCAGGGACTTGACCTTGAAGTAGGTTTTTGCGGGTTTGCCACGAGAGCTGCTGGTGTCCGTCAGATGAACCAGCTCCATCTACCATTATCCCTGCGCAATATATATATACTTCCCGAGTAAGCTATTTATAAATGACTCGAAGAATGTATGGATGGATTATGCGGGTTGAGATTTTACTCGACTCTACGAACCAAGCAAAATCTCCGGGTTACTGACATAGGCATCCCGGATGGGCTGAAGATAGCACCGGAGTTTGAAGCCCATAACCCGAAGATTATGAAGCCCGAAAGCCCATGAGAAAGTCGACTATGGCAAGAAGAGATAGATTAGGAATAATGAAGTTTGTACTCTTACGGGTCGAACTCAAAGAGTTTACCGACTATTGTAACTTATGTAATACGAAACCCTCGGCTCCGCCTCCTATATAAGAGGGAGTCGAGGGACAAAGAGAGGATCAATCTTATTGTCAACAAACCCTAGTTTTTAGCAGTCGAGCACCTTTTCAGCTGAAACCTTCGAGATCTACTTGCCCTCTATTTCCATGAAAACCCAAGTCTACAACTTGTAGGCATTGACAAGTTAATCCCTTGTCAACGCCATTGGCCACGACGGCCAGGACGAGGAGGAGGAGAAGGAAGAAGATGAAGATGCAAGGTGGGCATGACTGCAGGCGGTGGAGGCAGCCGAGTAGGCGGCGGCAAGGAAGGAGGCAAGGGCCCGAGCGAGGGCGCAGGCGCATCATCCGTTCACGGACGACGACGAAGACCCCAATGATCACTTGTCGGAGGGGGACTCAAGCTCGTCGGACGCGTCGACCGCCAGTACCTCTTCGGAGGAGGTGACGAGTAGGAAGCACCTCCGTGAGGATGATGAGGCGGGGCCTTCAAAGAAGAAGTAGCTAGTTTAAAAGTTTTAACTTATTTTTTCGCGGTTTGTATGTTTAATTTATTTGAACATGTTGCACTAATTTCAAAATATTGATTCTACCTAGAAATTTGAATATCTCAATCGTGTTACCATAGAAATCTATGATATCAAGCGGCATTCTAGACGAATAGAAATCTCTTTCTCTTGCCCTTCACATCTAGAGGAATAGAAATCTCACATGTCGGCCTCACCGGACGAAATGTGTCAGGCCGCTGGGGTTGCCCCCCGACGCAAACGAACAATCACCATTTCGGCGTCCGCGGGCCGACGCAAACGGACGCGCGCGGACAATTTGGGCGTCTAAATTGTGTCGGCCCAATCGAGATGCCCTTAGGCCATCTCCAACACGCGACCCATCCCGCGCCCGCTTGTCCGGATGGTTCGAGGCGGACAAAAATGCGGTCCAACGCGACGACGCATCCCAAATGCGGATGGCCACGGTGTCCGGGGCGACCCAAACCCGGCCCAAATCTGGGCCAGGTTTGCGTGGTCGCGCATGGCAAGCAGCATCCTCGCGTGTCTGCCTGCTCGCCTGCTAGGCCCACCTGTCGGCGGGTGACTCATAAATGTGGTGGGAGGGGCATGTCCCCTCGAGTCCCCGCTCCCCTCCACTCTGCCTGAACGTTCGAGCTCGGCGGGCTTCCGCCGCCATGGCCTCGAAGCGCGAGTTCGAGCCATCAGCAAACAGCCACGAGCCCGGCAGAAGCCGGCGAGCCGGGCCGGCGGCTTTCGACATGGGGTCATCGGCACCGATGCGCGACCGGATCTACGATACCGTCGTGGTGGCGCGGATCTTCTGGGAGGCCGATGCCCCAATGCCGTGGGCGGCCGTGCACCTCCCCCAGCAGCGCCGACTGGAGTGGTTCTGGTGCCGCGATCAACCACCGGCCGCGCCCGCTGGTGGAGATCCGGCGGTGCGGCCGGCGGACCTCCAGGAGGACCTCGTCAACAGCGACACAAGTCCCTACTGGGACTTGTGGTTCGTGGTGGAGCATCATGCACGCCGGCGCACCTGCTTCACCTCGGCGACGGCGAGTGACATAGGCATCCCCAATGGGCCTGCCAAAGATGGTACCCGGGGTTTACTGAAGGCCCAGGACTCGAAGGATAAGAAGATTCGGAAGCCCATTTAGTGTTAAGGAAAGATAGATTGTATTAGGAAACATAGAGACTTGTAATCTTACGGGTTGGGTGCGAAACCCTCCCGAACTCTGTAACTTGTGTATTACGAAACCCTCGGCTACACCCTCTACATAAGGGGGAGTCGAGGGACAAAGAAAAGATCGAATCTATTGTCAACAGAACCCTAGTTTTCATAATCAGCGAGTACTTTTCGGCTGAAACCTTCGAGATCTACTTGCCCTCTACTTCCAGCAAAACCCTAGTCTACAATGTAGGCATTGACAAATTAGTCCTTTGTCAATTGGCGCCGTCTGTGGGAATTAGAGGCTGCAAGGAGCTGATCTCGATGGCACGTCCAGAATCGTCGACTTCGTCGGTGGCTAGCAATGCGATGGATCGAGGTAAACGGGAAAAAACTGATCTAGTCGATTTTATTCCTCACCCGCCCTCCCGTGTGGATGCATGTGCCTATCTGGAGGAGCCCATCGTCATGACGTTCGGAGAATTCCGATTTGGCGTCAACAAAGAAGGATCCTATCGTCTCGAAGTTCCGATCTCGTCGGAATTTTCAGCGATCGATTCTGGCTTTTCATCGAGTGATGAGGAGTTTCCTCGCCACGCTTCATCGACACAAGGCAAGCGGAAAGCTCGCCAAGATCTTCAGCGACACATCTTTCGAGTCGTCTGCGGACTCCTTTATAAGCAGCGATTCCGACAGCGTCGACAGCTTCAACTTCATCGACAAATCTGCTGCCATCGGAAAGGTCTTCACCAATCTCTATGATGGTGTCACCAATCCCGACAAAAATCAATACTCAAAATATCATCAAATCTGTGCAATTGAAGAGGCAGGCCGAGCAGAACCAGAGACGTCAGAGGCTTTCGATGATTTGGGAAATCCATACGTCGATCCCGCTGATCTCAGAAGAGGCCTAGGCACTAAATATATCCGGGTCTACACCTCGCGACAGAGTTCAACTCCCGCAAGCAGCGTGGGATAGGGCCGCAAGAGCCATGGATGGTTCAGAACCAATGACCACCACTGCTACTGCAGAAGAATTACAAGCCTATCAATATAGACTTGCTCGTGTGAGTAGGGAGTTGGAAAAACAGACAGCATCCCTGAATAGAAGAAAAGAGGCAGCCTCCGCGTCAAGCAGGCGTCGAGCGAGCTCAGTCGAATCAGGAACTTCGGGAGATAGTCATAGAGACGCTCGGAGGAGAGCAAGATCTCGGCTGCAAAATATACCTGAAGAAGAGAGATAATTCAAAATCTCGACATGTCCTTCATGACGATTGATACAAGGGGAAATATCATCCCGAACGCAGAAGGATACATGGCAACGCAAGCTTACATCCTCGCGTTCCAGACCACCCCTGGGGACGAGAAGCATTGTTTATATGGCAATGGCTCGAGCGGAGTTATGGGAACAGCGTTCGCACCCACGCCTCTAGAAGAAACTCCTAGGCAAAATAGTCCCCACGACCGCGCGGTGCAAGATCCACCAAGAACAAGTGGAGCAAGAGACACAGCAGCTCAAGTAAGGTGGATAGAGCGCGACAAGAAAGAAGAGAACGTCAGCATTCACCAGAAGTTGCCGACGAAGATATGTGTGGGCTCCCATGCTTTACGAGACGAGTTCGAAAGACTCGCGTCCCGAAAGGATTTAAGTTACCCAATTTTAAGAAATTCGACGGCTGCGGGATCCCAGGATTGGCTCGTTGATTATCTCGAGATGGTAAAGCTAGTAGGAGGAACCAGAGCAACAGCCATGCAAAGTATCCAAGTTCACTTGAGTGGTGCCGCAAGATCTTGGATAAAGAAACTTCCCCCAGGCTCCATCGACAGCTGGGATAGTTTTGAGGATATCTTCGTGAGGAATTTCCGATCCACAAAAAACCCGCGTCATTGGAAGAGCTGGGCGTGTCGACAGAAACACGACGAATCAATGAGAAAATATATACAAAGGTGGAACATTATTAAAAACCCGGAAGATATATCTCACAGAGAGCAATAGACGCGTTCGTGGCGAATTGACAGGGGAGATTTCGTCGAAGCCTTAAGAAGAACTAATCCTAAGACAATATCAGCATTGATGGAGATAGCAAACAAGTGGGCAGATGGAGAAGATGCGATATACAACAAGCGACATAGGTCGCCAGAAGAGGATCGCGGACGAAATTTTCAAAATAGAAGGCGATTTTCTCGCCAGTTTACAACCACATATCGGCTGGTTTCCGAGGAAATCCTGGAGGGAATAGTCGAGATGACTACCAAAGGAGTAATGAGCAACAAGGCGACAATAGAGGTGATTTCCGTGGTAACAGGCAAAATAGTGGACCAAGGTTTCAAAGACCTTATGTGTCTCCCGAGGAAATGATGAACGGACGTGTCAGATGCACTTCTATCTCGACAGAACGGAAAGAGGCAGTCAGGACATCTCCAAAAAGACTGCCGAAATTTTCAGGCAATGTTGCGAGCCGCAGGAATTGCAAATGCCCAAGCCATGAACAGAAACCCCCAGGGGCCAAGGAGTGAGATCCACCTTCCACCTCCTCCCGCAATTACGGACGAAAATCGACACCAGCTCAGAATAGCGGCAGCACCACACCCACCTCCATATGTTGATCCCAACTCCAATGGTGCGGTCTCGATGATTCAGAAAGCTAGGCCATCTAACAGGCGCAGAAGGTAATATCGCGGCAAGTGTTCATGGAGAAAAGATGCCTCCACAACGGTTGAGTACCTAAATTGGTCGGGGCAAGACATTGGCTTCACAATTCGGATCATCCACAGCAAGTTCCTCGACCAGGACAATCGGCACTCATCTTACCCGCAGTAATCGCTTTGACGTGTCGAGAGTTTTTATAGATGGTGGCAGCAGTTTAAACCTTATGTATGCAGATACATTGAGGAAGATGAACATATCCCTGGCAAACCTGAAACCAACTGATACACGTTTCCATGGGATCACACCAGAGAAGCCAAGTTATCCGTTGGGCAAGATCAATCTCGACGTTCAGTTTGGGACCCGAGAAAACTACAGGATAGAGAATCTGGAGTTTGAAGTGGTGGATTTCCCGTCGCAATATCACGCTTTGTTGGGACGACCAGCATATGCCAGGTTTATGGCGGTACCTCATTATACGTACCTATTGTGGAGGTTGCCTGGACCCAAGGGACCTATCACAATTAAGGGAAGTTTCGCGCTGTCTGATAAGTGCGACAAGGATTTTTATCGACTGTCAGAAACTTTCGGGATGCAAGCAGAATATACGGCGCCAAGGCTCACTGATTATGATGTGCTGCCAGATGCAGGGAGATCACTCAAGGAACCAACCTTCAATACTGCCAAGGATTCAAAAGAGGTGCAGATCCACGACGGACCCAAAACGACATCCATTGCAACAAACATGGATCTCGCATAGGAAACGCGCTCGTCGAGTTCCTCCGTGAGCCTTTGGAAAATCTTCGCATGGTGTCCAGCTGACATGCAGGAGTACCCAGGGAACTTGCCGAGCACCACCTCAACTTGGATCCTCTCGCGAGACCAATCAAACAACCTTTGCGGTGTTTTTCGGAACTAAACCGCAAAGCCATGCTATCAGAAATAGATCGACTCAAAGATGCTGGTTTTATTAAAGAGATATCTACCGAAGCCACGTGGGTAGCTAACCCAGTGATGGTGCGAAAGAAAACACGAAGCGCACGCCGGCTGAGGGCTGCCGCCGCCGGCCGCCTCTACATCGGCGAGGCCGGCGACTACTCCGCCGCGGGCCGCGCCAACGCCAGCGCCACGGGCCCAGCCCGAGGAAGACGACGACCCCGAGTTGTGTGTCGCGCTCGCGGTGTTCCGCGATGTCAACGACCTCGAGGAGATGGCCAAATGGCTGCAACTCGCCGAGGTGCGCGCCTCCGCGGCTGGAGGCGGAAGGCCAAGGAGGACGCCGACGCGTGGCGTTCCTCGCCATGCGCGCTGGCAGGAGGGGCCACGCGCCAGGCCCCGGCGCTCCGGGAGGAGGAGCGCCGCGCGCTCCGGCACGAGGCGGAGGCGCAGTGCCGCGGCGAGCATAGGCGCGGAGGCGACGCGGGCACGCCTCGCGCGGGTCGGCGAGCCCTCGGACCCGCACTCCGCCTTGGAAAGGGCGCAGTGGTTGCCCTGGCCGGAGTCACCGGCGCTCTCCGGCGTGCCCAGCTGGAACAGCGCGTCGCCGCCGGTGGCCGTCGTCCTCATCGACGACGACGAGCGGCCACCGCGTCTCAAACCCTAGAGTAGGGCTTCCCTTTTTTAGTTTAAAGCTCATATAGGACTTTCTTTTGTGTAAAAATTTGACCAAAATAGAGCCTAAATTTAAATAAACTTTAGTTTAAATTTAATTTATTTTTATTTTTTTAATTTATGGGGTTAATTAATGGGGCGCAGTGCGCGACCCAAATGGACTATAGCCAGATTCACGTGTCCGCACGGCCACCCAAACACCTCAATTAACGCAGGTAGGAGTATATGCATGCGCAGGTGACTCCCGGCGTCGATTAAAATCCACCGGAGGTAGTACTAGGCCACACCGGCAGTCTGCCCTTCATAGCTTCTACTCGTGCAGGCGCAGCGTGATTCCGGCAATCTCCAGCATTTTCGATTCTGCCGCCCCGCTCGATTGATGGCTGATAATGCATTAATGCCCGACGTGACGAGCGGGCTACGCTAGCTGCTGCCGTGCGCACGTCCTGGTAATGGTAGGGTTGCGCCTGTATAAGTATAACTGTAAGCGCAACTAACACATTGCGACGCCACACTGGGTTTTTCTTTTCTTTTTGCAAGCTCGGTGTCACCAGTCAAACGCCAAACGCAGTTGCGTTCAGGACGCGCGCGCTCAGATCACCGAAAACCGAACCTGGCCTCCACGCTCATCGCGGCCCTCCATGGCTCTATGGGCCAAGCCTCGCACCCCGGCTGGGGATTTGGAGGCCCACGCCCGGTGGGCTTTATGGAGGGAATGCTCGGGCGGCACGAGTGCGAGCGCCCATTCGCTTGTCGCTGTCGGATTTCCACGACATTCTCAGACGCAGAGTGGATGCACTAGTAGAAAAACGTCGTAGATTACGGAGGGCGTTAAATGCCGGTTGAAAGGCCTATAAATTATCCTTTACTAAAGCGCCTCCTTCGTCTGGGTTAACCAAGGTATAAGGTGCCTTCACATGGTACCAGAGAGCTCAGAGCTTTGGTACCGGTTGGTAATCGAACCCGTGCAGGTTTCCACCCGGCGAGGAATTTGCACGAATCTGCCGCGGGCAGGTGAAGTTTTATGGTTTTTGGAGGGGTTTAGGGATATCGGTTTGTTTCATATCGCGTCGATGCACCAGAAACGCGTTTGGGTTTAGGTAGTACATGAAGATCAAGATGATGCATAGCAAGTTGGTGCATATAATATAACACACATGTAATTGCATAAGATCGCAAATTAAGAAGCACTATGCATGAAGATCGATCTTCATGCATAGTAGTGGTACTCTCCGAGGCGTACTCTATATATGTCTATTACATGTAGCATAGTGGTACTCTTCGAGTCAACTATATATGTAACATGTACATCTTCATTCATAGTGGAACTCTGCGAATGGTGGTATGACGTCCCGAAGGAAGAATCCCGCCAATTCCTCGCCTATTGCTATGAAGCGGTCATCGATTGAGAGCTTGTTCCGCTTTCTTGCCAACTATAAAAGAATAAGATACAAATGAATACATGAAACAACTATGTGTGTATATATATATATTCAAACCACAATGAAACAACTATTACTGAAACTCAGCACAACTTATGATAAGAAAACAAATTTGTGAATATTGTTTTCGTACCTCTTTATTTCTTTCATTATTCATTCTCTCGCTGACAATTCTGTGGATGTACTCGCAAACGTAGAATCCACAGAGATCAGTCCCTTGTGGTTGTTGCGGGCATTTCTTTACAAGAATATAATTCAATCAAACAATAGTCAAGTATGATAATTAAAGGTGTGTGGACCTAGGTAGTACTACTTACTTTCGCACGCCATCGCAGCTGCGGTGTCCATTCATGGGACTTATCTTCCTTGATGAAAGTTGCCCATACGCTGCCCGACAAAAGAAAATGCATAAAAGAGTTATCAATTAGTTCATAGCAGGAAATTAACGAAACAAACCGATAAGAATTAAAATTACCTTTTGAGCATTAAATAACAAGACAAGTATAGTTCCGATTCTTTGCTTAGTGAGTCAAAGACTTCAACTTCTCCAATGTGCATATTGATGACGAGAAGAATAAAGTGAAACCTACGCACGTTTAAATATGTAGTGTCATATATATAAGTCATTAGTTAAAATTTTGACATACGGTGAGCAAAATATAATGTGTTATAAGACAGTAAGACTCACTGGAAGTTGTAAGGCCAAATTATTAGGTTTTTGTCACGTTGTCGCTTCAAAAACCTTAGCAAAGTCTCCGGTGTATCCTTGTTATAGAGGGGATCTTCTATGGTTTTAACATGCATTGTGTGCGGGTCAATGAACCCAATGTCCGTGATTTCGTCCCTTTTGCATTCGAGCATCTTCGATCTGCATAATATAGCGCACAAAGGATTATAATCTGCAGACAATGAACGAGCTGAGCTAAAGACTTCTCAAATTAAATAAATCACTTACAGACAATAGGAACTGATGATAGATTTGTCGAGGGCCCGGAGATTGTATAACTGGAAAAGCTCGTTGAAGTCAACGTTCACACAGTATTCCTGGAAGTAGTGCTCTTCCCTAACTCGCACCATGATAGTCTCGATCCCTTCCTTTGAGGCATTAAGGTACCACGAATGCAAGTTACGCATACATGTTGGTACCTTCCTGAGATTCTCGACCAAATCTTTCCCTTGAACAAATTGATATGCTCGTTCAGCCAAGGCGTAATCGGTTGTGTCTTGTCGAGAACTTTGAACGGGCTTCCCGTCAAACACCTTGAGAGGCTCGACCGATTGAACGGGTTGTTGTCCGAGCTGGTAGACTTGGTGTATCCCTTTTATCTCCCTGATACCCGATTTAACGGGTTTTGTCGCCTCGATCATCTTGTCATACGACCTTTCAATAGAACGCCTATAGTCAGATGGCGGCGATGGTACAGGGTCATATAGATTGTCAACGGTACGCACAACTTTCACCGGATCTAGTGTCTTCTCGAAAGGTATCTCTGGCACTTTCGGTGCAAAAAATTTCTTCACCTCGGCCTGAACGGCCTCCGCGTTTTCCTCTGGAGTTTTTTCCCAAGGTAACTTCTCAGTAGGCGGCAGTTGTTTCTCCTTTCTAGCTTTCTTCCTAGGCGGCGTACCGTTCCGCTTAACGGACGCTGTCTTACGCGGAGGATCTCGAGATGGTGGACTCACGCTGGGGTCCCTCTCAGGTAGGTGTGGACTTGGCTGCTCACGAGGACTGCCACCAGGAGGAGTCGATGGCATTTGCTGCTCATGTGTAGGAGTCGGTGGCCTTTGCAAAAGGACGACGTACTTCTTCGGCCATAGGGCGAAACCGTGCTTGACATCGGCCAGTGTCCTCTCATCTTCACCTCTAGGAATATCAAGCTCCACTGTTTCAAAACCCGGAACAACTTCATCCACCCCGACACGAACACAGCCAGGTGGAATGGGCATATGATGGTGCATTGCTCCATCTTCACTTGGGTACACATAGCCGACCGCCACCTTAACGGACGCGGTCCTGAATAACATATGTAGCTCGCAATCTGTCTTCTCCGTGACATAATCCACGGGGTAGCTTCCTCCACATCCGTCAAGATGCGAGGAACCGACACTGCTTCTTCGCTGAGATGGGGCAGCATCGGCTTGTGGATCCTGTAGAAACAGCGGCTGATCAGGTGCCCTCTGATTTCTCTCAAGAGCCTCCACCCTAGTTAACAATTCCGTTACAATGTCGGCGTCCTTCTTCTTCTTCCGCGAACGGCTTCTATAAGTGTCAGCGGACTCTGGGAACGCTTCCTTCATGGTGAGACCTGGGCGAGCTCGTACCCGTCCAACATGTTCAGGGTTCCCCAGAGCGAGTGTCAGCTCGTCATTCTCTCTATCGGGAATGTACTCTCCCTTTCGAACCTGTTCAATTGCAGCTACAAGCTTCGGTACGATTTGCTCAATCTTTTCCTTCCATTTTCCCTTCGCAACGATCAGCCCTGTCTTTGGGTCCAACCCTGCCCCATGAGCGAACAACCAGAACTTGGACCGTTCGGGCCAGTCCCATGTCTGTGGAGTGATTCCTGCATTCATCAGTTTATTTTCAAACGCTGTCCACTTCGGAATGGCACTCTTGTAGCCACCTGACCCCAAATGATGCGGAAGTTTCTTCTTTGAAGCATTTTCGGTATTTTTCTTCGATCGGGACACAAAAGTAGACGATTGCTTATACCTCTTAAATTCGGGCCAGTGATCTTTTATCTTCACTAGATTATCATCGAATACTGGATCTTCATTCTTATATTTGTCCCATAAATTTTTCTTCCAGGTCTGGAATTGTATGGCCATCTTCTTCAATGTCCATTCCTTGACTTTATTCTTCTGGCCTTCCGTCATGTCTTCCGGTAGGCTGAACTTTGTCAGTAGCGTGTCCCAAAGAAATTTTTTCATCGTGTCGTTGACATAACTAGCACCACTCTCCTTTCTTCGGCTTATGCCACTCTTGAATGCTGATCGGTACATGGTCCCTAACAATAACTCCGGATTGACTTGTAAATTTGCGGCAAAACTCCTTGGGCTCCACTGGTTCACCATTATCCTTGAATGCCGTGAGGGCTAACCTGCCCTCGCCCTTTAGCACCCGCGTCGGGCCTCGTTTTGATCTAACAGACTTGCTCGATGATCCAGAAGGCTAAAAGAAAAAATTATTCGTTAATAAGTGCAATACAAATAAATGAATGCATCTAGGGATGAACATAGACTAATTGATACATAAATATACACCTCGGCGGAGTTTGTTATGGAAACTTCGTTGTCTCTTCTAACTTGTTCGGACTCAAGTCCCTCGCCGAAATCATTCAGAAAGTCTTGGAACTCGTTGTCATCTCCATCGTCGGGTTCCGGACCACGGGCACTCTCATAGATCAATTTCTGCACCGCTTCTTCCCCCTCCTCATCTCGGACGAAGGTGCCGTCCTCCATACCTCAATGTCACTACAAAATTAAGAAAGCAATTGTATTTCATTCATCATGTCATGATCATATAACAGATTGCTAGATGGATAACAATTGAAATGAAAAAAGCAATAACCCTAACCCTAATACTTGGCGCTCCCTATTTCTCGACCCTAACTCTATGCTGGCGGCACCGCCACGGACTCGGCACCGCTATGGACCCTAACCCTAACACTCGGTGCTACTCCTCTCGCTCTTCTCTCTTTTCGGAAGCTCCGGCGGGCAAGTTCTACCGCCTCGCCAAGGAGCGAGGCTACCGGAGAATCGCGCGGCCATCAAGATTTTTACGCGGTGAACAATCCGACACGCGGTGAACAACCTTGGTGCAACTACATGAAGATTTTCGCGGTGAACAATCTCTTGTTACTTACAACCTAATTACAATTCAGAATTTGACGCATGGACCACAAAGAAATCTAAGGTGGAGGTGGGAGTGGCACCTCCAACTCACTAAGGATCAAATCAGACACTTAGTGTCTTATATAATGTAAAGTATTTTTTACTAAGAGGTAACTTTTTAGTTGATAGTGAGTCGCTCGTAGCGATTTCGTCAATCTCAAGATTCACGGATCAATTTATTACACTCGGTAAGGGCGTATGTGTTTATACCGTTTATTTTTTTAACAAAATCCTTAACTAAACATCGGTCGGGTAAAAACTAGCAGAACCGCATAGAATATGATGGTGTCAACGGTCCAGCAGGTGATGTAGAGCTGTAAGCAACGGCAACGCAAGGTGACAACCAGAGACAGAGTCGCCCTGAACACAAAAGGTCAAGCCGTTGGTCTGTTCGACCGCTGCACTGCACGAGAGGACCTGAAGAAGAGTAAACAATACTATTACTTGGGACCTGACAGAGCACGCCAGCACAAGGCCACCATGACACTGTCCCATCATCAAACTGGCGATGCCCCGACGTCGTCTCCTTCCTCGCGACCGCCTTAGCTCTGTATCCGTCTTCCCCTGCCCTGCACGCGCGATTGCCCCCGCTCCTAAGCAAATGAGGCCACCACGTACCAATCCTTACAGACCAAGAAACCCCGCCCATTTATGCCTCCGGGTGCCCGGCGAGATGCCGCAGCTGCAGCCACGCCCACATACATGGCGCCTCCGGTGAGGACATGGCGGCTTTCTACGACGCCTGGGTGGGCCGCGAGGAGGAGATCGTCGCCCAACTCACCGCCGCGCTCTCGACGCGCCAGCGCGACGCGTTGGTGCCGCTCGTGGATGCCGCCATGGACCACGTCGCCTCCTACTACGAGCACAAGTCCCGCCTCGCGGACCGCGACGTGGTGGCCGCGCTAGACCAGGGAGGGGAGGGGCGCGCGGCGGCCAGGGGGTCTGCGCGGATTCGTCGCGCCAGGGGTGCCGGGGACGGCCAGCGGCGCCTGCCGGCGTCGGCGCGCGCGCTCCTCGAGGCGCGCGCGCGCGAGGAGGCGGCGAGGAGGGGCGGAGAGGCGGCGAGGGTTGGCGGCGGCCAGAGGCGCGGGAGCGCGGCCGGAGGAAGGGAGAAGGGGAGGCCGGCGCGGGAACCCCCTGGTTGCCGGCGGAGGGGGAGCGGCGTGGTCCTCGTGGCGGCGGCGGGACCTGGCGTGTGACCAGGCGGACGCGGTACACGCGGCCGGCGGGCGCGGCGGTGCAGCGACGGCGAGGGAGGCCGGCGCGAGTGATTTGGGGATTTTTCCCCGCGGCTAAGTGTAAAGGAGAACCCCTTTGGTACCGGTACCACCAACCGGCAAAGACCTTTCGTACGGTTGGTGGTACCAACCGGTACAAAGGGTTTTTTTCTTTTTCTTTTTGTTTTCTTTTTCTTTCTTTTTCTTTTCTTTTTCTTTTTCTTTTCTCTTTTCTTTTTCTTTTCTTTTATGTTTCTTTTCTTTTACTTTTCTATTTCTTTTCTTTTCTATATCTTTTCTATTTCTTTTTTATTTCCGTTTGTTTTCCTTTCTATTTCTTTTCTATATCCTTTTTATATTTCTTTTCTATTTCTTTTCTATTTATTTTTTCTTTTGTTTCTTCTTTCTTTGTTTCGTTTCTTTTCTTTTGTGTTTCTTTTCATTTCTTTTTATTTTCTATTTCTTTTCTTTTCTATTTCTTTTTCTTTTTCCGTTTGTTTTCTTTTCTATTTCTTTTCTATAACCTTTTTTATATTTCTTTTTTATTTGTTTTCTATATATTTTCTAATTCTTTTCTATTTCTTTTCTATATATTTTATATTTCAATACTCCCGCCAGACGCTCCGTTGAGGAAACTTTCCCGCCACGACGTACGTGGCTTTCCCGACGAGAAAACGGAAAAAAAAAGAAAGGGCGGGAATAAAATTTTGTTGGCTCGAATTAAAGTACATAGCTTAACTGAAAATTAAAGATACATGGCCAGATTCTACTGTTGGAGTCATTCAGTCATACTCGTGCCTAGCCCTGTAGTAGTCGCCACTGTAGTCGTCGTAGTCGCCGTCATCATCGTCGCTGGCATCGGGGTCGCGGTAGTCGAACGTCGGCGGGTGAGCACGCGTGGGCTGGGACTGAGGGTAGCGCAGGCGGGGGCCACGGTAGGCCATGACGCCCTGGAGAGTCCGGCCGCGCCACCACAGCCGACGGCCGGCCTCGTTGAAGTTCGAAGGAGGCGGGCCGCCCTCCTCGTGCCTGGCAAGCGCCCTCTCACGCCGATTGATGAAGAAGCTTTCCCAAGTCGGGCTGTAGTCGGGATGCCACTGGGGATTCCTCCGCTGCTCTGGCGTGAGCTCGAAGTAGTAGTGGTTCGTGATGGCCATCTCGCGCGCCACACCTAGAGGGACAGGAGGGACCGGTACGCCTCCGACGCTCAGCAACCAGCCGGTCGGGACGCGGTAGCCCGGCGGGCAGGGGTAGTTCGAGGCGCAAAGCGCCTCCGCCTCCCGGGGGGTTAGAGATACGATGGAAGCCATGGGAGAGAATGATGAGGTTTGCAGATATGAGTCTAGATGTGATATGTAAATGGAGGCCAAGCCTACATATATATAGTGAAAAAATGGCGGGAAGAAAGAGGCGGGAACCGGTGGAAAGCGCGGGAAGAAAATAGGCGGGAAACCTTTAGTACCGGCTGGTGGGTGCAACCGGTACTAAAGGTGGTTTTCTGTCATGTAACAAAGCTGTCGGTGGGATAAGGACGCGTGGGTAACATTTAGTACCGGCTGGTGGGTGCAACCGGTACTAAAGCTGTCGGCAGGATAAGGACGCCCTGCTCGATGAGATAAAGCATGTAGCGCACGACGCCCTGTCGGAGGAAGAAGACAAAGTAGAAGCGGCGCCGTGCCTATAAAAGGAGCATCGATACGCCATGGCAAGCAGCTCAACAAGCCAACATGGATGGAGAGTTTCATCACCATGGATGGAGGAAAGGGTTGGGAAATCTCCCGTGGCGGAACTTGTCGAAGATGCCCTTGGTGCACACGCCCTATGGCATCTTCGGAAGTTCCGCCTCGGAAAAATTTCCCTGCAAGCCCGTGAAAGACTCCATCTCCTCTAACAATGTTGGGGAAAGGGTTGGGAAATCTCCCGTGGCGGAACTTCTCGAAGATGCCCTTGGTGCACACGCCCTATGGCATCTTCGGAAGTTCCGCCTCGGAAAAATTTCCCTGCAAGCCCGTGGAAGACTCCATCTCCTCTAACAATGTTGGGGAAAGGGTTGGGAAATCTCCCGTGGCGGAACTTCTCGAATATGCCCTTGGTGCACATGCCCTATATATGGCATATTCGGAAGTTCCGCCTCGGAAAAATTTCCCTGCAAGCCCGTGAAAGCTACTTAACTAGTAAAACAAGCCAACCATCTCCATTGTTAATATCTTACATACAGTAACATCATTACACAAAAGTGATTTCCATATTGAGATACACAAGTTATGATCCCTATATCTAGCTAGTCTTCTGAGTTTTCTTCGTCTGTTTCCCTTTCTTCTGACTGCGACGCAACCATGGACAATCTTCATTATTTAAGATGATGCTTGGGTCAATTTTTACCTTGAAGGGTGGAATATCATCAAACTTATTATAATCTTCTGACATGTCTGTCTTGTCCTCTACTCCCACGATGTTTCTTTTTCCTGAAAGAACTATGTGCCGCTTTGGCTCATCGTATGATGTGTCCTCTTGCCTTTCTTTTCTTTTTTTCGGTTTGCTAGACATGTCCTTCACATAAAAAACCTGAGCCACTTCACTGGCTAGGACGAATGGTTCGGTGTCGTACCCTAGATTCTTGAAATCCACTGTAGTCATTCCGTACTGCGGGTCTACCTGTACCCCGTCTTTCAGGTTGAACCATTTGCACCGGAACAAAGGGACCTTGAAATTAGGTCCATAGTCAAGTTCCCATATCTCCTCTATGTACCCATAATATGTGACCTTGTTCCCATTGCCATCTTCTGCATCAAAGCGGACACCACTGTTTTGGTTGGTGCTCTTTTTATCTTGGGCGAACGTGTAAAATGTGTTCCCATTAATCTCGTACCCTTGAAAAGTCGATATAGTCAAAGATGGTTGCTTGGCCAACAAGTACAGCTGCTCGTCATCGGTGACATTCATGAGACGTGTTTGCAACCAACCGCCGAAAGTCTTCATGTGTTCTCCAACAATCCAATCTTCACGTTGCTCCGGGTATAGAGCGTAAGATATCCTTGTGTTCCTCTTTGTACGGAGCCACCAAGATGGAATTATGTAGAACTGTGTTGTGTGCAAGAGGAAGGTATGATGCGCACATGGCAAGTTTTTCCTCAGAAAGAAACCAAGGTTTTCAACCAGGAGAAGCACGTTGAAGGTTGATGGTGGCGAAATGTGATGCGGCGCAACAGGATTCCAGCGCCAATGTGGAACCTGCACAACACAACCAAAGTACTTTGCCCCAACGAAACAGTGAGGTTGTCAATCTCACCGGCTTGCTGTAACAAAGGATTAACCGTATTGTGTGGAAGATGATTGTTTGCGAAGAAAACAGTAAAACAAGTATTGCAGTAGATTGTATGCGATGTAAAGAATAGGACCGGGGTCCACAGTTCACTAGAGGTGTCTCTCCCATAAGATAAAAGCATGTTGGGTGAACAAATTACAGTCGGGCAATTGACAAAATAGAGAAGGGCATAACAATGCATATACATGATATGATAAATATAGTGAGATTTAATTGGGCATTACGACAAAGTACATAGACCGCCATCCAACTGCATCTATGCCTAAAAAGTCCACCTTCAGGTTATCATCCGAACCCTTTCAGTATTAAGTTGCAAAGCAACAGACAATTGCATTAAGTATGGTGCGTAATGTAATCGACAACTACATCCTTAGACATAGAATCAATGTTTTATCCCTAGTGGCAACAGCACATCCACAACCTTAGAACTTTCTGTCACTGTCCCGATTTAATGGAGGCATGAACCCACTATCGAGCATAAATACTCCCTCTTGGAGTTAAGAGTAAAAACTTGGCCAGAGCCTCTACTAATAACGGAGAGCATGCAAGATCATAAACAACACATAAACAATAGATTGATAATCACCATAACATAGTATTCTCTATTCATCGGATCCCGACAAACACAACATATAGAATTACAGATAGATGATCTTGATCATGTTAGGCAGCTCACAAGATCCAACAATGAAGCACAATTAGGAGAAGACGACCATCTAGCTACTGCTATGGACCCATAGTCCAGGGGTGAACTACTCACTCATCACTCCGGAGGCGACCATGGCGGTGTAGAGTCCTCTCGGGAGATGAATCCCCTCTCCGGCGGTGCCGGCGATCTCCGAATCCCGAGATGGGATTCGTGGCGGCGGCGTCTCTGGAAGGTTTTCCGTATCGTGGCTCTCGGTCGGGGTTTCGCGACGGAGGCTATTTGTAGGCGAAAGGGCAGCCTCGGAGGGGGTCTGGTGGGGCCAGACACTAGGGCGGCGCGGCCAGGGCTTGGGCCGCGCCGCCACCATGTGTGGGCCCCACGTGGCCCCTCTCTGACGCTCTCGGGTGTTGGATGCTTCCGGGCAAAATAGGAACCTGGGCGTTGATTTCGTCCAATTCCGAGAATATTTCTTACTAGGATTTATGAAACCAAAACAGAAAACAGCAACTGGCTCTTCGGCATCTTGTTAATAGGTTAGTTCCAAAAATGCGTAAATACGACATATAATGTGCATAAAACATGTAGATATCATTAATAATGTAGCATCGAACATAAGAAATTATCGATACGTTGGAGACGTATCGCATCCCTGCTTAGTTCTGCTCGTCCCGATGGTAAAACGATAACAAAGATAATTTCTGAAGTGACATGCCATCATAATCTTGATCATACTATTGTAAACATATGTAATGAATGCAGCGATCAAAACAATGGTAATGACATGAGTAAACAAATGAATCATAAAGCAAAGACTTTTCATGAATAGTACTTCAAGACAAGCATCAATAAGTCTTGCATAAAAGTTAACTCATAAAGCAATAAATCAAAGTAAAGGTATTGAAGCAACACAAAGGAAGATTAAGTTTCAGCGGTTGCTTTCAACTTATAACATGTATATCTCATGGATAGTGTCAACATAAAGTAATATAACAAGTGCAATATGCAAGTATGTAGGAATCAATGCACAGTTCACACAAGTGTTTGCTTCTTGAGGTGGAGAGAGATAGGTAAACTGACTCAACAATAAAAGTAAAAGAAAGGTCCTTCAAAGAGGAAAGCATCGATTGTTGTATTTGTGCTAGAGCTTTTATTTTGAAAACATGAAACAATTTTGTCAACGGTAGTAATAAAGCATATGAGTTATGTAAATTATATCTTACAAGTTGCAAGCCTCATGCATAGTATACTAATAGTGCCCGCACCTTGTCCTACTTAGCTTGGACTACCGGATCTTCGCAATGCACATGTTTCAACCAAGTGTCACAAAGGGGTACCTCCATGCCGCCTGTACAAAGGTCTAAGGAGAATGCTCGCATTTTGGATTTCTCGCTTTTGATTATTCTCAACTTAGGCATCCATACCGGGACAACATGGACAACAGATAATGGACTCCTCTTTAATGCACAAGCATGTAGCAACAATTATTATTCTCATATGAGATTGAGGATATATGTCCAAACTGAAACTTCCACCATGATTCATGGCTTTAGTTAGCGGCCCAATGTTCTTCTCTAACAATATGCATGCTCCAACCATTAAGGTGGTAGATCCCTCTTACTTCAGACAAGACGGACATGCATAGCAACTCACATGATATTCAACAAAGAGTAGTTGATGGCGTCCCCAGAGCATGGTTATCGCACAACAAGCAACTTAATAAAGATAAAGTGCATAAGTACATATTCAATACTACAATAGTTTTTAAGGCTATTTTGTCCCATGAGCTATATATTGCAAAGGTGAATGATGGAGTTTTAAAGGTAGCACTCAAGCAATTTACTTTGTAATGGCGGAGAAATACCATGTAGTAGGTAGGTATGGTGGACACAAATGGCATAGTGGTTGGCTCAAGGATTTTGGATGCATGAGAAGTATTCCCTCTCGATACAAGGTTTAGGCTAGCAAGGTTATTTGAAGCAAACTCAAGGATGAACCGGTGCAGCAAAACTCACATAAAAGACATATTGTAAACATTATAAGACTCTACACCGTCTTCCTTGTTGTTCAAAACTCAATACTAGAATTATCTAGACCTTAGAGAGACCAAATATGCAAACCAAATTTTAGCAAGCTCTATGTATTTCTTCATTAATGGGTGCAAAGTATATGATGCAAGAGCTTAATCATGAGCACAACAATTGCAAAGTATCACATTATCCAAGACATTTTAGAATTACTACATGTAGCATTTTCCAATTCCAACCATATAACAATTTAACGAAGAAGAAACTTCGCCATGAACATTATGAGTAAAGCCTAAGGACATATTTGTCCATATGCAACAGCGGAGCGTGTCTCTCTCCCACAAAGTGAATGCTAGGATCCATTTTATTCAAACAAAAACAAAAACAAAAACAAACCGACGCTCCAAGTAAAGAACACAAGATGTGACGAATAAAAATATAGTTTCAGGAGGAACCTGATGATGTTGTCGATGAAGAAGGGGATGCCTTGGGCATCCCAAGACGCTTGAGTCTTCTTAAAATATGCAGGGATGAACCACGGGGCATCCCCAAGCTTAGAGCTTTCACTCCTCTTGATCATAGTATATCATACTCCTCTCTTGACCCTTGAAAACTTCTTTCACACCAAACTTCAAGCAAACTCATTAGAGGGTTAGTGCACAATTAATAATTCACACATTCAGAGGTGACACAATCATTCTTAACACTTCTGGACATTGCACAAAAATATCTGTTTTTGATAAAAAAAAAATACGGTAATGCGAAATAAAAGGCAGAATCTGTCAAAAACAGAACAGTCCGTAAAGATGAATTTTAAAATGGCACCAGACTTGCTCAAATGGAAAAACTCAAAACTAATGAAAGTTGCGTACATATCTGAGGATCACGCTCGTAAATTGGCAGATTTTTTAGAATTTTCTACAGAGACTTGTGCCCAGATTCGTGACAGACAGCAATGCTGTTTCTGCGCAGCGATCCCAAATATAACATCAACTTTAACATAGAAACTTTACTTGGCACAAAAACATGATAAGGAGAGGTTGCTACAGTAGTAAACAACTTCCAAGACTCAAATATAAAACAAAGTACTGTAGTAAAAACATGGGTTGTCTCCCATAAGCGCTTTTCTTTAACGCCTTTCAGCTAGGCGCAGAAAGTGTGAATCAAGTAACATCAAGAGTAGAAGCATCAACATCATAACTTGTTCTAATAATAGAATCAAAAGGTAACTTCATTCTATTTCTAGGGAAGTGTTCCATACCTTTCTTGAGAGAAAATTGATATTTAATATTACCTTCCCTCATATCAATAACAGCACCAACAGTTCGAAGAAAAGGTCTTCCCAACACAATAGGACAAGATGCATTGCATTCGATATCCAAGACAACAAAATCAACGGGGACAAGGTTATTGTTAACCGTAATGCGCACATTATCAATCCTCCCCAAAGGTTTCTTTTTAACATTATCGGCAAGATTAACATCCAAATAACAATTCTTCAATGGTGGGAAGTCAAGCATATCATAAATCTTTTTAGGCATAGAAATACTTGCACCAAGATCACATAAAGCATTACATTCAAAGTCATTGAATTTCATTTTAATGATGGGCTCCCAACCATCTTCTAACTTTCTAGGAATAGAAGTTTCAAGTTTTAGTTTCTCTTCTCTAGCTTTTATGAGAGCATTTGTAATGTGTTTTGTAAAGGCCAAATTTATAGCACTAGCATTAGGACTTTTAGCAAGTTTTTGTAAGAACTTTATAACTTCAGAGATGTGGCAATCATCAAAATCTAAATCATTATGAGCTACAGCAATGGGATCATTGTCCCCAAGGTTGGAAAAAATTTCAGCAGTTTTATCACAAGCAGTTTCAGCAGTTTTAGCAATTTCAGGCAGTTTTGTACGCTTTGCACTAGGAGTAGAAACATTGCCAACACCAATTATTTTACCATTGATAGTATGAGGTGCAGCAACATGTGGATCATTATCATTACTAATTGTGGTAATAGTCCAAACTTTAGCTACATTATTCTCTTTAGCTAGTTTTTCATTTTCTTCTCTATCCCACCTAGCACGCAATTCAGCCATTAATCTTATATTCTCATTAATTCTAACTTGGATGGCATTTTCTGTAGTAGTAATCTTATTATCAATATCATTATTAGGCATAACTTTCAATTTTAAAAGATTAACGTCAGAGGCAAGTCTATCAACTCTAGAAGCAAGAATATCAATGTTATCAAGCTTTTCCTCAACAGATTTGTTAAAAGCAGTTTGTGTACTAATAAATTCTTTAAGCATAGCTTCAAGACCAGAGGGTACACTCCTATTATTGTTGTAAGAATTCCCATAAGAATTACCATAACCATTACCATTAGCAGAAGGATATGGCCTATAGTTACCAGAGTTGTTCCTATAAGCATTGTTGTTGAAATTATTATTTTTAATGAAATTCACATCAACATTTTCTTCTTGAGCAACCAATGAAGCTAAAGAAACATTATTTGGATCAACATTAGATCTACCATTCACAAGCATAGACATAATCACATCAATTTTATCACTCAAGGAAGAGGTTTCTTCAACATAATTTACCTTCTTACCTTGTGGAGCTCTTTCCGTGTGCCATTCAGAGTAATTTATCATCATATCATCAAGAAGATTTGTAGCCGCCCCCAAAGTGATGGACATAAAGGTACCTCCAGCAGCTGAATCCAATAAATTCCGCGAAGAAAAATTTAGTCCTGCATAGAAGGTTTGGATGATCATCCAAGTAGTCAGTCCATGGGTTGGGCAATTCTTTACCAAAGTTTTCATTCTCTCCCATGCTTGAGCAACATGTTCAGTATCTAATTGCTTAAAATTCATTATGCTACTTCTCAAAGATATAATTTTAGCGGGAGGATAATATCTACCAATAAAAGCATCCTTGCATTTAGTCCATGAATCAATACTATTCTTAGGCAAAGATAGCAACCAATCTTTAGCTCTTCCTCTTAATGAGAAAGGAAACACTTTCAATTTAATAATATCACCATCTACATCCTTATACTTTTGCATTTCACAAAGTTCAACAAAATTATTAAGATGGGCAGCAGCATCATCAGAACTAACACCAGAAAATTGATCTCTCATAACAAGGTTCGGTAAAGCAGGTTTAATTTCAAAGAACTGTAGTAGCAGGTGGAGCAATAGGTGTGCATAGGAAATCATTATTATTTGCGTTTGTGAAGTCACACAACTTAGTATTTTCAGGGGTATTCATTTTAGCGGTAAATAAAATAAACTAGATAAAGTAAACGCAAGTAACTAATTTTTGTGTGTTTTTGATATAGAGAGCAAGACAGTAAATAAAGTAAAACTAGCAACTAATTTTTTGTGTGTTTTGTTTAGGTGCAGCAAACAAAGTAGTAAATAAAATAAAGCAAGACAAAAACAAAGTAAAGAGATTGAGAAGTGGAGACTCCCTTGCAGCGTGTCTTGATCAACGGCGCCAAAAACAGCTTGATGCGCGTAAATGTACACGTCCGTTGGGAACCCCAAGAGGAAGGTATGATGCGCACGTGGCAAGTTTTCCCTCGAAAGAAACCAAGGCTTATTGAACCAGGAGGAGCCAAGAAGCACGTTGAAGGTTGATGGTGGCGAAATGTGATGCGGCGCAACAACAGGGATTTCGGCGCCAACGTGGAACCCGCACAACACAACCAAAGTACTTTGCCCCAACGAAACAGTGAGGTTGTCAATCTCACCGGCTTGTAACAAAGGAAACGTATTGTGTGGAAGATGATTGTTTGCGAAGATAACAGTAAAACAAGTATTGCAGGAGATTGTATGCGATGTAAAGAATAGGACCGGGGTCCACAGTTCACTAGAGGTGTCTCTCCCATAAGATAAAAGCATGTTGGGTGAACAAATTACAGTCGGGCAATTGACAAAATAGAGAAGGGCATAACAATGCATATACATGATATGATAAATATAGTGAGATTTAATTGGGCATTACGACAAAGTACATAGACCGCCATCCAACTGCATCTATGCCTAAAAAGTCCACCTTCAGGTTATCATCCGAACCCCTTTCAGTATTAAGTTGCAAAGCAACAGACAATTGCATTAAGTATGGTGCGTAATGTAATCGACAACTACATCCTTAGACATAGAATCAATGTTTTATCCCTAGTGGCAACAGCACATCCACAACCTTAGAACTTTCTGTCACTGTCCCAGATTTAATGGAGGCATGAACCCACTATCGAGCATAAATACTCCCTCTTGGAGTTAAGAGCAAAAACTTGGCCAGAGCCTCTACTAATAACGGAGAGCATGCAAGATCATAAACAACACATAAACAATAGATTGATAATCACCATAACATAGTATTCTCTATTCATCGGATCCCGACAAACACAACATATAGAATTACAGATAGATGATCTTGATCATGTTAGGCAGCTCACAAGATCCAACAATGAAGCACAATTAGGAGAAGACGACCATCTAGCTACCGCTATGGACCCATAGTCCAGGGTGAACTACTCACTCATCACTCCGGAGGCGACCATGGCGGTGTAGAGTCCTCCGGGAGATGAATCCCCTCTCCGGCAGGGTGCCGGAGGCGATCTCCCCGAATCCCCGAGATGGGATTCGCGGCGGCGGCGTCTCGGAAGGTTTTCCGTATCGTGGCTCTCGACTGGGGGTTTCGCGACGGAGGCTATTTGTAGGCGAAAGGGCAGCCTCGGAGGGTCTGGTGGGGCAGACACTAGGGCGGCGCGGTCAGGCTTGGGCCGCGCCTCCACCATGTGTGGGCCCCACGTGGCCCCTCTCTGACGGCTCTCGGTGTCTCGGATGCTTCCGGGCAAAATAGGAACCGGGCGTTGATTTCGTCCAATTCCGAGAATATTTCCTTACTAGGATTTCTGAAACCAAAAACAGCAGAAAACAACAACCGGCTCTTCGGCATCTTGTTAATAGGTTAGTTCCAGAAAATGCGTAAATACGACATATAATGTGCATAAAACATGTAGATATCATCAATAATGTAGCATGGAACATAAGAAATTATCGATACGTTGGAGACGTATCAGCCACCAAGATGGAATTATGTAGAACTGTGTAGTGTGCTTGAGTGAAAGAATGTCCGTCCATACACGTTGTTGATTTCTTTCCTAGCGTGCCTTTTCCACGCAGTCTCCCCTCATAGCGCGATTCAGGAACACCGATCGGCTTAAGGTCAGGAATAAAGTCAACACAAAACTCAATGACCTCCTCTGTTCCATAGCCCTTGGAGATGCTTCCTTCTGGCCTAGCACGGTTATGAACGTACTTCTTTAAGACTCCCATGAATCTCTCAAAGGGGAACATGTTGTGTAGAAATACAGGACCGAGAACGCCAATCTCTTCGACCAGGTGAACTAGGAGATGTGTCATAATATTGAAGAAGGATGGTGGGAACACCAACTCGAAGCTGACTAGACATTGGACCACATCCTTCTGTAAATTTTGTAGAGTAAGTGGATCGATCACCTTCTGAGAAATTGCATTGAGGAACGCACATAGCTTCACAATGGGTACTCGAACATTTTCCGGCAGAAGCCCCCTCAATGCAACCGGAAGTAATTGTGTCATAATCACGTGGCAGTCATGAGACTTTAGGTTTTGAAACTTTTTCTCCGACATGTTTATTATTCCCTTTATATTCGACGAGAAGCCAGACGGGACCTTGATGCTACTCAGGACTTCAAAAAAGATCTCCTTCTCCTCTTTGGTAAGAGCGTAGCTGGCAGGACCTTGATACTTCTCTGGATTCAGGTTGTTTCCTTCGTGGATACTTTGCTGGTCCTGCCGTGCATCCGGTGTATCTTTTGTCTTCCCATACACGCCCAAGAAGTTTAGCAGGTTCACGCAAAGATTTTTCGTCACGTGCATCACGTCGATTGCAGAGTGAACCTCTAAGAATTTCCAGTATGGTAGCTCCCAAAATATCGACTTCTTCTTCCACATGGGTACGTGTCCGTCAACATCATGCGGAACAGATTGTCCGCCGGGACCCTTTCCAAAGATCACTTTTAAATCCTTGACCATATCATATATAACTTCCCCAGTAGGGCGGGTAGGCTTCGTTCGGTTATCTGCCTCACCTCCGAAATGCTTTCCTCTCTTTCTTACGTGATGTTGTTTTGGAAGAAATCGACGATGCCCTAGGTACACATTCTTGTTTCCCAAATAATTACTGTCAGTCACCTGTGCATGCATTGTATCCCTTGTTTGACTGCCCTGAAATGTTACCAAGAGCAGGCCAATCATTGATGGTTACAAATAACAACGCTCGTAGGTTAAATTCCTTTTGTTCGTGCTCATCCCACACAGGTACACCTTCGTCACACCACAACTCTAAAAGTTCTTCAACCAATGGCCTCAGGTACACATCAATGTCGTTGCCGGGTTGCTTCGGGCCTTGGATGAGCACTGGCATCATAATGAACTTCCGCTTCATGCACAACCAAGGAGGAAGGTTATAGATACATAGAGTCATTGGCCAGGTGCTAGGAGCTTGATACGTCTCCAACGTATCGATAATTTCTTATGTTCCATGCTACTTTATTGATGATACCTACATGTTTTATGCACATTATATGTCATATTTATGCATTTTCTGGAACTAACCTATTAACGAGATGCCGAAGAGCCAGTTGCTGTTTTCTGCTGTTTTTGGTTTCAGAAATCCTAGTAAGGAAATATTCTCGGAATTGGACGAAATCTTCGCCCAGGGTCCTATTTTTGCACGAGCTTCCAAGACCGAAGAGATAACGAAGTGGGGCCACGAGGCGGCCAGATGACAGGCGGCGCGGCCTGGCCCCGGCCGCGCGGCCCTGCCCCCGGGCACCTCGTGTGGCCCCGCGTTTCCTTCCGCCTACTTAAAGTCTCCGTCGCGAAACCCCCAGCACCGAGAGCCACGATACACGAAACCTTCCGAGACGCCGCCGCCGAATCCCATCTCTGGGGATTCGGGAGATCGCCTCCGCACCCTGCCGGAGAGGGATTCATCTCCGAGGACTCTTCATCGCCATGATCGCCTCCGGAGTGATGAGTGAGTAGTTCACCCCTGGACCATGGGTCCATAGCAGTAGCTAGATGGTCATCTTCTCCTTGTTGTGCTTCATTGTTGGATCTTGTGAGCTGCCTAACATGATCAAGATCATCTATCCGTAATACTATATGTTGTGTTTGTCGGGATCCGATGGATAGAGAATACTATGTTATGGTGATTATCAATCTATTGTTTATGTGTTGTTTATGATCTTGCATGCTCTCCGTTATTAGTAGAGGCTCTGGCCAAGTTTGTACTCTTAACTCCAAGAGGGAGTATTTATGCTCGATAGTGGGTTCATGCCTTCATTGACACCTGGGACAGTGACAGAAAGTTCTAAGGTTGTGATGTGTTTGCCACTAGGGATAAAACATTGATTCTATGTCTAAGGATGTAGTTGTCGATTACATTACGCACCATACTTAATGCAATTGTCGTTGCTTTGCAACTTAATACCGAATGGGGTTCGGATGATAACCTGAAGGTGGACTTTTTAGGCATAGATGCAGTTGGATGGCGGTCTATGTACTTTGTCGTAATGCCCAATTAAATCTCACTATATTTATCATATCATGTATATGCATTGTTATGCCCTTTTCTATTTGTCAATTGCCCGACTGTAATTTGTTCACCCAACATGCTTTTATCTTATGGGAGAGACACTCTAGTGAACCGTGGACCCCGGTCCTATTCTTTACATAGCATACAATCTACTGCAATTGTGTTTTACTGTTTTCTTTGCAAACATCTTCCACTCGATACGCTTAATCCTTTGTTACAGCAAGCCGGTGAGATTGACAACCTCACTGTTTCGTTGGGGCAAAGTACTTTGGTTTTGTTGTGCAGATTCCACGTTGGCGCCGGAATCCCTGTTGTTGCGCCATCACATTTCGCCACCATCAACCTTCAACGTGCTTCTTGGCTCCCTCCTGGTTCGATTAAACCTTGGTTTCTTTCTGAGGAAAACTTGCTACCGTGCGCATCATACCTTCCTCTTGGGGTTCCCAACGAACGTGTGAGTTACACGCCATCAAGCTCTTTTTCTGGCGCCGTTGCCGGGAGATCAAGACACGCTGCAAGGGGAGTCTCCACTTCTCAATCTCTTTACTTTGTTTTTGTCTTGCTTTATTTTATTTACTACTTTGTTTGCTGCACCTAAACAAAACACAAAAAAATTAGTTGCTAGTTTTACTTTATTTATTGTCTTGCTCTCTATATCAAAAACACAAAAAAATTAGTTACTTGTCTTTACCTTGTTTGCCTAGTTTACTTTTTGCTTATTTCATCATGCTTAATCCTAAGTTTACTTTGGAAGAGATACCGGTAGGACGAGGGTGTATCATTGGAAGAGATAATATAGAAGAATTTTTCACCCATGTTAGTATGGATGAAGATTTTGAAGATATACCATTATTAAAAACTGCTCCTACTTATGAAAGTGCTTCTGCCTGTTTGATACACATGTTAGAAACTAGATTTGTTAATCTCAATCCCATAATACAACATATGTTTCTTACACTTTCGGATATGGAGATGGGGGAAAAGAGAAATTTTGTTTTAAAAGTCCTTGTTAGATAATTTGAGGATATAGTTAAAGAAGCTAGAAAAGTTTTTATTAAGCATAAGAGGCTTGGTTTCTTTCCTAATTTTAAACAAATACTTGAAAAGATGGATATGGATAGAATTAAGTATACTAATAATGTTAATGATGGTAGGGAAATTAAAGCGCCAATACCTAGTAAACTACTAGGGATGCATGAAGCTTTGGAAAATAACTATGCTTGGCTTGTTCCTGAAAATTTGTTTGATGAGAATAGTAAGCCTAGGAGCAATGAGAGAGGAGTTACTTATATAGACCAGATACAATGCATTGTTGAGAAAACTCCCAACACCCCTGGTAATGATGTTGATGCTTCATCTCTTGATAATACTTGATTTGCACTTTTTGCGCCTAGCTGAAAGGCGTTAAAGAAAAGCGCTTATGGGAGACAACCCATGTTTTTACTACAGAAATTTTTGTTTTGTTGAGTCTTGGAAGTTGTTTACTACTGTAGCAACCTCTCCTTATCATGTTTTTGTGCCAAGTAAAGTTTCTATGTCAAAGTTGATGTTATATTTGGGATCGCTGCGCAGAAACAGCATTGCTGTCTGTCACGAATCTGGGCACAGTTCTCTGTAGAAAATTCGAAAAATCTGCCAATTTACGAGCGTGATCCTCAGATATGTACGCAACTTTCATTAGTTTTGAGTTTTTCCATTTGAGCAAGTATGGTGCCAGCTTTAAATTCGTCTTTACGGACTGTTCTGTTTTTGACAGATTCTGCCTTTTATTTCGCATTGCCTCTTTTGCTATGTTGGATTTATTTCTTTGATCCATTAATGTCCAGTAGCATTATGCAATGTCCAGAAGTGTAAAGAATGATTGTGCCACCTCTGAACATGTGAATTATTAATTGTGCACTAACCCTCTAATGAGTTTGCTTGAAGTTTGGTGTGAAGGAAGTTTTCAAGGGTCAAGAGAGGAGTATGATATACTATGATCAAGAGGAGTGAAAGCTCTAAGCTTGGGGATGCCCTGGTTCACCCCTGCATATTTTAAGAAGACTCAAGCGTCTAAGCTTGGGGATGCCCAAGGCATCCCCTTCTTCATCGACAACATCATCAGGTTCCTCCCCTGAAACTATATTTTTATTCAATCACATCTTGTGTTCTTTACTTGGAGCGTCGGTTTGTTTTTGTTTTTGTTTTTGTTTGAATAAGATGGATCCTAGCATTCACTTTGTGGGAGAGAGACACGCTCCGCTGTTGCATATGGACACATGTGTCCTTAGGCTTTACTCATAATGTTCAAGGCGAAGTTTCTTCTTCGTTAAATTGTTATATGGTTGGAATTGGAAAATGCTACATGTAGTAATTCTAAAATGTCTTGGATAATGTGATACTTGGCAATTGTTGTGCTCATGTTTAAGCTCTTGCATCATATGCTTTGCACCCATTAATGAAGAAATACATAGAGCTTGCTAAAATTTGATTTGCATATTTGGTCTCTCTAAGGTCTAGATAATATCTAGTATTGAGTTTTGAACAACAAGGAAGACGGTGTAGAGTCTTATAATGTTTACAATATGTCTTTTATGTGAGTTTTGCTGCACTTGTTCATCCTTGAGTTTGCTTCAAATAACCTTGCTAGCCTAAACCTTGTATCGAGAGGGAATACTTCTCATGCATCCAAAATCCTTGAGCCAACTACTATGCCATTTGTGTCCACCATACCTACCTACTACATGGTATTTCTCCGCCATTCCAAAGTAAATTGCTTGAGTGCTACCTTTAAAATTCCATCATTCACCTTTGCAATATATAGCTCATGGGACAAAATAGCCTTAAAACTATCGTAGTATTGAATATGTACTTATGCACTTTATCTTTTATTAAGTTGCTTGTTGTGCGATAACCATGCTTCGGGGAACGCCATCAACTATTGTTGAATATCATGTGAGTTGCTATGCATGTCCGTCTTGTCTGAAGGATCTATCATTTTAGTGGTTGGAGCATGCAAAATTGTTAGAGAAGAACATTGGGCCGCTAACTAAAGCCATGAATCATGGTTGAAGTTTCAGTTTTGGACATATATCCTCAATCTCATATGAGAATAATAATCATTGCTACATGCTTATGCATTTAAGAGGAGTCCATTATCTATTGTCCATGTTGTCCCGGTATGGATGTCTAAGTTGAGAATAATCAAAAGCGAGAAATCCAAAATGCGAGCATTCTCCTTAGACCTTTGTACAGGCGGCATGGAGGTACCCCTTTGTGACACTTGGTTGAAACATGGCATGCAAAGATCCGGTAGTCCAAGCTAAGTAGGACGAGGTGCGGACACTATTAGTATACTATGCATGAGGCTTGCAACTTGTAAGATATAATTTACATAACTCATATGCTTTATTACTACCGTTGACAAAATTGTTTCATGTTTTCAAAATAAAAGCTCTAGCACAAATACAGCAATCGATGCTTTCCTCTTTGAAGGACCTTTCTTTTACTTTTATTGTTGAGTCAGTTTACCTATCTCCTTCCACCTTAAGAAGCAAACACTTGTGTGAACTGTGCATTGATTCCTACATACTTGCATATTGCACTTGTTATATTACTCTATGTTGACAATATCCATGAGATATACATGTTATAAGTTGAAAGCAACCGCTGAAACTTCATCTTCCTTTGTGTTGCTTCAACACCTTTACTTTGATTTATTGCTTTATGAGTTAACTCTTATGCAAGACTTATTGATGCTTGTCTTGAAGTACTATTCATGAAAAGTCTTTGCTATATGATTCACTTGTTTACTCATGTCATTACCTTTGTTTTGATCGCTGCATTCATTACATATTTTTACAAATAGTATGATCAAGATTATGATGGCATGTCACTTCAGAAATTATCTTTGTTATCGTTTTACTGCTCGGGACGAGCAGAACTAAGCTTGGGGATGCTGATACGTCTCCAACGTATCGATAATTTCTTATGTTCCATGCTACTTTATTGATGATACCTACATGTTTTATGCACATTATATGTCATATTTATGCATTTTATGGAACTAACCTATTAACGAGATGCCGAAGAGCCAGTTGCTGTTTTCTGCTGTTTTTGGTTTCAGAAATCCTAGTAAGGAAATATTCTCGGAATTGGACGAAATCTTCGCCCAGGTCCTATTTTTGCACGAAGCTTCCGAAGACCGAAGAGATAACGAAGTGGGGCCACGAGGCGGCCAGATGACGGCGGCGCGGCCCGGCCCTGGCCGCGCGGCCCCCCGTGGCCCCAGCGTTGCCCTTCCGCCTACTTAAAGTCTCCGTCGCGAAACCCCCAGAGAGCCACGATACGGAAAACCTTCCAGACGCCGCCGCCGAATCCCATCTCGGGGGATTCAGGAGATCGCCTCCGGCACCTGCCGGAGAGGGGATTCATCTCCCGGAGGACTCTTCATCGCCATGATCGCCTCCGGAGTGATGAGTGAGTAGTTCACCCCTGGACCATGGGTCCATAGCAGTAGCTAGATGGTCGTCTTCTCCTTGTTGTGCTTCATTGTTGGATCTTGTGAGCTGCCTAACATGATCAAGATCATCTATCTGTAATACTATATGTTGTGTTTGTCGGGATCCGATGGATAGAGAATACTATGTTATGGTGATTATCAATCTATTGTTTATGTGTTGTTTATGATCTTGCATGCTCTCCGTTATTAGTAGAGGCTCTGGCCAAGTTTGTACTCTTAACTCCAAGAGGGAGTATTTATGCTCGATAGTGGGTTCATGCCTTCATTGACACCGGACAGTGACAGAAAGTTCTAAGGTTGTGATGTGCTGTTGCCACTAGGGATAAAACATTGATTCTATGTCTAAGGATGTAGTTGTCGATTACATTACGCACCATACTTAATGCAATTGTCTGTTGCTTTGCAACTTAATACGAATGGGGTTCGGATGATAACCTGAAGGTGGACTTTTTAGGCATAGATGCAGTTGGATGGCGGTCTATGTACTTTGTCGTAATGCCCAATTAAATCTCACTATATTTATCATATCATGTATATGCATTGTTATGCCCTTTTCTATTTGTCAATTGCCCGACTGTAATTTGTTCACCCAACATGCTTTTATCTTATGGGAGAGACACCTCTAGTGAACTGTGGACCCCGGTCCTATTCTTTACATAGCATACAATCTACTGCAATTGTGTTTACTGTTTTCTTTGCAAACATCTTCCACTCGATACGCTTAATCCTTTGTTACAGCAAGCCGGTGAGATTGACAACCTCACTGTTTCGTTGGGGCAAAGTACTTTGGTTTTGTTGTGCAGATTCCACGTTGGCGGGAATCCCGTTGTTGCGCCGCATCACATTTCGCCACCATCAACCTTCAACGTGCTTCTTGGCTCCTACTGGTTCGATTAAACCTTGGTTTCTTTCTGAGGGAAAACTTGCTACTGTGCGCATCATACCTTCCTCTTGGGGTTCCCAACGAACGTGTGAGTTACACGCCATCAGAGCTCTGCTCCCCGAAAGGATTAAAGCCATCTGTACTTAGACCAAATCTTAAGTTCCTTGCGTCATCTGAAAATGACTTGAACTCTCTGTCGATTTTTCTCCACTGCGACCCATCAGCGGGGTGTCTCAGCATCAAATCTTTCTTACGGTCCTCTTTGTGCCATCGCAACAACTTGGCATGCTCTTTGTTGAACAAACGTTTCAACCGTGGTATTATAGGAGCATACCACATCACCTTCGCAGGAACCCTCTTCCTGGGGGTGGACTCGCCCTCAACATCGCCAGGGTCATCTCACCTGATCTTATACCTCAATGCACTACATACCGGGCATGCATTCAAATTCTCGTACTCCCCGCGGTAGATGCAGTCATTGATGCATGCATGTATCTTGCACCTCTAATCCTAGAGGGCAGACAACCTTCTTTGCTTCGTACGTAGTAGAGGGCAATACGTTCTCCCCTGGAAGCATCTTCTTTATTATTTTCAGCAACTTTTCAAATCCCTTGTCAGAAGTACCATTCTCTGCCTTCCACTGCAGCAATTCCAGCGTGGTACCCAGCTTTTTCTGACCATTCTCGCAATTTGGGTACAACAGTTTGTTGTGATCCTCTAACATTTTCTCCAACTTCAACCTCTCCTTTTCATTTCCGCAGTTCATCTTCGCATCAAGAATGGCCCGACCCAAATCGTCATCCGGGTCATCAAAAATCAGCTCTTCGAAAATGGGCTCTTCTTCAGCTTCGTCTTCCCCCATTCTATTATCACCGTCTTCAGGGAATAAGGGATAGTTGTCACTATCCTCTTCTTCTTCGTTGTCTTCCAATATAACCCCTCTTTCTCCGTGCTTGGTCCAACAATTATAGCTGGGCATGAAACCGTTCTCCAGCAGGTGGACGTGAAGGGTCTTTGAGGTAGAGTAATCCTTCATATTCTTACAGGAACTACATGGACAATACATGAAACCATTCGACCGCCTGTTTGCCTCAGCCACGCTGAGAAAATAATGCATGCCATTAATGAACTCGGGATGGCACCGGTCACCGTACATCCATTGTCGACTCATCTGCATTTTATATGTATATCAAAAATCATTAAGTACACAACATCGTGGATATATGAGTGACCAACTTAATTAATATTCAAGTTCATCACATAAAACTAAAAAAATTATAAAAAAGAAGAGGCTCACCGAGGTGGTACCGTGCCGGCTAGGGGACGACGCTGGCGATCGACGGCGGTGAGGACGGGATGATACTAATTAAAACCTACAAAACATACCATAATTTCAGCTCAAATTGCATATAAAAAATTAAAATCCCTAACTTAGGCATTTCATCGAACACCTTGCTAGCACTAGAAAAATAGTACGAGTTAAAACTACCAAAGAAATGAGCTAAATTAGGAACGCCGGAAGAAAGGATGATATTGCTAACCCTTGGATAGATGTATGCCGTTGATCTTGTTAAAATGGTGGAGAAAAATGAAGATTATTAGAGTGTGAGAGGTGCAAAATATTTGGAAATGTGAGAGGAGAAGGAGAGGGAAAATGAGATACAGGGAGTCGGGCGAGCTGATAAAGGGTGCGGACCCTTTAGTACCGATTCCTTAGATGAACCGGTATTAAAGGTGCAGCCCTGGCCCCACCTCCGCCTGGATACAGGGCTCAAACCATTTCATACCGGTTCGTAACACGAACCGGTATAAAAGGGCCCTTACGAACCGGTATAGATGTCCCACGCCTGGAACCGGTACGAATACTCCCTTTCATACCGGTTCGTAAGGAATCCGGTATATATGGCTTAGACGGATGCCCATTTTTCTACTAGTGATGCATGCTCTTTGACTTTGACGAATCATACCAGATACGGTGCGTCTATTTGTTCCCTCTCAAGTTATTGTGCCACCATTGTGCCGCACGAGCGCAAGTGAAAGAGAGTGACCGAGTGACGTCTGCAACCACCGCTAAGGCGCTAATGTTATTTTTGTTGTTGTTTTCTTTCAGACCCGGTGCATAATCTACCTGTGGCGTTATCATGTTGATCGATAAACAGATTGTTTCACGCCAGGACCTGTAACATTAGCTAGCTGAAGCACCGTGATATGTTGAACTACCTACTACTCTTCATGCATTGTCCCCATGTAGTCATATTTCCGTACATGACTAAACTATTCCCTGGTCGAAGAACATTATGAGACAAAGATACCAGAAGTATACCCCCAGCGTTGCTGAGGAAATCTCTTTACAAAGGGAGTTAATACCCCTTCTGTCAAGGACCTGGGCATGTCAAGCGCGACACAACCTACTGGAAAACAACGACGTCGCCTGCGGAGGTTTGGCCGAAGACCAGCTCGCATCAGTGGACCCAAGTGGACCAGCTGAAGGCCAATGAGGCGCTGACACGTCGAGGAGATGACCAAGTCCGAGTGCCAGCAAGTCTGGCAAGGTGTTGGGATAAATAGGCTGTGTTCGGTTCCTTTTACGGCTGTCGTTGGACCAAGTTGTAGCTGAAACTTTTCCCCATCTCGTTGCTCCTCTCTCCCTCCTATTTCTCTGAATCCCTCCTCATACTTGCTTGTATCTCGAATTGCTGAGAATTGGAGCACTGTGATTCCTAGTATTAAGTGGGTACATAGCATATGGTATCAGATTCATTCGGTCCTGCGGCTATCTCGTCAAATCCCTTGATCTGGCTATCAAATCCGTGCGAAAGGCGCTGGTCACTTTTGTGATTCGGCACAGAGATCCCTTGTGGACGCCCTCGTTTCGGTAGCTGGATTCAGGTTGAGACCGCGGTTTCCGTCCTGGATCGACCGCATCAGACAAGGTGGGCGACATCGGATCGGATCGACGGTCTGGAGGTGAATATGGAAGCGCTCCATAAGCTCTTGGAGTCGTTGCAAGCAGATCTCAAAGGGGGGCTTGCATCTGTGGATTGTAAATTGGAATCCACGCAGGCATCAATCGATGCTACGGCGCAATCTCTGCACTCGATTAACTCATGGCGAGATGGCGTTGACACGCAGGTATCTGATCTCACTGCCTCAGTGCACGACCTGCGCAAGCAGATTGACCGCATGGTGGTTGGAGTTGGACTCAGCGCCCTGGGAGCTCCTCCAAATGCTCCAGGAGCAGTGGGCCAGTCTGCACACCCGGCAAGTACCACTCCGGGGACAACTCTGCAGACTTGGAACTCCGGGCAAGGTGGCCACGGCTCGGCAACAACTCACCGGGGGCAGACAGAGGTTCATTCTCTGTCGACCCCGGTCACAGGTACCAAAAATGCATCCATGGCTATTGTTCCTGTCGTTAGTTCCTCAAAAGAGCTTGCCACTGCACCACCACCTCCACCAACTGAATTTCCTCGCTTTGATGGAGATAACCCATGACTGTGGCAGAAAGCTTCAGAGAAATACTTTCGTATTTTCACTGTTGATCCTGCTTATTGGGTGGAATATGCCACTATGCATTTCACTGGAAATGCTGCTCTATGGTTGCAAAGTGTAGAGGACAAGCTGCCCCAGTATACTTGGGAGATCCTATGTGACATAGTTAACAAACGATTTGATAGGGGACAATACCAACTGTTATACAGACAAGCTTTTAAACTAAAACAGACTAGCACTGTCATAGATTACATAGAGCGCTTTGACAATCTCATGCATCATATGCTAGCATATAAACCTGATATAGACCCTACGTTCTTCACCACTAGGTTTATAGAAGGTTTAGCTCGTGATATCCGTGCTGTTGTCATGATTCAACGTCCCCAAGACCTCGAAACTGCTGTTTCCTTGGCATTATTGCAGGAGGAGACCGAAGACGATGAACCAAAATTACTCCAACGATCTGCTCCTGCTAAGTCTATGCAGAGACACAATTTCACGCCAACGCAGACCAAAAATGCTGACCAGAGAAGTCATGAAAAATCTGTTGGGTTTGCTTCCAAGATTTCTGCATTGAGAGCATACAGAAAGGCTCGGGGGGAGTGTTTTACTTGCGGTGAAAAGTGGGCTCCTGGCCATAAATGTAACACTACTGTCCAGTTGCACGTTGTCGAAGAACTGCTCGCAATGTTGCCCTTGTCTGAACAGGACAGTGAGCAGCCAGTACAAGATGCAGAGGTTTTTGAAGATGCTTTGCATGATGCTCAAGAAGTCTTGATGTCTATCAGCAAACAAGCTCTCAATGGATCTGAAGCTCCTAGGTCTATGCGTTTGTTGGGCCATATTCAAGGTCATGATGTACTAATCCTAATTGACTCTGGATCCTCCAACAATTTCATCAGTTCACGGTTGGCAGCCCAACTTAAGGGAGTTCAGAAAATGCAGCAACCAGTGAAGGTGCGTGTCGCTGGAGGCGGAGTTTTGACAGGTGACTCTGAAATAAAAAATTGTCGTTGGGATTGTCAGGGTAATTCTTTCCATACTGATCTCAAGGCTTTACCACTCCAATGTTATGATGTTATCTTGGGCATGAGTTGGTTAGAGCAGCTGGGTTTGATGACCCATCATTGGGCAGAAAAATGGTTTGAGTTTGACCATAATGGCAGAAAATGCAAATTGCAGGGCATCTGTCCCAATACGGAACAGTGTGACATCATCTCTTTGACAGAGTTACAGGAGTTGCAGCGCCAGGATTCTGTGTACTACATGGTGCAGCTATACACTGTTAGTGATACAAAACAACAGTCAACGGCGCCAAAAATAATTGCTATGGTGTTAGAATCTTATGAAGCAGTCTTTGAAGAACCAACTGGTTTGCCTCCTCACCGAAAATTTGATCATACGATTCCTCTATTGCCAGGTGCAAGTCCAGTCAATTTGAGACCGTACCGTTACAGCCCAATGCAAAAGAATGAGATTGAGAAACAAGTGCGTGAATTGCTGGCTCAAGGAGTTATCCGCCTTAGCTCGAGTCCTTTTGCTTCCCCAGCTTTGCTTGTGGGTAAAAAGGACTTGTCCTAGAGATTGTGTGTGGACTACCGTCATCTCAACGCAATAACAGTGAAAAACAAATATCCCCTGCCGGTGATAGATGAACTACTAGACGAATTGGCTGGGGCACAATGGTTCACAAGCCTTGACTTGCGATCGGGATATCACCAGATCAGGATGGCAGAGTGTGATGAGTACAAAACCGCATTTCAAACCCATCACGGGCATTTTGAGTATAAGGTTATGCCTTATGGCGTGACGGGAGGACCAGCGACCTTTCAAGGTGTCATGAACTCGATTCTAGCACCTCTCCTGAGAAAGTCAGTGCTTGTGTTCGTGGATGATATTTTGATCTATAGCAAGACCTTAGAAGATCATGCTCAACATCTCCAAGAGGTGCTTGGAATTCTGTTGCAAAATGACCTCAAGGTGAAAAAGTCGAAATGCACGTTTGCTAAACAAAAAATCCATTACCTTGGGCATGTAATCAGTGCAGCAGGGGTGACTACTGATACAAACAAAATCCAACCGATCCTCAAATGGCAGCAACCACAGAATGTGAAGGAGTTGCGTAGCTTTTTAGGCATGACTGGATACTATAGAAAATTCATCAAGGGTTATGGCATTATCAGCAAAACATTGACTGTGTTGTTGAAAAAAGGGGTTCCCTATGTCTGGACATCAGCTACAGAAGCTTCTTTTCAAGCTTTGAAGACAACTCTCAGCTCAGCACCAGTACTGGCATTGCCGGATTTTGCTAAGCCTTTCATGATCGAGACAGATGCTTGCGGCAGAGGAGTTGGAGCAGTCTTGTTACAGAATGATCACCCCCTTGCGTTCATGAGTAAAGCATTGGGACCTCGTCACCTAGGTTTATCTACCTATGAAAAAGAGTGTCTCGCTATCTTAATGGCGGTAGACAAATGGCGATCCTATCTTCAACACAGCGAGTTCACTATCAGGACAGATCAGCGTAGCTTAACACACCTGGATGACAAGCGCCTGACCACCCCATGGCAACACAAGGCCCTCACCAAAATGTTGGGCCTACACTACAAGATTGTATACAAGAAAGGCGTGGAGAACCGAGTAGCTGATGCATTATCTCGCCATATCCATGATGACACTGAAGAATTACAGGTCATCTCTTCATGTAGACCAGTTTGGCTAGAAGCAGTTTCCCTGGGATATAAACATGATGTTGATGCCACTCAACGTTTGTCGCAGCTGGCTCTTGCTTCGCCAAGCGGCAACTATGCTCTGCACAAAGGGCTAATTCGTTACAAAGGGAGAATTTGGCTTGGCCGTAATACTAAATTACAAGAAGAGATCATGCATGCCATGCACTCTAGTCCAATTGGTGGCCATTCGGGGTTTCATGCTACTTATCACAGGATTAAGCACTTGTTCTCGTGGCCTGGAATGAAGAAACACATCCAAACATTTGTAGCTCACTGTTCCATTTGCCAGCAAGCTAAAGCAGAAAGGGTACCCTATCCAGGTCTTCTAGAACCTCTGGCTGTTCCAAGTGGCTCCTGGCAAGTAGTCACCATGGATTTCATTACAGGACTTCCAAAATCATCTAGGTATGACTGTATTATGGTGGTGGTTGACAAATTCTCCAAATACGCTCACTTCGTGCCATTGGCACATCCCTTCACCGCATTGTCGGTTGCTACAACATATATGAAGGATATCTATCGCCTCCACTCCATGCCAGAAGCTATTGTCTCAGATCGAGACCCTGTCTTTACCAGCACATTGTGGCAGGAGCTGTTCCGTTTAAGTCAAACTGAATTAAGGATGAGCTCGGCTCGACACCCGAAAACTGATGGTCAAACAGAGCGAGTGAATCAGTGTCTTGAAGGGTTTCTAAGATGCTTTGTCAGTTCTTTCCAAACAAAATGGGTAGACTGGATTCCACTTGCGGAATTTTGGTATAATACAACCATTCATTCAGCCCTGGGTAAGACTCCCTTTGAAGTGCTATATGGACATGCTCCGGGCCATTTTGGTGTTGATGTGGTAGAATCGTGTGCCCTTCCTGACTTGCAGCAGTGGCTCAGTGATCGTGCCACTATGACAGCACTCCTGCAACAACATTTGACACGCCAAAATCAGAGAATGAAAGCTCTGAAGAGGGTGAATGGGTGTACCTGAGATTGCAGCCGTATGTGCAGCTTTCGGTTGCCAGGCAAGGTTCGCGTAAGCTAGCGTTCCGGTATTATGGACCTTTCCAAATTGCTAGCAAAGTTGGTAAAGTGGCGTATAAACTCTGGCTGCCAAGCCACAGTCAGATACACCCCGTGATTCATGTTTCTCAACTGAAGAAAGCTCTGGGAGCAGGTATCACCGTGGATACTGAACTACCTGAGATTATGAACACTAATTGTATTCCTGAGCAGGTTCTTGGAACTCGCTGGCGCCAGAAAAACTCTATTTCTCTTTGCCAAGTGCTTGTGAAATGGTCTAAGCTCCCTGATGCTTTGGCGACCTGGGAATGGCTTGAAGAGATGGAAGACCGTTTTCCAGAATTTCCAGCTTGGGGACAAGCTGGACCGCAAGAAGAGGAGAATGTCAAGGACCTGGGCATGTCAAGCGCGACACAACCTACTGGAAAACAACGACGTCGCCTGCGGAGGTTTGGCCGAAGACCAGCTCGCATCAGTGGACCCGAGTGGACCAGCTGAAGGCCAATGAGGCGCTGACACGTCGAGGAGATGACCAAGTCCGAGTGCCAGCAAGTCTGGCAAGGTGTTGGGATAAATAGGCTGTGTTCGGTTCCTTTTACGGCTGTCGTTGGACCAAGTTGTAGCTGAAACTTTTCCCCATCTCGTTGCTCCTCTCTCCCTCCTATTTCTCTAAATCCCTCCTCATACTTGCTTGTATCTCGAATTGCTGAGAATTGGAGCACTGTGATTCCTAGTATTAAGTGGGTACATAACACCTTCCTTCTCTCTCGTGGGAGACAGAGATGCAACTAGAGTTTTCCTTTCTCCCACCGCCACACCCACTGATCTACCTCAAACTGTGGCTTTAGGGCAATGGAGGCGTGGTGGATACCGGACCTTCTCAGCGGGAGTGCTCCATTTTTCATTGTTTTTTTTCTTTTTGGGGGGGCCTTAGAATGACAAGTGTGGCCGGTGAGGCGCCTGTGAAGGTAAAGTGGGGAATAGTCGCATGCGAGATGGTGCATATAATTTTGTAGGGACGTGCGCATGAGGGACTAGTTCGACTTGATCACAAGGCCAGCAAATGGAGGCTATTATCGAGTATCCAAGCACCATTTTTGCGCTTATAGTAAACGAAAACTAAAATCAGGTTTTGGCAATCAATAGCGGTAAAAGGAGGAATAAAAAGGCACGTACAAAGAAGTAAAGTAGATAAATTCTACCTTTTCACTTGAATATTTTTACATAACTCTTAATTGGAAAGTTGACTTTAGATGTATGGTTTGGTGGCTTTGAAATGAAATAATAACTTAAACTAAGGTTTTAGCTCTTAGCCTTTGATCTAGCTACTTTCAAAATATCGTTAGACTAGTATTGCTCTAGAGTTCTCTGCCAAGAAGTTTCTTGACATTAGAAAAGTTTTAAGTGCATAAAATACACTATAAAATACTATGGTACACATTAATCCATGGCGCAATACAATTTAATCATTATTATTTGTATGGAGTCGTAATAGAATAAATTCTGCATTCAACCAAAGGTATTTTTTAGCAATGCCTGTTTTTCACAATAGAAATGAAAATATATTTGCTAGAAAGGGAAATTTCAATTTATCATGAGTTCATTCCAGCAGGCAGCTATGTAATACGAAATAAGTATATCGCTTCTTAATATTTAACGACACATTTGGCTGGCCAATTGTTTTAAGTCAAAAAAATTAGTATAAATGAGTGTTCATTTCTTCCTTTTAATATCGTTCCTTCTTATATAGTCGGATTAAACCAAACGACACCCTAAGAACAATTTTTTTTAAGGCACCATGCACTTCTTTACATAAATAAGTGATCTTTTGTAGCTTAATCCTGGAGTCCGCTCTCAATTTGAAGACTTTAATCTAGATTTTGTTTAGATTTAGTCATGATCCAATAGTAAACTTATTATTCAGATTTTTTTGTAACAAAGTAAAAAAGAGAGACAATAAAGTAAGTACGTGGACAATAAACAAAAGAATGCAAGTAAAAAAAAACTCTCCATCTCTTGGAATTTCAGAGTTTTCCCTGATCATGCACACCATTACCATTATACCCACACCCCAAAGCTTGCAGTGGCTAAAACTTCAGCTAGCTATGCTAATTGGTAAGTTGCACGAGCAATGCATGCAATATCTCGCGACTTGAATTAACTAGTGCATGCCGACAGTCACGCTAGAGGGAGCACTGCTCTTGCGCCGACCCGTAGTTCATGCGCTGCCGCTTGATGCTCCCGCCGCCGCCGCCAGACGACGAGGTGTCGTTGCTGCACGCCGCCCTGCGGTCGATGACGCCGCGCAGAGCCTCCTGGACGGACGCGATGCTCTCGTGCCTCTTGTGAGAGGCCGCGCACTCGTCGTCGTCGTCGTAGGCGTCGTCATCTCCGCCCTCGCCCTCACCTTCGTCCTGGGTGATGAGCAGCACGCTCCGGACGCGCCCGCCAAGCGTGGTGATCTCTGCCCGGTGCGCGTGCAGCCGGAGCGCGGCGAGCGCCCGGATGATGTCCGGGATGAGGTCCGGCCGGTCCTCGCAGCACAGGGAGGCCCGCACCACGAGCCGCCCCTCGCTGTCCTCCGCAGCGTCGACGCACAGCTCGTCGGCCTCTGTGGGTAGCATCTGCGCCGGCCTGGCGGCGTGCTCGTCTTCAACGGCGGTTGCCGCCATCGCCGACGTCTGCCGCTTCAGCTCCTTGACGTGCTCCAGCACCTCGGCGAGCAGCGACGCCTTGTCCGTCTGCACGTCCACGTGCGATTACAACATTAATAATACGCACGCTACTAATACTTGAGTACGTAGTAATAATTGATCGATTCAGAAAGATGGTCAAGCTAGTGTGAGCGTGAAGGAAAAAGGTTACAAGAAATGCGGTCGCGGCGCAGCTTTTCGCTGCATTCGCATGTCTTTTGGGGGCTTAGCTTAACCAGGTGCATGGGTGTAGGTGCGCGTGGTGGTGTCACCTAGGAGCATATATGTAGTTCATTATTGTCTCTCTCTCTCGTGCACCTTTTATTCAGAAGCTAGCAGCGGCTTCGCCGGCGTATGAGAGATTGAGAGGTTTCTGCGCAGGGCGGACCCTCTCCCGTCTTGTCACGAGTACGGGAGCACATACGGCCGGCGTGCGTGCGTGGGTGCGTCCTGTCTCATTGCCACTAATGGCGATCACTTGGTTAACGATAGTTCTTCCTGCCTAATTGTATCTTCACATGTACTATATACATTATTCCAGATACCACTATGCACCTTTTATTTTATCGATCTCTGGGATGAAACTATGGGTAATGCTATAGTATAGCTCATTCTTTGGGTAAGGATAATAAAAACCAACTCCAATTCCTACTACACTAGTTAATTAGATCCTAGATCGATACAACAATGGATGATGCAAACTATTCCGACTTTTAACGAAAGTTAAGTTATGTCCTCATGTTTTAGATAATGTAAAGCTACAACATCCTAGCTACTAGCTAACAACATGATGCATGCTAATCAAATCGGTTGAATCTCTTGCGATTTGCATATTTCATGGAATACCTAACAAATACTCGGAGTACCAAATTAAAAGAAGGGTCAGCAACTGCCGGTTTATAAGCCCTGGTTCTTGTTTCCCTGCGGGTTTTTTTTTTTGGCACTGATCACCACGCCCGGCGGGCGGCAAGATCGCGAGATCCGCGCAACTGTTCCATTGCGGATCTTTGCACGGCTTGCCACTCTAGCTATGGTGCACCTATCATAGCTGCATAGCTAATGCTGCTACCATGCACACTACCACAAAATGCAGACAAGCAATCAAATCAGTGGTTTGTTTTTGGAACAGCCAGATCGAAGATCAATCAAACAGGTAGCAAGGAATCTGGGACAAAAGATCACCCCGGTTGAGGTTTGCGGAGAAGGCACACTTACGTGTGCGAGACGATCGATGCATCGTAATGGTAACAGGTAGTACCTTGGTGGTGTTGGGGAGAAGGCTGCGGAGCCTGGCGAGGTGGCCGTTGATCCGCTGCCGGCGCCGGCGCTCGGCCTCGCTGTGGCTCCGCGAGGCCGCCAGCGCCTTGGCGTCCATGATCTCCCCGGCGGCGTTCATCCGCCCGAGCTCCGCCTGCAGGCTCCCGAGCAGCCCGGAAACCACCGCCTTGCTGCTCCCGGCCGCCGCAGCCGCCTCCGCTGCGCGTTGCTGTTGCTGATGCTGCTGCTGAGCCGCCGCCACCGCCGCCTCGAACCCGAACCCGAACATGCCGCCTTGCCCGACCACGTCGCAAGCGTAGCCGCCGGAACCGGCGAGGCCGAACCCGCCCCCGCCCCCCGCGCCGACCGGCTCGGCGAACGCTGCCGGTCCCCCGAACCACGGAGGGAGCAGGCGCGCCGCGGCCTCGTGGTGGCTCCCGTGGACGCCTCCTTCCCACATGTCGCCGATCGTTCCGAGCTTCGATCGTGGGGGTGGGTGGCGTGGGGGTGCGAGAGCGATGGCGATGGAAGTAGTGGCTGCTCCGATCGATCGATCCGCTGCTTTCTTCTTCCCGGACGGAGCTCTCGGTCAAACGGGGGGGTGCCTTTTATGCTTCACTCCACCTCCGCGCGCGCGCGGCAGTGGTGGAGACGGCAAGCAAAGCGAGGGTGTACGGCGCTGTGCATGCTAGCGGCACGTGGGCCCGCGCTTTTGTCTCTGGAAAGGATTTTTTTCACCTTCGTGTCTGGTGCATGTCGTGCGGTCTGTGTACAGTAAAACACATGCATGCACACCGCCACACCACCCGCGATGTGGCTACCTAGCTACTGAGTGCAGTTACTCATCAGTGAGAATGATCAATGGGTAGCATGCTTCAGGCCTACGCTCTGGTACTGTTTGTTATTTTTTGTGTCGATCGATCCATATCGGTACTAGGTGCACTTCAAAGTCGAAAAGATCCATATCGGTAGTATGAAAATCTCGTGGATATAGTGTATACTCCTCCGCAAAGTTTGATACTAGTACAAAAGTATCAAGTGTGGCGTACAAGGTAAGTTAGTAAATAACATTGTGATTTAAAGCCTTTTTTGCATGCAGCACAATTTTCTTTACATCTACACTTTCTTTCTTCCCAATCTATCAAGCAACCATATTTTCAACTAGTAGTAGTATGCTTTTTTAATCCACCTAGACACCCAGTGGCTTTACATTGATTAAGTAAAAAAAAAGTTTGATAGTTTGTAAGAAAAACTCTCCAAAAACCTACTCAACGATCTTGAGGACGCGCCCCCACACGACTCAGGGACCAAGTCACCCGGGTCGCCAAAGCTAACAACCAAAAACCTTAACGAAACACGGCGGAAGCAAAAGACCGGAGCCGCTGCTTCGGCATCGACATCGGCCCTGAGGCCACGCCCCTAGACGAGCCGACAACCAAGTCGTCCAAGCAATCAAGGGCGACACTCACCTCGACGCAAAAACGACGGATGTGATAAACCGAAGTCCTAGCTCCGGCATCCACGCAACCCTAGGGCCGCACACCAGCTAGCCGTAGACGGCTAGGAATAAGCTTAAGTTTTAGTCGGCTCCTTACTCTTTCTATAATGAGTTGCAATTTGGGTGGCAACTGAGATTTTTCTAGCTACACGCAATTAATCAGATGAGAAAAATGCCAGATATGTTGGATTATTTCGTGATTCGTGTTAGCTATGAGTTGCAGAATATTCCCTCTATTACTCTGTATATAAAGTTTGATCAAAGTGAAGCTTTGTAATCTTTCACCAACTATTAATGATAAAAAATACAAATATATACAAAATCAAATGTTAATGATACCATAGTGATAGTATATGTATTGTATTACGGTACTAATGATATCTTTTTTGTTTTCTAAATCATAATATATTTGTACATATGGCTTGAGCAAACCTTATATGTAGAGTAATATAAAACAAACAGGGAGTTGGTTGCAACTACTCCCTCCTGCCCAAAATATGTTGCATATAGAGATTGGTCAAAGTCAAACTCCGTAAAATTTTATCATCTATATTGATAAAAATATAAACATATATAATAAAAGAATAATATTTTTATAATTATCATGAAATATACTTTCATAATGTATGCATTTGTCATAGTAGATCTTTGTATTATTATCTATATTGTTGGTCAAAGTTTGCACAATTTAACTTGCACGGAAAATTATGCGCAACATAATATGGGCAAGAGGAAGTATTACCTCAGACTGTCGGATTTCTTCGGCGTTTATGTAGTTACTAGAAAGTTTGCAGCGCGGTGCACGTCGCGCCCGTGTTGTCTACGGTGCGGTTCATATTTAAAAACGGCACTATTTAGCTTTAAGAGTGCATGATTCTTTTTTAAAACTCGACCATGCCCTTGGTATCAAGAACGTTGTTGGTTACGATTTTATAGAAATAATACAATATCTGGGTTGCTAAAGTACGGTGGAAGTGCCAAGAAAATAGGCGGCGGATGGTGGAGTGCTTTTCTTTCTAGATCGTTTTATAAATATTGTAGAAATAAAACAATATATGGGTTGTTGAAGTACCACGGATGTGCCTGTGAGAGAGGCGGCGGATGGTGGAGTGCTTTTGTTTTCGCTGGTGCTATAAAAGGAAATGGTAGTATTTCTCCGGCCAAAAGAGGCAATGGATGATGGAGTAGAAGAAGGTCATCCCAGGTGAAAATATGACGGATGGTTTTTCGATGTAACTGTAGAAGACCACAATATTATTTTCCCCGAATAAAAGAGGGGGAGGATGTTGGATTTTATTTTAATCACCGGTGAAGAATTATGCACTACGTACAAAATAAATATCGGCGAGTAATTACTGTCCAGAACCACGATTCAGGTTGAAGGTTCGTGTAAAAATTACTACCCTTGTCCGTCGTTGCAAAATGACCGATTGAGAAATATGCGGCATTAAATAATTAATAGTAGATGGTTCAAGGCGTGTTTCATAGTTGACATCGGCAATGTTCAAGATGTCTAGTTAGAAATTGCTTTCTAGAAAAATATAGTAGGTAGATGTCGCCTCGCGAAATACTGTGAAACGAAACTTGAGGTTGAAATTACCACGTTGTTGCATCGTTGAGAAATTACCGCCGCTAGAATATGCGCCCTCAAATAATTGAATATTACGTAATTAACGATCTACTTTATACTTTACGCCAGAAAATTATTGTTGATGTTCAAGGTTTGCACCTAGAAATTGTTTTTGGGAAATTATAGGTCCACCCTGAAAAAGATAACTGCTATACTGTTAACACAATTAATTATTACAGAAGCTAACTATTTCAAACAACGATTTACTGGGAGAAATTACCATCAGATTCTTAAAAGAAATAGTTTGAGAAATTTGCTCAAAATTACCATCAAATAGATTTTTTAAAAAATTAGTATGAGGAATTTTTAAAATCAAAAAATAAATAAATAAGGTACACTGTTGACGTGCACTGTTCATGTGCGTGAACAGTGACCAAATCAGTGAGAGCTGCAAAGTGACTCAGCTTTTATATATAGTATTATAAAACAGCAGTCGGCCAAAACAGCTAAACGGGAGGAGCAGCGAATTTGAGCAGTCGGCGGCCGTGACTTGACAATTCGGGGCACAGTTTGAAACCTACGTACACGCGAGCACACCGGCAGCGGCAGAGTTGGGCGGGCAGGCCAACCGCGGTGGACCCGGGGCGAGCATAAAGCCGACCGGCGCTGCGGTGTGTGCGGGGCAGCAGCGAATAGAAAAGGGCCTCCGTGCGCCGGCGGCAGGGGACACGGCAGGATAGCGCTGCGCCGCGTGCATGCCTCCGTTCGGCTTCGGCCCAAGCTCCCGGCCTCAATCCTCGTTGGAATGGCGCGCGGGGTAAAGCGGGGAGCCCGACGCAACGGGGCAGACCTACGGCTACGTTGAGATTGGTCGATACCTGTAGCTGCCGCTGCTAGGCTAGGCTGCGATGGGAGCGAGAGAAGAACCGACGGAAAGGCCTCGATCGATATCCTCCACGCGCGCGTGCCGAGCTGATCGAGGCCGGCTGCTGCGCCGCGTGATTGTGTCCGGTGGATGCCGAGTGCGCCGCGGCGCGGCTTTTTGGCAGGTGCGTGCGCCCCCGCGCGCGCGCGAGCGCTCGATCGATCGGGTTTCTCCTTCCTTCCTCCTTCGGTATCGCCCCAGCTTTTCTCGTGCCGCGCGCGCGCCGCCCGAGGACGACGAGCCGGCGACCGAATGATTGCGGGCTGTGCCGACTGCCGCACGCTCCCTGCCCCGCCGGTGCCATGCGCGCCCCTCCGTCCAAGCGCCGTAGCAACTCTCGAGTCGTCTCGCTCGAGACCAGCAGGGGCGCACCGCGCGGGCGCGTATTGGCTTGGCTGCCTGTGCTAGGTACTACTATCTCAAACGCGACGATCCATTTGGTCCGGGCATGTGTCACCGAGTCGTCGCGGGCACAAATCGTGGCCTGCGACCGGCCACTCATTAGTGTCGGCCCCACGCATTTAGGTACTGTATCAAAAACGACCGCACCCGTCCATTTTTATAGGGCTGTGGACAAGAAAATGGTTTAGGCATTTTGTCCACCTAGACCAAAGAAATTTGGGCATTTCACAAGTACATCAAAAATAGTTAAATTCTAGCCATATTTAAGACATTTAAACATCAGCAGCATGAATTACGTCTGAATGTAATCCAAGCCACACTGAGCATAGTACAATACGAATTTAAGTTTTAAAAGGGGCACAAGAGAGCCATGGAGGCCATAGTGCTGACGACGATGATGAACATGTGCGATCAAGCGTCCCGTGGCGGATCCCGGCTCGCTTCTTCTCGAACCATTCGCGCAGGTCGTCATCCATGTTGCTCAAGACGGCAAGCATGATCCTGGTGTCCTCGTTCGAGACTTGGCCTCGGAGTCAAGCATTTGCACCTCTATAGCCTCTTTGGTCATGTTGATGTGTAGATGGCAGCGGTGGCCTCATTCTCCATCCGTTTCTTCTCGTCCCGCTTGACCATGGCGTTCTAAGAGGCAGCCAACATCTTCTCCAACCTCTCGCTCAAGGCAAGGGTTGAAGCTCCGCGGGCAAGGTTGACCTTGGTGGATTTTTGGCCCCTAGGACGAGATGGAAGCGCATTCTGGCCAGTGGCATCGTCTTCGCCATCGACGAGGACCGCAACAGTACGTGCCATTCTTGAGGGCACCAATTCCTCATTGCTAGACAGAACTTGTGCATCTCTTGCTTGATATAGGTCCATCTTTTTTCGATGGATTCCTCATTGCGATTGCCGATGATGGTGAAGGTCTTGTGAATCTTCTCTCATTGTAATCTTCCATTATTAGGATTTGACAATGTATGCAACGCGGGCGACCCCGAGATGGAGCCGGGGCTTCTTCAAGCCCTGACCAACTCGATGAACGGCAGACGCGCTTAGAATGCGCCACTCTCCGTCGGCATCGCATGGCCGGCAAACGAGTCCAAAAAAGACTTGTTGACCTTACAGCCAGCAAGGGAACTAGTGTAGATGACTTGAGAAATGCAAGTCCTTTCCTTCGCCTATCAACTGGCTACTCGTCCGGAGTAGCATCACATGAGTTGTCCTTACTATTACCCAAAAGTAGAAGTTGAAGAAATGATATGAGGAAGGAAAGATATAGTAGGAGCGGATACACTGGATGCTACAGAAAACTGCTAATATTGCCCCATGCAGTACTGGCCATAGACTTGAGCACCAATTAAGGACAAGAAGGAAGGAGCTGGTAGACTCAGTTCGGGCAACACATAATAGCGACCCGTCATGAGCCATGTAAGGATGCAGGGATATAATGAGTAAGCAACAAGGTTTTCCCTTTAGGACCGACTACAACAAGCTTGTGGCTCTATTAGAAAGCCAACAAGCGAGGTTGCGAAGATGGTTGTCGAGTGCGTCGGATATGGGGAATTGCATAGATAAATAGAGTTCCCGTCCGTAGTGACATGCACATGAGATTATGAAAGGACGAGATGTCGCCTAGAGGGGGCGTTTTAAAAACTCTTACGGATTTGGCTTGTAAGAAATGCGGAATTAAACTAAAGTTTATTTTACAAACACAAACCCTAAATATGCTAGGCTTACCTAAGTGCAACAACAACAACTAGAGCTAAGCAAGATAGGCACAAGATATATGTAGCACAAGTGATAGCAAGATATATGAACTTCAAGCACGATGGCTATCACAAGGAAAGTAAGCTCGGGTATAAAAATAACCGAGGCACGCGGAGACGAGGATGTATTCATGTGTTTCCTTCCTTTGCAAGAAGGTACGTCACGTTTGGAGGGGTGGAGGTCCCACGAAGGATTTCCCAACGCCACGAAGGCTCACCCTATTCTCCGAGCCAAACCCACGAAGGATAATGGCCCTTCTCTTATGGTTAGCTTTTCCTCCACTCCGGAGATGGCAAGCTCCAAAACCACTTCACAAGCTCCACGAAGGAGAAGCCCGGGCCTCTTCACAATCTTTGTTGAAGAGCTCACCTGGACAACCGCCAAGCCAACTAGGAGGTCTCCTTCAAGAGTAATAAGCTCATGGTCTCTCACTCGAACTAATCGTGGTGGAGAGCTCAACACTATGCAATGATGCAACGCAAGAACAGTAGAGGTGTTCAAATCCTTTACACTCAAATCCCACCAAAGCAACAAATGCTAGGATGTGATTAAAGAGGAGGAACAAAGAGGAAATCAACAAATAACTCCAAGATCTAGATCCAAAGGGTTCCCCTCACTTAGAGGAGAAAAGGATTGGTGGGGATTGTAGATCTAGATCTCCTCTCTTAGGTCCCTCAAGAATGAGCAAAAATCATGGGGGGGGGAATCAAGAGATATGGCAAGTTCTTCAAAGTCAACAATGGAGGAGAGAGAGTGAAAGAACTTATCTAGCCCAAGGTGGAAGAAGGGCTATTTATAGCCCAAGGAAAAATCTAACCGTTGGGAAAGTGTCTAGCTCAACAATCAGTAGAGGAGGCCGGTCAACCGGGCCTGGGGCCGGGCCGTCCGGCGCAGGGGCCGATCAGACCGAGCCTCATAACGGACCATCCGGTCCAAACCGGACCTGGCGTCGGACCTTGACCGGAGCGGATCGAAGACATACAGAACATGCCCCCGGATGGCACCGGTCCAGGGGTCGGTCGGCGCCGGGCCAACCAGTGATGACCCACAAGTATAGGGGATCGCAACAGTCTTCGAGGGAAGTAAAACCCAATTTATTGATTCGACACAAGGGGAGCCAAAGAATATTTGTAAGCCTTAAGCGGAGTTGTCAATTCAGCTGCACACTGGAAAGACTTGCTCGAAGTTTTATCGGCAACAATTTTATAGCAGTAGGAGTGGTGAAATATAAGCAGCAGTGTATTAAAGACAGCAGTAGTGATTATAGTAAACAACAGGATTAAAATACTGTAGGCACAAGGATGGATGAACGGGCGTTGCATGGATAAGAGAACTCATGTAACAATCAAGGCAGGGCATTTGCAGATAATAATAAAAGCATATCCAAGTACTAAACAATCCATAGGCATGTGTTCCGTATATTCGTACGTGCTCGCAATGAGAAACTTGCACAACATCTTTTGTCCTACCAGCCGGTGGCAGCCAGGCCTCTAGGGAAACTACCGGCAATTAAGGTACTCCTTTTAATAAGTACCGGAGCAAAGCATTAACACTCCGTGAACACATGTGATCCTCACATCGCCTTCCCCTCCGGTTGTCCCAATTTCTGTCACTTTGGGGCCTCGGGTTAGGACAGCAACATGTGTATACAACTTGCGGGTAAGATCATAAAACAATGAATATCTTCATGAATCAATAACATGTTCAGATCTGAAATCATGGCACTCGGGCCCTAGTGACAAGCATTAAGCATAACAAGTTGCAACAATATCATAAAAGTACCAACTACGGATACTAGGCACTATGCCCTAACAATCTTATGACTATTACATGATCAATCTCATCCAATCCCTACCATCCCCTTCAGCCTACAGCGGGGAATTACTCACACATGGATGGGGGAATCATGGATGGTTGATGGAGGCGTCGGTGGTGATGATGGCGATGATCTCCTCCAATTCCCGTCGGCGGTGCGGCGAAGTTTCCCGAGATGGAGTTTCGCGATGGCGGCGGAGTTCGGACGTCTTCTGGAATTATGGTCGAACCCCACGGCGTTTTTAGGTCGAAAGCGTTAAGTAGTCCAGAGGAGAGAGCGTCGGGGGCCGAGGCGCCCTCACCATGGGCGGCGCCCCCTCCAGCTGCGCCGGCCTATGGTGTGGGGCTGTGGGCCCTTGCCCTTTTGGCCTCGTGAGTTCTCTATGAAAATAGGCCCATTGCGATTATTTCCGGGGATTTTCCTAAAAGTTGAGTTTCTGCACAAAAACAAGACACCAGTGCAATTCTGCTGAAAACAGCGTTAGTTTGTGTTAGTTGTATCCAAAATACACAAATTAGAGGCAAAATAATAGCAAAAGTGTTCGGAAAGTAGATACATTTTGGACGTATCAACTCCCCCAAGCTAGCTTATTGCTTGTCCTCAAGCGATTCAGTTAACAACTGAGTGCGATAAAAGAACTTTCACGAACACATTTGCTCATATGATGTAAATATTCTCATGATATGGACTAGTACTTAGGCAATTCATAATAAGATAAATGCAAATAAAGTCATCTAATAGCTGTGTCAATCATGAAAAGATACCAACAAACTAATAACAAGCATCATGAAACACTTCTATAAGCAGGATTGCAATGTTCATAGAAAGATATGATAAAGTGGTATCTCGCTTTCCCGTATTTGTACAGCAAAACATAAATGCCCAGGCACCTCTGAATTTCATGGAAAGGCTAGAAGTACAGATTATCAAAGATAAAAGCATCAAAGTTATACCACAGCTGATCATATTTTGGGACAAGCATATTATACTAATAATGACAGTTATGCTCTCAAGAAGGTGCTCAAAGAAAGAATGGTGACTGATACGTCTCCAACGTATCGATAATTTCTTATGTTCCATGCTACTTTATTGATGATACCTACATGTTTTATGCACATTATATTGTATGCATTTTGGAACTAACCTATTAACAAGATGCCGAGTGCCAGTTTCTGCTGTTTTGGTTTCAGAAATCCTAGTAACGAAATATTCTCGAATTGGACGAAATCAACGCCCGAGTTCCTATTTTGCCCGGAAGCATCAGAACACCGAGCCGCCGGAGGGCCTGTGGCCCGAGATGATGGGTGGCGCGGCTGGGCCCTGGTCGCGCCCCCTATGGTGTCGCCGCCTCTTCGACCCTCCGAGGCTGCCCTTTCGCCTATATAAAGCCCCGTCGAAAACCCTTACGGAGAAGCCACGGTACGCAAAACCTTCCCGAGCCGCCGCCATCGCGAAGCCAAGATCTGGGGGACAGGAGTAGGCACCCTGCCGGAGCGGGAAGTGCCCCCGGAAGGCTTCTCCATCGACACCGCTGCCATCTCCACCGCCATCTTCATCACAGCTGCTGCTCCCATGAAGAGGGAGTAGTTCTCCATTGAGGCTCGGGGCTGTACCGGTGGCTATGTGGTTCATCTCTCTCCTATGTACTTCAATACAATGATCTCATGAGCTGCTTTACATGATTGAGATTCATATGAGTTTTGTATCACTACTATCTATGTGCTACTCTAGCAAAGTTATTAAAGTAGTTCTATTCCTCCTGCACGTGTGTAAAGGTGACAGTGTGTGCACCGTGTTAGTACTTGGTTTATGCTATGATCATGATCTCTTGTAGATTGCGAAGTTAACTATTGCTATGATAATATTGATGTGATCTATTCCTCCTACATATGAATGAAGGTGACAGTGTGCATGCTATGCTAGTACTTGGTTTAGTCTTTTGATCTATCTTACACTAAAGGTTACTAAAATATGAGCATTATTGTGGAGCTTGTTAACTCCGGCATTGAGGGTTCGTGTAATCCTACGCAATGTGTTCATCATCCAACAAAAGTGTAGAGTATGCATTTATCTATTCTGTTATGTGATCAATGTTGAGAGTGTCCACTAGTGAAAGTCTATTCCCTAGGCCTTGTTCCTAAATACTGCTATCACTTGCTTGTTCTTGTTTTACTACGTTACTACTGCTTTGCGTTACTACGCATGTTTACTTCCTACAATATTACTACCATCAACTGCACGCCAGCAAGCTATTTTCTGCGTACAGCTTGCTCATATTCATTCATACCACTTGTATTTCACTATCTCTTCGCCGAACTAGTGCACCTATTAGGTGTGTTGGGGACACAAGAGACTTCTTGCTTTGTGGTTGCGGGGTTGCATGAGAGGGATATCTTTGACCTCTTCCTCCCCGAGTTCGATAAACCTTGGGTAATCCACTTAAGGAAACTTGCTGCTGTTCTACAAACCTCTGCTCTTGGAGGCCCAACACTGTCTACAAGAATAAAGCACCCGTAGACATCAAGCACTTTTGGCGCCGTTGCCGGGGAGGGAAGGTGAACGGCACTCACACATTGGCAAGCCCGGCAACTAAGCACTTTTCCTCCTCGTCAACTACGCGCCAAGCACTTTTCTGGCGCCGTTGCCGGGGAGGAAAGGTAAAAGGAACTCATGCTTCGGTTCCAGGTAACAGTACTTTTGGCGCCATTGTGTGTGTGCTCAAGCTATTTCCTTTAGACTCTTGCAATTGCGACATTTGGTTTCTTGTTTACACTAGTTAGGCATAATGGACAACAATGACCTTTTTATTCTATTTCCTGATTTAAGACATGGATGGTTTGATGCGAAAATTAAAAAACCCATGGAACATATTAATATGAATGCTTTGAACACTATTGTTGCTAATGCTATGGAAAATTCTAAGCTTGGGGAAGCTGGCTTTGATGAGCATGATATTTTTAGTCCCCCAAGCATTGAGGAGAAAATTTACTTTGATGATACTTTGCCTCCCATTTATGATGATTATAATGATAGTAGTCTTTTGTTACCACCTGTTATGGAGGATAAATTTGATTATGATTACAATATACCTCCTATATTTGATAGCTACTTTGTTGAATTTGCTCCCACTACAACTAATAAAATTGATTATGCCTATGTGGAGAGTAATAATTTTATGCATGAGACTCATGATAAGAATGCTTTATGTGATAGTTATATTGTTGAGTTTGCTCATGATGCTACTGAAATTTATTATGAGAGAGGAAAATATGGTTGTAGAAATTTTCATGTTACTAAAACACCTCTCTATGTTCTGAAATTTTTGAAGCTACACTTGTTTTATCTTCCTATGCTTGTTACCTTGCTCTTCATGAACTTGTTTATTTACAAGATTCCTATGCATAGGAAGCATGTTAGACTTAAATGTGTTTTGAATTTGCCTCTTGATGCTCTCTTTTGCTTCAACTTCTATTTCTTGCGAGTGCATCATTAAAACTGCTGAGCCCATCTTAATGGCTATAAAGAAAGAACTTCTTGGGAGATAACCCATGTGTTTTTACTACAGTACTTTGTTTTATATTTGAGTCTTGGAAGTTGTTTACTACTGTAGCAACCTCTCCTTATCTTGTTTTTGTGCCAAGTAAAGTTTCTATGTTAAAGTTGATGTTATATTTGGGATCGCTAGCAGAAAGCAGCATTGCTGTCTGTCACGAATCTGGGCACAGTTCTACTGTAGGAAATTCGAAAAAATCTGCCAATTTCGAGCGTGATCCTCAGATATGTACGCAACTTTCATTAGTTTTGAGTTTTCTATTTGAGCAAGTCTGGTGCCAGCTTTAAATTCGTCTTTACGGACTGTTCTGTTTTTGACAGATTCTGCCTTTTATTTCGCATTGCCTCTTTTGCTATGTTGGATTTATTTCTTTGATCCATTAATGTCCAGTAGCTTTATGCAATGTCCAGAAGTGTAAAGAATGATTGTGCCACCTCTGAACATGTGAATTATTAATTGTGCACTAACCCTCTAATGAGTTTGCTTGAAGTTTGGTGTGAAGGAAGTTTTCAAGGGTCAAGAGAGGAGGATGATATACTACGATCAAGAAGAATGAAAAGTCTAAGCTTGGGGATGCCCCGGTGGTTCATCCCTGCATATTTTAAGAAGACTCAAGCATTTAAGCTTGGGGATGCCCAAGGCATCCCCTTCTTCGTCGACAAAGTATCAGGTTCCTTCTCTTGAAACTATATTTTTATTCGGTCACATCTTATGTACTTTACTTGGAGCGTCTGTGTGATTTTATTTTTGTTTTGTTATCTTAGTTCTCTGAATAAGTTCATACTTGTGTGGGAGAGAGACGCGCCGCTGTTGCATATGGACAAATATGTCCTTAGGCTTTACTCATAATGTTCATGGCGAAGTTTCTTCTTCGTTAAATTGTTATATGGTTGGAATTGGAAAATGCTACATGTAGTAATTCTAAAATGTCTTGGATAATGTGATACTTGGAAATTGTTGTGCTCATGTTTAAGCTCTTGCATCATATGCTTTGCACCCATTAATGAAGAAATACATAGAGCTTGCTAAAATTTGATTTGCATATTTGGTCTCTCTAAGGTCTAGATAATATCTAGTATTGAGTTTTGAACAACAAGGAAGACGATGTAGAGTCTTATAATGTTTACAATATGTCTTTTATGTGAGTTTTGCTGCACCGGTTCATCCTTGTGTTTGTTTCAAATAAACCTTGCTAGCCTAAACCTTGTATCGAGAGGGAATACTTCTCATGCATCCAAATCCTTGAGCCAACCACTATGCCATTTGTGTCCACCATACCTACCTACTACATGGTATTTCTCCGCCATTCCAAAGTAAATTGCTTGAGTGCTACCTTTAAACAAATTCAAAAGTTATTACCTCTTATTTGTGTCAATGTTTTATAGCTCATGATGAAGTATGTGGTGTTTATCTTTCAATCTTGTTGGGCAACTTTCACCAATGGACTAGTGGCTTCATCCTTATCCAATAATTTTGCAAAAAGAGCTGGCAATGGGATTCCCAGTCCCAAATTAATTAACAAAAATAGACACTCCTCCATGGTATGTGATTGTTGGACGGCACCCGAAGGATTCGGTTAGCCATGGCTTGTGAAAGCAAAGGTGGGGAGGAGTGTCATCATAATAAAACTAAAATAAAAAGGCACTCCTTCATGGTATGAGATTGTTGGCCGGCACCGAGGATTGTTAGCCATGGTTTGTGAAACAAAGGTTGAAAGGAGTGCCACCCAAAAATAAATAAAATGGGAGCCGCTCTTTGAAGGTTTGTCTGCAAGGGGGTTAGAGTACCCGCTACCATTCGTTGACAACAACAAACACCTCTCAAAATTTACTTTTATGCTCTCTATATGTTTTCAAAATCAAAGCTCTAGCACAAATATAGCAATCGATGCTTTCCTCTTTGAAGGGTTATTCTTTTACTTTATTGTTGAGTCAGTTTACCTATTCTTTCCATCTCAAGAAGCAAACACTTGTGTGAACTGTGCATTGATTCCTACATACTTGCATATTGCACTTATTATATTGCTTTGCATTGACAACTATCCATGAGATATACATGTTACAAGTTGAAAGCAACCGCTGAAACTTAATCTTCCATTATGTTGCTTCAATGCCTTTACTTTGAATTTATTGCTTTATGAGTTAACTCTTATGCAAGACTTATTGATGCTTGTCTTGAAGTACTATTCATGAAAAGTCTTTGCTTTATGATTCACTTGTTTACTCATGTCATTACCATTGTTTTGATCGCTGCATTCATTACATATGTTTACAAATAGTATGATCAAGATTATGATGGCATGTCACTTCAGAAATTATCTTTGTTATCGTTTTACCTTCTCGGGACGAGCATACTAAGCTTCTGATACGTCTCCAACGTATCGATAATTTCTTATGTTTCATGCTACTTTATTGATGATACCTACATGTTTTATGCACATTATATGTCGTATTTACGCATTTACGGAACTAACCTATTAACAAGATGCCGAAGTGCCGTTCCTCGGCTGTTTTTGGTTTCAGAAATCCTAGTAACGAAATATTTTGGAATTGGACGAAATCAACGTGGTTCCTATTTTGCCGGAAGCATCCGAACACCGAGAGCGCGGAGGGGGCCCGTGGGCCGGATGATGGTGGCGCGGCACGGGCCTGGCGCGCCCCCTATGGTGTCGCCGCCTCTTCGACCCTCCGAGGCTGCCTTTCGCCTATATAAAGCCCCTGCATCGAAAACCCTTACGGAGGAAGCCACGGACGCAAAACCTTCCAGAGCCGCCGCCATCGCGAAGCCAAGATCTGGGGGACAGGAGTCTCTGTTCCGGCAGGACGGGAAGTGCCCCCGGAAGGCTTCTCCATCGACACCGCTGCCATCTCCACGCCATCTTCATCCCGCTTCTTGCTCCCATGAAGGGTAGTTCTCCATTGAGGCTCGGGCTGTACCGGTAGCTATGTGGTTCATCTCTCTCCTATGTACTTCAATACAATGATCTATGAGCTGCTTTACATGATTGAGATTCATATGAGTTTTGTATCACTACTATCTATGTGCTACTCTAGCAAAGTTATTAAAGTAGTTCTATTCCTCCTGCACGTGTGTAAAGGTGACAGTGTGTGCACCGTGTTAGTACTTGGTTTATGCTATGATCATGATCTCTTGTAGATTGCGAAGTTAATATTGCTATGATAATATTGATGTGATCTATTCCTCCTACATATGCATGAAGGTGACAGTGTGCATGCTATGCTAGTACTTGGTTTAGTCTTTTGATCTATCTTACACTAAAGGTTACTAAAATATGAGCATTATTGTGGAGCTTGTTAACTCCGGCATTGAGGGTTCGTGTAATCCTACGCAATGTGTTCATCATCCAACAAAAGTGTAGAGTATGCATTTATCTATTCTGTTATGTGATCAATGTTGAGAGTGTCCACTAGTGAAAGTCTATTCCCTAGGCCTTGTTCCTAAATCGCTATCTATCGCTGCTTGTTTACTGTTGCGTTACTCTTTGCGTTAGTCGCATGTTTACTTCCTACAATATTACTACCATCAACGACGCCAGCAAGCTATTTTCTGGCGCCGTACAACTGCTCATATTCATTCATACCACTTGTATTTCACTATCTCTTCGCCGAACTAGTGCACCTATTAGGTGTGTTGGGGACACAAGAGACTTCTTGCTTTGTGGTTGCAGGGTTGCATGAGAGGGATATCTTTGACCTCTTCCTCCCTGAGTTCGATAAACCTTGGGTAATCCACTTAAGGGAAACTTCCTGCTGTTCTACAAACCCTCTGCTCTTGGAGGCCCAACACTGCCTACAAGAATAGAAGCACCCGTAGACATCAAGCACTTTTCTGGCGCCGTTGCCGGAGGAGGGAAGGTAAACGGCACTCACACATTGGCATGCCGGCAACTAAGCACTTTTCCTCCCTCGTCAACTACGCGCCCAGCACTTTTCTTGCCGGGGAGGAAAGGTAAAAGGAACTCATACTTTGGTTCCAGGTAACAGTACTTTTCTCTGCGCCATTGTGTGTGTGCTCAAAGCTATTTCCTTTAGACTCTGCAATTGCGACATTTGGTTTCTTGTTTACACTAGTTAGGCATAATGGACAACAATGACCTTTTTATTCTATTTCCTGATTTAAGACATGGATGGTTTGATGCGAAAATTAAAAAACCCATGGAACATATTAATATGAATGCTTTGAACACTATTGTTGCTAATGCTATGGAAAATTCTAAGCTTGGGGAAGCTGGCTTTGATGAGCATGATATTTTTAGTCCCCCAAGCATTGAGGAGAAAATTTACTTTGATGATACTTTGCCTCCCATTTATGATGATTATAATGATAGTAGTCTTTTGTTACCACTTTTATGGAGGATAAATTTGATTATGATTACAATATACCTCCTATATTTGATAGCTACTTTGTTGAATTTGCTCCCACTACAACTAATAAAATTGATTATGCCTATGTGGGTAATAATTTTATGCATGAGACTCATGATAAGAATGCTTTATGTGATAGTTATATTGTTGAGTTTGCTCATGATGCTACTGAAAGTTATTATGAGAGAGGAAAATATGGTTGTAAATTTCATGTTACTAAAACACCTCTCTATGTTGAAATTTTTGAAGCTACACTTGTTTTATCTTCCTATGCTTGTTACCTTGCTCTTCATGAACTTGTTTATTTACAAGATTCCTATGCATAGGAAGCATGTTAGACTTAAATGTGTTTTGAATTTGCCTCTTGATGCTCTCTTTTGCTTCAACTTCTATTTCTTGCGAGTGCATCATTAAAAACTGAGCCCATCTTAATGGCTATAAAGAAAGAACTTCTTGGGAGATAACCCATGTGTTTTTACTACAGTACTTTGTTTTATATTTGAGTCTTGGAAGTTGTTTACTACTGTAGCAACCTCTCCTTATCTTGTTTTTGTGCCAAGTAAAGTTTCTATGTTAAAGTTGATGTTATATTTGGGATGCGAAACAGATTCTTTCTGTCACGAATCTGGGCACGTTCTCTGTAGAAAATTCGACAAAATCTGCCAATTTACGAGCGTGATCCTCGGATATGTACGCAACTTTCATTAGTTTTGAGTTTTTCCATTTGAGCAAGTCGGTGCCAGCTTTAAATTCGTCTTTACTGACTGTCTGTTTTTGACAGATTCGCCTTTTATTTATTGCCTCTTTTGCTATGTTGGATTTATTTCTTTGATCCATTAATGTCCAGTAGCTTTATGCAATGTCCAGAAGTGTAAAGAATGATTGTGCCACCTCTGAAATGTTAATTGTGCACTAACCCTCTAATGAGTTTGCTTGAAGTTTGGTGTGAAGGAAGTTTTCAAGGGTCAGAGAGGAGGATGATATACTACGATCAAGAAGAATGAAAAGTCTAAGCTTGGGGATGCCCAATGGTTCATCTGCATATTTTAAGAAGACTCAAGCATTTAAGCTTGGGGATGCCCAAGGCATCCCCTTCGTCGACAAAGTATCAGGTTCCTTCTCTTGAAACTATATTTTTATTCGGTCACATCTTATGTACTTTACTTGGGCGTCTGTGTGATTTTATTTTTGTTTTGTTATCTTAGTTCTGAATAAGTTCATACTTGTGTGGGAGAGAGACACGCTCATTGTTGCATATGGACAAATATGTCCTGAGCTTTACTCATAATGTTCATGGCGAAGTTTCTTCTTCGTTAAATTGTTATATGGTTGGAATTGGAAAATGCTACATGTAGTAATTCTAAAATGTCTTGGATAATGTGATACTTGGCAATTGTTGTGCTCATGTTTAAGCTCTTGCATCATATGCTTTGCACCCATTAATGAAGAAATACATAGAGCTTGCTAAAATTTGATTTGCATATTTGGTCTCTCTAAGGTCTAGATAATATCTAGTATTGAGTTTTGAACAACAAGGAAGACGGTGTAGAGTCTTATAATGTTTACAATATGTCTTTTATGTGAGTTTTGCTGCGGTTCATCCTTGTGTTTGTTTCAAATAAACCTTGCTAGCCTAAACCTTGTATCGAGAGGAATACTTCTCATGCATCCAAATCCTTGAGCCAACCACTATGCCATTTGTGTCCACCATACCTACCTACTACATGGTATTTCTCCGCCATTCCAAAGTAAATTGCTTGAGTGCTACCTTTAAACAAATTCAAAAGTTATTACCTCTTATTTGTGTCAATGTTTTATAGCTCATGATGAAGTATGTGGTGTTTATCTTTCAATCTTGTTGGGCAACTTTCACCAATGGACTAGTGGCTTCATCCGCTTATCCAATAATTTTGCAAGAAGAGCTGGCAATGGGATTCCCAGTCCAAATTAATTAACAAAAATAGACACTCCTCCATGGTATGTGATTGTTGGACTGGCACCGAAGGATTCGGTTAGCCATGGCCAAGAAAGCAAAGGTGGGGAGGAGTGTCATCATAATAAAACTAAATAAAAAGGCACTCCTTCATGGTATGAGATTGTTGGCAGGCACCAGAGGAGCCATGGTTTGTGAAAAAAAGGTTGAAATGAGTGCCACCCAAAAATAAAATAAAATGGGAGCAGCTCTTTGAAGGTTTGTCGGCAAGGGGGTTAGAGCTACCATTCGTTGACAACAACAAACACCTCTCAAAATTTTACTTTTATGCTCTCTATATGTTTTCAAAATCAAAGCTCTAGCACAAATATAGCAATCGATGCTTTCCTCTTTGAAGGGTTATTCTTTTACTTTATTGTTGAGTTAATTTCTTTCCATCTCAAGAAGCAAACACTTGTGTGAACTGTGCATTGATTCCTACATACTTGCATATTGCACTTATTATATTGCTTTGCATTGACAACTATCCATGAGATATACATGTTACAAGTTGAAAGCAACCGCTGAAACTTAATCTTCCATTATGTTGCTTCAATGCCTTTACTTTGAATTTATTGCTTTATGAGTTAACTCTTATGCAAGACTTATTGATGCTTGTCTTGAAGTACTATTCATGAAAAGTCTTTGCTTTATGATTCACTTGTTTACTCATGTCATTACCATTGTTTTGATCGCTGCATTCATTACATATGTTTACAAATAGTATGATCAAGATTATGATGGCATGTCACTTGAAATTATCTTTGTTATCGTTTTACCTGCTCGGGACGAGCAGAACTAAGGGGATGCGTCGTCTCCAACGTATCGATAATTTCTTATGTTCCATGCTACTTTATTGATGATACCTACATGTTTTATACATTATATGTCGTATTTACGCATTTACGGAACTAACCTATTAACAAGATGCGAAGTGCTCCTTTCTGCTGTTTTTGGTTTCAGAAATCCTAGTAACGAAATATTCGGGAATTGGACGAAATCAACGCCTGAGTTCCTATTTTGCCGGAAGCATCCAACACCCGAGAGCGCGGAGGGGGCCCTGCGGGCCCAGATGATAGGGTGGCGTGGCGGGCCCTGGCGCCCCTATGGTGTCGCCGCCTCTTCGACCCTCAGAGGCTGCCCTTTCGCCTATATAAAGCCCCTGCATCGAAAACCCTTACGGAGGAAGCCACGGTACGCAAAACCTTCCGAGCCGCCGCCATCGCGAGCCAAGATCTGGGGGGGAGTCTCTTTCCGGCACCTGTAGGACGGGAAGTGCCCCCGAAGGCTTCTCCATCGACACCGCTGCCATCTCCACCATCTTCATCACCTGCTGCTCCATGAAGGGAGTAGTTCTCCATTGAAGGCTCGGGCTGTACCGGTAGCTATGTGGTTCATCTCTCTCCTATGTACTTCAATACAATGATCTCATGAGCTGCTTTACATGATTGAGATTCATATGAGTTTTGTATCACTACTATCTATGTGCTACTCTAGCAAAGTTATTAAAGTAGTTCTATTCCTCCCGTGTGTAAAGGTGACAGATGTGTGCACCTAGTGTTAGTACTTGGTTTATGGTATGATCATGATCTCTTGTAGATGGGGTTAACTATTGCTATGATAATATTGATGTGATCTATTCCTCCTACATATGCATGAAGGTGACGGTGTGCATGCTATGCTAGTACTTGGTTTAGTCTTTTGATCTATCTTACACTAAAGGTTACTAAAATATGAGCATTATTGTGGAGCTTGTTAACTCCGGCATTGAGGGTTCGTGTAATCTACGCAATGTGTTCATCATCCAACAAAAGTGAGTATGCATTTATCTATTGTTATGTGATCAATGTTGAGAGTGTCCACTAGTGAAAGTCTATTCCTAGGCCTTGTTCCTAAATCTATCCTTTGCTTGTTACTGTTTTTTGCGTTACTACTGCGTTATACGCATGTTACTTCCTACAATATTACTACCATCATGCCGCCAGCAAGCTATTTTGGCGCCGTACTACTGCTCATATTCATTCATACCACTTGTATTTCACTATCTCTTCGCCGAACTAGTACACCTATTAGGTGTGTTGGGGACACAAGAGACTTCTTGCTTTGTGGTTGCAGGGTTGCATGAGAGGGATATCTTTGACTCTTCCTCCCTGAGTTCGATAAACCTTGGGTAATCCACTTAAGGGAAACTTGCTGCTGTTCTACAAACCTCTGCTCTTGGAGGCCCAACACTGTCTACAAGAATAGAAGCACCCGTAGACATCAGTGACTCAACATAAAAGTAAAAGATTGACCCTTTGCAGAGGGAAGCAGGGATTAACATGTGCTAGAGCTTTCCATTTTTTTAACGACAGGAGTAAAATTGTTTTGAGAGGTGTTTGTTGTCAACGAATGATAGTGGGCACTCTAACTACCTCGCCAACCAGACTTTCAAGAGCGGCTCCCATGAAGGACGTTATCTCTACCAGCAAGGTAGATCATCCCTCTTCCCTTTTGTTTACACATGTATTTTAGTTTCATTATGGATGACACCCCCCAACCTTTGCTTACACAAGCCATGGCTAACCGAATCCTCGGGTGCCTTCCAACATTCACATACCATTATTTGCAGGTTAAGTTGCTTACTGATAAATCAGGGCAAAACATGTGAAGAGAATTATTAATGAAGTTGTAATTAATTGGGGCTGGGAACCCGTTGCCAGCTCTTTTTGCAAAATTATTGGATAAGCGGATGTGCCACTAGTCCATTGGTGAAAGTCTGTCATAAGTAAATGACAAGGTTGAAAGATAAACACCACATACTTCCTCATGAGCTATAAAACATCGACACAAATTGAGAAGTATTTTGAAGGTTTAAAGGCAACACATGAGAATTTACTTGGAATGGTTTGAAATGGCATGCATAGGTATTTATGGTGGACACTTTGGAATAACTTGGTTTTCAGGGGTTTGGAAGCACGAGCAGCGTTCCAGCTCAGTACAAGTGAAGGCTAGCAATAGACTGGGAAGCGACAATCAAGAGAGCAATAACTGTCATAATCATGCTTGCGACAAAATAAAATTAACGGTGGCATAAAAGTGATACAAGAACTCTGAAGCAAAGTAAATCATCGAGGCTGAATTTCATTTTTTCAGTCATATGCATGCGTGAGCATGTGCCAAGTCGATTCAAGTGAATTATTCAGAGGAGGATACCACAATGTCATACCTATCTATGAATAAAAAAATGCAAGCAGATATTCATGACATGTGCTGGCGTGTAGTCGACACGTCCGTTGGGAACCCCAAGAGGAAGGTGTGATGCGCAAGCAAGTTTTCCTCGGTAAGAAACCAAGGTTATCGAACCGGTAGCCAAGAAGCACGTGAAGGTTGTTGGTGGAGGAATGTAGTGCGGCGCAACACCAGTGAAAGGCGCCAACGTGGAACCACAACACAATCAAAGTACTTTGCAAATTGTCAATCTCACCGGCTTGCTGAAAACAAAGGATTAAGCGTATCGAGTGGAAGATGGTGTTTGTTTGCAAAAAACAGTAAAGTAGAATGTATTCAGATGTAAAAGAATGGACCGGGGTCCACAGTTCACTAGAGGTGTCTCTCAATAAGATAACTAACATGCTGGGTGAAAAAATTACATGCGAGCAATTGACAAATAAAGATTCAATACATATCAACGATGATTACTATGTGATTTAATCAGGGCATTACGACAAAGTACATAGACCGCTATCCAGCATGCATCTATGCCTAAATAATCCACCTTCAGGTTATCATCCGAACCCCTTCCGGTATTAAGTTGTAAACAACATATAATTGCATTAAGTATGGTGCGTAATGTAATCAACACAAGTATCCTTAGACAAAGCATCAATGTTTTATCCCTAGTAGCAACAGCACATCCACAACCTTAGAACTTTTGTCACTGTCCCAGATTTAATGGAGGCATGAACCCACTATCGAGCATAATTACCCCCTCTTGGAGTTACAAGTATCAACTTGGCCAGAGCCTCTACTAGCAACGGAGAGCATGCAAGAACATAAACAACACATATATGATAGATTGATAATCAACTTAACATAATATTCTCTATTCATCGGATCTCGCCAAACACAACATGTAGCATTACAAATAGATGATCTTGATCATGTTAGGCAGCTCACAAGATCTAATACAATGAAAGCACAAGCGGAGAAGACAACCATCTAGCTACTTGCTATGGACCCATAGTCCAAGGATGAACTACTCACGCATCAATCAGGAGCGGGCATGATGATGTAGAGCCCTCCGGTGATGATTCCCTCTCTCGGCAGGGTGCTTGAGGCGATCTCCTGAATCCCCCGAGATGGGATTCGCGACGGCGGCGTCTCGGAAGGTTTCGTATCGTGGCTCTCGGTAGGGGTTTCGCGACAGAGGCTTTAAGTAGGCGGAAGGGTAGGTCGGGCGTCACGGCGCTGGACACAACGGGGCCCGCGACGAGCCCCCGCGCCGCGCCTAGTGTCTGGCCACCTCGTGGCCCCACCTCGTCTCTTCGGTCTTAGCTTCGTGTAAAAATAGGCCCCTGGGCGTTGATTTCGTTTAGAGAATATTTCCTTACTAGGATTTCTGAAACCAAAAACAAGGAAAACAGCCTGGCGCTTCGGCATCTTGCTAATAGGTTAGTGCAGGAAAATGTATAATAATGCTGTAAAGTATGTATAAAACATTCAAGTATTGTAATAAAAGTAGCATGGAACATAAGAAATTATAGATACGTTTGAGACGTATCAAGCATCCCCAAGCTTAGTTCCTACTCGTCCAGTAGGTAAACGATAACAAATAATTTCTGAAGTGACATGCTACCAACATAATCTTGATCAACATTATTGTAAAGCATATAAGATGAATGGAGTGATCTGAACAAAAGATTGCTAACAAAGATAATGACTAAACAAATGAATCATATAGCAAAACTTTTCATGAATAGTACTTTCAAACAAGTATCAATAAGACTTGCATAAGAGATAACTCATAAGCAATAAATTCAAAGTAGAATGCATTGAAGCAACACAAAGGATGATTAAGTTTCAGCAATTGCTTTCAACTTGTAACATGTATATCTCATGGATATTTGTCAACATAGAGTAATATAACAGGTGCAATAAGTAAACATGTAAGAATCAATGCACACAGTTAACACAAGTGTTTTCTTCTAAGATAGAAAGAAGTGGGTAAACTGACTCAACAATAAAGTAAAAGATTGGCCCTTCGCAGAGGGAAGCATGGATTACTATTTGTTTTGTGCTAGAGCTTTTTGTTTTGAAAACATAGAAACAATTTTGTCAACGGTAGTAATAATTCATATGTGCTATGCATAATACTTCCTACAAGTTGCATGTCTCATGCATAGAGTACTAATAGTGCTCGCACCTTGTCCTACTTAGCTCGGAAACACGGATTCTCATCGCATAACATATCCTTCAACCAAGTGTCACAAAGGGGTACCTCTATGCCGCCTGTACAAGTGTCTAAGGAGAAAGCACGCATTGGATTTCTCGCTTTTGATTATTCTCAACTTAGACATCCATACCGGGACAACATAGACAACAGATAATGGACTCCTCTTTTAATGCTTAAGCATTCAACAATAGTTAATATTCTCATAAGAGATTGAGGTTGTATGTCCAAACTGAAACTTCCACCATGATACATGGCTTTAGTTAGCGGCCCAATGTTCTTCTCTAACATATGCATACTCAAACCATTTGATCATCAAGTCCACTTGCTTCGGACAAGACGAACATGCATAGCATCTCACATAATATCCAACAAAGATAAAGTTGATGGCGTCCCCAGAAAACATGGTTACCGCTCAACAAGCAACTTATAAGAATTAAGACACATAACTACATATTCATCACCACAATAGTTTTTAAGCTATTTGTCCCATGAGCTATATATTGTAGAGGTAGAGGAATGAAAATTTTAAGGTAGCACTCAAGTAATTTACTTTGGAATGGCAGAAAAATACCACATAGTAGGTAGATATGGTGGACACAAATGGCATGGAGTTTGGCTCAAGGTGTTTGGATGCACGAGAAGCATTTCCTCTCAGTACAAGGTTTGGGCTAGCAAGGTTGTTTGAAGCAAACACAAGTATGAGCAGGTACAACAAAACTCACACAAGAACATATTGCAAGCATTATAAGGCTCTACACTGTCTTCCTTGTTGTTCAAACACTTTACGAAAATATCTAGACTTAGAGAGAACAATCATGCAAACCAAATTAAACAAGCTCTACATTAGTTCTTCATTAATAGATTAAACTACATGATGCAAGAGCTTAAACATGATCTATGAGAGCTCAAACAATTGCCAAATTTACCAAACCATATGCAGCATTTTCCAATTCCAACCAAATAGCAATTTAACGAAGCAATGAGCTTTCGCCATGAACATTAAAGCACAATTAAGAACACAAGTGTTCCATAAGAAAAAGCGAGCGTAATATCTCCAATATAAGAATGGGATCCAACTTTATTCAAAACAAAACAAAAATAAAAACAAACCGACGCTCCAAGTAAAGAACATAGGATGTGATGGAATAAAAATATAGTTTCACTAGAAGTGACCCGATAATGTTGTCGATGAAGAGGATGCCTTGGGCATCCCAAGCTTAGATGCTTGAGTCTTCTTAAAATATGCAGGGATGAACCACCGGGGCATCCCAAGCTTAGACCTTTCACTCTTCTTGATCATAGTATATCATCCTCTTCTCTTGACCCTTGAAAACTTCCTTCACACAAACTTCAAGCAAACTCATGAGAGGGTTAGTGCATAACCACAAATTCACATATTCAGAGGTGACACAATCATTCTTAACATTCTGGACATTGCACGAAAGTTAATGGAACAAAGAAACTCATTCAACATAGCAAAAGCGGCAATGCGAAATAAAGACAGAATCTGTCAAATACAGAACAGTCCGTAAAGATGCATCTGGACTGGGAACTTAACTTGCTCAAATGGAAAAATTCAAAACTAATGAAAGTTGCGTACATATCTGAGGATCACGCTCGTAAATTTGCAGATTTTTTAGAATTTTTACAGAGAAATTCGTGACAGACAGCAATGCTGTTTCTGCGCAGCGATCCCAAATATAGCACCAACTTTAGCATAGAAACTTTACTTGGCACAAAAACATGATAAGGAGAGGTTGCTACAGTAGTAAACAACTTCCAAGACTCAACAAAACAAAAATTGCTGTAGTAAAATAAACACATGGGTTATCTCCCAAGAAGTGCTTTTCTTTAACGCCTTTCAGCTAGGCGCAGAAAGTGCAAATCAAGTAACATCCAAAGATGGAGCATCAACATTACCTCGGGCCTTACACTTACCCTTCTTGTTCTTTTTCTTATTCTTTGGTTTAGGGAATACATGTCGGCCTCCTAGTGGGATTTTTAGGGTGCCTTCTCCTGCATTTATGATTGCTCCCAATAGTTTCAACGGGATCTTCCAAGTGTGATTTGTCCGGTTCCTACACATTCAATAACAAGATAATCAGTGGATACCGTTCTTCCAAGAATGGTTGTATGCACACTCTCGGCTATTCCCTTAGGTATTATAACGGAGTTATCAATAAGAGTTATTCCTTCTCCCCCTTCAACAAGCCCCCAAAGTGTCAAAGATTTATAAATACTCTCGGGCATAAGACAAAATTCAGACATAATATCACAACGGGCATGAAAAGTTTCACCACCAATAGTAACTTTGATAGTAGGATTTCACATTGAGGGTTCAGAGTTCACTAAAACTTCATCAAGACGGTTTCGAACATAACCACAACTTTCCTTCAAGTAAGATGCATTTGTCTCAAGAGTGTTTAATCTATTATAAATGCTAATAAGAGCTGAATCAAAGTTATTAGCCGAACTATGTGATGCAACCAATTTTTTTATGGCATTAAAAGCTTGATCACCGTTGCAATGAAGGAAATCTCCTCCCACTATAGCATCTAAGGCATATCTATAGCGAATCATAAGCCCAAAATAAAAATTACTAAGGAGCAAACTTAGAGTCATTTGAGGTTCAACTTTACGATAAGCATAAAAAATTCTAGACCAAGCATCTTTAAAACTCTCCTCTTCCCCTTGTTTAAAAGTAAAGACTAATTCTTCAGGTGAAGAGGTAACAAGTACGGAACTAGACATGATAACAAAAGTAAACTAAGTGCAAGTAACTAATTTTTTGTGTTTTTGATATAGAGAACAAGACGGTAAATAAAGTAAAGCTAGCAACTAATTTTTTGTGTTTTGTTTAAGTGCAGCAAACAAAGTAGTAAATAAAATAAAGCAAGACAAAAAAAAGTAAAGAGATTGGAAGTGGAGACTCCCCTTGCAGTGTGTCTTGATCTCCCCGGCAACGCCGCGAGAAAAGTCTTGCTGGCGTGTAGTCGACACGTCCGTTGGGAACCCCAAGAGGAAGGTGTGATGCGCACGCAGCAAGTTTTCCCTCAGTAAGAAACCAAGGTTATCGAACCAGTAGGAGCCAAGAAGCACGTGAAGGTTGTTGGTGGAGGAATGTAGTGCGTCGCAACACCAGTGAAACCGGCGCCAACGTGGAACCTGGACAACACAATCAAAGTACTTTGCCCCAACGTAACAGTGAGGTTGTCAATCTCACCGGCTTGCTGAAAACAAAGGATTAAGCGTATCGAGTGGAAGATGGTGTTTGTTTGCAAAGAACAGTAAAATAGTAGAATGTATTCAGATGTAAAAGAATGGACCGGGGTCCACAGTTCACTAGAGGTGTCTCTCCAATAAGATAACTAACATGCTGGGTGAACAAATTACAGTGAGCAATTGACAAATAAAGATTCAATACATATCAACGATGATTACTATGTGATTTAATCAGGGCATTACGACAAAGTACATAGACCGCTATCCAGCATGCATCTATGCCTAAATAATCCACGTTCGGGTTATCATCCGAACCCCTCCAGTATTAAGTTGTAAACAACAGATAATTGCATTAAGTATGGTGCATAATGTAATCAACACAAATATCCTTAGACAAAGCATCAATGTTTTATCCCTAGTAGCAACAGCACATCCACAACCTTAGAACTTTCTGTCACTGTCCCAGATTTAATGGAGGCATGAACCCACTATCGAGCATAATTACCCCCTCTTGGAGTTACAAGTATTAACTTGGCCAGAGCCTCTACTAGCAACGGAGAGCATGCAAGAACATAAACAACACATATATGATAGATTGATAATCAACTTAACATAATATTCTCTATTCATCGGATCTCGCCAAACACAACATGTAGCATTACAAATAGATGATCTTGATCATGTTAGGCAGCTCACAAGATCTAATACAATGAAAGCACAAGCGGAGAAGACAACCATCTAGCTACTGCTATGGACCCATAGTTCAAGGATGAACTACTCACGAATCAATCCGGAGGCGGGCATGATGATGTAGAGCCCCTCCGGTGATGATTCCCCCCACCTCGTCTCCCTTTCGGTCTTCTGGAAGCTTCGTGTAAAAATAGGCCCTGGGCGTTGATTTCGTCCAATTCCGAGAATATTTCCTTACTAGGATTTCTGAAACCAAAAACAACAGAAAACAGCAATTGGCGCTTCGGCATCTTGTTAATAGGTTAGTGCCGGAAAATGTATAATAATGCTGTAAAGTATGTATAAAACATTCAAGTATTGTAATAAAAGTAGCATGGACATAAGAAATTATAGATACGTTTGAGACGTATCAACATGCTACTCATTATTAATAAACTGGAACTAAACATGAGAGATCATGAACTACTAGACTTTCATTAAATGACATATACCTCACATGAACCAACTAAGCATGCTCACATGGATGAGTATATGTACAAAAATGAAAACAAATAGAGTTCATACCAGCCTCTCACAGTCGAGTTGTCGTAGATCGTCATTATTGCCTTTCACTTGTGTAGCTTGCATAATATGGAATGAAAACCAAGCTCCAGCCACCGGAGACCGCTGAACTCCCTAATAAACTTTACAAAACAGAAGAAGAACAACAAATATTTTTGGTGTTATCGGGTTAGAAACAAGAACAAAAGGAAACAGGCAAACAAAGCAAAATCTTTTTGGGTTTTCTCATAGCAAACCAACGATAGCAAATAAGGTAAAATAGGAACAAGAAACCAAATAAACAATTGGTGAAGAGAAACAACAGAAATATTTTTGATCTTTTTGTGTTTTAGGAAAGAAACAAAGCAAAAAACAAGAGAATGAAAACTAAAAGAAACACAGAAAAGCAAGATGGCAGAAATCTGCCAAAACTTGACAACAGTACAGTAATCTATTTTTAAGAAAATCTTCCGCTGCTCAACTCGAAAAGTGTTCAACTAATGAAAGTTAGATAACAACCTGGGGAACATGCACAAAAATTGGCAGCTCAAAATAACGTTCTGGCTACGCACAGAATTTTTTTAGTATCAGCCCAGAATCTGTTTTCAAATAACACTTCCCCCAAATATCATCTCCCTTGTCAAAAAAAAAAAAAATCATCTCCCTCTTATTAGAACCCACCTTAAGAAGCTAAACAAGTATGTACAAGTATCCGGCAATTGTAATACGCAATGAATGAGTGATGCTGGCATACCTCCCCCCAAGCTTAGGCTTTTGGCCTAAGTGGAGGTCAATCCCACGGTCCCCATGAGGTGGCACCTCGTAGTATGAAGAAGGATCCTTCGGGTATGTGCTGAAGGACGCACCAGGATACGTGATGGTGTACCCGTAGGAGGGCTCGGCGTCCTCGGAGTCATGCTGCTGGTGGAAACCATGTATCCTCAGCTGCTCATCCACCTCCTCCTTAGAGCGCGACCACGGTTTCCTGTGAACACTGAACAAATCGGCATGCGGCAAAGGGATTTCCCTCTCACCCCGTCAATAAACAACATTTTATAGACAATATTTTCTAAACTAGAGTCAGTTGTGACAAATTGGTGACTCTTCATAGCAGCAATATCAAGCCTTATAGGAGTTAATTTCTCATCATTAGGATCAAGAGGAAGATCTAGATGTGCTATAATACGCGACGCAATAATTCCTCCATAGATAGGTCCCCTACTAGATAGGCGACGAGCAATAAGAGCACCAAGATGATAAGGTGTGCTACCAGTCAATGCAGCAACAAGAAAAACAAGATGATAACTAGAAATGTTGCTAGTGTTCTCCCTACCAAGAATGCTAGTAGCAAGATAATAAGCGAAATATCTAATGGCAGGAAGTTGAATATTTCTTATCTTGCCGCGCTGAATGGTGCGGCTATCATCATTGGTAACTTCTCGATAGAGCTCCGTCAAAGCCTTGGGGCTTTTCTCGATCTTCTTCGCTGTACCTACAGGAGCAATATCCAATGCAACACAAAAGTCCTTCAACTTCATAGTAATAGGCCTATCAATAAATCCTGAATGTAACGGATGGTGTGAAGTGTGTGTTGTTGAACTTGAAGCTTTCAACAAAGATTTTAGGACTCCTCTCTGTTGACGTCAGAAACCCACCGGCGGGCAGCGACTGGTCAACACCGTAGAGCCGGGAACAACTAGGGCTGCGGCTGGCCCCACCCTCGGAGCGACGGCCTGCAAAGCCTCTTTGTCGCGCGCCGATGCAAATTGCAAGGCGTGCCACCTGACCTACCTGGTCGGGAAGGTGTGGATGATGCCTCGCTTAGTTTCCTGCAGGCACACACGTACACGTTAAATACGAGCCTCGATCGGCTCTCAGTTATCCGTGAATCGGCTCATGGAGCCGATCCACCCATGATTCGTCCAAGGTGGCCGAATATATGGTGGTCCTGCTTGATCAAGATAAAGCATATGAGATCCACGACGATTTGGGGTTTTCACCGCATAATCGGATCATCCTACTCACGATTGGGCCTCGCGCTCACGTACGGTGATCGTAAGCCAACCCTAGACAAGGCCTAAAAACCAACACTAGGTTGATCCTCGGAACATCCTGTCTAGGGGCAGCAAACTACACCCTACGTGCCGCTGGATCCTCCAACCCTTTGTAAGGCCTAACTATTGCAGATATTAAACTAATCCTTGATGAATCAAGGAGCAATCGTAACGGATCGGATCTACTAAATAACGATCAAGCGGGGTGCCACCCCTGCACCCATGATGAGGTACGAGGACGGCTAGATGCGCAAGGGTTGCACTACGACAGCATATGATACTAAGAACAATGCTAACCCTAACACATCTATGATAACTACGTTGCTCGCCATCAAAAAGGCTTCAGCGCGAGCAACGCATGAACAACGTAGGCAGGCTCGTGCTGCCTAGATCGCGAGATGCGATCTAGGCAGCATGGTGCTTACCGGAGAAACCCTCGAGACGAAGGGGTTGGCGATGCGCCGAGATTGGTTTGTGGTGAACGTTGGTTGTTGTTTATTTCATAAACCCTAGATACATATTTATAGTCCGGGGGACTTTCTAATGTGGGCATGCACCAAACCGTGCACGAGATAAATTCTAACTTCTACATAACCTACTATAAAGATACACGGGCTAACTAGCCCAAACTTGGTAAACAAGGCCGATTCATATATCTCTTCTATATGTATATCTTCAAGCCCATTTTGATCGCGGCCCACCTCTGGCTTGGTCAAATTCTGGTGATAACACTCTCATCTTCCATATATGTAGATAAGCCCACATTATTGATGAGGAATAGGAAGTCATCAAGCAGCCCTGCATTACGCAAAAAGCCATAGCATGGAAATGATGAAGCATTAGGAACTCCATTATCCTCTTCAACTTCGAAGCTCGGTGCGATGACATCCTCATTATAGGATTCTCTAATTCGAGTGGCTGCCCTTGAGGGCCTCCCCGTGCTTGTCGTCTCTCTTTCGAACACCTCTCCAAAGGTGTGGTTGTCCATTTTCCTTTTCTGAAATTTTTCAACAATCATTATAAAATTTGATTTCGAGACATATAATTGAGGGAAACTTCTATAGGAACTTGCTAGAGTACTAAACATGCATCAAAACTCATTTCTACAACTTGAATCAAGCATGCAAGCTCACTTAACATGTCACCTACAACAGCAAATATCTCAAGATATACTCAACCATTCAAAATTATAATTGGATAATCGAAGGAGTCACATACCGGAGAGCAAATGTGCCAAATTTCAGACAGAAATCTGGGCTGAGCAAAGAGATCGAAGAATCCTGAGCTCTTGAGCAAAAACGCGAGTGAGAGAAAGTTGGTACGTGTTTTTTCGGGAGAGAGAGTAGAATGGGAGGAAGGGATGACTTAGTGGGGCAAGGAGGGGCCCTCACCACAGGGTGGCGCGCCCCCCTCCTTGGCCGCGCCGGCACATGGGGGCCAGCCCTGGGTGCCCCACAGGTCAGCCCCAGGCACTCCCAGGTAGCTTTTCGAAAAATAGGACCAACAGTATAATTTTTGTAAATTTTTGAGAACTTCGAAAAATGCACATTTCTGGGTGTTAAAGTAATTAATTCAGGACAGGAAAATAATTTCTAAAATTTTAAACAACTAAAGTATCTTGCAAACCAAATAGTACTACAGCAAGTAAAACAAGTGCAGAAGGAAACAAATGTTGTTTAGCTCTCTCATGCATTTAAAATATACTTGTTAACAAGGTTGATCAAGTCTTGCTACCAAATAAATTTTACATGACATAAGAAGAAATAAACCTCAAATCAATCATGTTACTTTATATTGAACTAGCACAGTGGCCCGCGCACATGCGCGGGCGACCGTCGAAATATGCCTATTATTTTTTATAATTAAAAAGTCATGCGAGCATAACAATAAACATTTCAACATGCATGGGCCTCGTCTCTTATTGCTAGTTTAGTGCTAAAATCGTATACCTTTTGATCGTCACATGATTCCTAGGTGATCCCAGTTCAATAATAGTAGTACTGGTTGAATCAACTCCTAATATTTGTTTGTAATCACACACTATTCAATTAAGCAGTTACACATAATTGATAAGTATTTCCCTATAGTAATCATTTTTTAAAAATTGTTGTGTCGCAAGTTCATAACAAATACAATAGCACTACTCATAGCTACAATATGGTTCTAAATTGAAATTCCCTCGAGTTATTCACGTTATTAAACTCCATTGTTTGGTTACATTATCTAATTATAATAGCGTGTGTGTGTGGCTAACTTCATCTATTATTCACAATATATACTAAATTCGGGGCCACACTTTCTTCATGATTCAAAACAAAATCTTGATGGGTCCCGGGAAGGTGCCTAATTTTTTATGATTACTAAAGCATATCTCAACATCTCGAGAACTATTATGTAATCATGATCCTGATAATCACAACATTGTTAGAGAAGAGTGCAAAAAATTAATAACCTTATATGATTAGCGGAAATGGTCTTCACAACAATACTTTAAAAACTGGTATAAACACCAAAGATTCGTGACAAGAATAGCTTGCCATTGTACAGATCCTTCGATCATCACAATATCACACTACTCAAGCAAAGACCAACTATAGTATTGTATGATTCTTGTCATAATTTAAGGAAAAAAAGAATAATTGCGTATACATTCATTCATTAGTTTTTCCCTTAGCTACTACTACTAATAAAATTTGATTTCATCAACATTGATTCTTTTAATCTCTCACGCTTGTTTAGGCACACTTTTTTTTTCAAAATTACTGGGAAAATATATATGCATTATTCCGCTTCTTGAAACAATACTCACAATACTATATAGAAATATGGATCCTATTTCATGAGCAATATATGAAGATAGTATATAGATTCTAGTACAATTTTTACTTATATGGAAGCGATTTTAATCCGAAACATGATGCATCTCCATCTATTCATCATGAGTTTATGATAACCAAGATAGAAAAAAATGATTTGATTACATCATTGGTCTCTATTGTGTATCGGAAGTCACCACGTGTTCATCACACATGTAATACAAAACTAAAGGTTTATTTGCGCATAACTCATGAAAAATGGAAGATAATAGGAAATGAGCACATGGGACAAATGTAAACGACTGCGCAGTATTATTTTGCTAATGTAAAAAATATATTTGAAGGTATAATACAATGTATATAAATCAACTATGCCCTGGTATATCGAATTACCAAATGTTGTGCCCTCATAACATAGCCTTTTGCATGACTTTGATTGCAAACTTTTGAACTTCCCTTAATGTAGGAATTTGCACCCGCAAGTACTTCTGTTGGAAAGTGGTATTACCAACACAACCTTTTCTTTGATTTCCTCCTGATTTCCTACAGTTTGAAGCGTTCCAAAACAACAGTAGGACATTGATGTTTCAACGAATAGATAATAATTAGGAACAGAGAACGACAGGTTCATGTAAGATAGATGTTATTATATATTAATTAATAATTCTAAAATCTCACCTGAGTTAATTCTGCTCCTCTTGCATTATAATATTCTTAGTGTTTTCTTCATTTTGAATGAGTTTTAATCCAAGTACATCTACGGAAATCCAAATTCATCTTTACAATCTTCATGTCATTATGTGTAGTAAATTAGACAAAAGTGTACCTTGTTATACAAAAAATCATGGCAAGCCTATCTTTCCGAATTAATCTTTTTAAGCAGAAGCTGAGAACTTCATATGGAGTCGCATGCAAACCTAGCCAAAATAAACTGAATGTATATACTTAGTATCACAATAAGCTGTGAGAGAGGAAACAATACAACATGAGTGAGAAAACTCAGAATAGTGGAAATATGAAGCAAATCCTCAATGGAAAATACCAAGTTACAGGAGAAGTCAAACTGCATTACGGAAAACATAGTATTGAAGATATACCAAGTAATCTTGGCAAAGGTACTATCACTATACTTGGGATAATTTCTGGAATCAACACCTAGACATGGGAACCTGGCAGATCTGTGGCTTGGTGCAGTAATATATTGCATGTTGTCATTAACGTTACTAAACTAAATCGGAGAAACCCGTGCTTATGCAGGAATTACAGACTTGTAGCTAGCCATGAGGATGACCCTCACCAAAGCCTGAAGTGGTCGAGGGATTCTCAAGCAGGTACCTTGCAGCGCCACTTCCAGCGAGCAGCAAGTTGAGCTCAAGAGAAAAATTCCTTGGATGTCCGATGTGGCAGTGCACGGAGGGTGGCGCAGATGCTGACACGACCATGCGATCCAAAGCAGGAGAGATTCGGTTCCTTTTGGTTCTTCATATATATATTTAAAGAAGCATAATGCTAGTTATCAATCAAAATAAAAATAAAATGTTGTCTTTGAAGCCAAAGATGTAAGATATTATGATGAAAATATCTACATGTTAAATTTGTTTATGTAATCATAAGTTGCTAGCTATGAACTTGCATGAATCATTTATTTTAATCCCAACACACAACTGTACGAAGCACACATAAAACTGATACATCGCTTGACAAAATACAACCTGCAACTATCATGATTGAAAATTATATTTTCCATATGAGTTCTCAGAAGGATCCCAAAGAACAGAGAGCAAGAATGCAGAATCGTTCGCTACACTCCACCAGACGCTCCGGACATTCTTTCCTATTTTGTAGTATAATGATTAACACAACGTACCTGCTTTTCTTGAACTGCAACCATACTCGCCTATCTTCACGTCCAACACTTAGCTCTGGGATCTCCATGACCTGCATTGATCTTTTCTCCACAACAACACCAAGAAAACAATCAATTCTTCTACCTTAGTAAGAAAAGGCAAAGCAACTGAACTCATGTCATCACAAAGACCAATAAGGAGGCAAAGCCTCTGAGCTGAAAACTGCTCCTAGTTTATAGGCGAAACCATCAAGAAGTAGATGATTTTACATTAGCCATTCTCGCCACACTTCATCAGATGGCGGACGCTACGGACATCCTTTCCTCTTTGCAGTAGAATAATGCTTAGCACAACGTACTTAATCCTCTTGATGTCTAGACACCCTCCTCCATCTTGACAGCCAACACTTCACTCCCTTTTTTGTCGTGAATTGATGTCCCCATAGCTGCACATGGAAAACCATCAAATAAATTTAGTTCTTATATATAGTGCTTATAACTCAATTGAAGGCTTGTCTATGCAGAACCTTAGAGATCAATCTTACTTAGTGGGATGTCTCTGTGAGAAAAGGGTGAGAGAAATCTTGTAGTGTTGAATCTTGCGTGTTCTTGGTCGTCTGTTGCAACCATAGCCACTGATTGACGCGCCTGCACTTGGAGAGCTGGAAGAGGTCGGCTGTTGGGAATTAATCGATTCGTCGTCGGCCGGCCGGACGAACCAAGTTGAAGTCCTTGGTGGCGCGTGAGGATGTTGCGTCTTGTGCACGGTGGTCTCTGATGCATGCATGCATGTGTAAAGAAAGATCACAACTTTAGCCATTCATCCATGTGAATGCACTTACAGAGTTGGAGGAGGATGAGCGTTACCCGCTGATCGATGTATCATCGGCCGGCCGGAAGCAACAACGTGAATTAACCTTCAACCGATCTTGTAGGATGATCTGCGCTGAAGATCTAGTATATGCATGAGAAAATCATTGGCTGCCAACTGAACCTGAAACCATCAGCTACCAACCCAGATTGAAGTGCATACACTGATACACATGGTGCAGGTCGAGGTCGACTGGCCGAGTGGACGGAGACAACGGCGGCGGCTGCTGCTGCGGCTTGGGGAGTCTATTTGTTTTCCTTTGGGTGGAAGAGTACGTGACCTGATTAGGTCCTTAGATAGGCAATATCAAAAGAGTAAGATAACTTATTAAGGGCATTGGTGTGTAATTCTTTTAACTTCCATGTCAACAGTTTTTTTTAAGATCCATCGGCTGCAAATCATTTTCTTAGTTAAACTAATGGCCAGATGTTTCTGATTATTGTGAGATTTTCTTGCTATTTCTCTTTTTTCTAGTAGCCCGTAATCTACTTTTAATATATAATAGATTGATATGGATCCAATCACAAGAGTTTGATATTCTTCTTTAGGCTCATATATTGGACAATCAATATCTCCCACTTTGATAGATCTCAAATTAAAAATTGTATTAACTCCATATACTTTATCAATCCTCTTGGGAAAATAAACAGTATGTTCCTTGTCATCAACATTGAAGGTGAATTTTCCTTTATTGCAATCAATAACAGCCCCTGCAGTATTAATAAAGGGTCTTCCAAGAATAATAGACATATTATCATCTTCAGGCATTTCCAACACAACAAAATAAGTTAATATTAAGCAATTTTGAGTAACTTGAACAGGAACATCTTCACATACACCAACAGGAACAGCAGTAGATTTATCAGCCATTTGCAAAGATATATCAGTAGGTATCAACTTATCTAAATCAAGTCTCTTGTAAAGATAAAAAGGCATCACACTAACTCCTGCTCCCAAATCACATAGAGCAGTTCTAACATAATTATTCTTGATGGAACAAAGAATAGTCGGTATACCTGGGTCTCTCAGCTTCTTTGGAACCTTGCCATTGAAAGAGTAATTAGCGAGCATAGTGGAAATCTCCTCATTAGGAATTTTCCGTTTGTTAGAGACAATATCTTTCATATACTTTGAATAAGGAGGCAATTTAATAGCATCAGTCAAAGGGATTTGCAAAAACAAAGGTTTCATCCAATCACAAAATTTATTATAGTGTTCCTCCTCCTTTGATTTTAGTTTCTTAGCAGGAAAAGGCATTGGCTTTTGAACCCAATGTTCTCTTTCATTACCATGTTTCTTAGCAATAAAATCTTCTTTAGTGTACTTTTTATTTTTAGCATGCTTTTCAGGTTCATTTTCAATCTCTTCTTTATCAGAAGCATCATTCTTATCATTATCTTTATTATGTTCATTACCACTTTCAGTTTCAGCATCAGAAATAGAAATACTATTAGGATCATTAACAGGTTCAGAGGATTCTACAACAGTTTTATGTTTCTTCTTCTTTTTCTTAGAAGGAGTACTAGTTTCTTTAGTTCGTTGAGAATCTTGTTCAACTCTTTTGGGATGCCCTTCAGGATATAGAGGATCCTGGGAAACACCGCCTCTAGTTGTTACTTCATAAGCATGTTTTTCTTTATGAGTATTTTTTAACAAGTCATTTTGCACTTTAGTAAGTTGATCAATTTGAGTTTGAATCATATGAAAATGTTTAACAAGCATCTTAACATCATTGGAGGTTCTCTCCACAATATCATGCAATTTACTAATAGATTGAGAGTTTTCCATTAGATGATTCTCTACTCTCGTATTAAAGTTATTTTGCTTAACAACATAATTATCAAATTCATCTAAACATTGATCAGGAGGTTTTGAATAAGGAATGTCTCCTCTATCAAAGCGTTGAAGAGAATGTATCTCAATCGTGGATGAAGGGGAATTATCTTACATAGATCTTCTATAGGAGGTAAATTCTTCACATCTTCAGATTTAATACCTCTCTCCATGAGTGATTTCTTGGCTTCCCTCATATCTTCATCATTTAATTCAATCATACCTCTCTTCTTCAATACTGGCGTTGGGGTTGGTTCAGGTGTAGTCCAATCATCATGATTTTGGCTTATTTTAGCCAATAATTCTTCAGCTTCGTCGGAGTTCTTTTCCTGAAAACACAATCAGCACAACTATCCAGGTATGCCCTAGACTCAATGGTTAGTCCACTATAAAATATATCAAGTAAATCATGCTTTTCCAATTCATGTCCAGAGCTCTAATAAGAGAGCAAAATCTTGCCCAAGCTTGCAATTTCTCTCCATCTTCTTGATCAAAACTATAAATTTTCTGCAAAGCAATATGTTGAGCACTAGGAGGAAAATATTTTCGAAAGAAAACATCAAGCAAACAACTTGGACTATCAATAGAATCAGGAGGCAAACTATTATACCAAATCTTAGCATCATCTTTTAATGAGAAAGGAAAAATTTAGCAACAAAATAAGTACGCATCTTAACATCATCAGAAAACAAGCTACTTAAAGTAGAAAGCTCATTCATGTGCTCTACATCACTTTCTTTTTCAGTACCACAAAGGTGTTTTCTCAACAATAGATATATGAGATAAATCAAGAGAAAAATCATAATCCTTATCCTTAATGTTTATAGGAGATGTGGCAAATTTAGGATCAGGAGACAGTTTATATCTAACAACATGTTGTGCAATAAGCTTTTTAAGGTTACTTGTACTAGTAGTAGCATTGCATTTATCAATAAAATCATCATCAAGTTCCACATAATGTTCATCAAGGTCATCAGACTCAGGTGAATTAACAGGTGTAACAGTATTTTCGTTAGGAGTTTTAGTATTTTCAATTTGTCTAGACCTACCAATTGTAGCATCTAGAAAAGGACCTAATGAACCATTTTCATCAAGCACAGTAGAAGCATCATCAAAATTATCAGAGGAATTTTCAGATTCAGCAGAAGTACCAACACGTGAAGCTTGTGGTGGTGAAACAAGTTGACTTATCACAGATGGTGAATCAAGAGCAGCAGAGGTACTCAGAGTTGTACCTTTTCTTGTAGTGGATGGTAATATGACGACTTTAGCATCACGAGTTTTACCCATGATGGAGGATTTGCAGCGAACAATATCAATTCAGGTGAACTTGCAAATAAAGCTATGCTCCCGGCAACGGCGAGAAAATAGTCTTGATGACCCACAAGTATAGGGGATCGCAGTCTTCGAGGGAAGTAAAACCCAATTTATTGATTCGACACAAGGGGAGCCAAAGAATATTTGTAAGCCTTAACAGCGGAGTTGTCAATTCAGCTGCACCTGGAAACAGACTTGCTCGCAAGAGTTTATCAGTAGCAACAGTTTTATAGCAGTAGGAGTGGTGAAATATAAGCAGTAGTGTATAAAAAACAGCAGTAGTGATTATAGTAAACAACATGATTAAAATACTGTAGGCACAGGGATGGATGAACGGCCGTTGCATGGATAAGAGAACTCATGTAACAATCAAGGCAGGGCATTTGCAGATAATAAAACGGTATCCAAGTACTAAACAATCCATAGGCATGTGTTCCGTATATAGTCGTACGTGCTCGCAATGAGAAACTTGCACAACATCTTTTGTCCTACCAGCCGGTGGCAGCCGGGCCTCTAGGGAAACTACTGGCAATTAAGGTACTCCTTTTAATAGAGTACAGAGCAAAGCATTAACACTCCGTGAACACATGTGATCCTCACATCACCGCCTTCCCCTCCGGTTGTCCCAATTTGTCACTTTGGGGCCTCGGGTTCCGGACAGCAACATGTGTATACAACTTGCGGGTAAGATCATAAAACAATGAATATCTTCATGAATCAATAACATGTTCAGATCTGAAATCATGGCACTCGGGCCCTAGTGACAAGCATTAAGCATAACAAGTTGCAACAATATCATAAAAGTACCAACTACGGATACTAGGCACTATGCCCTAACAATCTTATGACTATTACATGATCAATCTCATCCAATCCCTACCATTCCCTTCAGCCTACAGCGGGGGAATTACTCACACATGGATGGGGGAATCATCGATGGTTGATGGAGAGGCGTCGGTGGTGATGATGGCGATGCTCTCCTCCAATTCCCCGTCCGGCGGGTGCCGGAACGGAGTTTGGTCCCGAGATGGAGTTTCGCGATGGCGGCGGAGTTCGGACGTCTTCGGAATTATGGTCGAACCCGGCGTTTTAGGTCGAAAGCGTTAAGTAAGAGGAGAGCGTCGGGGGCGGCCGAGCGCCCTCACCATAGGGCGGCGCGCCCCCTGCTGCCTGTGGTGTGGGGGCCGTGGGCCCCCTTGCCCTTTTGGCCTCGTGAGTTCTCTGTGAAAATAGGCCCATTGCGATTATTTCCGGGGATTTTCAGAAAGTTGAGTTTCGCACAAAAACAAGACACCAGTGCAATTCTGCTGAAAACAGCGTTAGTCTGTGTTAGTTGTATCCAAAATACACAAATTAGAGGCAAAATAATAGCAAAAATATTCGGGAAAGTAGATACGTTTTGGACGTATCAGCCAGCGCCACGGCCGGTCCAACCGGACCACAGACTGGCCAGGGGCTAAACAACTTTTCTTCATTTTAAACAGAAAATGCTCCCGAACTCCGATTGACATGAAACCAATTTTGTTGGAAAGATAACGACAATAGAACCCCCATACACCATGATGGGAAAGCTCCATTGATGCACATCTTCACATGTCTATTATCACCAAATGGACGACAAGCTTCAAGCATATGATCATGTTGAGATGCTTAACTTGAACTTGCCCAACTCAACCTTGATGACGATCACCACTAGATGTCATTCTCTAATGGGCTATATGAGATCTCAATTTTGATGCATGACCATGGAAAGATATCTAACCCACATAGACAACACAAGGGAACATATATGATGGGTTAGTTCATAAAGCATAATTGACACAGCTTACCATACCACATGACTTCTCGTGGTACATTCTCCATGCTTCATGTGTTGACCAAACTTGAATCTATTCTTCACTCTTTGTATTGGTCAACCTTGTATCTTCTCATGCTCTATCATACTATCTTGAGGTGTATATAGAATTCTTCATTTGTTTGCATGCTCTAAATCTTAGTCAACCATAGCTTAACTTATGAGACTATCATGACACCGACTTAGAGCCATAACTTGAATTCTTTACTTGGAATGAAGAACTCAAGATCTTGATCATTCATTGCTTATCACATAAGCTAGAGCATGGCTAATATTGAGTTCCACATAAGAACTCCGTCTTCATTTCTTCTTCTTGATCGTATCACATATATATCTTCAAATCAACGATCTTGATGCCAATACACAAGGTATATCTTTATATTCATGGCATCCATACTTGAATCCAACAGATGGAATACAAGTAGTACCTATGGAATATTCCTTCATATAAACTCAACGAAAATATTAGTCCATAGGGGTTGTCACTAATTACTAAAACCACACATAGGGAAAATATACCCTTACAAATTAGGGTGAGACGAGCGCAGTCAAAAGTAAAGAAAACACGCCTTAAAACAAAGATTCTATTACGTATCTGAAAGCGTTCAACCTCATCCCATTGAATTTACAGAAGTCCAATTTAGCATATATATATGGGATTACATTCGAAAAAAAAGAATTTGATTATGGGTAAACAAGCAAGACGAAGGAGAAGGGTAGTGTTAATAAGAAAGTGGGACCAATGCCATGTTTATCAAGGCAGTAACAAGAATATGATTGCCGTGGTAAGAAGAGAAGATGTTTGGAAAGAAAAATATGTTTGATCCTAGGCGTGACAAGTTTCAAGGATGCCATGATAACCCTTGCAGATAAATGGCTTAGCTTGACTCAATGGACGAACATCAGTGCACTCGGTATGTTTTTTTTACCCAAGACTGTGAGGCAACATCCCCATAGAAATTTTATTATATAAAAGAGCAAAATTTACCAGATATATACAAACTAGAAGGATACCCCGCGCGTTGCAGCGGAAATTTCTCCGATAACTCTATTTTGTAAAAAAACAAAAGGATATAAGTTGATTGGAATAGGATGTTATTTGTAGGAATATGCAGGATTCAATTGGCGTGAATAGTCAAGAGGCTAACTTCAAAAAAACTGACTTGAAATGGTTATGTAGTTGGCGGCTAAAAGTTGATGATGTGGATAATTGAATGGCTTAAAAAATATATGATATGGCTTGCATGTAGAGTATTAATGAATGTTAGTGGGGGATGACACATGGACAATTGGATGGTAATAGAATGGATGATGTGGATAGCTTGCATGTTGAGATAGACAACTTAAATGACCCTCTAGTGGGGTTTTTCTTTATAAGAAAACAAAAACTCCTTGCTAAACAACCAACTAGCTAACTATGGCAGTGCTTTAATCACTGTAGAAAACCTTTCCTATGCTTCTCTTGGAGTAAAGTGATATCATGCACAAACTTGCATTTCCACCTTGCAAAGGTGGGTCTTTCATTTCTGAATATTTTCCTATTTCTCACTAACTAGATATTCCAACAGGCTGTAATCATGACCTCCATAAAAAAGGTCTACCAAAACTTCTTCTCGCCACATTGAGAACTTCCTGTGTATTGTCATTTGACTGCCAAGTGATATGTAAATAATTCCAGATTCTTACACTATAATTGCATTCGAAGAACAAATGCGCCATGTCATTATAAATTCTACCATGGCAGAGCTCACAATGTTTGTCATCAGTCACTCTCCAATTCCTTCTTTGCAACAGATCTCGAGTGTTTAGTCTATCAGGGAGGAGTAACCAAGCGAACATCTTCAACTTCATCATGCAAGCAGATTTCCAAATCCACTTATACATATGGGACACTTTAATGTGAGAAAAAGTCATGTAATAAACTCATAAAACTTTGCCGAAGTATGCTTGTCAGCCCAGACATAAGACCAAACATCCTATTGATCCGAAGGCTCATTCCTTTGCATAATAATCTGTAATTCTTACAGCTCTTGATAAGCACTTTTTGATAGGGGCAGATAAAATAGTGTGGTAATATCCTCCACATTAAAACCAGCAGCTGCAGAAACTTGATCATCCAAGACATAGGAGAACAGTCTAGGAAATCTTCTGCTGACTAGCTTAATCTGTCCATCTAATAGCCAATTATCATGCGAAGACAGAAAAGTATTTCCCTCCCCAATCTTTACTGCCGCAAATGCTCTAAAATTGTCAACGAGCTTTAGCACATCTCTCCACTAGATTTTTCCACATAGATGCTCAGCATGTGGTACACTATCAGTGTAATGAGCATGCCCACACCAGGTTGACCCATGGTATATCATGGTGGTTATAGAATTTATCCAAAAACTTAATCAGTAAAGCAGCATTCTTCTTCTGAAAGTCTACAATGCCTAAACCACCACTTTTTTAGGCTTGCAAATCATTTCCGAAGCAGCAAGAGTTTGCTTAGATTCATCAAACTTATCCCTCCATAAGCACTGCCTTAAAATTCTATCAAGCTGCTTAGTCAAGCCCGATTGATCAGCTGAAGCCGAGCCCCTTGTGAAAAAAATAGAGCTATAAGTGAGCTTCCTTTCCAAACGGCAAACCAAAGGCATGCGATCTGATATAGTACGCCTAGTGGTGCCTAGGGGCAAACCCAAATATGTAAAAGGCATTGATCCAATTTGGCAGCCAAAATTAGAGGCTAACTACTCTATTAGGTTATCAGGATCATTGATTGAAACCATCTGAGATTTACCAAAGTTAATCTTCAATCCAATGGATTTAGAGAACTTATTCAGAACCTCTTTTAGTGCCATCATCTTATCCTTATATGTATCATCTGCATATTGAATAATTGGAAAATCTTCATCATTGGTCTCTATAGGTCTTGATATGACTCCATGTCTCACCAAATCATTCACAGCTGATTGGAGAAGATCAGATCCAGAAGAATATAACAATGGAGACAATGGGTCACCTTGTCGCATGATGGTGCTTGACGTAGAGTACATTTCACACCATTGGGGAACCCCAAGAGGAAAGTATGATGAGCACAACAACAAGTTTTCCCTCAGTAAGAAACCAAGGTTTGATCGACCAGTAGGAGAAATGCGTGACTTCTGAAGGTGTTGCTAGCTGACTTGTGGCAGGGCGCACTACCGACGTCAGCAACAACATGGAACCTGCACACAACACAACCAAAATACTTTGCCCCAACTTACAGTGAGGTTGTCAATATCACCGGTTTTGCTGAACACAAAGAATTAAATGTATCGAGTGGAAGAGATGTGTGCAGTGTAATTAAAGAGAACAGTGCTTGCAGAAAGTAAACATAACCGGATTGCAGTAGATGAATTTATCAGTGTAAAAGAAAGGACCGGGGTTCACAGTTCACTAGAGGTGTCTCTCCATAAAGATAAATAACATGCTGGGTGAAGAAATTACACCTGGGCAATTGATAGAATAAAGACCATACATGGCAAGATGATTATTATGAGATTCGTTTGGACATTACAACATAATACATAGACCGTAATCCAACTGCGTCTATGCCTAATAATCCACCTTCCGGTTATCGCCCGAACCCCTTCCAGTATTAAGTTGCAAGCAACAAATTATCGCATTAGGCAATGTGTGTAAAGTAAACAATAGAATTACCCTTAGATAAAACATTGTTGTTTCCTCCCTAGTAGGAACAACACATCTACAACCTTAGAAGTTATTGTTACTCTTCCAGAAAACTAGAGGCATGAACCTACTATCGATCATAAATACTCCCTCTTGGAGTCACAAGCATTTACTTGGCCAGAGTAACTACTAGCAACGGAGAGCATGCAAGATCACAAATAACATATGACAAGTGTATATATAACCGATCTCAATATAGTATTCAATATTCATCGAATCCTAGCAAACACAACATGTAGCATTACATAAAGATGATCTTGATCATGATAGGCAGCTCACAAGATCTAAACATGAGGCACAAATTGGAGAAGACAACCATCTAGCTACTGCTATGGACTCATAGTCCAGGGACAAACTACTCACGCATCACTTCGGAGGCAGGCATGGCGATGTAGAGGCCTCCGACCGGGTGCCGGGAAGAGCTTCAGAACCCTCCCGAGCTAGGGTCTGCAATGGCGGCCGTGACGAAACTTTTCGTGGATGGAGCCTCGGGTGTTTAGGTTTTTCTCGAGATCGTGAATAAATAGGCAGAAGGGCGAGGTCGGTGGCCGCCTGGGGGCCCACACCACCCATTGGAGCGGGCCCACCCTTGGCCGCGCATAGGGTGGTCTGGCCGCCCTGTGGCGCCTCTTCGACCCCCCTCTGGACTCTATCTTCGTTACGGTAAAATATTGACTTCGACTTTTGTTTCATCCAATTACGAGAATATTTCTTGTATAACTTTTATGAAATATAAAACAACAGAAAACAGGGAACTGGCACTGTGGCATCTTGTTAATAGGTTAGCGCCGAAAAATGTATAAAAGTGCAATGAAGTGTGAGCAAAATATATATAAATTGGTGTAAAACAAGCATGGAGCACCAAAAATTATAGATACGTTTGCAACAGATCATCACATGCCTCTCTTGTAAGCAAACTGCTTGCCTGGTATGCCATTTAACAGAATTGTTGACGTGCCCGAAGTTAAAATAGCTTTTCCCATCCCAGCCAAACCTCATTGAAGCCTTTATGTCTCATAACCTACAATATTGCCTCATGCTCGATCGTATCAAAAGCTTTTGCAAAATCCAACTTTGCAATCACAATTGGTTTTTTGATATTTGGCACAAGTATAGGTACTCAAACGCCCAAGCTAGACAATCCTGTATTGATCTAGACCTTAGAAAACCAAACTATGGAGGCAGCTTAGAAATTTCCCTTACATTTGATTGGTAGCAAGCTTCGTCAAGAACTTCAGACAGACATTTGTTAATGAGATAGGGCGTAAATTATTAGCATCCATCGGGATAGCTTTTTTGGGCACCAGGGTTATATATGAACCATTTATATTTTCCAACTTGATATTACCACCATGAAAATCAGAGGCCATATGATAAAACTCAGACTGTATAATCGGCTAACAATTTTTCAAAAAGAGCCCATTAAACCCATCCGGCCCAGGTGCACGATCCACTGGTATCATTTTGACTACATCATCCATTTCGTTCTTCTCGAAAGGGAGAGCAGCTCATCAAGCCCATCAACCTTAGAAAGTAAAGTACTCAAAATCAAATTCCATTGACATCCCTTCTGAGCAGCCCATTCTTTCCTTAAAATTTGACAATAGCATTCCCGCCATAATATGATGGTTTGAGACCTCATTCCCATTACCATCTATAAGCATCAAAATATTATTCCTCCTATATCTCTCTATTGCCATGGCATGAACTTTTTTGTGTTTTCCTCTCTCTGTTTGATCCATCTTACCGTACATCTTTTTCTTCCAATATTTGCATTCAGCTAAGAGAAGTTCCTCTAAATGGATCTTTACTACTTTCCTAAAGTTGAACTCCGCACGGAAAAGTGGGGAGATTTTCTTCCAGATTATCAAGAATAATAATAACCTTATTGTAATCTTGTATTTACTTTTTCAGATGAGACAGACTAGTCTGCCATTTTTGATGTCATGCCTGAGGGTATTAAGCTTATCTGCAATAATAGCCGAGCTATAGGATTTATGAGAAATTTTGTCCCAGGAGCTAGTCACACAATCTTAAAATCCTGGAAGATCCACCCAATAATTCTCGAAACGAAACAACTTGGATTTAGGAATACTTGTGTCAACTGTCACCACACAGGGTACATAATCAGAACCAATTTTTGCAAGAGGCAGCACAATGGAGTGTGGATATTCTAAAATCCAATTTGCACAGGTAAAGAACCAATCAAGCTATTCAAGTAATGGTTCTCTCTGCATGTTTGACCAAGTGAATGATCTTCCTTTTAAGGGGACCTCCAGAAAGTCCAAATGTCCAATTATTTCATTAAACAACATCATGTTGTGGACATTACCTCCTGGCTTGTTTCTATTATCCTGAGCCCGAATAAAGTTGAAATCTCTTCTAATTCCATAGCTGAAATATTCACATTATATAGCCAGGAGACAAACTTATCATGTTCTGAGCATGGTCCATAAACACATACCAACACCCAGGAAGAATTGCTGTGCACTGATTTAAATTTGACTCTGATGCCAAAAGGCTGAGTTTCAATGAGTAAGCCAGCGAAAATTGATGGACTCCAAAGAATTATAATTCCCCCAGATGCCCCAACAGAAGGGGAAACACAAAACAATCAAAGCGCTTGGGAGTAAATTCAGTAATGAAACGCCAATCCACTGTTTCACACTTAGTTTCTTGGAGACAGATGATATCACAACCACTTTCATCAATTTTTGATCTTACATCATGCTGCCTATTATCAGAATTTAAACCATGAACATTCCAGCACAATATTCTCCAATTCCTTCTAGAAATATTACACATTTATAACCATAGGGAATAAGGGTAGAGCCACCCATCACATAGCATTGAGACTGACCAAAATAACCATAACTGAACCAAAGCGACAGTAAACTGGTAGTGCAGGTGCAAAGGCAAATAGTTTTGATTATGCATCATCATTGGTGTCAGTCGAAGATGCATGAGGAAGCAGGATCAACCTCAAGCTGTTCCTTGGTGAGATTTTCTGGTGCGATGCCAAACTCCAAACTCACCCTCTGCATCACTGGTATCGGCGTGGTTGGTATGTTGATAAACTCTTCATGATCATCTCCTTCTACACCAGTTGAATCATCTGCCCCCTCTTCCTGTTGCAACACTATCAAGAACTTTGCTCGAGCTTTCTTCATGGGATGTGGCTGAACTGACAAAACAGGGGCAGGCCTACAACCATCTTTCTTGAGACAGCTGCGGGTGAACCGACGCTCCTTAGGCTGAACTACTGGTGTCTCTTTTTCCTGGAAGTTAACAAAGGCTACTATCAAAGCTGTCTATTTTGTTTTGTACTCCAGAAACGCCACAATTACACTCATTTGCTTGCTCTTTGGCATGTTCTTTCGTAGTAGTGAAATACATGTGCCGCTCGGAGGCGACCTTACAAGGAAGAAAACGAATCACAACTTCGTTGCCTACATACAAAAATAAATAACATCACGAAAGACAAAGAAATAAAAAATGGACAATGAAATGCTTTACTTATCATACTAGTTAAGACAACCCGGCACTTCACTTCAGTGAGTTGATTTTGTTCCTTGTCACTAGGTACAGGGAGTTATCTACTTTCTTCTAAGCAATGCAAGCAGGAAACATTATCTCTAAAGCTCTGAACTGGCATCCGAAGATAGGAGGAAATGGCAGTACTTGGCCTTGCGATATAAAAATCTAGAGCATGTGATATGGGCATGAGGGCCTATGTGGAGCCCAATTTCAGGACTCCACCAGCTTAATTATCTTATTTTATGTAATGGTAATATGTGGGCCAATTAGGGATTTTTAATAAATTAAGTGAGTCTTGGTTTGAGCCTGTCCAAACCAAGTTAGGGAGGCCCATAGTGGGGCGCCCCAGCCCAGCAAGGGCTGGCCGGCCACCTCTCCCTCGTATAAGGAGGTGGGGCGGCTAGGGTTTAGGATAGATAAGTTTAGACTAAAGTTTAGGGTTTACCCCATTGCGTGTGTTCACGTGTATCATCCCTTCGGGGGTACGGCGCTGCCGTTTATCTATTATATCCGCTGCGAAGGTTCTTGTGTTCATCAAGGATTGTCTAGCTCAAGGTTTGAGGCGTATCATTCATCGATCCGTTGCTTGCTGGATTCGTTCCCTCTTCTCCAGGCTGCGTTCATCGCATCGTTGGGAGATTCTATCTACCCGGGTTCTCGTTGTGAAAGATCGGGCAACACCTAGGAGGATTTGCTGGGCTCCCCTTATCATGTGGTATCAGTTTTCTGGGTTGCTCACAGCGAGGTTTTGTTGATCGATCGCATCTAGATCGGTTTGCATCGGACGAGTTTGGCTCTAGATCGGAGGAGATTGGCTCTCGGTCGAAGAAGGTTGAGTTGGAGGAAGTTTGGAGTTGATTGGGCGCAGTTTTTCCATCGTCTCGAGCAGTTTTTGCTGCCAGAATCGCGAATTTTCGAGTTTGGAATCGGGGACGAAGATGGACTTTCGGACACCATCCGGTGCCAGGCTCGGTCAACCGGCCCTACGACCGACCCGGCCGGCCCAGGTCCCGGTTGGACCGACCCCACCACCGGCCGGCCTGGCCAAAACCGGCTCTACAACCGGTGCCAACCGGAGAGATGTCCAGGGGGCTCCGCTCGTCCGCCCGGTCGGCCGCCGGGTCAGACCGGCTGCGGGACCAAACCAGCCGGCCACAGTCCTAGTCAAACCGGCCGCTGGGCCGGACCAACCGGCCACCAGGCTGGTCCAACCGGCTGCTGGGCCGGATCGGCCTATTCTCACTTCTGCGCACCCATCACTTCAGCAGTCTTCCGCGACGGTTTTGTTTCAAGGCGATGTTCTGGGCATTCGGTGTTCTCGTGGCACGAAGTCCAATGCTGTTTTTAATGATTATCTTGACATCATGAAGGGAGTAGAGCGTCAGACATACAACCTTCGTTGGTATATCCACCGTCTTGCGATAGTTGAGGAGTATCATGATTGGGAAAGGATCATGGAACTAGGTTTTGCTAGATGTCGCATATACAATAGGAAGTTCGATGGGTCTCATGCATTTGTTCTTGCTCAACGGCGTGTGGACGAGGAGTTAGACCATTATTGGCGTGATGCGGTTGACAGAGGTGAATTTGCTTATACTTGGGAGGACTACAAAACATTTCTTCGTGATGTTTTTCGTGTTACCGTATATGGAGGAGAGTGAGCAGCCGTCCGGAGTTGTGCATGCAATAAAGGAAGTGGGCAAGTGCATCGTTCCTATTCAGGAGGTTGTTCCACTACCAACAGTCACTGAGGGCGAGGTGATATCTTCAGAGGAGAAGGAACCTGACGCTGATACCAAGGGCACTACTGTGACTGTTGATGAGGATGTACCATTGAGCGGGCTTAATATGCAACTCAAGAAGGTACAAGATGATGCTTGCAAGGCAGTTGACAAGGTTCAGCGGTGGAGTTTGTTTCAGACTCAATGCATTATAAAGGGCAAGGCTTGCAAGTTGATGATTGATGGTGGTAGCTGTACTAATGGCATAAGCAAGGCGATGGTGGCAGCATTGGGGTTGTCTACATGGCGTCTTCCTGAACTTAAGCGTCTTGAGTGGTTGAATAGCTGTGGTATGCTGAAGATTACTCATAAGGTGCATGTGCCGTTTACAGTTGATGAGTATGTTGATGAGATAGAGTGCGATGTGTTACCATTGGAGGTGTGTGGATTGCTACTTGGGCATCCATGGCAGTATGATCGTAATGTGACACATGCTGGGAGAGCCAATACATATTCTTTTATGCATGGTGGCAAACAACGGACTTTGAAGCCTATGGGTGATGGTCATATCAAGTACGATGTGGCGTTAGTGGTGCGTAAGGAGAAGTTGCACAAGCCTAAAGTACATCATGAGGTGCATGATGTTCCGAGCATCGATGTTGGTGATGTTTCAGCCATGCCTGTAGATGACAAGCCAGTTCTTGTTGGTGACAAGCCAGATGAAGCTAATCCTATTGTTGATGAAGATGTGGCAGCATGTGCTACAGTTCCAGTTTGTGTTGATGCCAGTACACAGACTGATGATGGGTGTGCTGATGTTTCAGTGCATATGGCGCAGATGCGCGTGGGACGAGTGGGAGGCGAGCGCATCAGTGGAGACAGTGGGCAGCGGCACTACCGTGCTAGGAGTACTGCAGTCCAGTTTTCCGCGACACCGCGGATGCATCGAGGCAAGGATGGACGTGTGCGACATTTATGTGGTCCAGGCATTACACATCTTGTGCAGGGCCATGTTCAGCAACATAGGGGTCCATCAAAACCTCGCAAGAAGAAGGTATTGGCGCCGAAGTCCAAGCTCATGTGGAGAAGAAAGGAGGCGCCAACTGCTGTATCAAGTCAAGAAGGCCGCGAGGGAGGATGTGGTGTGGAAGGCAAGCAAGACTTGAGGACGAAGAGGACGTGTGATGTTCATATCACGTCACATTTTTCAGAAGACCCTCATGCGTTGGGGACAACGCTTGTTGAAGGGGGGAGGATGATATGGGCATGAGGGCCTATGTGGAGCCCAATTTCAGGACTCCACCAGCTTAATTATCTTAGTTTATATAATGGTCATATGTGGCCAATTAGGGATTTTTAATAAATTGAGTCAGTCTTGGTTTGGGCCTGTCCAAACCAAGTTAGGGAGGCCCATAGTGGGGCGCCCCAACCCAACAAGGGCTGGCCGGCCACCTCTCCCTCATATAAGGAGGTGGGGCGGCTAGGGTTTAGGATGTTTAGGGTTTACCCCATTGCGTGTGTTCACGTGTATCATCTCTCCGGGGGTACGGCGCTGCCGTTTATCTATTATATCCGCTGCGAAGGTTCTTGTGTTCATCAAGAACTAGCAGGGTGACCCGCACATTTGTGCGGCTAGATTTGGTATTGTTTTCTTTGCCGGCTGCATCGTGGTAAGTAACATTCAGTTAAATTATGCCCAAACTTTTTAAGTTCAGTAAGAAAATTTTTATTTATATAAATATGTATGGCAGCACGCATTGGGACCTACATTAACATGCCTCCGCCAAATACTCTAAATGTGAGAAATATTAATAAATACTTGTGGGCAATATATTTAACGAGAAATGTTAAATCCTATTGAGTAGTTGTAACATGCTCTTAGAAAGGGCATATCCTCTATAACGTAGTCTGCGCAAGCAAAATTTCATATTTAGACAATTGATTAACTGAAGTTAATACACTGAACTATTATATAATTTTATCTCAGCTACAATACATAGACCACGTACAAAAACAAAGCAACAATATCTACAATATGCATGTGTCACAGCTGCCTTGTATCGATCTAGTTCTAGTATGTTAGTAAATCATTCGCAAAAAAAACATGTTAGTAAATCAATCTTATTTGACCTCTGCCAAATTTTCCCGTGGATGTCTTGCCAGTTGGCAAGCTGATTGAAAAAAGTTATTTTTCTCCTACGTTTTGAGGTACCAACAAATAATGCAAATGTCTGTTGTTGGAAACCATGAAATCCATGTCTAGGAAAAAAACATCATTGTTGTTTCTATTTGCTACATGTTCATGGCAGCAACCTGTCAGCGGTGGGGATTAATCCCCCGTCATTCTCGAAAAAAAAGGCAGCAACCTGGTGTAGATGAACTTTTGCTTGTCTCCAGTAGCTCACAATGCTTTGCTTGACTTCTTGCCGCGGGATCTATCATCACAAAAACTGAACTCGGTTTGGGAGTCGTTGCAGAGTAGTAGTATCTGAATCTCATCAACATCGCTCCTCCGCCTAAAGCAGCGCCGGTGGCGATCCTTCCTTGCCAACTTTGAGCTAATCCTGTTCAGACCTTGAGCCGTTGCAATTGAGTAGATATAAACTCCGACGAACTACACATCAATCGATCACGTAGTTGTGTGGGCTCTGGAGTTGAGAGCGTGCGCGCGGTTGAGATACTGACCGCCTGATCCCGTATTTGGAGTCGTCGGCTTCGAAGTTCAAAGATAAAATAAATTGAGCGATAAATTTCTTTTGTCTTTACATCATATGCAACCATGGTTAGCGTGAATATTTTCGATGCCACGGGCATGCCCGCTTACTCTCTCATCTATGAGATTCATCTATGGCCTCACCTACTTCTTTATTACCTTCGTAGATCTTCTAGACGCATTATGAAGGTTCCAAACAACACATTGTTGAAGAAGAGAACATATCCTGTTTGATTGTTTTTGATGAGTTGAGCAGTTTGTCAAAATATTATCTTGCATATCCGGGTTGCCATGGATCCTAACCCTCTCCAGCTGACGCTTCTCGCTAGACTGATAAAGCTTGCCGTAGAAATATTGAATTGTGATGTAAACTTCAATACGTGCTTCTGCCATTGTTGGAAAGCCACGGTACAATACACGTAGTGATCGCTTCATTGACTGCTTCTCTTGCCGGATGCGTCGATGTACATAACCAATCAGGGTCAATTAATCCCATGGCAGCTACCTAGCTATATACCGGTGATGATTGATCCCCGTACATCAATCTAAACTGTAAATTGGAAACATCACTTTTATTCTAAATTGGGAACATTACTTTAATTATTATACCCTGCAGATACATATCAAACATCTCTGCTTATGCAACATTAGAAAACGAACCTGGAGAAATTTCATCAGCTGACGGCCTCCTCTAAATTACCTGCCGCGAGCGTAGGACGTACGGGAAATCGCTGCTCTCCATCCCGTTGGCCTGTTGACAGCCTTTCTGATATGTGTTCTCCTTTCGATCTGTTGGACGGTTTGACGTTGCCGGTGCGTTCTGATTTCGCCGGTCCATATTGACTGCGCGAACCATGCGGATCATGGTTTCGTCTCTTCTGTTCGAGCTCTCCATTGATGAATCATTGTCGTGCAAGACCTCCAAACTTGTTAGCTGTTACGGCTGTCAATGGTTTGATCGATCTACGCCAAGCAACACAAATCAACGATGCAGATTGTCATTGGGAATTTGCTTGTAGACGTGGGGGAGAAGAGAAAGAGCTGCCGTTGAGATTTATATGGCCGGACGCGAGGGATTTAATCTTGATCGGAGTGGTTGATTAGATTTAAATGGAGCTCTTTGTATATTTTTTGTTCGTTGTTGGTTGTAGATGCGGGGAGAAGGACATTTAGGAAGTTAATCTTGACCGTTGTTCTTGATTTCTTTTAGTCTAGCTAATCTATATCGTTGGTTGTTTGTTGTTTTAATAATATAATAGATAGAAGATTGTCTAGCTCAAGGTTTGAGGCGTATCGTTCATCGGTCCGTTGCTTGCTGGATTCGTTCCCTCTTCTCCAGACTGCGTTCATCGCATCGTTGGGAGATTCTATCTACCCAGGTTCTGGCTGTGAAAGATCGGGCAACACAGCGGGGTCGTCCTCTGTTCAGGTCACGTTCTCTGTTCAGGTCACGTCCTCTGTTCAGGTCACGTTCTCTGTTCAGGTCACGTTCTCTATCTACCCGGTTTAGGTTGGGCTTGTCAGCGGGGCCGTCCTTTGTTCAGGCCACGTTCGGGCCCGATTTGTAAGCCAAAGGTCGGGCCAGGCTAGGCTCAGATCTAGGAATTTAGGGTCGGGTTTTTTAGGCCCGGCCCGAAATCCGGCCCGGCTCGGCCCGACGAATACCCTTGTGTAACTCTCATGGTCATGAATGGGCGGTGCATGGTCGCGTAGATCGACGGAAAGGGCGATTGCGGGAGTTGGCCGGGGGCAGTGAAAAGTTGGCTTTATTAGCCGGTCTAGTTCGTGTTGGTCTTTTTCACGCTCTTTTTCCCCTCTTCCTTTTTGTCTGAGCTCGTATTTGTGATGATGCATCATTGCATCCGCATGTGCATCCTGGGCACGTCAGGTGCTAGAAAGTTTCCATTCAACGGAGGGACGGATTTTTTTTTTCTAGATGCACCACTAGCAAGAAAAGGTCATTTCTTTTTTTTTCTTCAATATAGAAGCTTGGTGCAAGTCTAAGTCGGGAGTTACTGATCAAATGATAGGCGAGCGCTGTCACTTCGTGATGTTTGAATTTCTGTCTAATATAGGACCAGCCTATTTATTCAGTTCATGACTTCTTTTAAGAAAAATCCAACTAGCACATTCATGTATGTTAAGAGGTGGGACAAAAGCTTAATCTAACCTTGCTACTTTAGATAGAGTTAGACCTCTTTATAAGAAGATGCTCCTTCACACACGCTCCTCCTCCACCGCGCTTGTCTCGTCACGACGCGTGTGCGCTGTGGTTTGCGGGAATGGCTCAAGCTGATACATTTTCTCCTTTTTATCACGCATCCTATCTCTAGAATCTTATCTAGAATTCATAGTATTGCACTACATCTTAGATGGCATATCTAATTTGTTTTCTTTGCTTGTAGCCATGTTTTATCTGTTGTCATTTTTTGGTTAATTTATGTGGAAAATTGTTTACATTTCCAACACGTGATGGGGTAATTTTTGCAAATCTCCGAGGTTTTTCACGAGTGGTGATCGAAGTGGAATGCTTGGCGGTGGTGAATCTCTAAGACTCGCGGCAGTTTATCGCTCAATAATAGCACCAATTTTGTAAATTTTTTGAAGGGCTAGCTTCGTGGTCCAATGAGTTTTGTATTCAACATGTAATAAGAGCAGCTACCACACTCCCGCTAACCTCTGCACAAAGCTTGCTTGCACTGTGGAGGAGACGAGCTATTCCTGCTGATAGTGAGAAGCTTATGAACAAAAATAGCGTAAAGTTTTCATGCAAAACTAAAATAAAATAGTTTACACATCTTTGACCACCAGTGCGGCAATGCACTACGCCACTACTCGGCGGACGTGAGACGGATCACGTCGTGGATGCGGATTGGAAATGACGACGGCATGCACCACCGAGTTTCTTTTTCCCCATTCACTTCATCCACCACCGGGTGAATGGGTCCCGCGTGCGCTTGATATCATCACCACGCCATTATGACGTGAGTACCACTCGTCTTTCTTGCTCCTCGGTCGCGGAACAAAATTTGCATTCCTAGAAAGCATCCTCGCCTTTCCTCGGCCAGAAAAGGGAGGAAACATGAAAAATGATGAACGTAGGGCGTGTACCTAGCTAGCCTTTTGTTTGTTTTCTTCATTTTACAAGATTTACTTGAGCCCTGCACCGGCTAGCTAGGCTGGCCGCGGTGCTGCAATCATAATACCGATAAGTCTCATCATTGCATTCCTTGAGGCAGGGGGTTTGCTACTACTTTAAGTGCCTTTTTAGATCTTTCTCAAGTAATTTACTACCTCCATTTCAAGGAATAAGGCGCCCTCGTTTTACGAGCTTTTTGTTTGACCAACAATTACTTTAAATAGATAAAGATTGTTTCTATGAAATTAATATTATTAAAAAGGGTTTTTCAATACGAATCCAACGATACTAATTACATATAATATTATAAAGATTTTGTTGCCCAATTTTTATAGTCAAAGTTTGTCTTGAAATACGCGTGCGCCTTATTCTTTGAAACGGAGGTAGTACTTAAGAGCTTGTTTGACGCTCCTGCTTGCTTGGGCCACTCTCCTTGACAGGGTTGAGAAAACGCAGGATCATCAGAAACATGGAAAATCAGACATGACTGCAAGCACAACAAACGGCTGAAAAGCACAGAAAACTATTGGAATAGTCATTCGGATTAAACATAAAAAACACAAATGAAAGTGTTTCAATCCTAGGGGAACGAGTGTATAATAAAGTGATGTTTTAGCATTGCACTATTACACATGCACTAGCTGCTCCACGGTGAGTGCCTCGGGACGATCTTGTCGACGACACCCAAGTGCATAGGGTTATCGATTGAAGAGGGAACTTGAACTTGCACGGAGCGGCTCCAGGGACATTGGCAGAGGCGACGGTCGGTGGGGTCGGAACAACTTCCTTCATGGTCGTGGCCGTGGGGGAACGCTTCCCAGAAGGAACATGCGACGGGTGCGTACGAGGACTAGCACGCAAGAGAGCAACAGCAGCACATGACAACGATGACAGGGCTGCGGCTGATCACTACAAAATTAAATGTAGGAATGCAGTCCATAGCACAATTATGGTGGTGCATTCCTCTAATGCAAAGGGTTCCATGGGATTTTTTTATACGGAGGGTGAGATCCTGGCTTCTACATCAAAAGATGCATACGAATCGCAACAAATTCATATGAAAACGTAGGAAAACGGTCCATATGAGTCTTGGTGGTGCATTCTTTTGATGCAAATGGTTTAGTAGGGAAAAAGTTGATGGATTGAAATCCAACTAATTCTCTAGAAAGTCCTTCAATACAAATAAACCCTTACAGAGGGGGCATACGCTCGATGTTTCACTTGTAATATGCAAGAGAGGCGAGAGGCGAGCACAACCATCACAACTCAATTCAACAGTGTGTGAACTCCCCCCTTTTATATGAAAAGCCAATAATCTTGCCGGTTGCTCAAAAGTACAAAACAAAAAATGACAGCTTAATTACGGAAACAATTAGTTAGAATTAGTGTAGGAGGATTATAAGTTCCCTCAAGTCAGTGTAAGACGTGCAAATGTTTGCCCAGACTAGTGGTGCTGATAATTCTTGCTAAATGAGTGCCGAACAATTCCTTAGTGTATAGCAAGCTTAATCCATACTACCTCCGTTTCAAGAGATAAGTCACCCTCGTTTTACGTGCTTTTTGTTTGACCAAGAATTACTTCAAATAGATAAACATTGTTTATATAAAATTAATATCACTAAAAATTTCTTTCCAATACGAATCCAACGATACTAATTACATATAATATAATCAAGATTTTATTGCTCAATTTTTATGGTTAAAGTTTGTCTTGGAATACGCGTGTGACTTATTCTTTGAAACGGAGGTAGTATTGGACAAACAAGAAGGCCATCCGCATATGAATGTTTTGTGCGCTGGTTAGTTAAGTCATGGTCGGTTCAGAATGTATGTCGTTGTGCACTATGGTATATTAGATGAGATTCCAATTTATATGTCAACTACTACTAAATGCGACTTTGGCCCTCTGGCAGTTATGTATTTACATTTGTTGAACTATAAAGATCTCTATTTGTTGAAGTGCCTTAGTGGAAAGCATCGGTAGAAGGCCTTCAAACGCTTCAGATCGGTCGATGCAGAACTTGGGCTATGTTCCCCGTTTCGAATAAAAGAATAAACTCCCACGTAATTCAAGCTTACGGGTTGTTCCTATTCTAGCAGACTGAGACGTTTGCACTGAATCAAAGTTTTCACCACATAAATTGCAGTGCAAACTTCAAAACTTCCAATATCAGCCTCAAGGTAACGCTAATGTACTTCCTGAAAAAAATCTTCTTGAAAGGAACATATTATTATTACTTGTTAGCTGCCGATACAAGATAATGGTAACGTACTTCTTGAAAGCAACCGTTCATGATAGTGTGATTATCACGCTTGACAATGCTATTACTAACAAGTTGATTTAAGAAAATTAATAATGTCAACTATAAATGGGTTGACATTTTGTAAAGAAATTTTAGCCAAAACTCCAATTAAAACAGGTCAAACTGTGGTAGAAAAGAATCCACATCATTGCATGTATTGTATAGCTAGCTTTATAGTAAAAAACAGTAATATATGATGATGGACTATATTTTTTTGATATAGTAATGTATGACGTTCTGTGTAATGCCGGGTCAGAATGTGCTGGTTAATTAGTAGTACATGGACCCGGCGCTCTGCCGCACCTTCCCTGTATAGCAGCGTTTACCTTTTGTGGTGTAGCTGTTATTTTGTGTACATGGTTGCTGGCTCGCTGAGTTTTAAACGTAGGTACAACAAGATGGGGCTATCTAGTGGTTTTTTTGGATAAAGAGAATATACTGAGATCGATAGATACCAATTACACTCAGCCTCTGCGATAACTCAACACCCTAATGGTAGTAAGGATGCACACAACAACAAAAACTAAGAAAGTGATTAACTATAGGAGCAAAATACAGGCGACAACAACGATCAGTTTGTTGGCAAACAAAAGTGGATCGTGCCCGGTACACATGGCTGGAAACCTAATGATTCTAGGTTAGTGCTTTTTGAATATTTGTACATTTTCCATACAGTTGTGTGGAGAGGAAGCTGAAGATTCAGAGTGGCGATGTTGTTGTCGCCCAAAATTAGTCGTGCCCTATCGTAGGCGGTCGATCTAGAGCTAAGCGTCAACTTCTATTAAAAGCCTATATTTACTTGCAAGAGGTGTCACTAGTACAAACTTGCTACTTAGAGACGGCCCCTCGAATCGGTTTGTTCCAAGTTTTAAAAAAATCTACCTCTGCTTAAGGACCTTAGCGGTCGAGCTAAGACTCTTAGAGCTGGTTCATAACCGCTGCCGCCTCTAAACATTGTCGGCCCAGAGTCGGTTATGATAGGAAACCGGATCGAAGATATCCCTTCAGCGGTTATGAATTATGACATCTTCAAAGAGTCAATGTACTCATACAACCGTGAATATGAACCATCACTTTGAGGAAAATCTGAAAATAGGTACACCCACCAGTTCGAGCTGACGGAAGTAAGGTAACCACATGTAGTTCTTACTCTGGATTTTCTCTGGATTTCTCCAATCATCCGTAGATTCTTCATACACGGAAGTAGATTGTGCTTCTACATTTCATTCTATCTAGTTTTTTTCCCAGATTGATGTGATATTTATTCCTCTGGATTTTCCCCATTTCGTTAAGGGTTTCTCTAGTTCGTACGTGTTTGAATAGATTTTCCTTTCAATCTTCTTTTGATTCGTCGTTTCTTTCTTGTATTTAAGTGATGAGATCTATCGTGCCTGCAAGCAGCCACAAGCGAACTATCACCGGTAAAAGAGGAAGGCAGATTCATTCAACATCTCCATGAACCACACAGACTTCAAGAACGTCGTGGTAAGTAACTTGATCATAACTAATGCTCCAAGTTTCACTAGTATCTGCGATGTATGCCTTATTTATTCTAGTAACTTAGCTTAATCTAGTGCATCTAGTTGATGAACCCTGGTTGCTCGATTTAGTGGCTCTGCTCATCAGTTTGGGCCAGGTGTTACTGAAGTTATTCTTCAATTCAACATGCTATGTATTTTAGTTTATTTAACTCATTGTTATGCTCCAAATGCTTATTATACCCTCATTGATTACTTGCTAAGCTTTCGTGCTTTATCTGGTAAGCATAGATGTTATTTGGCATCTCTCCAGTGATCAGATATGGTGTGCTTAAGTACGCTGAGCTCTTATGTCGGTGGTATTGTTATTATTAGGTGTAAATCATTTTATGTGATATTAGCAACTTAATGATGCCTCTAAATAATTAGTTTTGTCTATCCGTGTTGATAAAACTAGATGATTTCATTTTGCTGGGAGAGCATAAAATTTTGATAAACATTTGTCTACCATAAAAATTGAATCGTTAACGATTGCAATTTAGATATATGGGGGAAGTTTTCATGAGTTAGATTTTGAATATCAACTTAGAAAATGAATTCAACCAATGTCCACATATAAGTATATTGAAGTTATATGATGGAGAAAATTGACCAACAATGAAAAAAGGTAACCAAATTGTGTTCATATTTGATCTTTCGAAGTCAGACAAATTCATTCATTGGTCATCTATTTTACATCTCTATAATGGAACACATGTAATTCATTCATCACTAGATCATCAATTATCCTTCAGGAAAGTTCATGGAAAGGAAGAAAAGAGAGAGACGCAATAATTTTGTCCAACTCAGCTGGCGATGTAAACTTGTAGTTCTAAAATCCAGCGCAATATGCACTCATTCGTTTTCTTGTTGGATTTCTACCGTTGGCCAAAAATCCTTCGTTGCTTGGCTCTAACGTTGTTTAGACCTTGCAAGCTTGACCAATATGCAACCAAAGGCATAAGTAAGTCTCCAATAGTATATTGTGTAACATCATACACAGATGATTCTAATCTACACCAAACCAAATGAGTAGAGGCTAGAGCTGAATAATTAGTTCTTGCTATAACGTTATCTCATTCAAATCATGATAATAAAGCTACTTTTTAGAAATATAAAACCTTGCTAAGCATAAACTATGGAGCCAAAAACAGAAGCTAGTACTGAGAAAAAAATATTAGAATGTTCAGATGATTGTACTAGTGATATAAAGGAGACGACCTGGCACTAGTGGAGAAGAGGCCTCTGGTCCCAAGCAAATGACTCAGTGCAGAACCAAACCGGGACCAATGGGGGCATTGGTCCCGGTTCGTTTTGCCCAGGGCGAGAGCTCAGAGCTGTGTAGTGGCCCCCCGGTTTGTACTAAAAACCGGGACTAAAGGGTCGCGCCAGCGCGCCAGGCCGTGTCGGGCGTGGGAAACCTTTAGTCGGTTTGTATTACAAACCGGGTCCAAAAGCTGGACCCGGTTTGTATTACAAACCGGGACAAAGTCCCCAATCTGGCTATATGATCTTGCCCCTGCCCAAGTGTGAGCCACACTTGGCCATTTTTTCACTTTCTTCACAAGAGGGTGTATTGCTCTCCTCTCTTCTTCACATGCACAAGAGGTGTTCGATGAAATGCTTAAGAGGATTTGCCACTTGAGTTTACACATATCAAGCCACACTTAACTTGCTTTTTTCTTCTTCATCAAGGTTAACAACTTTATCCTTTTCATCTGTAATTGATAAAATGCATGTGTATATATACATCATGATTTTCTGTAATGGTTTTTGATAATCTTAATTATATCATGCAGATGAATTGGCAATGGATGTACATTGACCGACGGTTTGACGAGTTCACTTCGGGCCTGGAGAATTTCATCGCCGTGGCTGAGGCAAACAAACATGGTGGCTTCATATATTGTCCATGTGTCGACTGCAAGAATATCGTAAATTACGCTCACTCGAGTGTCATTCACAGCCACCTTCTGCGGGAAGGTTTCATGCCCAGCTACTATTGTTGGACCAAGCACGGAGAAAGAGGGGTTATGATGGAAGACAATGAAGAAGAGGAAGAGGATGATGACGGTTATCCCAATTTCCCTGAATACGATGATACTGCAGAAGGCAATGAAGACAATGAAGTAGAAGATCAAGAGGCACCAGATGAGCCTGCTGATGATGATCTTGGTCGGGCCATTGCTGATGCAAGGAGAGAATGTGAAACTGAAAAGGAAAGGTTGGCCTTCGACAAGATGATAGAAGATCACAACAAATTGTTATACCCAACTTGCGAAGATGGCCATAAAAAGCTAGGCAGCACACTGGAATTGTTGCAATGGAAGGCAGGAAGGTGTCACTGACTTAGGATTTGGAAAGTTGCTGACAATAATTAAGAGGAAGCTTCAAGGGGTAACGAATTGCCCGCCAGTACGTACGAAGCGAAGAAGATTGTCTGCCCTCTAGGATTAGATGTGCAAAAGATACATGCATGCATTAATGACTGCATCCTCTACCGCGGTGAGTACGAGAATTTGGATGCATGTCCGGTGTGCACTGCATTGCGGTATAAGATCAGACGAGATGACCCTGGTGATGTTGAGGGCGAGCGCCCAGGAAGAGGGTTCCTGCCAAGGTTATGTGGTATGCTCCTATAATACCACGGCTGAAACGCTTGTTCAGAAATAAAGAGCATGCTAGGTTGTTGCGATGGCACAAAGAAGACCGTAAGAAAGACGTGATGTTGAGGCACCCTGCTGATGGCTCCCAATGGAGAAAAATCGATAGAGAGTTCTGATACGTCTCCAACGTATCGATAATTTCTTATGTTCCATGCTACTTTATTGATGATACCTACATGTTTCATGCACATTATATGTCATATTTATGCATTTTCTGGAACTAACCTATTAACAAGATGCCGAAGAGCCAGTTGCTGTTTCTGCTGTTTTTGGTTTCAGAAATCCTAGTAAAGAAATATTCTCGGAATTGGACGAAACTTTCGCCCAGGGTCCTATTTTTGCACGAAGCTTCCAGAAGACCGAAGACCTAACGAAGTGGGGCCACGAGCCCGCCAGGAGGGAGGCCGGCGCGGCCCAGGCCCTGGCCGCGCCGACCTGCCCCCTGGGCCCCTCGTGTGGCCCCGCGTTGACCCTCGCCTACTTAAAGCTTCGTCGCGAAACCCCCACCGAGAGCCACGATACGGAAAACCTTACAGAGACGCCGCCGCCGCGAATCCCATCTCGGGGATGGAGATCGCCTCCGGCACCCTGCCGGAGAGGGGATCATCCCGGAGGACTCTACACCGCCATGGTCGCCTCCGGAGTGATGAGTGAGTAGTTCACCCCTGGACCATGGGTCCATAGCAGTAGCTAGATGGTCGTCTTCTCCTTGTTGTGCTTCATTGTTGGATCTTGTGAGCTGCCTAACATGATCAAGATCATCTATATGTAATTCTATATGTTGTGTTTGTCGGGATCCGATGGATAGAGAGTACTATGATTATGGTGATTATCAATCTATTGTTCATGTGTTGTTTATGATCTTGCATGCTCTCCGTTATTAGTAGAGGCTCTGGCCAAGTTTTTACTCTTAACTCCAAGAGGGAGTATTTATGCTCGATAGTGGGTTCATGCCTCCATTGAATCTGGGACAGTGACAGAAAGTTCTAAGGTTGTGGATGTGCTGTTGCCACTAGGGATAAAACATTGATGCTATGTCTAAGGATGTAGTTGTTGATTACATTACGCACCATACTTAATGCAATTGTCTGTTGCTTTGCAACTTAATACTGGAGGGTTCGGATGATAACCTGAAGGTGGACTTTTTAGGCATAGATGCGGTTGGATGGCGGTCTATGTACTTTGTCGTAATGCCCAATTAAATCTCACTATATTTATCATATCATGTATATGCATTGTTATGCCTTTCTCTATTTGTCAATTGCCCCGTAATTTGTTCACCCAACATGCTTTTATCTTATGGGAGAGACACCTCTAGTGAACTGTGGACCCCGGTCCTATTCTTTACATAGCATACAATCTACTACAATTGTGTTTACTGTTTTCTTTGCAAACATCTTCCACTCGATACGTTTAATCCTTTGTTACAGCAAGCCGGTGAGATTTACAACCTCACTGTTTCGTTGGGACAAAGTACTTGGGTTGTGTTGTGCAGGTTCCGCGTTGGCGCCGGAATCCCTGGTGTTGCGCCGCATCACATTTCGCGACCATCAACCTTCAACGTGCTTCTTGGCTCCTACTGGTTCGATTAAACCTTGGTTTCATACTGAGGAAACTTGCTTCTATACGCATCATACCTTCCACTTGGGGTTCCCAACGGACGTGTGCATCTACGCGTATCAAGCTAAATTTCTGGCGCCGTTGCCGGGAGATCAAGACACGCTGCAAGGGGAGTCTCCACTTCTCAATCTCTTTACTTTGTTTTTGTCTTGCATTATTTTATTTACTACTTTGTTTGCTGCACTAAATCAAAACACAAAAAAATTAGTTGCTAGTTTTACTTTATTTACTGTCTTGCTCTCTATATCGAAAACACAAAAAAATTAGTTACTTGCATTTACTTTATCTAGTTTGTTTTATTTACTGTTGCTAAAATGGCCAACCATGAAAATACTAAATTGTGTGACTTCACAAATGCAAATAATAATGATTTCCTATGCACACCTATTGCTCCACCTGCTACTACAGCAGAATTCTTTGAAATTAAACCTGCTTTACTGAATTTGGTTATGAGAGAACAATTTTCTGGTGCTAGTTCTGATGATGCTGCTGCCCATCTCAATAATTTTGTTGAACTTTGTGAAATGCAAAAGTATAAAGATGTAGATGGTGATATTATTAAATTGAAAGTGTTTCCTTTCTCATTAAGAGGAAGAGCTAAAGATTGGTTGCTATCTTTGCCTAAGAATAGTATTGATTCATGGACTAAATGCAAGGATGCTTTTATTGGTAGATATTATCCTCCCGCTAAAATTATATCTTTGAGAAGTAGCATAATGAATTTTAAACAATTAGATACTGAACATGTTGCTCAAGCTTGGGAGAGAATGAAAACTTTGGTAAAGAATTGCCCAACCCATGGACTGACTACTTGGATGATCATCCAAACCTTCTATGCAGGACTAAATTTTTCTTCGCGGAATTTATTGGATTCAGCTGCTGGAGGTACCTTTATGTCCATCACATTGGGGGCGGCTACAAAACTTCTTGATGATATGATGATAAATTACTCTGAATGGCACACGGAAAGAGCTCCACAAGGTAAGAAGGTAAATTCTGTTGAAGAAACCTCTTCCTTGAGTGATAAGATTGATGTGATTATGTCTATGCTTGTGAATGGTAGATCTAATGTAGATCCAAATAATGTTCCTTTAGCTTCATTGGTTGCTCAAGAAGAAAATGTTGATGTGAATTTCATTAAAAATAATAATTTCAACAACAATGCTTATAGGAACAACTCTGGTAATAACTATAGGCCATATCCTTCTGCTAATGGTAATGGTTATGGTAATTCTTATGGGAATTCTTACAACAATAATAGGAATGTACCCTCTGGTCTTGAAGCCATGCTTAAAGAATTTATTAGTACACAAACTGCTTTTAACAAATCTGTTGAGGAAAAGCTTGATAAAATTGATACTATTGCTTCTAGAGTTGATAGACTTGCCTCTGATGTTAATCTTTTAAAGTTGAGAGTTATGCCTAATAATGATATTGATAATAAGATTACTACTACAGCAAATGCCATCCAAGTTAGAATTAATGAGAATATAAGATTAATGGCTGAACTGCGTGCTAGGTGGGATAGAGAAGAAAATGAAAAACTAGCTAAAGAGAATAATGTAGCTAAAGTTTGGACTATTACCACCACTAGTAATGCTAATTCTTCACATGTTGCTGCACCTCCTACTATCAATGGTAAAATAATTGGTGTTGGCAATGTTTCTACTCCTAGTGCAAAGTGTACAAAACTGCCTGAAAGTGCTAAAACTGCTGAAACTGCTTGTGATAAAACTGCTGAAATTTTTTCCAACCTTGGGAACAATGATCCCATTGCTGTAGCTCATAATGATTTAGATTTTGATGATTGCCACATCTCTGAAGTTATAAAGTTCTTACAAAAACTTGCTAAAAGTCCTAATGCTAGTGCTATAAATTTAGCCTTTACAAAACATATTACAAATGCTCTCATAAAAGCTAGAGAAGAGAAACTAAAACTTGAAACTTCTATTCCTAGAAAGTTAGAGGATGGTTGGGAGCCCATCATTAAAATGAAATTCAATGACTTTGAATGTAATGCCTTATGTGATCTTGGTGCAAGTATTTCTGTTATGCCCAAAAAGATTTATGATATGCTTGACTTGCCACCATTGAAGAATTGTTATTTGGATGTTAATCTTGCCGATAATGTTAAAAAGAAACCTTTGGGGAGGATTGATAATGTGCACATTACGGTTAACAATAACCTTGTCCCCGTTGATTTTGTTGTCTTGGATATCGAATGCAATGCATCTTGTCCAATTGTGTTGGGAAGACCTTTTCTTCGAACCGTTGGTGCTGTTATTGATATGAGGGAAGGTAATATTAAATATCAATTTCTCTCAAGAAAGGTATGGAACACTTCCCTAGAAAGAGAATGAAGTTGCCTTTTCATTCTATTATTAGAACAAGCTATGATGTTGATGCTTCTACTCTCGATGTTACTTGATTTGCACTGCGCCTAGCTGAAAGGCGTTAAAGAAAAGCGCTTATGGGAGACAACCCATGTTTTTACCTACAGCAATTTTTTATTTTGTTGAGTCTTGGAAGTTGTTTACTACTGTAGCAACCTCTCCTTATCATGTTTTTGTGCCAAGTAAAGTTTCTATGTCAAAGTTGATGTTATATTTGGGATCGCTGCGCAGAAACAGCATTGCTGTCTGTCACGAATCTGGGCAAAATTCTCTGTAGAAAATTCGAAAAAATCTGCCAATTTACGAGCGTGATCCTCAGATATGTACGCAACTTTCATTAGTTTTGAGTTTTTCCATTTGAGCAAGTCTGGTGCCATTTCTAAATTCGTCTTTACGGACTGTTCTGTTTTTGACAGATTCTGCCTTTTATTTCGCATTGCCTCTTTTGCTATGTTGGATTTATTTCTTTGATCCACTAATGTCCAGTAGCATTATGCAATGTCCAGAAGTGAAAATAATGATTGTGTCACCTCTGAATGAGTGAATTATTAATTGTGCACTAACCCTCTAATGAGTTTGCTTGAAGTTTGGTGTGAAGGAAGTTTTCAAGGGTCAAGAGAGGAGAATGATATACTATGATCAAGAGGAGTGAAAGCTCTAAGCTTGGGGATGCCCCCGTGGTTCACCCCTGCATATTTTAAGAAGACTCAAGCGTCTAAGCTTGGGGATGCCTAAGGCATCCCCTTCTTCATCGACAACATCATCAGGTTCCTCCCCTGAAACTATATTTTTATTCAATCACATCTTGTGTTCTTTACTTGGAGCGTCGTTTTGTTTTCGTTTTTGTTTTTGTTTGAATAAGATGGATCCTAGCATTCACCTTGTGGGAGAGAGACACGCTCCGCTGTTGCATATGGACACATGTGTCCTTAGGCTTTACTCATAATGTTCAAGGCGAAGTTTCTTCTTCGTTAATTTGTTATATGGTTGGAATTGGAAAATGCTACATGTAGTAATTCTAAAATGTCTTGGATAATGTGATACTTGGCAATTGTTGTGCTCATGTTTAAGCTCTTGCATCATATACTTTGCACCCATTAATGAAGAAATACATAGAGCTTGCTAAAATTTGATTTGCATATTTGGTTTCTCTAAGGTCTAGATAATATCTAGTATTGAGTTTTGAACAACAAGGAAGACAGTGTAGAGTCTTATAATGTTTACAATATGTCTTTTATGTGAGTTTTGCTGCACTTGTTCATCCTTGAGTTTGCTTCAAATAACCTTGCTAGCCTAAACCTTGTATCGAGAGGGAATACTTCTCATGCATCCAAAATCCTTGAGCCAACTACTATGCCATTTGTGTCCACCATACCTACCTACTACATGGTATTTCTCCGCCATTCCAAAGTAAATTGCTTGAGTGCTACCTTTAAAATTCCATCATTCACCTTTGCAATATATAGCTCATGGGACAAAATAGCCTTAAAAACTATCGTAGTATTGAATATGTACTTATGCACTTTATATTTTATTAAGTTGCTTGTTGTGCGATAACCATGCTTCTGGGGAACGCCATCAACTATTGTTGAATATCATGTGAGTTGCTATGCATGTCCGTCTTGTCTGAAGGTCTATCATTTTAGTGGTTGGAGCATGCAAAATTGTTAGAGAAGAACATTGGGCCGCTAACTAAAGCCATGAATCATGGTTGAAGTTTCAGTTTTGGACATATATCCTCAATCTCATATGAGAACAATAATCATTGCTACATGCTTATGCATTTAAGAGGAGTCCATTATCTGTTGTCCATGTTGTCCCGGTATGGATGTCTAAGTTGAGAATAATCAAAAGCGAGAAATCCGAAATGCGAGCATTCTCCTTAGACCTTTGTACAGGCGGCATGGAGGTACCCCTTTGTGACACTTGGTTGAAACATGGCATGCGAAGACCCGGTAGTCCAAGTTAAGTAGGACGAGGTGCGGGCACTATTAGTATACTATGCGTGAGGCTTGCAACTTGTAAAATATAATTTTCATAACTCATATGCTTTATTACTACCGTTGACAAAATTGTTTCATGTTTTCAAAATAAAAGCTCTAGCACAAATACAGCAATCGATGCTTTCCTCTTTGAAGGACCATTCTTTTACTTTTATTGTTGAGTCAGTTTACCTATCTCCTTCCACCTTAAGAAGCAAACACTTGTGTGAACTGTGCATTGATTCCTGCATACTTGCATATTGCACTTGTTATATTACTTTATGTTGACAATATCCATGAGATATACATGTTACAAGTTGAAAGCAACCGCTGAAACTTAATCTTCCTATGTGTTGCTTCAACACCTTTACTTTGATTTATTGCTTTATGAGTTAACTCTTATGCAAGACTTATTGATGCTTGTCTTGAAGTACTATTCATGAAAAGTCTTTGCTTTATGATTCAGTTGTTTACTCATGTCATTACCTTTGCTTTGATCGCTGCATTCATTACATATGTTTACAAATAGTATGATCAAGATTATGATGGCATGTCACTTCAGAAATTATCTTTGTTATCGTTTTACCTGCTCGGGACGAGCAGAACTAAGCGATGCTGATACGTCTCCAACGTATCGATAATTTCTTATGTTCCATGCTACTTTATTGATGATACCTACATGTTTCATGCACATTATATGTCATATTTATGCATTTTCTGGAACTAACCTATTAACAAGATGCCGAAGAGCCATTCTGTTTTCGCTGTTTTTGGTTTCAGAAATCCTAGTAAAGAAATATTCTCGGAATTGGACGAAACTTTCGCCCAGGGTCCTATTTTTGCACGAAGCTTCCAGAAGACCGAAGACCTAACGAAGACCAAACAAGGGATACAATGCATGCACGCACTGTTTACATGAGCTCGAAGGTGATTATTTGGAAAAAGGTCAGAAGTTCGTGTACCAGGGGCATCGTCGATTTCTTAGGACTACCCATCCCGTAAGAAAGAAAGGCAAGCATTACAACGGTGAGGCTGATCACCGGAGGAAGCCTCCCCATCGTGATGGTGTTGATATATTTGGTATGGTCAAGTATCTAGATGTAATATTTGGAAAGGGTCCTGGCGGACGGTCTGTTCCGAATGACGATGCCGGACACGCGCCCATGTGGAAGAAGAAATCTATATTTTAGGATCTACCCTATTGGAAAGTCTTAGAGGTCCGCTCTTCAATCGATGTGATGCACGTGACGAAGAATCTTTGCGTGAACCTGCTAGGCTTCTGGGCGTGTACGGGAAGACAAAAGATACACAGAAGCACGGGAGGACCAGCAACATTGGAAAGACCCCAAAAATCTGCATGAGAGAGTTAAAGGACGTCATTTCTCCAGCTACGCTCTTACAAAAGCAGAGAAGGAAATATTTTTTGAATGTCTGAGCAGTATCAAGGTCCCGTCTGGCTTCTCCTCCAATATAAAGGGAATAATAAATATGGAGAAGAAAACATTCCAGAACCTGAAGTCTCATGACTGTCACGTGATAATGACACAGTTGCTTCCGATTGCATTGAGGGGGCTTCTACCGGAAAATGTTCGACTGCCCATTGTGAAGCTATGTGCATTCCTCAATGCAATTTCTCAGAAGGTAATAAATCCAGAAATTCTACCGAGGTTGCAGAATGATGTGGTCCAATGTCTCGTTAGTTTTGAGCTGGTGTTCCCACCATCCTTCTTCAATATTATGACACATCTCCTCGTTCACCTGGTCGATGAGATTTCCATTCTCGGTCCTATATTTCTACACAATATGTTCCCCTTCGAGAGGTTCATGGGAGTCTTAAAGAAATATGTTCATAACCGTGCTAGGCCAGAAGGAAGCATCTCCAAGGGCTATGGAACAGAGGAGGTCATTGAATTCTGTGTTGACTTTATTCCTGACCTTAAGCCGATTGGTGTTCCTGAATCGCGGCATGAAGGGAGACTAAGTGGAAAAGGCACGCTAGGAAGGAAATCAATGATATGTAGGGACGGAATTTCTTTGACTCAAGCACACTACACAGTTCTACAAAGTTCCACCTTGGTGGCTCCGTATATCGGTGACCACAAGAACTTTCTACGCTCCCAGAACCCAGTCGAACGATTGGATTAGACGTGAACACATGTCGACTTTCGGCGGTTGGTTGCAAAAACATCTCCTGAATAACAAAGATATTGAAGATCAGCTGTACTTGCTGGCCCAGACACCATCTTCGACTGTAGTGACTTTCCAAGGGTACGAGATAAATGGGAATACATTTTACACGATCGCCCAAGATAAAAAGAGCACCAACCAAAACAGTGGTGTCCGATTTGATGCAATAATGAATGAAGGCCCAAATGACACATATTATGGTTACATAGAGGATATATGGGAACTTGACTATGGACCTTCTTTTAAGGTCCCTTTGTTTAGGTGCAAATGGGTCAACAAAACAGGAGGCGGGGTTCAGGTAGACAAGTTGTATGGAATGACAACAGTGGATCTCAACAATCTTGGGTATAGAGACGAACCATTCGTCCTAGCCAAGGATGTGGCCCAGGTTTTCTATGTGAAGGACATGTCTACCAAACCAAGAAAAAGGAAACATAAGGAAACAAATACATCAAACGATGAGCCAAAGCGCCACATAGTTCTTTCGGAAAAAGAAACATCGTGGGAGTGGAGGACAAGACAGACATGTCAGAAGATTATAATAAGTTTGATGAAATTCCACCCTTCAGAGTGAACATTGATCCAAGCATCAAGTTAAATGATGAAGATGCTCCATGGTTAAGGCCGAAGAAGATTAAATGATGAAGATGCTCCATTATCAAGTTAATTGTAGAATGTTCATGGCACAAATGAGTATCTCAACATGGCAATCAATTTCCCATTTTGTGTAATCATTTAAATGTATGTAAGATATTAAAAGTGGAGATTCAATTTCCCAACCCTTTCCCCAATACTGTTAGAGGAGATGTAGTCGTTCAGGGGCTTGCAGGGAAAAATTCCAAGGCGCAGTTTCTGAAGATGCCGTAGGGCGTGTGCACCAACATCTTGAGAAAGCGCCACGGAGATTTCCCAACCCTTTCCCCAACAATGTTAGAGGAGATGTAGTCGTTCGGGGCTTGGGGAAAAATTCCAAGGCGTAGTTTCGAAGATGCGTAGGGCGTGTGCAACGACATCTTCGAGCTGCGCCACGGAGATTTCCCAACCCTTTCCCCAACATAGTATTGTTAGAGGAGATGTAGTCGTTCGGGGCTTGCAGGGAAAAATTCCAAGGCGCAGTTTCCGAAGATGCCGTAGGGTGTGTGCACCAACGACATCTTCGAGAAACTGCGCCACGAGATTTCCCAACCCTTTCCCCAACACTGTTAGAGGAGATGTAGTCGTTCGGGGGCTTGGGGAAAAATTCCGAGCAGCTTCCGAAGATGTCGTAGGCGTGTGCACCAACGACATCTTCGAGAAGCTGCGCCACGGGAGCCCAACCCTTCCTTCATCCATGGGAATGAAACTCTGCTTGGCTTGTTGATCTGCTTGGCAAGGCGTATCGATGCTCCTTTTATAGGCACGTCACCTCTTCTACTTTGTATTGTTCCTTCGACAGGGCGTCGTGCGCTACATGCTTTATCTCATCGAGCAGTGCGTCCACCCATGCGTTCTTATCCTGCCGACATCTTTAGTCCCGGTTGTACCCACCAGCCGGGACTAAAGGTTACCCACACGTCCTTATCCCACCGACAGTTTTGTTAGATGAAAAAAAAGGATCTTTCGTCCCGGTTGTACCCACCAGCCGGGACTAAAGGTTACCCACACGTCCTTATCCCACCGACAGTTTTGTTAGATGACAAAAAAATGATCTTTAGCCCCGGTTGTACCCACCAGCCGGGACTAATGTTTTCGGCGCCACTGCGTTCCCGCCTATTTTTCTTCCCGCGCTTTCCACTGCTTCCCGCCTCCGTCCTCCCGCCATTTTTTCACTATATATATGATGGCTTGGCCTCCATTTACATATCACATCTAGACTCATATCTGCAAACCTCATCACTCTGTCCCATGGCTTCCATCGTATCTCTAACCCTCCGGGAGGCGGAGGCGCTTTGCGCGTCGAACTACCCCTGCCCGCCGGGCTACCGCGTCCCGACCGGCTGGTTGCTGAGCGTCGGAGGCGTACCGGTCCCTCCTGTCCCTCTAGGTGTGGCGCGCGAGATGGCCATCACGAACCACTACTACTTCGAGCTCACGCCAGAGCAGCGGAGGAATCCCCAGTGGCATCCCGACTACTTCCCGACTTGGGAAAGCTTCTTCATCAATCGGCGTGAGAGGGCGCTTGCCAGGCACGAGGAGGGCGGCCCGCCTCCTTCGGACTTCAACGAGGCCGGCCGTCGGCTGTGGTGGTGCGGCCGGACTCTCCAGGGCATCATGGCCCACCGTGGCCCCCTCCTATGCTACCCTCAGTCCCAGCCCACGCGTGCTCTCCCGCCGAGGTTCGACTACCGCGACCCCGATGCCAGCGACGATGATGACGGCGACTACGACGACTACAGTGGCGAGTACTATAGGGCTAGGCACGAGTATGACTGAATGACTCGAACAGTTGAATCTGGCCATGTATCTTAATTAATTTTCAGTTGAGCTCTGTACTTTAATTCCATGTATCTGGCGGGAAACTTTTCTCATCATCAGCGTCTGCCACAACGACTTTATTGAAAATACAATTAAAATAGATAAACAACTAGTATAGTCGATCTACTCGTCGTCGGAGGTTGTCTCGGTCCAAATGTCTGTTGGAGATATGCCCAAGAGGCAATAATAAATGGTTATTATATATCTTTGTGTTTATGATAATGTTTACATACCATGCTATAATTGTATTAACCGAAACATTGGTACATGTGTGATATGTAGACAAACAAGAAGTCCCTAGTATGCCTCTTAACTAGCTTGTTGATTAATAGATGATTAGTTTCATAATCATGAACATTGGATGTTATTAATAACAAGGTTATATCATTGTATGAATGATGTAATGGACACACCCAATTAAGCGTAGCATAAGATCACGTCATTAAGTTATTTGCTATAAGCTTTCAATACATAGTTACCTAGTCCTTATGACCATGAGATCATGTAAATCACTTATACCGGAAAGGTACTTTGATTACATCAAACGCCACTGCGTAAATGGGTGGTTATAAAGGTGGGATTAAGTATCGGAAAGTATGAGTTGAGGCATATGGATCAATAGTGGGATTTGTCCATCCCGATGACGGATAGATATACTCTGGGCCCTCTCGGTGGAATGTCGTCTAATGTCTTGCAAGCATATGAATAAGTTCATAAGAGACCACATACCACGGTACGAGTAAAGAGTACTTGTCAGGAGACGAGGTTGAACAAGGTATAGAGTGATACCGATGATCAAACCTCGGACAAGTAAAATATCGCGTGACAAAGGGAATTGGTATCGTATGTGAATGGTTCATTCGATCACTAAAGTCATCGTTGAATATGTGGGAGCCATTATGGATCTCCAGATCCCGCTATTGGTTATTGGTCGGAGTGAGTACTCAACCATGTCCGCATAGTTCACGAACCGTAGGGTGACACACTTAAAGTTGGATGTTGAAATGGTAGAACTTGAATATGGAATGGAGTTCGAATATTTGTTCGGAGTCCCGGATGAGATCCCGGACATCACGAGGAGTTCCGGAATGGGAGAATAAGATTCATATATAGGAAGTCATATTCCAAGTTTGGAAATGATCCGGTGCATTTATGGCAGGTTCTAGAAGGTTCTAGAAAAGTCCGGAAGAAATCACCATGGAAAGTAGAGTCCCGGAGGGACTCCACCTTGCATGGCCAGCCAACCCTAAAGGAGAGGAGTCCAAGGTGGACTCCCCTAGGGTGGCCGGCCAACCCCTCATGGAAGGGGGAATCCCACCCCAAGTGGGATTCCCACCTTGGGTAGGTTTCCCTACACATGGAAGGTTTTGGGTTGGGGTCTTATTCGAAGACTTGTACACCAACTCTTGGGTGTTCCACCTATATAATGAGGGCCAAGGGGAGGGGGCCGGCTACACCAAAGCCACAAGCTTGGCCGCCCCTCATAGTGGCCGGCCACCCCCTCCCCAAACCCTAGCGCCCCGCTCCTCCACCATATCCCGCACGCTTAAGCGAAGCTCCGCGGTTCTCCACCGCCACCGACACCACGCCGTCGTGCTGTCGGATTCAAGAGGAGCTACTACTTCCGCTGCCCGCTGGAACGGGGAGGTGGACGTCGTCTTCATCAACAACCGAACGTGTGACCGAGTACGGAGGTGCTGCCCGTTCGTGGCGCCGGAACCGATCGTGATCAAGATCTTCTACGCGCTTTTGCAAGCGGCAAGTGATCGTCTACCGCAGCAATAAGAGCCTACTCTTATAGGCTTTGGAATCTCTTCAAGGGTTAGTCTTGATCATCCCCTCGTTGCTACCGTCTTCTAGATTGCATCTTGGCTTGGATTGCGTGTTCGCGATAGGAAAATTTTTGTTTTCTATGCTACGTTATCCTACAGTGGTATCAGAGCCGTGTCTATGCATAGATGGTTGCACGAGTAGAACACAATGTTTTTGTGGGCGTTGATGCTTATGTTATCTTTAGCTTGAGTACTTTGCATCTTTGTGGCATAGTGGGATGAAGCGGCTCGGGCTAACTTTACATGACCGCGTTCATGAGATTTGCTCCACGCTTGACATGCAACTTGTATTGCATAAGTGGCTTTGCGGGTGTCTGTCTCTCCTACTATAGTGAAGATTCAATTTACTCTTCTATTGACAACACTAGTATCACCGTTGTGGTTCATGTTCGTAGGTAGATTGGATCTTGCTCGAAAACCCTAAACCACGTAAAATATGCAAACCAAATTAGAGAACGTCTAACTTGTTTTTGCAGGGTTTGGTGATGTGATATGGCCATAATGTGATGATGAATATGTATGAGATGATCATTATTGTATTGTGGCAACCGGCAGGAGCCTTATGGTTGTCTTTAAATTTCATGTTGAGTAGTATTTCAAAGTAGTTGTAATAGTTGCTACATGGAGGACGATCATGAAGACGGCGCCATTGACCTTGGTGCTTCGCCGACAATGATGGAGATCATGCCCGTTGATGATGGAGATCATGTCCGTGCTTTGGAGATGAAGATCAAAGGCGCAAAGACAAAAGGGCCATATCATATCACATATGAACTGCATGTGATGTTAATCCTTTTATGCATCTTATTTTGCTTAGATCGCGACGGTAGCATTATAAGATGATCCCTCACTAAAATCTCAAGATAATAAAGTGTTCATCCTTAGTAGCACCGTTATCAAGTCTTGTCGTTTCGAAGCATCTCGTGATGATCGGGTGTGATAGATTCAATAAGTACATACAACGGGTGCAAGACAGTTTTGCACATGCGGATACTAAGGTGGCCTTGACGAGCCTAGCATGTACAGACATGGTCTCGGAACACGTGATACCGAAAGGTAGAGCATGAATCATATGATTGATATGATGAAGACTTTGAGTGTTCGCCATTGAAATCACACCTTTTCTCGTGATGATCGGGTTTAGGTGCGGTAGATTTGGTTCGTGTGATCACTAAGACAATGCGAGGGATATTGTTTTAAGTGGGAGTTCATTAGTAATTAGATTAAAACATGAACTAATTATCATAAACATAGTCTGAGTAGTATTTTGAATTAATTTTGTAGTATTGGCATCCGTTTACTACTATGCGCTAGTCTTGTTATTGAGATAGAAATACTGTTAAAATCTGATAAGAAACTTTACGGATTAGTACCGTATTGTTAAAGAATCAAGAATTGATTAAGTCCTATTGCAAACTTTTAGTGAAACTCACTTTATTGATTCAGAGAGCTATGGTTTCAATTAGTACCTAAAGTTATCTTGTCTCCGTGAAACTTGAAGTTCAAATCTGTTTGAAAAGTAAGGAGCTGAAAATTTAGTTTTCAGAAATAATCAAGGTATGAGATATATGTGATATCTAAGACCTTATTGCAAGATGATAGAATATAATTTGGTGAGACTACATAAACTCATAAGTTTTATGGGAATGGATGAAGGTTGAAGACGCCAGGCGTCACAATCCTCCAACTATTGGAGCACTAACGATATTCGCATATCCATGAAGTTATCATCCTTAGTATGCACCGTTGCTAAGACTCATCGTTTCGAAGCATCACGTGATGATCGGGTGTTATAGATTCTACGTGTGCTTACAACGGATGCAAGCCAGATTTGCACATACAAATACTAAGGTTAAACTTTATGAGCCTAGCATGTACAGACATGGTCTCAAAAAGTTGTCATGAATTGATGGATAAAATTATGAGTGAAATTGTTCATCATAGTTACTAATAAGTGAAATCTAGAACACTTGTCATATGATGATCAACTTCAAGAACCTCAAGGTTATTGGTATTTGACCAACAAACCTAGAAGTTATTGATGTTGAAGTGTTTTTATGAATAATGAGGAAAGCTAAAAGAGAAACTACAAAGGATATTTTGGCAGAAAGAAAAGAAAAGACTAGAAAGTCTAGCTCAGGTGTATATAAATGATATACATGTTATGGTTGTATTTCTAGTTTGATCACACAATGAAATTCTTGGGTATTAGTACCATATTGGTTGGTATGAAGTGTCATACAAAACAACACAATACAAGAATACAATGGCCTAAGTGACTGACAAGAAATATGATAGAAATGCACGTCAAGAACAAAAATAAAGTGTTATTATGTTTGTCGTTGGCATTCTATCTAGCCCTTAGAATTTATAATAAAGAACTTAATAATTGTTATTTTGCTCTGGTCAAATGAAAACAATGAGTTGTTCAAATTATGACATTACTCCATGTACGATGGATAAGTTATTATAAATCTTAATGGTGAAAACACACATACATAAACACTGACGCTAAAATGCCATAAGGCAAATGATTTGAATTCCACCTATTTGTGGAACCGCCATTTAGGTCATATTAGAAAGGAACGCATGAAGGAACTCCATGCAAATGGATTTTTGGAGTCACTTGATTTTTGAATCATTTGACACTTGCAAATCTTTTCTAAAGAGAATGATTAAAATACCGTTCATAGGCCAAAAGTTGAACGGGCAACTAACTTAGTGGAAATATACATGATGATGTATGTAGTTCACTGGGCATAGTTGTGTGCGGGAGATTCTTCTACTTCATGAAAACTTCCAACAATGAATTGAGTATATATGTGGATATATTCAATAAGAAAGAAGTTTGAAACATTTGAATAGATTCAAATAAATTTCAGCATGAAGTGGAAATCATCGTAATAGAAAAGTCAAATATCTATGATTGGATCATGGTAGAAATATTTGAATTACGAGTTTTAGCGAACATCTAAGAGAGTTATGAAATTGTTCTACAACTCACATTTCTTGGAGTATCATAATGATGATATAGTATCCAAGATATGTATCCAAACCTTGTTGGATTAATGATGAGATAAAATATTATGACGCCATTGTATTTTTGTGGATTATGCTTTAATGACTACCGCTTTTACACTGAATAGAGCATCATCATGATCCGTTGAAATGACACCATACGAGTTATGGTATGGGTATAAACCCTAATAGTCTTTCTTTAAATTTTGGTCTAAGAGTTTACAACCAAAATCGGATGAATGTCTTTGTTGGTTATCCCAGAGAATTAATTGGGAATTCTTCCCACGAGACAAAGACAAAAGTGTTTGTCAATGTTTCTTATTTCCGAGAAATTGTTTCTAGTGAAGTATTTGAGTGGGAGGACAATATAATTTGATAAGGTTTATGAACCTGAGCATAATGATCAGAGTAGCGCAGCATCGGAATTTGTTTCGGAAGCGGCCACGACGATCATGGCTCCCATGACTACAAAGTGTTTTAGCCATAGAGATCGAAGTACATATTGAACCTTGTAGGTATGGTTTACTTTGTGATCAAATAAATGATTTGTGAACAAAGGATTGATTTTGAATAATGATAAACCAACTACAAACAAAGAAGTTATGATGGGCCCTGACTCCGTTAAAATGGCTATACGCCATGAAATCCAAGATAGATGAATACTTTTTGAAAGTAAATGGATCTATAAAATTGATGAACTTGGATGGAATATCCTTGAATAAGCTCGACTTGTCGAAAAGTTGTTTACGACAAAGTTCAAAGAGTTGACTACGATAAGATTAGATCTTCCGTAGTAATGCTTATAGTCTATGTGGATTATTCTAGTAATCACTACATATTTCTTTTATGAGATATGTTAGTAGGAGGGCAAAATACACTACTTAAAAGTGTGTATTAAAGGTGTATACAAGATACAACCAAGAGTTTTGCTGGTCCGTGGAATACTAGATAGGTATACGAACTTCAATTGGATGAAGTAAGTATCACGGAGTTAGAATCTTCACCAGATGAAATAGTCAAAGAGTTTTTGATTTCATCAGAGACGATGAAGAGGCTTGCATTTGCAAGAAATTAAGTGGGAGCGCTAAGACACATTTATAATACTTTATGTAGGTGACATATAGTTGGTTATAAATGATGTAATTATATACTTGATTAAAAGGTTTCATTGAGAATTAACTTCAATGAAAGGATATGGACTGAAACAAATTTAGTGTCAAGATCTATGAAGATAGATTGAAACACATAAATAAGTTTAAGTCAAAGTACATATGATGGATATTGAAGTAGTTCAATATAGAAATATTAAGAAAATGTTCTTGTCATGTGAAGGTTTAACAAGACTTGAGTGTATCGACACTCAATGAGTAAAAACACATGAGTGATTATAGATCACGAATAACATGTACACAATCAGATATCATGTGCTATAAAGTGTTATGAGCATATACCAGAATGATTCATATGATGATCATTGAACGACAGTAAGAATATCCTTAAGTACTTTAGAAGAACTAAGGATATATATATATATTTTTGTATGAAGAAATGACAAACAAATCGCTGTAAGGTGTTACACCGATATTGGTTTTGTCACATATAAAATATAATTTCAAATCTCAAATTAGACTAAGTGTTTTTTAAAAGGTAGCACAATGAGTTAGAAGTTGTCTATGCTAGATTTAGAAGAGTTCTAAATATTGTGATGGATTCTACAAAAGAAGGCAGAATATGTCATTGTTTTGACAATGACAAAGGATGTTAAGTCGGGAGGTTCTTTGAGAACTTGGTGTAGTTCCGACAAAGTCAGAACTTTGAAGCTATATTGTGTGTGACAATATTAGTGACATATTTCAGACCGCGGAATTAAGGTTCCACCAGAGGACTAAGCATATATGCCGACTCATTTGGAAAATGAGTGATGCGCTGAGACGCATATGAATTGCAAAATACATACGTTTCTGAGCATGTCAGAACCGTTGACTAAAACCTCTCCCGTGAGCAAAACATGATAAAGCACCAAGGCCAAGGTGTTATATCTTTACATATGTAAACTAGATTATTGACTCTAGTGCAAGTGGGAGACTGTTGGAGATATGCCCAAGAGGCAATAATAAATGGTTATTATATATCTTTGTGTTTATGATAATGTTTACATACCATGCTATAATTGTATTAACCGAAACATTGGTACATGTGTGATATGTAGACAAACAAGAAGTCCCTAGTATGCCTCTTAACTAGCTTGTTGATTAATAGATGATTAGTTTCATAATCATGAACATTGGATGTTATTAATAACAAGGTTATATCATTGTATGAATGATGTAATGGACACACCCAATTAAGCGTAGCATAAGATCACGTCATTAAGTTATTTGCTATAAGCTTTCAATACATAGTTACCTAGTCCTTATGACCATGAGATCATGTAAATCACTTATACCGGAAAGGTACTTTGATTACATCAAACGCCACTGCGTAAATGGGTGGTTATAAAGGTGGGATTAAGTATCCGGAAAGTATGAGTTGAGGCATATGGATCAATAGTGGGATTTGTCCATCCCGATGACGGATAGATATACTCGGGCCCTCTCGGTGGAATGTCGTCTAATGTCTTGCAAGCATATGAATAAGTTCATAAGAGACCACATACCACGGTACGAGTAAAGAGTACTTGTCGGAGACGAGGTTGAACAAGGTATAGAGTGATACCGATGATCAAACCTCGGACAAGTAAAATATCGCGTGACAAAGGGAATTGGTATCGTATGTGAATGGTTCATTCGATCACTAAAGTCATCGTTGAATATGTGGGAGCCATTATGGATCTCCAGATCCCGCTATTGGTTATTGGTCGGAGTGAGTACTCAACCATGTCCGCATAGTTCACGAACCGTAGGGTGACACACTTAAAGTTGGATGTTGAAATGGTAGAGCTTGAATATGGAATGGAGTTCGAATATTTGTTCGGAGTCCGGATGAGATCCCGGACATCACGAGGAGTTGGTCCGGAGAATAAGATTCATATATAGGAAGTCATATTCCAAGTTTGGAAATGATCCGGTGCATTTATGGCAGGTTCTAGAAGGTTCTAGAAGGTCGGAAGAAATCACCATGGAAAGTAGAGTCCCGGAGGGACTCCACCTTGCATGGCCAGCCAACCCTAAAGGAGAGGAGTCCAAGGTGGACTCCCCTAGGGTGGCCGGCCCCCCTCATGGAAGGGGGAATCCCACCCCAAGTGGGATTCCCACCTTGGGTAGGTTTCCCTACACATGGAAGGTTTTGGGTTGGGGTCTTATTCGAAGACTTGTACACCAACTCTTGGGTGTTCCACCTATATAATGAGGGCCAAGGGAGGGGCCGACACCAAAGCCTCAAGCTTGGCCCCCTATAGTGGCCGGCCACCCTCTCCCCAAACCCTAGCGCCCCGCTCCTCCACCATATCCCGCACGCTTAAGCGAAGCTCCGCCGGATTTCTCCACCGCCACCGACACCACGCCGTCGTGCTGTCGGATTCAAGAGGAGCTACTACTTCCGCTGCCCGCTGGAAGGGAGGTGGACGTCGTCTTCATCAACAACCGAACGTGTGACCGAGTACGGAGGTGCTGCCCGTTCGTGGCGCCGGAACCGATCGTGATCAAGATCTTCTACGCGCTTTTGCAAGCGGCAAGTGATCGTCTACCGCAGCAATAAGAGCCTACTCTTAAAGGCTTTGGAATCTCTTCAAGGGTTAGTCTTGATCATCCCCTCGTTGCTACCGTCTTCTAGATTGCATCTTGGCTTGGATTGCGTGTTCGCGATAGGAAAATTTTTGTTTTCTATGCTACGTTATCCTACAATGTCGTCCCACCGAGGGTCGTTGTCGGCCCAAGTTGTATTCGGGCTGTCGAGCTCGAACACGGCGACGCCCGAGACCTGCGGTGCGCGTGCCGAGCGACGCGTCGTGGAAGCGACAGTGGCGCGGGAAGCGGCGGGCGTGGCACGTGGAAGCGGGATCTACACGTCGCACGGCGGTGGCGGCGGGCGAGGCACGTGGAAAGCGGCGTCACGTGGCACGGGAAGGGACGGCGATGGTGGGCAGTACACGGCGGTGGCGGCGGTGGCGGTACATGACGGTGATGGTGGTGGCCAGTACACGGCGGTGGCGACAGTGGCCGTACATGGCGGTGGCGGTGGCCACGCGGCGGTGGCTGCGGTGGCCAGTACATGGCGGCGGCGGAGGTGGACACGTGTGGCAGTGCGGTGGCCAGTAAGTGGTTTTTTTATATTTGAAATAAGGCGGGAACGAATTTTTGCCTTTTTTGCGCGCGCAGCGAAAACCGCAGCAAAAATAGCCTTTAGGCCCGGTTTGTATTACAAACCGGGCCTAAAGGGGGGCCTTTGGTCCCGGTTGATGCCACGAACCGGGACCAAAGGGTCTCCACTATATAAGCCAACACTTCGTCTCCGCGGAGATCAATCCCGCGGAGACGAAGCTTGACGCCGCGAGCTGCCGAACTCGCCCGCCGTCTGCGCCGTCGCCGTCGCCGCCGCCACCGCCTCCGCCGCCGCCGTTCGCCACCTCCGCGCCCGCCCGCGCGCCCGCCGTGCCCCGCGCGCACGCCGCCGAGCCGCGCCGCGCCCGTCGGCCCTGCGCCGCGCTCCCTTCGACGGCCGCCGACGCCACCGCGCCTCCTCCACGCGCGCATTCGCCGTCCGCCCGCCCCACCTCCCGGGCCGCCGCCACACTCCGCCGGCAAGTTTCGCCCCAATCTCTCCTCCTTTTTTAATTTTATTAGTTAATTAGTTAATTAGGCTAGTTAGTAAATGGATTTTGTTAGTTAGGTTTTTGTTAGTTAATTAGTTAATTAGGCTAGTTAGTAAATGGATTTTAAATCTCCATATATATGTTAGTGTCGCCACCGGCCGACCGCCACCATCTCCGGTAGTGCCGGTGCCGAGTCCGTGCCGGCGCCCGTGGCGGTGCCGCCGCGACATAGAGTTAGGGTCGCGAAATAGAGAGAAGAGCGAGACGAGGAGCGCCGAGTCCGTGGCGGTGCCGGTAGTGCCGGCGCCCCTGATGGCGCCCCAAAACAGGGTCGTTCAATTCCCGCTACCGCTCCCACTGTCGTTCCCGACCCCCGATCCGAATCGATCGATCCGGGGTCGTGGAACGCGACGTCGACCCCGAACCGGCCCGAACGCGGTCGTGACATTATATGTTATAAATATTTGTTAGTACAAAAGTTGTGAAGTTTTTTATTTAGCACAATATCATGTTTTTTATTTATATCAGTACATATATATGATTTGTTTTCGTAGCTACGATGCCGCGACAGCCGCCGCGCCATGGTCTGACTCTTCTAGAGGAGATGCAGCAGCTGGGGGAGGTCGGGACTGGGCTCCGCCGGGGTGGCTCGGGAGGTCTTAGCTTCCGGGTCGCGCACCTTAGTGCGGAATCCGGGTCCCGTCGTCGACCCGGATATTCTATGGTGGAGGTCTTATGGGCCACGGTCGTTTCAGAGGGAGCCCCGCCGGAGGAGGTAGCTCAGCGCATTGCGGCGGAGGACGAGCACGTTCGCCGTTACATGTATGCGTTAGACAACATGTATAGGACCGGATGGAACGTTATGCAGGGATCTCATGTTAGCTATGCTCCCGTGACTGTTCCATGGCTTTGGGGGTTCACCAGGCGCGGCTCAGGTCCCGGTCGGCGCGGTTGAGAGGCTGTAGTATTGATTGATGTATTAGGGTTAAATAAACATGAACCCGATCTATGTATGCATGTAACTGCACTATCTGCTTTCAGCACTATATTATCGATCCTTAGTTAACTACATATGTAACTCCATTTTCAGTTTTCTGCATTATCCTTAATTTGATCATATGATGGTTCCTATATATAGCTTGTAGGTCGTTGTAGAAAGCATGGAGAGAGATGAAACTCAAGAAAAATTCATGGCTGACCTCATAGCCAACGGTATTCTGGATGATCGCGACGACGATGTTATTCCAGATGATGGCGGTGACGATGTCACCGCAACTTACATCCCAGATGGCTCAGGGGCAGGCTGTAGATCCTGCGCCATTGCTCAATGCCCTCGTCCCGCTGCAATCTCAACAACACCGGAAAAGCAGCGTGGCGTCCACTCCGCAGAAGGATAATGATGATGATGACCAGGTGGTCGAGCCTCCTCGCTACCTCCCCGTGGATGATCTCACTGAGAGCCGTCCTTGTGAGCTGCATGTTAAAGTTTTCAACGTATCCTTCAAGGCGGCGGTCGGCATCTTCTTACCTACAAGGTCTTACCATTGCCGTCCGGTCCAAGACGACTTTGCTTTGTTGTGATGGTGGATGAAGTGTTGAGAGATTATGAGGGGATGGTGCTTGAGCACCCTGAAGGTGAAGATGGGGAAATCAAAGAACTGGGATAAGCCCGTAGAACCACCGTGCAATGGCGGAAGGAGAACATTGTGTTTCCAGGTGAGAAGCCACCAAGCAGGCCACCTCCTCCGCCACCTGTGGGTCTCCTCCGCGTGATGATTCTCCTATGCGCGATGATGATTCCCCTATGCATGAGCAGTCTCCTCCGCCTCCTCCTCCTCGTAAGGAGACTCCGCCGCCTCCACCTAAGCAAAAGAGCTAACCGCGGCACCTCCTACAGCTCCGAAGAGATCATCAACTCCGATGAGGGCACAGACTCCAGAGTTGTTACCACATGAGCAGACTGAAGAGCAAAAGGCGTTTCTTGCGCCGAAGAAGATGTTTATTCCACCGCATACAGTGAAGCACTTTGCCGAGATGAGAATGAAGAGACCTGAGCTGAGAGATGATTATGACCGCTCTCTTGGACAGTCCTCTAGAGCGAGAGAAGCAAAAAAAAGTCCCATCTTGGACATCAGGACAATCAGGCCATACCCCACTTCATCGTGCAGCCCTATGATGATCCAGAGACGGCATCGATGATCGAACGGGAGGCTAGAGCTTAGGGAGCATCAGTTGAGTACGAAGATTACTATCCAACGGCTCAAGTGGTAAACAAGTATAGATACGGAAAAGATCTCGTCAAACCTGGCGAGCTCGCGCGTCTAGGGACTCAGATGCGAAGGTTGCATGATGGTACCTGAAAGCTGTCGAAGAGGTGATCTCTACCTCACGGTGTATCTTAGAGATGAGCATTACTTCCGGGGGGCGAGGAGATAAACCTTGAGTTAGAAGAACTATTTCAGTTATTCAATCAAGACGCCCTCGACAACTGTCATCAGTTGCTACTGCTTGTAAGTGATTTATTTATGTAATTAAGTCTGTAGCTCAGCTCATTCATTTGCACTAACAATTATCCTCACTATATTCTTTGTGTATGCTATATATTAATTATGCAGAATGAAGAAGCTCGAATGCAAAAGAGGCAAGCTCCACAAGCTGGGGTTCATTGACCCAAACACAGTTAATGAAGTTACGGTTCGAGACTACCCCAAGGACACAGAGGACAACATGCTAATGTTTTTAGTGAAGCAAGCAGACAAAGAGGATATATTCTTTCCCTACAACTTCAAGTGAGTGTTATAACATACATTATGCTTGTGCAACTTCCATTTTATTCTCCTAATCATTGAGCTATGCTTGTGCAGCTTCCACTTTATTCTCCTAATTATTGATCTTCACAAAGGAGACGTAAAAGTCATGGACTCGAAACGTAACGAACATGCGGAATGGGCGAACATGGCTGCTCTGCTCCAGAGGTAATTTCAATCAATTTCCTATCGGCATCTTCATCTGTTCTCATTCGACGATATCATCAACTAATCAATAACTCATTTACTCATTTCTTCTTTGCCGGGCAGGGCTTGGAAACGGTTCATCAATACTGTTCCGGGTAAATGGAAACCGGAGCTTACATTTAACGATTACCCTGTAAGTAGTACTATATATATAGCTATGTCCGTGAATCTCTTTGATATTTTGTTTCAAATACGATGCTTGATTACTAGTTTGATCGAACTATTTTTTCGTAAAGTATATGAGGCAGGAAAAAGGGAATAACTTATGTGGATACTACGGCTGCGACTTCATTTGTGAGATGGCTGTTCACATGGATGCGGATGATGCTATACACCACTCTCGTGTACGTGAACAAATATTCACAATTAATCTTATTACCATCAATTGTATTGAGTTCCATTCATATATATTGATCTCCTTTTTTTTAATATAGATGATACGCATGCGGGACACTCTCATAACGGAGGATCGCATACGAGCAATTCAAGAGAAGATCGCGGGATTCTTTCTTAACGAGGTCATTGCCCCAACTGGCGAGTACTATTTGAAGGTCGTAGCTATGTATTGAACAACTTCGTTAAGTCAACTAGATTTAGTAAAAGATCCGACTTTATATTGTAAATATGCATGCATTACGTGTACTGTGTTGACGATGTCTATATATATTCACGACGATATTTTGTGGTTTCTTGAATGATATATATGCATTGGTGAAACTCTGCAGAGAAACGCCCTGTTTCTCTGCCGCGCTGCTACAGCCTAAACCTGTGCCGCGGCAGAGAAATAGCAATTCTCTGCCGAGGTAGAGAACCACAGGCCCTGGCCACACCACGTGGCGCCGCCTTTAGGCCCGGTGTAACTTTGAACCGGGGCTAAAGGGTCCCCCCCTTTAGTCCCGCCTAATTGGTCCCGATTTGGAAACCGGGACTGAAGACCCAAATGGACCGGGTCTGTAGCCCCGTTTTCCATTAGTGTGGTGACTATATAAAATTACTTCTTGATTCCACTTTGTAATGAGATCAGAGTAAATGAACACACAAAGATTGCATTGACAATTATATCCAAGATGTGAGAAGTATAAATTGTAGTCCACCATACTGCTGGTAAAAAATCCGTTTTTGTATGACCGGTATTGTTTAAATAGAAGCTTATAATTGAACTATGAAAGGAAATTTGTTCTCATGTACATGCTTCCACTCACAAGTTGTCATTGCCTAATCGACGGTACCCGGAGGAGGGATCCTCACGAAGGGGGTTAGAAGTAAGGGTCATAGGGAGGAGAGCCATTGGAACGTGTTGCTCGGAGTCAGGGTCTACTGCTGCTTGTCTGGAATTATTTGGGTGTTTTCGTGTTGTTACAATGAGTTGTGGTTGTGCCTCTATGACTCCCTAAATCCGGCTTATAAAGGCGCAAGGATCTAGGATTTCTACGGAGAGTCCTAGCCGAAATACAAGATAACTAACTACGGAATATACATTGCCGTGCACGTCAAGGATCCACCTACCTCTAGCTTGTCGTCATGGATCCGGACACTTCATGGGCCTTCGTGGATCTGACTCCTAGCGTAGGTCGGTTGAGATTAGGCTCCTGTTCCTAGACTGGACTTCCCTCATCTTCTATCAACAGCAATTGGGCCGCCCGGTGGGTCATTATCCACCACCACCATCTGTGGGCCACCCGGGCTTGCCGGATCTAGACCACATCGTTGGCATACCCATGAAGTATACCCACAACACAAGTTGTACTAAAGGGTCCTGATTATACAATTCAATGTGTAGTACACAAATGTACCTCATGTGGTGAACTTTAACTGAATAAATTCAGCAGGCTTGGTGCCTCTGAAATCAGATTAAACATGTTGTGTGTCGTTTGAGGGCAACTCATCAGGAAAACACAAGAATACTTAGATTGAGAGCTTCCTTGAAATAAGATGTAGAGGAAACTGTAGAATCAGTTTGCATCCTGAAAGTTACAGACACGCCTGAAGATTAGTTAAAATCAATGCGACATTGCGACTACATAAACGGTTTTGTATATAGGGAAATATGAAATAAATAACAGATGTTGAGACACAACATCTAGTGAGGAGCGGCACTGACTGAATTGCAGATTTCACACTTATCCATACGAATCTGATAGAGAGGAATGAATTAAGAAACATAAGGACAGTCTCAACATTTGAGGGGTAGAACCTGATTTGTTTCTTGTTTCTATGGTGGATCAAATGTGCATATCCAAACGACTGCCTGAACAGATCCAACCTGCAAGGAGAAATAGCGGATGAGGAACCCATCTGCAATAAGAAAATCCACCCAGCACTACCAAAATAGTGAATAGACCAATCTACACTACCTTGCACACATTAAGGGAGGTTCTTTTAGTGTTAATTGCATTTTACAGGACTAGCTTTGCCAGATGTGGATCCTAGCATTAGAGAGGTTTTTCATAGGAGTGTCTTGACGGATATACATCTTATTACCGTGCCAGACATGTGTGCCATAACTTTTCAGATGATGAAGGATGTAAACATGTAGAGATTGCTTCATGAGGATAAATTTTACCATTTGTCTTGTTACAAGGATCCATGGAATTTATGAATTACTTGTGGGTTTACTAATGTGTTTTCCTTAATTCTTCATTTCAGGTTATGCCATCAAGCTTTGCACATGCACTACTAGGAAAAAACCTACCGCCAGTGGACCAAAAAAGGTTACCACTGGCGCACCAACGCTCGTCTTTGAAACACGCCGGTGGTAATGTCTTATCACTGTTCACCGGCGCACCAACCTGGTCCACCGGCGGTAACACGATTTACCGTTGGCGCACCTGGTGCACCGGCGATATTGTTTTGTCAGAATTCAAAAAAAGGCTCGATTTAGATCTAGATCTGGATCGAGATTTTGTGGTCGCTCGGTGACGAGGGTTAACCTTGGCAATGCTCATAAGTATGGACTTGGGTTTTTAGGGAAAGGAGAGCGCTAGTGGTTTCATGGACTTATCAGACAAACGAGGTATCCGATGGAAATTGATTGGAGGCTAAAGTCGTCGAGATTGTATTGAAACTGGGGTTTGCAATGATGCGTGGTATTACAAAAGCTATGGGTCGCCCTCCCCGGTGGCTCCTCCTAGCCCTTATATAGTGGGCTAGGTCTCAGATTCCAATCCCGGTTCGGTTACATGTTGTATGTCCGTTTACCCAATATGGCTAACACACTTGCCTATTTTTACCTAGTTTCTATTCTTCTAGGGCTTCATATGCCTTATGGACTCCTTCTTCGATCCGTACCAGGGATAGCAATGCCGAGTAGCTAATATGGTATACCCATGTCACATGTGGTGACTTCGTCAATCTGAGGACCCACCAGAACCGTTTCTTAAACTCAATCTCTCAAATATGTTCATAGGGTAGGGTGTGCGTTTATAGAGGTGAATGTTTCTACGTATTTACGACCATGTGTAGTGTGTTTCGCAAAAAAGAGAGGCGGGGGGGGTGGTAGAGCTCTTTTAAGATGTCTTGATTTAGCACATGAAGAAGAGTGCATGTTTTCTTTGGATGTGCACATTGATAGCTGAACCTCGTTAACAAATATTGTGTCCCCCGTCTACTTTCTATAGTGGTCTAATCGTGTATAACTCTAACACACTAAGCTCCCTTAAAATAAACTAAGCTTAGATGTTGGGGGTGGGTACTATATAGAGATCTGAGCTATCTACACAGGAATGTGCCTGCTTCTTTCCGTTGATCATAGTTTTTCCATTCTGATGGATCGCGCTATATTGGGACATGCAAGTTGGATCGTGTTATTTTGTGTGTGTTACACATGATATCTATAAACAAGTATTGCTCTTGACAATCCATTTCTCTATCTTACATGTATACTACTCCTTGTAGAATCTCTCCCTGAATGTCTCGATTTGTGGATATCTGTCCTTGTACAGAGGGGTGCCTTCCTTGGGCTTGGACCAAGGGTACTTCATGGTCGGATCCCTTGGGAACTTCCTGAAGTTTACGAACGGTGCCCAGAGCATCAGTCTGCAGATGCATGAAAACTGAACTCAGTTGACGATCTTTTAGGGAGTAGAATATGGCTTATCTACTGATACTAGGCCACTCGCGTAAGGCAATAAATTGGAACATGGTGTTTATGGATATGGGCATATATACGAGGATACTGTCACACCAGATCCTCAACTGAAGCCCGATGCCAATCACTGAACAGATTACAGTACCACCAGTGCTGTCTCGAGCTTGCCATGACTGTTTCTGTTTATTTGTAAGCAGCACTGGCTGTCGAAATGCAACTGATCAGTGACTCACCCGGGGAAGAAGAGGTAGGTGAACATGAACTGCAGGTACATCTCGAGGAACTTGCGCTTGAACCACCTCTGCCTCATCCAGTTCATGATGATCGGCTGCACGCACACCACACCACCGGAACACGGTTAGCCATCCATTCCCCAAACTGGGTTAGCTTTCGAGTGCTTACTGAAACACGGGAAAAACCAACAATGACTGTCACCGGCTTACGGGAGCAATGAAGAGGTACACGAAGGCGATCGCCGCGATCGGCGGCAGGATCCCCAGGAGGTCGAGGTCCTCCTCCCCGCTCACCGTCGCCAGCGCAGCCGGGGCCTCCACCTGCGCACGCAAAGAACGAGGAATTCGCCGACGCGTGATCATGTGAAGTGCGGATGGATTCAAGAGGAACGGAGTTTAAAGAGCTCTGAAGGTGTCCATACTGCTGCCCAGACGGCGCCGCACTGCAGCACGGTGACCAGCTTCTGCAGCTGTACCGAGCTCTGGCCTGTAGGGGCAGGCTACGCGATGGAGCAAGAACCCAAGCAAGAAAGAAGACGGATCAGAGGTTGCAACTCGCAAATATCGTTCGAATTGGGAGGCGATCAAGTGTGCGGCGCTCGAACTGATACCTTGTCATGGAGTAGGCAGAGGATCCTGGACTTGGAGTTCACCGGGCGTTGAAGAAACGAAGGTGAGGGTGCTTGCCGGTTGTGTTGGAGGAGAGCCGGAAGTCGCGAGGAGCCTGGAGGGAGGAGGCGCCATGAGGCGGTGGTCTCCATTGGTGGCAGGCGACGGCTTTGGGCGGGAGGTAGCCGTGGCAAGGCTTATCTGGATAGACGGCCGTTTGGGGGCTATGGACGATCGGCGTCCAATGTGCAGGGAAGGATTGGGCATGCTTGAACCGTTGGATGCGGATCAAATGGATGAATTTCGTTGACCTCACTCCATCTCTTTCGTCTATCTATGACCTCTTTGAGTCTTTGCAACCAAGCAATGTTAGAGTAACACATCGATGTCTGGGAGAATAGTGGTTGAAGCCTTGTGGGTAATTATTTGGCATCTACAACAATTTTAATTATAGTTCGAAACTTTACCAATAGTCACACTTGTTGCAAATAGATGCCTTGCCAAGACAACTCCCTACTTTTCTCAGTGGGAACTTACATCCTCTTTAATCGTGGGATTGTCATGAAAATAGCCATCGAGGGTGGCAAGCGGGAGGTAGAGGAGTTAGGCGACGTGGAGAATCTGGAGCAAGATTGCCCACGGGTTTACCCACATATGGTTCCCCTTCGGTGGAGAATATGTGGACTGAGGATTTGAGTCTAGGTGACGATGAGGTTTTGGCTTGGTGATTCCTAACTTGGAGCGGTGTTAGCAGAAGAAAAAATCATAGTCTAATTTTGCAGGGTGAAAATCGAAGATGTGGCCTTAATTGATTATGTCTAGCAATGGCCTTGTTTAATACATTGTTTTGTGAGCGCAAACTTTTTCTTAGGTGAAAACCTATGATCTATTATCAGGGCCATGACAGCGGCTTGTGCACTCTTCCTTCTTGGAGGTGTCGCTTTTGGAGAAGATGGATTTGTGATGCATCTAAAAAAAGATGGATTTGTGATGTTGTTTGGTGGTGTTTGGTCCGTTGCTACAAGGAATAGATCACTCTATCGGGATTTTTTTTGTAATTATTCTTTTTTTGTTGTTGTGAACACCGTATTGTCAGCGTCGTTGCAGAGGGTGAGTGCCGAGTGTAGTCGTGGTATCTTCGTGATATTACTTTATTCACTTCCTTCGAGGACGGTGGTTGTGGCCACCTCCTCCGGTTTCATAGATGCTCGTGTTCCTCTTCTTCTTCCTCCTCTTCTTAGGACCGGACATCAGATGGCTCGGGTGATTGCGTGCCAAAACGTTACAAGTAAAATTTCCTTCCTTAAGAAAAATAAAAATAATCATTATATTGCTTCAAAAGTTTTTTTCTAAATGTAAAAGGAGTTTATATAACAGTAGCTCTAGGTTCTCTATATATTTAGATCAATTTAGCATGATGTCTAACCTCTTCTTATTTTGAAGACTTCTTTAATTTGTGACTCTCTTTTGCTGTGATGCTTCGGCTTGGCTAACAGTAGCTCTGCGTGAATTTTAGAATGATTGTGTAACCTCTTCTTGTTTTGACTTTTTAAATTTGTGACTCTTTTGTTGCCATGCTTCCTGTCAAGCGATTCCTGAAAAAAACTGACAAAATGGGGGCAAAGTCGCTCACGTGAATTGACCAGACCGGCCGATCTTGAACGAGGGAGGAGGCGGCATGATGGCAGCAGTACAGGCAGGAACAGATCGGGCAAAAGAAGGAAGCAACTTTTGCCAAGTTGGTGTGTCAAACCTCAGGCGTGGAGGCCATGTCAGAGGCTGCCGCCGCTGCGTGCTGCCGGTGGCGCCACAATTACCGATTGGAGGCGCTGCCGGCCATGATTCGGGGCCTGATGGACAGGTCCAGGCGGCCGTTCTGCAGGCGCGACGTGCTCATGGGAGGGGACGGACACTTTAGCAGCATATATAGCACTGAAACGTCAAAGCCTCAAATAGGGTACTCATTTGAGTCCTTTGATTCCCTCATGTCTTGTTTCCTTTTTTCATTTTACTGCAGAAGAAGAAATGATGGGTCAAGCTATAGCGTGCCCATTTCAGCACGTGATTTCCGGTGAGCTGGATCATTGAGCTCAAATCCACGTACACCTGCGAAAGAAAGATTTTTATTTTAAACGGGGCAAAAGTTTGCCCCAATATATTGATTAAGAAAGAATGTTTTGGATAAGATAGTTCATACAAGCCATAGGAGGGATGGTGTCCCCAACACCCACATCAAAATGGACATCAAGCAACTTGGTACAAAGCACAATGAATTGGGTGAAGTGCTCCATAGTGAAACCATCGTCCATGGTGATTTTGTGCACCCAAGAGTTGCCATTTAAGGCTTGGCTAACTTTCCATTTCTTCTTCCTGGAGATTTGGTAGATGAGTGGCGACGATCTCAATCCATTTTTGGCCTCCAAGCCATGGAGCCTCACAAAAAGGTGACTTGTTACCGTTGCAGATAGTGATGGAGGTTGATGCGTAAAAGATGTTCATGTCATCATTGTTGCAAGGGTTATTGGCGCCCGCCGAAATTTTAGTTGTTGTCCGTCCACCCAAGCCAAGGCCAACGAAGACGGAGGGCCATGGCAGACTTATCTAAGTTCATGATCCCAAGACCACCAAGCTTCTTAGAGCGACACGCTTTTTTCCAATTAATTTTGCATTTTGCACCGTTGGTGTGTGGTAGTAGCTCTTTACGTTGAAACAATCGAAAACAACCTAATAAAACGTACGGAGTAAGAAATAATGAATAGCACAGATAAAGCGAAATCAAAGCATCTGGAAAGAGCACGCCGAAACTATATTCAGGTAGGCATGACAAATAGCCTTTTTTTCTGAACCGGCTCTCCCCGACGTCTTTACTAGATGGGAATTTAAATTTTATAAGTTTCAATAAAATCTATAAACAAAAATGTGTATATGTATATGTCTACTCTATATATCTGTAAAGTTTTGTTGACGAATGTTTGGTCTACGCAAAAAAGACAAAATTACTGTTGGAATAAAAAAAAACTAAAGAGTGAATTCCACTTTTTACCCTATAGTTACGCATTTGTGACACATATTACCACATTTAATTTAGTGCAACTTTTATAAGAATATCCCATCTAGGAGTCTTTAAACATGGTTTTACCCTAATTTAGCATTGTGTTTGTTTTTTTTTAGATAGGACCAGCGTATTTTATTGATGTGGTGCAACAAAATGTGTAAATATCGGAGGTCATCATCTACGATTATGTTCAGACTTCTCTTATCCAATTGTTCCATTCCTTGTCCCCATATTGAGATTTTTGAAAGTCGGTAATCACCTCACACATTGCCCAATGAATACACACCAGAAATTGAGGGTTCAAATATTCTAAAATGCGTAATCTAGATCATTTTTTATTCAACGGGGTAATTAGTGTCACAAATGCAAATCTACAGGGTAAAAAGTAGAATTCACTCAAAACTAAATTCTCACATTCGTCATTTTTTTTATCTAGACTAGATCACACCTGAAAAGTATGTCGACAAGACAATACTACCTTCTTTTCAATGAATAATATGCACACATATTCCAAGACAAACTTTAACCAATAAAAATATTGCTGGATTCGTATTGAAAAACAACTTCTGATGATCCTAATTTTATACCAACAATGTTTATATTTAGAGTAATTCTTGGTCAAGGAAGAAACACGAAAGAGGAGGGCACCTTATGGAATGGATGGAGTAGTACGTAGTACATGCTAGGAAACTATGTGCGCTCATATATATTTTATTTTGAACTTTATGAGTTTTTAAAATGAAGTTTTCAAAATTTTCAAACAGAGGGCTACCTAGCACCCAGGTTCCAAGAAGATTATTTTCAAAAAATCCCTTGAAAAATACCAAAAAAAAAGATAAATTTTGAATAGCACCTGGAGGTGATTTTACGTTCTGTAGTGGAGTTGTAGAATCTGTCACGCCTCCACCAACAGAAGCAGGCGTGGTCGCAAGACGTTCGGCTGTTCTACTACTCCAAGTTTCCAACTTTGTTTGCGTCTTAACCACTCGCTTGGCTCTGTTCAGAATCCACGTTGCATTTTGGCTGCATGGAATTGTCTCCCGTGTAAGTTCTGACGATGCCGCGCCGTGGGCGAGAGGATATTCGGACCCAGCGCGTGAGAGCGAGCCCCACGGCCTCGCTGCACAAGGAAGATCCGTTTGGAATCGGCATCCTCTGCTCTCCATATGACTTGGCGTCTCTCGCGTCGCTCCAGGATTTCAGCAACTTCCCACACGCTATTTATTGCCGTTGCCGTTCCCGGCCGGACCAGCCGCCTGCGCCCCGCCGGAGACGACGCAGGAGATCCGCTACAACCTCACGTAGCTAATCTTCCATAGCTAAGGTGCGCTTGCCACATTCTTACTCCATCAGTTTCTTGCAACAACCACCATATCGACCTTACCTCGCAAAGAAAGAAGAAACATGTTAACTCACTAAGATGAAGCGAAAATTTTGGTTACAGCAGCGAAACTTCATCCATGTCTACCTGCTTCCAGTGCCAGGGCTCGGAGTAATTGCGAGATTGAGAAGAATAAGCACAACGGGGCAAGGCAAATGGGTGTCCAGGGTGGTAGAAACCCTCCTGGCATCTTGGACGGCCTCTACGGAGTACAGGTTGGGCGTCAACCCCCACATGCACAGAGCGACGATGAACCAGCTCGGACTTGCTTCACCGATTCGTCAACTTGTGAACACCAAAATGGCCATGGAACAGTTACACAACAGCAACAAAGATTGCTGATACGGTGAGCTGTCCATTAATTGCGAGCAATGTACTCAACGCCAGACTCAGCTGATTCCATCTGACACCTGTGTTTGTAACTGCAGACGACTGTGGCAGCAAAGGCCCTCATGCTTGAAGCCAATCCATTGCAGCATCACATGTACGGTAGCTTCCATTCCATCTGCACAAATCAATTTCTCAAGTGAAGCTTCCTGTCTGACAGATTTATTTGACCAGGTGACAAGCATGCTGGCGAAACTTTTGCAAACGTAGTCACCTCTCTGCCCTTCATCATCCTTGGACTGCATACACCAAGGCAAGACATCTTCTCGGACTAGATGTTCCTTTGTCTTGTTATTTCTTATTTTGCATCTGATAAAAAAAATTGGGGCTGCAGGAAGAACTTGAATGCTGCCATCTACGCCAACTCGCTGGTTGGGGTAGGAATAGCTTCAGGCCTGTATCATTCTTCCAAAGGAGAAGTCCGAAAAATCCTGAGATGGGCAGACTATACTATGATTGCCACTACTACTTTGGTGAGTCATATTTTCGCATCAGGCGGTGGTGGTTAAATGATCAGAATTTGCGTGAGATATTTGTTTTCTGTGCAGTGTTTATCCAGAGCAGTTAGGAATGAGAACCCAGGACTACTAATGGCAGCATCAACATTGCTTCTGCCATTTCAGCCTTTCGTGGTTTCAGCTGTACACACTGGAATGATGGAGGCAAGTAATCTAAATGACCTGGCAGATGGGATAAATCTTTGTTGAAAGAAAACTGCTGGATAAATCTAACTGTTCCTACATTGCAGGTTTCCTTTGCAAAGAGAGCATCAGTTGAACCAGACCTCAGAATGGTGCATAACCTGCACAAGATGTCATCTCTACTGGGAGGTGCGCTGTTTATTGCCGACGATTACTTCCCAGAGACACCCTATATCCATGCTGCATGGCATCTTGCTGCTGCGATGGGCATTGGCACATGCAATAAGCTTCTTGGCTGACATTGGAACCAACCCTGCTGGTGTCAACAAATAGTTGATTTCAGTTTATTGAGGAGTTAATTCAGCAAATATCAATTTGCCGGCATAAAGAACAGTGTACAGAATAGGTTGCATAGAAGAGAAGACATGATCATCTTCAAATAGACACCAGAAACTGCTCAGGAAAATTTAGCGAAGAAAATGAGAGGGACTAGGTCAGCTTGTGTATGTAGTTGTGCCATGATTTTGTGTTGGTGTTTAATGCTTGTTGCGACAATGGGGTGGGCAATCATAACTTTTTATTACTTCAAAATGGATAAGATGGACAGAGATTTTTAAGTTTCAAAGACCTTATTATTGGAACTATAATTTGCGGAGCTATACATATTTGTAATTTAGCAGTGTTATCTGGTAATTAGAGCAAACAAATGTCTAGAACAGTAAGTTAATGGTAAGTCAAAAGCATAATGTCCTAACCTGGAATGAGCAAAGATCGAAACTGGTGCATAGTGCCACAGCTTCACCGGATGTCGATGCAAGTGTGCTGCGGAGTGTAGACTGATCATTTCGTCTGCTTTAGATCTGAACCATTTTCCATTACTGCATCCATATACTTCTGTGATGGTTGCGACAATGCAATACTTCAAGGTCTGATGTTTACTGCATATTGAATGTGGATTGTGAAACACAGCGCCCCAATATTTCATCAGAAGTCTTGTGAGTGAAATCAATCAATTCGTCAAGCTCATGGTACCAAAATGCTGGTCTGGTTTTGATTCAACCAGCTCCGGCCAGCAGGCTTCCCAGCATTCAGCGCAGCCACTCTTTCCCTCACAATGCGAGCCTGCTCCCACTGACCAACGCCGGCATACATGTTTGACAGAAGCACAAGGTGCCCAGCAGCCCGGTCTGGCTGTAGATCAATCAATCTATCAGTCACTTTGGCTGCAAGCTCAAGATTATCTTCCCTCTTGCATCCACTCAGCAGCGCACCCCACACGGCCTCATTAGACTGCAACGGCATTGCCTCCGCGAGCTCAAGCGCTTCACGCAACCGTCCGCTACGGCAGAGCATGTCGACCATGCACCCGTAGTGCTGAACCTCGGGGGCGATCCCATAAACTCTTTCCATGCCCTCAAAGTAATTCCGTCCTTCGTCAACCTTCCCAGAGTGGCCGCACGCCGACAGCACGGCGAGCAGCGTCGCGCCATCAGGCTGTTCCTCCATCCCGCGGAACAGCTCCAGCGCCTCCTCGGCACGGCCATGGATCGCGAGCCCGGAGATCATCGTGGTCCAGGAGACGGTGCTCCGGCTCGGCATCCCGAGAAACACGCGGCGCGCGTCCTCCACGGCCCCGCACTTCACGTACATGTGGATGAGCGCGTTGTCCAGCGACACGGTGTGCCGGCGTTCCCGGTCGACGCGTGCATGTACCCACCGCCCGAGACGCAGGTCCCCCAGCTCCGCGCACGCCGTCAGCAGGGCGACCATGGTCACGGCGTCGTCCCTGACCCTCGCCTTCCTCATGCTCCGGAACAGCTCGACCGCCTCCGTTGCCTTCCCAGCGTTTGCGCACCCGGCGATCAGCGTCGTCCAGGCCACCGCGTCCCTCCGGGGCATCTCGCGGAAGAAGCGCAGAGCGGCGTCCAGCTCGCGGCACCGCACGTAGGCGGAGAGCATGCAGTTCCACGCGGCCGCGGGGCTGTCCGGCGTTTCGTCGAACACCTTCCGGGCGTCCGCGAGCCGCCCGGCGGCAGAGTACATGTCGAGGAGGCTGGTGGCCACGTGCGGGCTGGACCGCGCGAGCCCGGCGGCGAGCGCGCGCGCGTGGAGGGCGGGCCCGTGGGGCAGCGCTGCGGCGCCCGCGGTGGCGAGGGTGGCGAAGAGCGTGGAGAAGGAGAAGGCGTTGGGGCGGAGCCCGTGGCGGGAGGCGAGGCGGGAGAAGAGGGAGAGGAGGTGGCGGGGCGGGGCTCGGGACGCGGCGGCGGCGCGGAGGAGGAGGTTGGCGAGGGTGGGGGACGCGGGCGCGGGCGGGGACGGTGCGGAGAGGAAGAGGGACTCGGCGCGCGGGAGGTCGGCGGCGGCGGCGAGGGCGAGGAGCTTGGCGAGGAGGAAGCGCTTGCGGTGGAAGCCGTTGAGGAGGAGCTGCGCGTGGAGCTGGTCGAGCGCGCGGTGTGCGGCGGCGGCGGCGGAGGGGGAGGTGGTGGTGCCGGCCGGGTGGAAGGCGAGGCGGCGGCGGGCGTGCTGCGCGAGGAGGTAGAGGCGCTGCTGCAGCGCGCGGGAGTAGGGGACGTGAGGGGGCAGGTTGGGTGGAAGTGAAGGAGGAGGACGACTGAGATCGCTGCTGCCGCCTCTGCCCTCTGCCTCCGGCCTGCTGGTTTTGTGCGCGGGAATGGGTAGCCACATCTTCGATTTTTTTGCAAGGAGGACAAGAGAAATTATCACGGTATCTACTCGCAAAAAAAAAAAAAAATATCACGGTCTCAGCTAGTAAAAATAATTGAATATATACCCTCTCTACAGTAAAACAATAGCTCTGCTGTGAATATTTATAGTTTTTACAAGGTTTTATGTGCAAAGCCACAAGATAAAATAAAATATTCTGAATAGTTTTTCTTGGGTCTTATGTGGAAGCCGTTGAGTAAGTACTCACTCCGTCCTCAAATAAGTGGACGTTTAGATTTAAAATTTATCTATAAAAAAACATGCTTCTCTTTTTACAATATATTTTAAAATGCTTCTCTCTCACCTCATGAATACGAAAATCAAGCCCAATAACATTTAGCACATAACCTCATTGGATGTGGTGAAATTAAGGAGGTGGGAAAAGGTGGTTAACACTTTTTCAATGCAAACTTCTTAATATGCCTTGAAAAAACCTAAACGTACACTCTTTTGAGGACGGAGGGATTAGAGGAAGTATAGTACTCCCTCCATATGAAAATACATGTCGCAGATTTATCTGAATACGAATGTATCTACACGTGTTTTAGTATGTATATTTGTATTTAAACAAATATGTTGCATCTATTTTAGGATGGAGGGAGTACAATAGTTTTTCTATAAGAAAAGTGATGTCAAAGCGAAAAAAAAGAAATGTTTATAGTTTTTACAAGGTTTCATGTACACAGCCAAAAACAGAAAAAAAAAATACTCTGAATATTCGAATAGTGTGATGCCGGTAGAGCAAAACATTACTCTGAATATTCAAATCAGTGTCGGGCTAGGATTACCAGGTAGCGATGTCAAAGCTTCAAAAAAAAAAAAAAAAAAAAAAACTGCAGCGATGTCATTTGATGTCAATTTTGTTGTACCCATAGCTAAGTTTCTTTGTTCACTTCTTTTGTTGTTGTCAATTGACCACAGTGCAGCTCCGCCAGACCGCCACTGATTCAAATAGTGGAATGCTGGTGCCAATATAAATTGTTTTCCATTTTGTAGACAAACAATCACTACCATCGACAGATACTACTACTATGTGACAGGTTCGCGGCTGATTACTCAAACTTCATTAATTATGGGGTTCAGTTCATGTGTTTTATGGGATTTTCACAGGATTTGTATAAGATACGGACCCTCTGAAATGGTTCAATGGAAGTTTGGAAATTTCTATTAGGCTAGAGCTCATGAAACAAAAGAGAATTTATGTGTTACCGATTTTTGGCCGGAGGGAGTGTTGATTTTCCTGTGAATTAAAATAGGCAAACAGCCCACGGAGAGATAAAATTTATGTGTTACCGATTTCCTGTCCCTTCGTTTCACGCAACATGAGGAGGGGGCCACAACATCTCCCGCGACTAGATCTCTACCACGTGAGGGCTGGTCTCCTCTCCCGCCGCTTGTCGCTTCGGCAACGAGAGGGAGGGGGACCTCGCTCCTCCATTTTGGTCTAGTTTTTAGGGTTAGAGTTTGTCTGCTCTCGTGCACCGTTGGGGCGGTGGGAGTGGAGACAGGACAAATAAATCTTCCTCAACTCTACTCCAACACCGACGCCAACCTTCACGGCGCGTCTTGGAGTTGATGGCATCGTGTGCTTGTCGATCCTTCAGATTGACGGCTTGGTCCTCTCACCTTTCTTTAGATCAGGTGAGATATGTTTCTGGTCATGGAGATGGCGTTCGTTGCTATCCACGACGGTGTTGCGGGTCGGGACGAGGTGGATGCTCTGGAGCGAGTATGTTGGTCCGAAGGTGGTGGATTTTTTTTCTTGACTTTGTCAATGGGATGCGGTGGATTGTCTTGGTCCAATGTAGCACGGGGGCAGCCCGGTCAATGTGCCACACCGACATGTGCTTCATTGCTTGCATGACCTGTACATCGACTCAGAAAGCCTCGTTGGCGATGATATTCTTTTGGATCTGGCAATGGCGAAAGCTCAACATCTATTCCAAGGAGCATCTAGGTAGCGATTTCGATTTTGGTGGCGGTGGCGGGCTTCGACGAGCGTAGGAAATTCTAGAGATAGTTTTCTCTAAAGTTTTTAAGACACCTGTTTTATTCTTGTATGTTTGTTTTCACGTTTCGTTTACTCGTGTAACTTGATTTTTTATTAATAGAATATGTGGTTGCTTAAAAAAAAGTTCATAGGTTCGGAACATGATCATCCGACGATGTCGATATCGAGTGTCTCTCCTTCCGCCAGGCCTTCCCGTTGGATGACCGCTTGATCCATCTAGGCCGTCCGTTGCCGTGGATAAGTTGATGGAGAACACTTTGTTAACTGAAAATTGCACTCAGGGACTGACAGATGCTTGCTCAGACTGCATCAACGAGGCTCCTATAGTTCAGATTTGTCGCGCCCCAAATGCCAGCCCCATGCCGCTCTCGCCACCACTCCGCCTCCTCCTCTCCTCCCGCCGCCGGCCCCTCGCCCCGCGCCACCGCCACCGCTGCAACCCCGACTCGCCCAAGCGACCGCGCCGCCCAACTCGCCTTCGCCGTCGACGGCTCGGCCGCGGCCAAGAACTTCCCGCACGCCATCCGTTTGACGAAATCCCTCGTCCAGGCTTCCTCCCCCAGCGCGCGCCCGGGCGCTGCCGCCTTCGGCGCGCTCGCGTCCACCTCCAGCACATGCACATTGGAACTAAGGCATCGCCAGATGAGCCATCTATGCTGCCTATCAGAGGGAAAAAACTTGCGGTTGCTAGCAAGCCATTGCCAGAAGCACATGTGGCCAGTTGCAGGTCTCCAATGACAAATATCAGGAGTTGGTGGAACGAAATGGAGAAGTCTAACAATCACGAGATATGAACCTCATGTTATGGCACAATCTAGGCTTGCCGAGTAGATTAAGAAGAAACTGAGAGTTCATGACTGAAATAGATGTATGATTTAAGCATAATGCCCTTCTCAATGGAGATCTTGACCTGTTTCTTTGAAGTTGTCGCGATCAGGTGAAATGTCTTGCAGATTGCTAGCGGATATTGATTTTTTTTATCTCTTTCTCTGAATCAGATGTAACTTCGGGTGAATATTTTGTGGCTCAAATGGTGATCCGCAAGGTTGAGCAGCAATAAAATCTAAGACATACTAAGATCAATTTATATTGTTTTCTTCTACTTGGGACGGCCTGCAAATTATGGAGCGAAATCTGACCTCTATTGTCACAGGTAGATATTCTCCAAAACAATAGAATTTAACAGTAGTTCTACAAGATTCTGACATCAGTAGATATAACACGCCGCGCCAAGGCTTCCTAGTATTTACTAATTGGAGACTCCCAATAAGCCACCACATTAATCCTAGAATAGTAATTATTTGTCCGTCCGATCTATCAACCAACTATCCGTAGCCGTTTGATGAATTAACTCACGACATCCTCCCCACATGGGTATGTTTTTTTTTTTTTTTTGCCTGGACTCTGGAATAGGCTAACAAAAAATATCTCCTTCAATTTTCCTCTTCCGTCGGCCGTCTCTCCTCAAATTCTTCTCCATAGTCTCCTCGTCATCGTTGATTCCAGATCTCGGTACATGTTGGCCATCCTTGTTTATCTAATCTGATCCTTCCAGATCGTGGTCCTCTGTGCAGGTAAAACGAATTAAACCGAAGAGGAGGATTGGGAGGAAGAGGAAGGAGCGTTGTTGCTGCAGACATGTCTAACAGATTATGGAGATGCGAGACTGTTCCTGATGGGCAACGTCAGTGCGTCCAGTCGGCCGGCGACGACGTCAATGTTAAGCTTCATGCATTAGCCAACGCAACCAAAAGTTCGAACTGATGGAAAGGGCTAGGCAATCCACTTATATATCTCAACAATATATATCTCAACACCCCTCCTCACGTGTGACCGGAAGAAGAGAGAGGAGGTCAACACGTGGAAAGCAGAATGGCACACGTATGACTGATCGTATACGCGGCGGACATAGGGGTGGGTAAATATTACGAGAACCAGGACTCGAACTCGAGACCCTGGGCTCTGATACCATGTTAAGCTTCATGCACTAGCCACTCGAACCAAAAATCCGAACTGATGGAAAGGACTAGTCAATCCACTTATATATCTCAACAATATATATCTCAACAATATATATCTCAACAGTCAAGACGCAAAACCGTGCACAAGCTCCACGAGCAGAAGCTGCAACTGGATTTTGCCGGCCACGACTTGAACTACACAAGAATCTCTTTTTCAATAAAACATAAGCGTTCTAGCATGCCTCTTCCATGTGCCCAGTTCCAGTCTCCCCCTCTTTTACCTCAGAGACGATCGACCTGTATTTCAGGTAATGTGTGGCCTCCTCTCTCTATATCATCCACGATGCACCAAAGAAGATTGTGTCAGTTTAAAACAGATTGAGCCATCATCGTCGTCGAGGAGACTGCACATGGGACGAATTACAGTACTACACTTCTGAGACGATCGACCTGTATTTCAGGTAATGGGTGGCCTCCTCTCTCTATATCATCCACGATGCACCAAAGCAGATTGTGTCAGTTTAAAACAGACTAGTAAAAATGCCCGTGCGTTGCAACGGGAAATGAAATTTTGTGTTTCGAAGATACACAAAGTGAGATTCACAATGAGTCTGTTGTCACCTCGCCGTTTTACTAAATTTGTGGTCGTATCATCAGTCCGCCGAATTCAACAGAACTCTCCGTTCATACGATTTTGAAAATCATGTTTGAATTGCATGCTTAATATTATGTTCTCTAAAGAAATGATAGCTAAATCAGAATATGTAATTTAATTAAGCACATTTTGTGTGATCGGTCCGCTTGATTATTTCACTTGAAACATATTTAGTCCCGCTAAAATTAGCGCGTAGAATGTCATTATATGGTCATTAGCCCGGAGAACGTTATTATATGTGCCGATTTCCCTCCAAAAAAGGAGCCTCTCCTTCCCTTCCGCTCCGCCGCTTGCAGTCCCACCACTTTCCCTCCCCGGCGCCCTGCACTCCACCACGCCATGGCACCGAAGAAATTCATTGGCCCGCACATAAAGTTTCACAAACAAAATTTAGAGAATGTGTAAAAAAGATAAACAAAAAGTCTTGTGAATAGCCATATTAGAGCATAAAAAACATCTTATTTACACAAGCCGCAAAAAGTTACTCTTTTTCTTAAACTTTATGTGCACACATAAAATATTTTCATATACACACAACTTTTGTTTCCAGAATGTTTTGACATTTTAAAGTGCGTTTTAGTAGCCAAAGTGGACTTTTCGATTGGTCTCCTCTTGCATACACATTGCATTGTACATGTAAAATACCCACATAATTTGCATGTATATACCTTAATCGCGTGCGCCTATTTTTGACAAAATATTCAAGATAACTTATTTGCTAGCGAATGGCAATAAAGAATGCCCCCATATTTTTCATAAGTATATTAACTCAATCACATGTATTTTCTCGTCCTCAAATAAGTACTCTCTCCGTTCCATTTTATAGTGCCTATAGTTTTTTGCCACGAAAATTAGCACAAGAGTGTTCTTTACACAATACCCCCTAGATTAACGATTTGAGATCAGAGTAAAATAAGGGAAATCGGTAACTTCCTAAATTAACATAACAAATCCCACAAATCTCTCTGGTTGACTCTCCATATATGTGCAGTCAGGTTATATTAAGGAAATAAAAATATTGCTTCCTAAATCTAAGGAATCGTTGGGATAATGCATTAGGAATCTCAATTAATTGTTTCCTTTTTGTATGGATTTTTTTCACGCATGTCATGTGGGAGCTGAACGGTAGAGAAGGTAATTGAAAAAGAGCCAAACTACAACCTTATATTCTGAAACAAATGCCAAAAATCTATAGGCATTATAGAAAGGAACGGAGAGAGTATATAAGAGTGTACTTCTATCTTCTCAATGCACTTTAAAGTAACAAAAAATATTTATCCCTCATCGCACGGAAATCAAACTAATAATATTTAGCACATATTATCTTAATTTTGTATATGCATATATTATCAGAGGTGAAAGAATTAAGAGAAAATAGATGTTGGTTTGCATCTTCCCAATATAATTTTCTCTCCTTCGTCCACTTATTTGTGGACAGAGGACAAACACCTCATATTATCACTTATGTTTGCAAAGCAATAGAAATCCAAAATAAATCCAAAAGTCACAATCTTATTTCTTAGTCCAGCAACATAATGCCTGATGATCAAATTTACATGATAGACTTTACCGCATACAAAGTTCCTTGTGACACTACTTTACAATATTTATGAAGTTATGTTACATTTTACCACATTTAAGCAAATCCCGTGTCACATTTTATCCCCCCTATTTTCCCCATTTATGTGCCACACGGGATACCATCTCATCTTCCACTTCTGAACGTATTTCTGGAGTAAGTTGATTACGTCAGGTGATTGGATGATTCACTGCCTCAAGTGTTCATGCACCTTCAGCTGTTATAAAAAAATGTTTCACCTTCATTAGAACAATCATTATTCATTACTTTCTTCTTTAGCACCAGTAAATCTATATTGCATCTAAGTGCGCGGAAATAAAATGAAATAACATGAGGGAGCTATCACCATGAAATACAAAACGACAGAATGAAGGAATTAACACTATGATAGCTATATTTTTTACCCTCCAAATATTTACAATCACCTCTCGTAGCATCCGCCCCCTCCAAATATTTACAGTCACCTCTTAGTGGGCGCGCACTTACCTATGATTCTTGCAGTAGAGGATGGCATCATTGGCGGACCTCATTGCCGTGACTACTCGATGGGCCTCGGACACATCACATTGGCCTTCCAGTACATCGGCAAGAAGAATCACAGGTAGTTCAGCAACACTTTCAGGCCCACCATTGCTTTGCTCCAGTGTTTCTACTCCACTCCATATTGATTCAGCATGCAGCAACAAGATACATCTTCTCACAATTAAGCAATTCTGATTAGTAAACCACTGTTACATGATTGTTGCTATCAACATGAAATACAAATCAACTGAATGAAGGAATTACCACTATGATAGTTGTATTTTTTTCCCTCCAAATGTTTACAATCATCTATCAGATCATCCGCCCCGTCCAGTGCTCTGCTCAAGTGTTATTCTACTCTACTCCACATTGATTCAGCCTGTGGCAAAAAAATGCATCTTCTCACAATTAAGTAATAATGATGAGTAAACCACTATGACATGCTTGCTTCTCAAAATGGAATAAATATCGACAGGATGAAGGAAACAAGAGAACAGAAACAACGGGAAAGTAAATACTACGGTTTTGCATCACAAAGTTGGCGTGTGAATTATGTAGGTTTATCATAACCTAATTCCTGCACAAGTCTCCATCACTCAAAACACAGTTTTGACTTATAATAACCCGAACTAATCATGGCGGAGGCCAATATTTATAGACCCAATAATTGCATAAAGAAGAGAATTCAAATAACGTGTGATCATCTAAAGGCATGTATTTAAATGGTCTTGGATGCACACTATAAACATCTTGAGTGGCATAGAAAGGGCCTAATGGAACCCGATGATGAGCATACAATATAAACTTGTTTCTAAGGGAAAAAAATTGTCAACATAAGTTCTAACACAAGTGCACAATGGCCAGTTTACAGATTATTATTGTAGAGTTATGCAACTCAATTAAATGTACGAATGGAACAAATATTCAGAAGGATGGAAATGTGCAAACTGAAGTACTTAAGTCAGAGGTGCCCATTCATAAGCATAAATAATGAGAGAAGCATCTTCCTGCCCCATTGTCCCCATGTTCTTTGCTGCAATCAGATATGCCCCAGTTATTCGAGCTCAGTACTAAACAATTGCTTTACATCTAGTACTATTAAGTTAAATGAATAAGAGAATGTGTGCAACAGCAGGGATTTGCAGTGTGTGTCTGTACCTGATAATGGAAGCAAGCGCCAAAGTCATGTGGTGTGACAAAGAAATGATCTGCCCCTCCGACCTATTCCAGTAAGGCCATTTCATCGCGATCAGCTCGCTGGCGCTGCGCATCATTCGCAGAGACTTGAATGGCAACGGGAGACCTGATGGTGTCAGATCACAGGTCGGGTACACGGGCGTGTAGAACCTATCAGCCTCCTCTAGGATGGAAGTTCGCACCGCGCTCGACAGCAGGAACCGGTGCATGAAGATCTCCGTGGCGAACATGTGGTTCAGGCACCTAGGGTCTTTCTTCAGCAGCTTCTTGTTGTACTTTCCGGGGAGATCGTAGATAAACACCTTGAGCTCCCCAACAGGGTCATCGTCCAGCACATCACAAGCGCTTCCTGCATTTCAATGGCCACATGACACCATTAGTTTTGCCAAGAAACAGAGGAAAGAATATGCCAAATTTGAGAACAGGGTCACATAGCACTTTGGTTGAACGGATTGTATCATAGGTAAGCAAGGTGCAAGCCTAACTGATAAATGTCATTATTGCTCTAAGCAATCAAGCAATATGTCCTGACTACATCGACAAAAGTTTCAATAGAATTAGGGTTTGCAATAAAATATGGTCTGAATTGAACAAGAAACTATATATATCATTTGGGGTAGGACATTACCAGGAACTACTCCCCGACACCTTTCTGTATAATCCGTTTGCATATAATCTGAACCAGGACATGTGATTCAGGAAGGAAAAGTGCAACCACAACCAAATCAAACATGAAAAATTCCATACTGTAAGGTGCCAAAAAATGATTTCTTTGGCATCTTTCCTAGATGAAGGACACAAAACAGCCTTACAGAAATCAATCAGTTCGCAGGCCCCCTGTTGGTTCATCGCCGCTGCTGCCATCCACGGGATTAGAGATATGAGGTAAGTGCTAGCACCTGGGAAAGTCGAGCCATGCCAGGATGGGAGAGTTGCCGGGAGGGCGGCCGTTGGTGGGAGAGCAGCGGAGCCAGGAAGACCAGCGGCGCCACTCCAAGTTGTGGATTTGCACACATAGTGGACCTCCAGCTCCGGAATCTCCAATCGTGAGGTCAAAAGAATGTTGTAAACAAAAAAGTTTCGAAATATCAATGAACAAAATTATAACTAACAGGTCGTAGTTAGCAGTATCAAGCAATATTTGAAGAAAAAAAATGATGCGTAAATGGAAGAAAAGTAGTGAAGGACAAACCTTCGCTGCAATTAGAGCAACCCGCAGCCGCACAAATCAAGTAGCTATCTATCTAGATGTAGGATCTTATCAGATGAGCAGTGAAGGATGCATTATCATGAGATTCTTGATCTGTCAGAAAGTTTCTTAATAAATTTTCAGCTTCCTAAGTCACCCAACACAACACATCTTTCAGTTTCATGCCCATTTGGCTAACAGCTGGATTTGCTAATTCTTATTAAATTATAAATATCAGCCAGGAAACCAACTTGAGATTAAAGTACTCTCTAGAAAAGTGCATTCGAAGTGGCAATAATATACCCATATACAGTACTAATGAAACTGCATCTAGTCTAGAAAAAATGAAAAGGAGTTGCCAGTGTTGTATAGTGACTCAATTCAATTTTCGGATACAATGTAGCATGTACTGTTCTACTAACAGCCTAGGTTGTTCCACGACTGGTCAATAAGAATAACATCGGGAGGAAAAAGACAAGGACAAAAGCTAGGAAATTAGGACCAGCGTTCAACGGATCTACACAGGGCAAGCAGGCGTACTCACCGTGAGAAGCGCTGGGAAGAGTAAGTTAAGCCAGGACCTAGATGCGATCCAGGCGTGCATCGCGGCCAACCCGAGGTCGAGTAGCGGGAAGGCAGCCTGGACCATACGCTCCCAGGAAGAGCAGCAGTCCGAATGCGAACAGAGCCGCCACAGGGTGCAGAGTACCCAGCGGGCGCTATCCAGCGGGTACTGCTTTCCGCTGCGACGATTTCTTTATTGCTGTTAGTTGTTGGTGGTGGATATGTAGGGTTTGCATGGTGAGTAGTCTCAAGACTGTAAAAAAAAACAAGATATAATCGCATCAGAACACAATGTCAATCCCAACTTAAAAGAAGTATTAAGTTTAATTAAACATTAAGTGCATACATGTTAAGGCCTTCTTCCAAGGGTTCCCAGGTGTCAGTGATATCAATTGACTCGATGGAGTTATTGTGGTGGAGCCCAACAATCCTTCTCTGCTCAGGGATAGCATATGAACAATTAGTAAAAGTAAACAGAACTGCAAGGTGTATCAGGTGCTAAGAAGTGGCGTTATGAAACTCCGGTTTTACCTTGAGAAGCTCTACAATGGCCACTGTCTTGTTGATAGCCATCCCCATAGCCTTGATCACAATTTCCTCTGTTGCCTCATCCTGTTAAGTACGGGGAGTTGAGATGCTTTAGGTACTTATAAAGATATATATAAGTAAGATAATTGATCTAAAAACTGAAGCACCAACGAGCGCACGCACTGCCCAAACCAGAAGACAGCCTACGACTGCTAGATTTTACTGCCCTCTAATGCATCCACATCCAATACGGAACAGTATCAGTAACAGCTATTAGTAAAAACAAAATCCCAGTGCCCAACTCGATTAGTTGGTAGCATAGCGAAGTAGTAGTAGTAGATTCCTAAAAGTTTCATCTCAAAGCAAACCCTACATATCCACCACCAACAACTAACAGCAATAAACAAATCGTCGCAGCGGAAAGCGGTCCCTGCCTGAATTTCATCGTCGCAGAGCGAATACTGCAGACCACCCAGCGGGCGCTATCCACTCCGCCGGCCTCCACCATCCCATCAGCAGGTTCTCGCCGCCGCCCCCCACCGCGAGGCCGGGATCGACGTTCTCGCCGCCGCCCCCCACCGCGAGGCCGGGATCACCGTTCTCGCCCTTTTCGCGCAGCGGCGGGCATCCACGGACCCGTGAGGAGTTCAGCTTTGGATACGGCTGGGGAGGGCGGGCTGGGGCAAGGAGACGGCTGAGGGGCGGCGGGGCTGGGGAGGGGAGACGAGATCGGCGGCTGCAGGACCTTGGGCTAGGGTTCAATCTGAGGAGGTCGGGATTGACGGTAGGGGGCGAAGGTCGGAGGACTGCGGGTTCTATTTTCCAGTACGTATGAGGGACCTAAATGCAAAACTGTGGGCGAGGATTGACGAAGCGGACGACGGACGACGAAACGTATCGTGATCGCAGAATAAGGAACCAGTTTAGTCTTTTTAAGTACTCCCTGCCTGTGGTCGATGAGTTACTGGATGAGCTTGCGGGAGCACAATGGTTCAGTAAGTTGGACTTGAGCTCGGGCTACCATCAGATTCGCATGGCAGCAGGAGAAGAGCACAAGACGGCATTCAGGACACACCAAGGGTTGTACGAATTTCTCGTCATGCCCTTTGGATTGACAGGAGCACCAGCAACTTTTCAAGGGGTGATGAACTTGTTGTTCGACAAACTGTTGCGACACGGTGTACTCGTTTTTATGGATGATATTCTTGTCTATACATCCACCTTGGAGGAGCACAAGAAATTGTTGCGTGCTGTCCTTCAGACACTTCAGGAGAACCAGTTGTTCATTAAACGTTCCAAGTGTCTGTTTGCCCAATCCCAATTGGAGTACCTGGGGCACGTGATCAGTGGCGCCGGAGTCGCTACTGACCCAGAAAAGGTGGCGGCTGTTCAACACTGGCCACAACCCAACAATCTGAAGGAACTCCGCGGCTTCCTAGGCCTCACAGGGTATTACCGCAAGTTCGTCAAAAACTACGGAGTGATCAGTCGGCCATTGACGGAATTACTAAAGAAAAACATTCAGTTCCAATGGACACCTGTGGCAGACACAGCGTTCCATACCCTCAAGATGGCGTTGATCAATGCTCCAGTTCTAGCCATTCCAGATTTTTCTCGTCCATTTGTGGTGGAAACAGACGCCAGCAAAATGGGCATTGGCGCCGTGCTCATGCAAAATGATCATCCAGTGGCTTATCTGAGTAAAGCTCTCTGTCCCAAGAATCAGGCATTGTCGACATATGAGAAAGAGTGTCTGGCAATCCTTCTCGCGGTTGATAAATGGCGACCGTACCTGCAACAACACGAGTTTACCATACGAACTGACCAGAAAAGCTTGCTTCACTTGACTGAGCAGCGCTTGACCACGGGAATGCAACACAAAGCTTTTGTGAAGCTGATGGGGATGAGTTACAAGATCCAGTACAAAAAGGGGATAACGAATGCTGCCGCGGATGCCCTATCTCGTCGCACCCATGAGAATGAGTTCTTGGCAATCTCTGCGGTGGAACCAACTTGGCTGCAAGTATTGACAGAAGGATATAATGAGGATCCAGAGACAAAGAAGCTGTGGTCTGAGCTCAGTATGTCTGGGCACAACGACAAAGGTTACTCCCTCGAGCAAGGAGTGATACGTTTTCATGGCCGCATTTGGGTTGGAAACAATGTCACGGCCCAGCAGCACATCATCCAGGCTCTTCATTCCAGTGGCATTGGCGGCCACTCCGGTGTTCTGGCCACTTACCAACGTATCAAACGCATGTTTGCGTGGCCACACCTGAAGCAAACCGTGGCGCAGTATGTCAGCACATGTGCCACTTGCCAGCAAGCCAAGACTGAGCACACAAAACTGCCGGGGCTGCTGCAGCCTCTACCTATTCCACCATTTCCCTGGCACACAGTCAGCATGGATTTCGTGGAGGGGCTACCTCGTTCGCAGGGATACGATGTCATTCTGGTGGTCATTGACAAACTCACAAAGTATGGTCATTTCTTGCCCTTGAAGCACCCCTTTACGGCTGCTCAGGTAGCGCAAACGTTTCTGGATGGCATCTATAAGCTGCATGGCCTGCCACAGCGAATCATATCTGATCGCGACAAAGTGTTCACCAGCACCCTTTGGCAGGAGCTGTTTCGACTGACCGATACTCAGCTGATGATGAGTTCAGCTTATCATCCCCAGACGGACGGGCAAACAGAGCGTCTCAATCAGTGCTTGGAAGCATTCCTCCGATGTTCAGTACACGCCACTCCTAATCAATGGTCCAAGTGGCTGCCGCTCGCGGAATACTGGTACAACACTTCTTATCACTCCGCCCTTCAGCGCTCGCCATTTGAGACTCTGTACGGGCATGTTCCTCGGCATTTTGGTACGCCAGATCCCGCTTCGGTCACGTCGCCAGAATTGGAGAAGCTCCTTCAAGATCGCTCCACAACCATGGCCTTGCTGCAACAGCAATTGTTGCGTGCCCAGGAACGCATGCGGCGACAGGCTGACAAGCACCGAACGGAGCGCACCTTCCTGGTGGGCGACTCTGTTTACCTCCGTCTTCAACCTTATGTCCAAACTTCGATCGCGCGTCGCAGCACCCAGAAGTTAGCTTTCAAGTTCTACGGGCCCTACAAAGTGCTCCGTCGGGTGGGCGAAGTTGCTTACAAGCTGGAGCTACCCACTGGAAGCCGTATCCATGATGTGGTGCACGTTTCTCAGCTCAAACGTCACCTGCCTCGTACACACCAAGTAAGTGATCTGAGTTCTGTGATTCTTTTGGACACTACCAACATGTTGCAGCCACTGGAGATACTTTCGGCGAGATCGATCCAGCGTGGTGGGGTGGCCATTCCTCAAGTTCACGTGACCTGGGACACGTCGACGCCACCAGCTACGACCTGGGAGGATGCATTTGCTCTGCATGCAATGTTTCCCAATGCACTGGCTTGGGGGCAAGCCAGCTCTCAAGGGGTGGGGCATGTCACGGCCCAGCACCGGCCTGGAAGCAAACGGGCCAAGAAGAGGCAGAAACGCCAGTTGCCTGAAGCCCAACTGGACGAAGAGAAGATGTCGTGCGGGACTGGCTTGGAAGGGGAATAAAAGAGGAGGAAGAACGGGAGAAGGACTCGAACAGAAATGAGGAATTAGTTGAATCAAATGTAATTTCCCCTTCAAATCCTGTTGTACTTCCAAACTTGCACTTCTCTGTGAGGATCTGTAAGCGAGGTCGTAACAACTCCGTCCCAAATTAGTTGTCCCAATTTTCTTAAATATGGATGTATCTAGACATGTTTTAGTGTCTTGATGCATCCATATTTTAACAAATTTGAGACAACTAATTTGGGACGGAGGATAGTAGTAGAGATTGAGCCGTCATCGTCGTCGAGGAGACTGCACAGGGGACGAATTACAGTACTACACTTCTCCCCCCGCGTCACAGGCAAGTAAACCAATCCTCCTTCAAATACCCTGCCCTATTTTAAAGTCCTAAGCTTATGTCTGATATAGGACGAAAGGAAATATATCAGTTTTGTAGGTCTATCTAAGCTGCAGTAAGACAATATAATACTCCTTAAGGGAATATGATCCGAAGGAAAGGAATAAGTTATGGCCTGGATCGCTACAAGACCCAACCAAATTCTTGCAATAGGGACACGTTCCTGTATCAACAAGTCAAACTCCTGAAAACAAGTTTCAGCTCACTTTGATGCTTACACGAGATTTTGAGGTGTTTATCAGGGTCATCTTATCTAATATTTGTCAAATGGAGTATTAGCTCATTAAATTAGTTTATGCCTTCCATCTATGAATATCTACATATATGTGCACCATGACCAATCTAATCATTAATTATCCAGGCCGCAAAAAGAATTTAGTGTCTTTATCATGAATTTATATATGATTTTAGCTACCACCAAATGCAGTATGGCCTAATTTTTTATCACCCTAAAATTATTTCTGTCTTGCATATACAACTAATGGCCTCCACCTATGTAGGTACACTTTCTCAATATGCTTTTGGTAAATACATGTAGAAATCTGTCATGCGTGTGGATACGGGGAACATCCTGTGGGCTTTTAGAGAGGTGTTGATAAGCACGGGGTACTGCATAGTATTGCCTAACATTATCTATAGCTAGAGAATTTTAAGTTTGTTAACTCATCGTCTCCACTTCTTTAGGTATTGGTACTTTTATGAAAGTCTTCATTGCCCTGTAGTTACTATGAGAGAGTTGCTCTATCACAACGTCTTCTAAATCATCTATTTATGTTGCACTTCAAAACCACTACTTGCATACTCAACGTTCCCTCAGTTTTTAGATGATCATTGGACGTTATAAATAACAGCATGTGACTTTTGGCCTAATTTAAGCTCACTTGCTACATTGTATGAAGAAAAATAAGACTACTCTCTCCGATCCATTAAAAGTGACGAAAAATTATCACAAAATTCCTGACATTTATTATGGATCGGAGGGACTAAAATAAATTTAGTTTCTTCTTGTGAATCTGCTTTACAGTTAAATGATAATTGAATTTTCTGTAGCATAGAGACGATGTCATATATAGTTATATCGGATTTGCTAATCCTCAGGTGACTGAGAATTCGTTAAGTCTCAGTCGACCTGCATGGCTGTCCGATTTACTTCAAGATTCGTGTGCAGAACGTATAAAAATAAAAAGTAAAACGCGGGGCAATGAGATTCGAACTTCAGACCGTGCAGTGTTAGTTCCACAGGAACAACCATTTCGTTCGTGAGTGCGTTCTATACTACAGTTCATTTTGTAGTACATATTTCTTTTTTCTTTTTTCTTTTTTCTTTTTTTCTTTCTTTTATTTGTTTTCTATATTCTTTATTTCTTTTCCAGAATATTATATGTAGAATCTTGTTCTTGTTTTTGTATCAATTAACTTTTGATACATTTGAGTTTCGTGCAACTTGTATGTTTTTATCCTCCTTATTTATTTTTGACATGAGTCACAATTTTTCTCAAGAAATATGCAATTAGCAAATGTTTTCCGAAACAAGTTGCACTTTCATCAAAAAAGCTCTCAAGTAGCAAGATGATTTTGATATGGGTTGCACTTTTCTCAAGATATGTGCAACTCTACTGGTTTCTGATACGAGTTGCATTATTCTCAAGAAATATGCAACTCTCTTAAGAAATATGCAAATCTCCCAAGAAATGTGCAACTACAACCGGTTTCCGCTACGAGTTACAGTTTTCTTGAGAAACATGCAACCGGTCTTGAATTAGTTGCACCTTTATCAAGAAATATGCAACTAGCAATAGGGTTTTCATAAGAGTTACACTTTTTTATCATGATATGTGCAACTCCCACCGGTTCTTCTATGACTTGCACTTTTCTCAAGAAACGTGCAACTGGTCTGAACTAGTTGCGCTTTTATCAAGAAATATGCAAGTAGCAACATTGTTTTGATATGAGTATGTATAACTCGAACTAGTTTCTGCTATGAGTTGCACTTTCCTCGAGAAACGTGCAACCCGTCTTGAATTAGTTGCACCTTTCTGAAGAAATATGCAAGTAGCAATAGAGTTTTCATAAGTGTTACACTTTTAGTCAAGATATGTGCAACTCCAACCGATTTCTGCTATGAGTTGCACTTTTTTCGAGAAACGTGCAACCGGTCTTCTTGCACTTTTACCAAGAAATATTCAAGCATCAATATTGTTTTGATACGATTTACACTTTTCTATCAAAATATTGTTGACGTCAGAAACCCACCGGCGGGCAGTGACTGGTCAACACCGTAGAGCCGGGAACAACTAGGGCTGCGGCTGGCGGTCCCTCGAGAGCGACGGCCCGCAAAGCCTCCTGGTCGCGCGCCGATGCAAATTGCAAGGGCGTGCCCCCTGCCCTATACCTGGTCAGGAAGGTGTGGATGATGCCTCGCTTAGTTTCCTGCAGGGCACACACGTACACGTTAAATACGAGCCTCGATCGGCTCTCGGTTGTCTGTGAATCGGCTCATGGAGCCGATCCACCATGATTCGTCCAAGGTGGCCGAATATATGGTGGTCCTGCTTGATCATGATAAAGCATATGAGATCCACGACGATCTAGGGTTTTCACCGCATAATCGGATCATCCTACTCACGATTGGGCCTCGCGCTCACGCACGGTAAACGTAAGCCAGCCCTAGACAAGGCCTAAAAACCAACACTAAGTTGATCCTCGGAACGTCTGTCTAGGGGCAGCAAACTACACCTGCATGCGCTGGATCCTCCAACCCTTTGTAAGGCCTAACTATTGCAGATATTAAACTAATCCTTGATGAATCAAGGAGCGACCGTAACGGATCAGATCTACTAAATAACAATCAAGCGGGGTGCCGCCCTGCACCCATGATGAGGTACAGGGACGGCTAGATGCGCAAGGGTTGCACTACGAAAGCATATGATACTAGGAACAATGCTAACCCTAACACATCTATGATAACTACGTTGCTCGCCATCAAAAAGGCTTCAGTACGAGCAACGCATGAACAACTAGGCAGGCTCGTGCTGCCTAGATCGCGAGATGCGATCTAGGCAGCATGGTGCTACCGGAAGAACCCTCGAGACGAAGGAGTTGGCGATGCGCCGAGATTGGTTTGTGTTGAACGTTGGTTGTTGTTTATTCCATAAACCCTAGGTACATATTTATAGTCCAGGGGACTTTCTAATGTGGCGTGCACTAAACCGTGCACGAGGCAAACTCTAATCTCTACGTAACCTACTATAAAGATACACGGGCTAACTAGCCCAAACTTGGTAAACAAGGCCGATTCACACATCTCTCTACGCGTATATCTTCAAGTCCATCTTGATCGCAGCCCACCTCTGACTTGGTCAAATTCTGGTGATAACACATGCCCCCCTGGTTTTGGAAATGACATTTCCAAAATCATTACGCCTTTCCTCCGTCGGGTCATGTCGTGGCAGAGCAGAACCGTCGCAGAGTTCTTCATCATGATAGCTTGCCTTCTCAACTTCTCTGCACGATTTGACAGTTTTAGCACCACCTCCTCGGAAACTCTGTGGCATTGAATTTCTACCATGTCCTCTTTTATTTAACCGCCCCAAACAGTTCCCCTCTGCATCTCCTTCGCATTAGCACCAAAAAACCCTCCTGCGCCACCATGTCTTCTTCCTCCTCTACCTCATCGGATCTTTCCACCCAGTCCTCCTCGTCTCGCGAGCCGACGCCGGAGCACAACCCGGCGGAGGTCCATGCGGCTAACATCCGCCGTGCCATTGCGGCCGGGGAGGAGTCAGATCATGACTTCTCCATCGGTCGGAGGACGACAAGTCCCCCGATGGGAAGAAAGCGCTCCCTCGCCGACAAGGAAGCGGTGGAAGAAAGCGAGGATGATCGCTTCCCCTGGGATGGGGCCACCTCCGAAGAGAAAGGACGAAGAGGAGGGACGACAGCTCCCCGACGAGCCGCCGGCCAAGCGCCATTGCCCCCGGCCGGGGGCTGAGTGACCCGGCGGCCGACAGCGGAGGAAGACGAGGACAATGAAGGTGCGGTGGCCGGAGAGCAACGATGCGAGCCGGCGGGAGCGCCGGGCGCAAGACGGCGACGACGAGGGCAGCAACGGCCCGTAGATAGGGCCCCTAGCATAGGATCCGTAGAAGTAGGCGGGGTAATGTATCCCCTTTTGAGGGAAATCAGCTCTACTATGTAAGAAATCTCGCCTATTAATGAAGAACTTTTCCCCAATTTGATTTGCCGATTTCTTCTGAGCTTACTTGAGCCGATTCCCTCTTCTACTGACCTTGCCGACTCGTTCCCTTTGCCAATGCGTGATGAGCCGATAGCACCGTATCGGTCCTTCACAATTCGCCCTTCCCTTCTTCAACGATGATTTTCTAAATTTGGCAGAAAATGCAGGATCTTCAGGAAAACCTTTGAACTTTCCCAACCAAACCCAATAATGTTCTTCAATAATCATCATTTGTGAAGAAGGTTGCAATGAAGGACCAGCCGATGGTATCCCAATCGGCTTTTAAACGAGCAAGCAGGCATCCACCAGGCCTGCTGCCCCGAGCCTTACTCGAGGCGAGAGTCAAAGAGAATGTGCCAAAGCCGATCCCCTTTCTTCCTCGGACGGCCGGAACTTGGTTCAGGAATCCAAATCGGCTCGAAGCAACGGAAGGCACCACCGCTGGCCTGAATTTGGTGAAGACTCGATAAACATCGCATAATGCCGCTAGAGTCGATGTCCATGTATCGGCTTCTTGTATCCTTAAGTCGATGTCGCTGCATCGGCTGCGCTCAAAAAATTTTGAAATTTTTAGGCCGATTTGTGTGTCGGCCCCCATATTTGATAGTATTATCTCATATCCTCGTGTTTTATCCATCTAGGTGCCCCCGAGCCGATTCTGTCAAGAGAATTGATGGTATCGGCTCTTCAGGTAGTCCTTGTTGGGTCAAACGTTGATCCCAGGCAGAATGGATGATGAGGATAATTTTGGCCGATCGCTGGAATCGGCCTCCACGTTGCTTGCTTGGTGAAGATTTTGTAATATCCCTTCAACAGTTTCGGAGGGCCGATCGCAAGGATCAGCCTCGCCACGTTGCTTATTGACGTAGTCTTGCTACTCGCCCAGGCCGGTAGACAAAACCAGCCCAATCTCCGATTTAATTACGTTGGTGCGCTTGCTGTTGTCCACCTCAGGTGCATCGTGTGATCGTGGAGCTCTACACTTCGCCGGACGAACGAGCACCATGTTTGTGCCAGCCGATGTTTCATCATCGGCTTTCCTTGCTTGGGGCGCCACTCTTTTCTTTGCGGCAGTCCCTCCTCATCCAGGGTCCTCTGGACTTTCGCAGCCAAATCAGGTCGTGCCTTCCTCGGCGTATGCAAGTATAACCTTTCGGCTTCCTCCAGACCGCGCAATCGCTGAACCCTGCGCTTTTGTGAATGGCTGAGACCATCAGGGCACCACCTTGGACGGTGGTACTGTCTTCTTCGTCTTCCCCCTCGTCTTCCGAATCCTCGAGATCTTCCAAGAGGGGTCTCACGTCTGTTTTGTGGTGGGAGAGGTCCTAGGCGCTCGAATACGGACACGTTGGCTGCCTCCTTCTTTTGGTTGCATTAGGCGTTGCCGATTGTTGTAATCGGCTCATTCTGAATCAGCGAGTGCTGAAGAAAGGGCAGTCCCCATGCCTGTCCGTATCGTCCTGCTCCCTGGCGTGGCGCTCCCGCTCCTCATCGTGATTATTCCGACGATGTCTTCTGTCGTTTCTGGCCATACGGCCTCTTTCATCATCGTCGCCGTGTCGCCGGCGTTGATCATACCGATTCACGTACTTATTGAGGAGGTGATCAGAGAGGGGTCGTTGATATCTTATGTTCTTAACTTCCCCTCTGTGACGTAGCGCTTGCCATCTTGACGGAGCCGATCGTATGGAGCGGCCCCCTCGTGTCCTTGCTCGAGAGCAGCTGTCCTCATCCCCGTCCTTCTCGAGCGGTGTCCAAGCTCTACCATGCTGATGTTGGCTGAGAAATCGCTGGCACCCTCGAGGTGGGCAAACTCCACCATGTTGACGGCGGGGAAGGGGTGTGTGTCGACCTTCATGGCGTCTGGTTAAAAATTAGTCGCCCATTTTCTATTGCCATCTGGATCTCTGGCGCCACACCCTGCAGTCGTTAGTGGTGTGGGTGAACGTGTTATGCCACTTGCGTATGGCTTTCCGTTCAGCTCTTGCACCGTGGGAACTTTGTGGCCTTCGGGAATCTTTATATGCTTCTCCGCGAGTAAGAGATCGAAAATTTGCTCGGTTTTCGTCACGTCGAAGTCGAATCCTCTTGGGGGTCTGGTGGCTTCACCCATTTGCAGGTTCTGGGCCTGCAGCTCGAGTCCACTCAGCCACAGCGACCTCTTGTTCTCCCGTAGCGACTTCATCTTCGCTGCGTCGACCATGGTAACCACACGCTTGAACTTGTCTGGTAGACATCGGGTATGTTCATACTGACACTTGTACCATGTGCGCTAGTGACGGGTAGTCCGCTGGGAGGCCACGTCCTTGATCGATGATGATAGACCCACCACCGCCAACTCGTGCTTCCTTTTCGCTTACGTGAACCGAGTAGCATCGGTTCCTAACGGTCCTGAAGCGCTGGATGTATTGATCTGTTTCCCCGCGCTTCTGTCGTACTTGTGCTAGATCGGCAATGCCAGCCTCGGAAGCCTCGAGTGATATTGCTCATGGAACCGTTCTTCCAGCTGCTTCCAAGTCTGCGAGTTCGGTGGCAGCGAAGTGTACCAACCAGCCGATCCTGTGAGGGGCTGTGAAAGTACCTCACGCGCAGCTCGTGACGCTGAGATCATGCCAGCTGTGCCAAATATCGGCTCACATGCTCGATGGAGCTGGAACCATCTGATCCGCTGAACTTTGTGAAGTCCGGGAGCCGATATTTGGGTGGTAGCGGGATCAATTCGTACTCGTTGGGTACGGCGTATAGCCGATCGCCTTTCTTTTCGGCATCATGCCGAACTGATCTTTAGGATCGTACAAATCTGATCCGCGGTAATGGCTGCAGGTGCCGAACCCTGAAGATTCGTCGGAGTGGCGTACTTAACCAGCCATGCTTGTTTTTCGGTTCTGAGCCAACTGCAGGAGCTGGGCTCGGGAGTTTGTCGGGGTGGCGTATTTAGCTAGCCACGTTTGCTTCTCAGGGTCTGCCTCCGACGTTCCTCCTGTTGCCCCAGAAGTCCCTGCTATAGCAACCTGGTTCGAGGGTGCCCAGGTGCTGCATCGGCACGTATGCGCATGCGTACCCGTGCGGGATCTCCTTGGCGCGTCTGTAGAAATTGGTAGTCACTGGGGTCACCACCAATCTTGTAGACGACATAGGCCGATGAGTTCGGCGCTTCGGGCGCACAACGCGAACGGCGCGGTGGACGGGACTGGGTGCAACTCCCTTGGTGAGTCCCTAGGGCTGGTCCTGACGGAGAGTCGATGGCTCATGATCTCTGGATCACGCGCAGCGCGACGCGCTCCAACGTATTCACAGGCTCTCGGAATGGCGGTGCAGCGAATGAGCCACCATGAAGTTTATCTCCTGACGCGCGACCTGGTGCGTTCTGCGGGGGTGGACAGGTCCACTCCATCAGCGCGCCTTCGGTGTGAACCCCTTCCATCGATGCCATGGGAGCGGGTCTGTGGAAAGAGCCGATTAGGTCGGCTTCGAGGGCAGCTTTGACCTCGTCATACTTCTTCTTGAGCTCGCCAGAGAGCTCCTCGTACGTGACCGGAGTTTCTTCTGCCACCTCCGATGTAGATGGCATTGTGTTTGATGTTGAAGATGCGTCCCACCGGGCGTGCGAGAATGTGTTGACGTCGAAACCACCGGCGATGGTGGTCAACACCGTAGAGCCGGGAACAACTAGGGCTGCGGCTGGCCCCCTCAGAGCGACGGCCCGCAAAGCCTCCTGGTCGCGCGCCGATGCAAATTGCAGGCGTGCCACGACCTATGGTCGGGAAGGTGTGGATGATGCCTCGCTTAGTTTCCTGCAGGGCACACACGTACACGTTAAATACGAGCCTCGATCGGCTCTCAGGTTGTCCTGTGAATCGGCTCATGGAGCCGATCCACCCATGATTCGTCCAAGGTGGCCGAATATATGGTGGTCTGCTTGATCATGATAAAGCATATGAGATCCACGACGATCTAGGGTTTTCACCGCATAATCGGATCATCCTACTCACGATTGGGCCTCGCGCTCACGCACGGTAAACGTAAGCCAGCCCTAGACAAGGCCTAAAAACCAACACTAAGTTGATCCTCGGAACGTCCTGTCTAGGGGCAGCAAACTACACCCTGCATGCCGCTGGATCCTCCAACCCTTTGTAAGGCCTAACTATTGCAGATATTAAACTAATCCTTGATGAATCAAGGAGCGACCGTAACGGATCAGATCTACTAAATAACAATCAAGCGGGGTGCCGCCCCTGCACCCATGATGAGGTACAGGGACGGCTAGATGCGCAAGGGTTGCACTACGAAAGCATATGATACTAGGAACAATGCTAACCCTAACACATCTATGATAACTACGTTGCTCGCCATCAAAAAGGCTTCAGTACGAGCAACGCATGAACAACTAGGCAGGCTCGTGCTGCCTAGATCGCGAGATGCGATCTAGGCAGCATGGTGCTTACCGGAGGAACCCTCGAGACGAAGGAGTTGGCGATGCGCCGAGATTGGTTTGTGTTGAACGTTGGTTGTTGTTTATTCCATAAACCCTAGGTACATATTTATAGTCCAGGGACTTTCTAATGTGGGCGTGCACTAAACCGTGCACGAGGCAAACTCTAATCTCTACGTAAACTAAAGATACACGGGCTAACTAGCCCAAACTTGGTAAACAAGGCCGATTCACACATCTCTCTACGCGTATATCTTCAAGTCCATCTTGATCGCAGCCCACCTCTGACTTGGTCAAATTCTGGTGATAACAAATATGTGCAACTCCAACCGATTTCGTAATGAGTTGCACTTTTCTCGACAAATGTGCAACCGGTCTTGAACTAGGTATGATTTTATATTGAAATATGCAAGTAGCAACAAAGCTTTGATACGAGTTACTTTTTCAAGAAATTTTGGACATGAGGTTTAGATGTTACAATTTTAAGAATTTTTCTCTCTTCCAAAGTCTCACGTATAAGCTAAGTACTTTTTTTTAGAGAAATAAGCAACCTCATTCCACTTCGCTAATGATTCATCGTGTGGATGGCCACGTCAAGCCAAGCGCTAGCTGTATGCTGCACCGAATCGGTTGGAAGGAAAATAAAAACATGACAAGCAACATCATCAGGCCAGTGGCTAGATGCTACACGGCGGACACAAAACCGATCGACTGAGGCACAACTGAATCTCAGTCACCTGTGACGCAGCCGCTCCCTAGTTATATACACATCCTCTAATATAAATGGGGAATTCAAACTAAAGCAAATTTTCTGCCCATATATTTATGTATGGTCATTTGCATACGTGTGCGTTGCACTTGATAAGCTGCAGAGAAGCTGCATCTATTTCCTCAGTTTTCCTCACATGACGTCCATGTTGCTCAGAATTATTTCTTACAGCAAAACTGAGGCTTCCAGGTCAAAATTATCATAACTGGACATAGTTTAATTTATTTTTTTGGAACTTGCAGCTATAAAAGTTGTTTATCTCCATAAGCTTGCAAACCACGCTGATGATGATGGGATGGTGTCTTATGTGTGCTGTAACACAACTTAGAATTCTTTTGCATACAAAAAAAAGGGATTCATCGCAGATACTGTAACATACTGTTAGCATATGTACATATGTCACAATCTTTTAATCTTTTTATCGACCCAATTTTTTTTATTTTAGCATTTACAGTTCAATTGTTTTCATAATTCTAACAATACATGGAATATTAGAAGGGTGTTTGACATGGGCATACCCTCCGAGGTACCCATTATTAGTATACCTAGCTCGGCCCAATATGGAGAAGACCAAATATGAAGAAGGCCCTACAAGGCAACCCGAAGAAGTAGTCCACTAGGACTCTTGTAAAACCCTAGGCTGGTTGCATATATAAAGCTAGCCAGGGCACCCGAAAGAAGAAGAGATAGACAGAATATAGACAACATAGCTCCGCTACGGCGGCACCCTGTAAACACATCTATGATCATATACTGGATTGCTAGCAGCACGTAGGGATCCTCCACCGAGGGGACCCGAAGCTGGGTACGTCGTGTGCCTAATCTCGTCCCGGAATCTCCATCGTCGCTCTCTCCCGAAACCCAAGTCTACAATACGTAGGCATTTGCGAGGTGATCCCTCGTCAATTGGCGCCGTCTGTGGGAATTGCGGCGTTTGGATTTTGTGATCCGGGCGGGATCTCTCTTCATCGACAACGTCTACATCACATCTAATCGGTAGCATCATCATCAACAATGGCGGCTACTTCGTGAAGGCTCGGGCTAAAACTGTCTGTGTGTGGTGGCGCGCAACATCAATCAACGATGGCAGCTAGATCGCATCTGGCCGAGTTATCTTCATCAGCAAACCTCAACTGGCGGCAATCCTTCGCCATGTTTGGTCCTGTGGGATCGAGTCTACGAAAGCACCAAATTTTCGTCGACACCGTGTACGTTGCCTTGATGTCTGTTCGGCAGATTTACGGCTGACCAAGTCACCCATATCACAGCATCGCTTGGCAGCTTCCGTCCGCGTGCGGGACTTTTCCGTGGCATAGACAGAGTACTCGTGGCTACACAAACAAATTCATGCAGATCGGATCATGGTTGCAGCACTCGACATACTGAAGCATCAATACACGACAGCTCAAGTTCCAAGAAAAGCAAAAAGCGATCAGCACTTAGTTTGGCTCTAGGTACTGTGCGATCAGGTAAGGACAAGCAACCAGATGTGCTTACAATTTCCACGAAGGAGAAAAGATCAAGGAAACAGAAAGTCCCGAGGAAGAGCACATCGATTTTGCTTTCCTCAATTACTACTTCATGCCGATAAACTCATCATGGACTCATCCCGTTCGGACATACCATCATGATTTCGTCATCCGACAAAGATATCATCAGGTGCTATATTTCTAATTAATTACTATCCGTAAAATTTACTTGGCCAAATATTTTTCGGTTTGTGCTGTTATTTGCGTGCAGATTTCCGCGCTCCAATAGAACTTCAGATCGGAACAAGCTCCGATTACTTCGCCGCGTACAGTCACATGCTCGGGGGCTCGCCGACGGCAAACTCGACAGCGCGCACCAGCTTCGTTCGGGGGCTCGTCTGCTGTAAACCCGACAACACGCACTCGCCTCGCACGGGGGTTCGCCCGCCGCGAACTCGACGATTCTCTCCTCCATGCCGACTACTTCCACCTTGTCGAATAATTTCGGCTAAATGGCGTATAGCTCCGCTGCATCGGTTGCGTCTACTTCTTCGACTGCGTCTGCCGGACAACCTACTTCCACGTCGACTCCGTCACACATGATCAAAAAGCTAAGTGTTCCTTTCCCGAGTGTTAATTATTATTTACTTTCGCCACACCCGAATACTCGGGGGCTGCGCCATTGCATTATTACAACAAATTCATCCAAACACTGGGGGCTGCGCTATTACTTCGTTACCACAAATATACTTGGTTACTTGGTGAATTTCTTTTCTTCGGTTCTGGATATATCTTCTCCGGCTCAGTGAAATTATTCTCTTCGGCTCAGTGGAATTATTTTCTTCGACTTAGTGGGTTTATCTTCTTGCTCGGTGGATTTATTCACTCTGGATTACTGGATTGGTTTTCTTTGGGTTATTATTGGTTCACTTATACAATATTACCCGACGCGTTTCCGGGTCAATGAATTCATCTTCTATGGTTATTACTAGAATTATTTTCTCCGGCTCAATGGATTCATCCTCTATGATATCAACGGATTCATCCTTTATGGTTATTACTGGATTCTTCGGGTCAATGGATTCATCCTCTATGATATCAACGGATTCATCTTTTATGGTTATTACTGGATTCTTTGGGTCAATGGATTCATCCTCTATGATATCAACGGATTCATCTTTTATGGTTATTACTGGATTCTTCAGGTCAATGGATTCATCCTCTATGATATCAACGGATTCATCTTTTATGGTTATTACTGGATTCTTCGGGTCAATAGATTCATCCTCTATGATATCGGCGGATTCATCTTCAATATATGATGGTGTAATATGGATTAATCTCAAGTACTTCATCTCGGACTTCATCTTCAGTATTTCATCCTTAATGGTTTTCTTTCGGCGACACGGATAATACTCGGGGGCTCGACAACGACTTCGCCCCGAGTAACAACGGTGACACGGCTTCTAAGCAACAATCATGATATCAACTCAGCAATGCTCAGGGGCTCGGCTATTTCTTCATCAACAATTTCGCGGCATCCACTTTTGCTATTTGATGGTTTCTACTTTGGCTAGATTTCTTATCTACACTCGAAGACTTCATCATGCATCGACTTCGTCGGGTCCAAAAAGCTAAGTGTTCTTTTATTTTGCACAAAGTTGATTATCGTTTACTTTCGCGCACCCGACAGTTGGGGGCTGCCCGGCATATATTCACTTTACATATCATCGAATCCGAGCATCTGACACCGCATGCGAAAAAGAGAGTCAAGGAAAAGATAGAAAAAGTTTGTTTATTTGTGCAGGAGAAAGCAAATTTCAAAGAAATTGTCTTCAGGGGAGGACCCCGACGAAATCTTGAGAGAACTCGACGAAATCTTGAGGGAACCCGACGAAATTGTCTTCAAGACGAAATCTTGAGGGAACCCGACGAAATTGTCTTCAAAAGAGAACCCGACGAAATCTTGAGGGAACCCGACGAAATTGTCTTCAAAAGAGAACCCGACGAAATCTTGAGGGAACCCGACGAAATTGTTTTCAAAAGAGAACCCGACGAAATCTTATACAAGAGAGGACGAGGACCCGACGAAATTTTTTCTGAAGTAGGAACCCGAAGAATTTTCTTCAAAGAGAACCCGAAGAATTGTCCTCAAAGAGGACCCGAAGAAATTTTCCTGAAGGAGGAACTCGACGAAATTTTCATCAAGGAGGAACCAAAAAAAAAAAAAAAAAAAAGGTGGACAAATCTTCGGGTTCATTGGCTCGTCATATTGTTCCGAGCAAGAGCACCGGTGATGTACCCGACAATATAGAAGAACCAATATATTCGGCTGTCTTATCAAGCCCGAGAGAAAAATAGAAGAACCCGCAAAATGGGTCATTGCATCAGCCGAACAAGGCACTTGACAAAATATTCTCGAGCGCCAAAGTCGCGAATAATCTCGAATGCCGCAAAACTCTGCGAAGGTAAGACCCCGGGTCCGTCTGTGTGGCGTGGCATCGCAAAGACTCTGCTACTTTTTTCCACATCAACAGATGTGAAGAAATATCCAGCGGACGCGCTGTGGACCCGATAAACATGACTGGGAGCTCGACAGATGGTAAGACCTTAAGCGGCACCTGTCGAAGTTTGATCCCGAGATCATGTCCGGGGACGTGATCTTGAAGTAGGTTTTGCGGATTGCCACTAGAGCGGTTAACTAGTACCTGATCCGTCAGATGAACTAGCCCCAACTACCATTATCCCTGTACAATATAGATATGGATAGCAACAGCTTGGAGTCGATAAAAAGAGGGGTTGCACCCAGAAATATAGTAAAGTTCTTTATCGAGTAGTACAACTTGAGCCTATGCCTAGGTGCAAGCACCTGCCCATACGCTCGGGGGCTACTCTTATCGAGAGTATTGTTCACCCTCCCGATAAGATACAAGAAAGAGGAAAAATTGTGGTGTCGATTAAAAGCAAGTTGAGCCTACACCCAAGTGCAAACACTTGGCTGTAGCCTCGGGGGCTACTCCCATCGGGAGCGCTGGTCGCGCACCCGATAGAAAGATAACTTCGACAGCATCTACGGCAATTCAGGTTTGTAGACTCAACTCGATTCTACGACTCGAGTGGAGCCTACTCCCATCGGGAGCACATGGATTTCATCAAGTCTTCCCGAGAAATATAGTTAATTTCTTCATCGAGTAGTACAACTTGAGTCTATGCCTAAGTGCAAGCACTTGCCCATAGACTCGGGGGCTACTCCCATCGGGAGCGTGCGCGCACCCGATAATTTCAAGAATCATCGACATCATCTCTACACATGATCTTCGACATGGACCTCGCCTTGTATTTCTTCGACTTTGGAGATGGTTATGCTTGGAGTTTCTACGCAAGTCTTCGACTTCCCTAAACTCGGGGCTACTGACATGGGCATACCCTCCGAGGTACCCATTATTAGTATACCTAGCTCGGCCCAATATGGAGAAGACCAAATATGAAGAAGGCCCAACAAGGCAACCCGAAGAAGTAGTCGACTAGGACTCTTGTAAAACCCTAGGCTGGTTGCATATATAAAGCTAGCCAGGGCACCCGAAAGAGGGAGGCCAACAGATAGACATAATATAGACAACATAGCTCCGCCTACGGCGGCACCCTGTAAACATATCTATGATCATATACTGGATTGCTAGCAGCACGTAGGGATCCTCCACCGAGGGGACCCGAAGCTGGGTACGTCGTGTGCTTAATCTCGTCCCCGGAATCTCCATCGTCGCTCTCTCCCGAAACCCAAGTCTACAATACGTAGGCATTTGCGAGGTGATCCCTCGTCAGTGTTCCCATTCAAAAGCAAGAAAACATAGAGGATGAGGACAAATTCAGAACATGCATTTAACTAGAAGCACTAGCACCGTACATAAGCATCAAAGATTTGAAAAATATGGATGAAAATTCAATATATGCTAAGTATATATATGCCAAAATAAGTTCGAATATAAATGGAAAAATTCACCATTGTTGTACAAAACTAATTCAATTTTGTAAAATATAAACTATGTAGCTGCGGACGGTCCGCTCACTATGCGTCGCTCCGCTGGAGATGGTTCCTGCCGCATTTTCGGCCCACGCGGATGCAAACAGTTGTTTAACATTCATTTATGTCGCCCCGTTGAAGATGCCCTAACGTGTCCAGTTGACGTATGATACTGCGATGGTGTTGGTTGGGCTGGGCCAAGCTGCATGGTATGGGCTGCGCATGAGTTCTTTTGACTAATCGAGGTTACCTAATCGATATTGACATACCAAAAGGACGGATGAGATTTCACAACCACTTACGGATGGATGGACGCGATTTCATGACGTACCAAACCAAATCAAACCAAACCAAACAACGAAAACACTTTTGTTTTTATTATTAGGTATTTTTTTTATCTCAATGCTTAATACCCAATAAACTGGTATGGAGTAAGTACCTAGCTATTGTACATATTAGCTATAAAATTGGCTACAGATGACATGGAAATAAATTATAGCCAGCTGTTAGCGACCCGGACGTTTGGAACCTGGGTGCGCGCGCACCCGTTTACGAAAAGTTTAAAAAATGTTATTTAAAAATTTTCAAAAAATATGAAGTAAATTTTTGCATGTACATATTATGTTGATACTTACTCGTGTAAGTTTTCACGAAAAAATACTATTGTGTGTGGCCTGCATAAAAATGAGAATAGTGAACAGGAATTTGTACTATTCACATGAATAGGAATTTGTATTTTGTCATTTTTGTGTAGGTCACATACAATGGTATTTTTCCGTGAAAACACACACGAGTAAGTATCAACATAGTGTATACATGCAAAATTTTACTTCACATTTTTTTGAAACTTTTAAATAGCATTATTTTGAACTTTACGTAAACGGGTGCGCGCGTACCCAGGTTCCATTCACCATTTCCGCGGCTGTTAGCTATAATATTAAACATGCTCTTATATGGTTCAGGACACTTAGAGAAGCTCCATTTGCAATCAGCATTTGCCAAAAAAAAATTATTCAACAAACATGCATAAGCTTATTTTGGGGCCCAACACTTGGCAACATGAGCGAGGTAGGACCATGCAGCAGGTGAGGTCACGTGGCCAAGGGTTTTCCAAGTATTGGCACCTGGTAAACTCGACAAAGATCCTTGTTCTTATTATAAACGCAAAACTCCTGCCTTTGGTTGCTAAGAAGCCGTCCCTCTATGCAAAAAAAAATCTAGATCACAACCTTTTTTTCATCAAGAAGATTACAACTCTTTATTTTGGAGAACAACGGCTTTAACCAGCATACCGCTGATTTAAGCTAGGCACACACAACACAACAGTACTCATATTAAAAATTATAATTTAAGCGCTATATCTGCATAGGCGATCAAGCAGCAGAGGTACGCCGTCGATTGAGGCCATAGGACGATCCCTAGCGGCAAACGAGGTTGGAGACACGAGTTATGCCGCAGATTTCGAGGATGTCATTGACCTTGTTGGCGACCACGATGTTGACACCAACATTGAACTGCAAGAAGGTGCTGCATAGGCAAGTCACAGCGTTGACAACTGGCTTCCCACGGATCCTCCGGCAGCAAAGGTCGCCAACGGCCGTGCCCCCACTTCCAATGCCGACGCTGAGGCACACTCGAAATTGAGCTATGTCGTTCAATGGGCATTGCCCGCTTCCGCCGGCCGGGGGTGATGATACCGGTGCGGGAGGCGATGCTACCGGTGCCGGGGGCCCCGGGGGCGAAGCAACCGGTGCCGGGGGCGATGCTACCGGTACCGGAGGTGATGCTACCGGTGCCGGAGGCGATGCAACCGGTGCCGGGGGTGATGCTACCGGTGCCGGTGCTGGTGCCGATGCTACCGGAGCCGGGCCCGGTGCTACCGGTTCCGGTGCCGGGGTTAATGCTACCGGAGCCGGGCCAGATGCTACCGGTGCCGTGGCCGGTGCTACCGGTTCCGGTGTCGGTGCCGATGCTACCGGTGTTGGGGCTGATGCTACCGGTTCCGGTGCTGGTACACATGCGACCGGTGCCGGTGCCACATCTGGTGGAGGTGACATATAGTTGTTTTGCGCATGCGCGGATGTCGCGGCCAGAAGGATCGTGGCGAATAGGAAGAGAAGGACCGGGGAGGACGCCATGGCTTTGGTGGCGGCTACTTGCTTTGAGATGTGTTGCTGCTGGGGAGGTAATGTGTGCAAACCGGGACGTATTTATAATGGCCTAAACGTAGCGTGCGTCGATCGTGTAGCGAATTTCAGAGTGGTGATTAGATACATTATAGAGTCATGGCTTTATGGAACGCACGTACGAAGTATGTGGAATTAGGTACGTTTGATGTTAGCTCATGGAACGTGGATGTTTTGAGCGACTTTTAGATTCTCAATTTTGTAAGTTTGGCAGGTCCGTACCAGGAATTCAGGATGCAGGCGGACAGGTTGCCGGCTCGTCGGTAAACGCTAATCAAGTGATTATCGGCGTCCGCTAGCTGCTACTCAATAGTTGGTGTTTGCGGCAGGCAATAACAATTGCGGACGAGCGAACTACAAAATAGCTTCTTTTTTTTTTTTGCGAAATACAAACTAGCTAAAAGAAGGGATATGCTGAAACTGAGCAAAGAAAACAACGTGCTGCCGGTTCGTTCAGTAGCTATACAGCCAAATAGTACTAGCTTCAAGATGACCATACAAGATTCAGTTGCTACGTAAAATTGAACAAGACGTACGACCATGGTGATTAGTGCTTGTGTACGTTCCATATATTATAGAGTCAATGGCTTTCATTGATTTTAGCTCATGGAACTTGAACATTTTGATCGAGACTTCCAGGTTCGCTCTCAGTTTTGGCAGTTTGGCAGGTCCCGTACCTAGAATCTGCCGTTAGTTACGGGATGTGGTGAACGTACGTCGAGAAAATGTGCATCTATCCCCAATCCATAGCTCTCGATGAAGATAAGAGTAGAAGGAAGAATATTTTAAAAGAACCTGGTTTAAACTTTCTTACAATAGAATGGGGAATTAGGACATCTCCAACGGACGTGACGCATACACTAGTGGAAAAACGCTTATCAATACCGGTTCCAGAGGGCCATTTGCACCGGTTTAGCAACCGGTATAAAATATCCGGTGCAAAAGCCCCCCCCCCATTTCCTACCGGTTCCTTACGACCGGTATAGATGGGCCTCACGTGGGCGCCCAGGAGAGCGCACGTCGATGGACCTTTCGTACCGGTTTGTACTACAAACCGGTGGCAAAGGTAGGCTGCGCGGCGGAAAATTCAAGAATCTCTGCCGCGGAAGGAATTCGGGTTTAGGGTTTCTGCAGGGGTTTAGGGGTATCGGAGCGTTTCATATCGCGTCGATGCACCGGAAATGCGTTTGAGTTTACGTAGTACATGAAGATCAAGGTGATGCATATAAAGTTGGTGCATATAATATAACACACATGTAATTGCATAAGTAGTACTCTCCGATGCAAATCAAGTCGATGCACCATAGTACAAGCATGAAGATCGATCTATTACACACATGTACCATAGTGGTACACTCCGAGTCAAACTATATATACACACAAAGCAATCGAGGAGCTGGAGAAGATCTTTATGCATAGTGGTACTCTCCGGATGGTGGTATGACTTCCCGAAGGAAAAATCCCGCCAATTCATCGCCGATTGCTTTGAAGCGCTCCTCGATTCCGATCTTCTCCCGCTTTCTTCTCAACTGTAAAAGAATAAGATGAATACATGAGGTATGTGTGTTATATCAAATCACAAATCAAAAAATTATTACTGAAACTCAGCACAACTTATGGTAAGAAAATAAATTTGTGAATATTATTTTCGTACCTCTCTATTTCTTTCATTATTCGCTCTCTCGCTGACAATTCTGTGGATGTACTCGCAAACGTAGTATCCACATAGATTAGTCCCCGGTGGTTGTTTTGCGCATTTCTGTACAAGAATATAATTCAGTCAAACAATAATGAAGTATGATAAAGGTGTGTGGACCTAGGTAGTACTACTTACTTTGTTCGCACGCCATATCAGCTTCGGTTTCCAATCATGGGACTGATCTTCCTTGATGAAAGTTTCCCATACGCTGCCCGACAAAAGAAAATGCACAAAAGAGTTATCAATCAGTTGATATCAGGAAACTAACAAAAAAACCGATAAGAATTTGAATTACCTTTTGAGCATAAGAAAACAAGACTTGTATTGTATAGGCTCTTTGGTTAGTGAGTCAAAGACTTCAACTTCTCCTTCGTACATTTTAATGACGATAAGAATAAAGTGAAACCTGCGCACGTTTAAATATGTAGTGTCATATATATAAGTGAGCAAAATAGAATGTGTTATAAGAGAGTAACACTCACTGGAAGTTGTAAGGCCAAAGTATTGTCTTTTTGTCACGTTGTCGCTTCAAAAACCTTAGCAAAGTCTCCGGTGTATCCCTGTTATAGAGGGTTCTTCTATGGTCTTGACATGCATTGTGTCCGGGTCAATGAACCCAATGTCCTTGATTTCATCCCTTTTGCATTTCTTCAATCTGCATAACATAGCGCACAAAAGATTATAATTTGCCGATAATCAAGGAGCTGAGCTAAAGACTTCTCAAATTATATAAATAAATCACTTACAGACAATAGCAGCTGATAGATTTGTCGAGGGCCCGAAGATTGTATAACTGGAAAAGCTCGCAGAAGTCAACGCTCACAGAGTATTCTTGGAAGTAGTGCTCTTCCTTAACTCGCACCATGATAGTCTCCATCCCTCCCTTTGCGGCAACACCGTACCACGTATGCAAGTTACGCATACTTGTTGGTAGCTTGCTGAGATTCTCGACCAAATCTTTCCCTTGAACATATTGATATACTACCTTAGCCATGGCGTAATCGGTTGAGATTTGTCGAGAACTTTGAACGGCCTTCTCGTCAAACACCTTTAGAGGGGACCGTTGGGTTGTTCTCAGTGGTAGACTTGGTGTATCCCTTTTATCTCCCTGATACCCGAGCTGGTAGTGGGGTTTTCGCCTCCATCATTTGGTCGTACGACCTTTCAATAGAACGCCTATAGTCAGATGGCGGCGATGGTTCAGGGTTATACAGATTCTCGACGTACGACGAACCTTCACCGGATCTAGTGTCTTCTCAAAAGGTATCTCTGGCTCTTTCTTAGCAAAAAGGCCCTCAGCTGGGACTCAACGGCTTCCTGGTTTTCCTCGGGAGTTTTTTGCCAAGGTAACTTCTCAATAGGCGGCGGTGGTTTCTCCTTTCTAGATCTCTTCTTGCGGCGTACCATTCCGCTTACCAGGCGCTGTCTTACGCGGAGGATCTCGAGGTGGTGGACTCACGCTGGGGTCCCTCTCAGGTAGGTATGGACTTTGCTGCTCATGTGGACTGCTAGGAGGAGGAGTCGAAGGCCTTTGATGCTCATGTGGACTGCTATGAGGAGTCGGTGGCCTTTGCAGAAGGACGATGTGTTTCTTGGGCCATAGAGCGAAACCGTGCTTGACATCGGCAAGTGTCCTCTCATCGTCACCTCTAGGAATATCAAGCTCCACGATTCAAAAGCCGGAACAACTTCATCCACCCCGACACGAACACAGCCAGTGGAATGGGCATATGGTGGTGCGTTGCTCCTTCTTCACTTGGGTAAACATAACCGACCGCCACCTTAACAGACGCGGTCTGAATAACATATAGAGCTCGCAATCTGTCTTCTCCGTGACATAATCCACGGGGTAGCTTCCTCCACATCCGTCAAGATGCGTGGAACCCACACTGCTTCTTCGCTGAGATGGGGCGGCATCGGCTTGAGGATCCTGTAGGAAACGGCTGGTCAGGTGGCCTCTGATTTTTCTCAAGCGCCTCCACCCTAGTTAACAATTCCGTTACAATGTCGGCGTCCTTCTTCTTCTTCCGCGAACGGCTTCTATAAGTGTCAGCGGACTCTGGGAACGCTTCCTTCATGGTGAGACCTGGGCGAGCTCGTACCCGTCCAACGTGTTCAGGATTCCCAGAGCGAGTGTCGGCTCGTCATTCTCTCTATCGGGAATGTACTCTCCCTTTCGAACCTGTTCAATTGCAGCTACAAGCTTCGGTACGATTTGCTCAATCTTTTCCTTCCATTTTCCCTTCGCAACGATCAGCCCTGTCTTTGGGTCCAACCCTGCCCCATGCGCGAACAACCAGAACTTGGACCGTTCGGGCCAGTCCCATGTCTGTGGAGTGATTCCTGCAGCCATCAGTTCATTTTCATACGCTATCCACCTCGGAATGGCAGTCTTGTAGCCACCGACCCCATATGATGCCAAATTGTCTTCTTTGCAGCATTTTTCTTATTTGTGACCGATCGAGACACAAAAGTAGACGATTTATACCTCTTAAATTCTTGCAGTGATCCTTTATCTTCACTAGATTATCATCGAATACTGGATCTTCATTCTTATATTTGTCCCATAAATTTTTCTTCCAGGTCTGGAATTGTATGGCCATCTTCTTGAGAGTCCATTCCTTGACTTTATTCTTCTGGCCTTCCGTCATGTCTTCCGGTAGGCTGAAGCGTGTCAGCAGAGTTTCCCAAAGAAACTTTTTCATCGCGTCGTTGACATAACTAGCTTCATTGTCCGCTTTCTTCGGCTTATGCCACTCTCGAATGCTGATCGGTACATGGTCCCTAACAAGAACTCCAGCTTGACTTGTAAATTTGGTGCAGTGATCTTTGGGATGCACCGGTTCACCATTATCCTTAAATGCCGTGAGGGCTAACCTACCCTCGCCCTTTAGAACTCGCGTCGGGCCTCGTTTTGTTTTAACAGACTTGCTCGATGTTCCAGAAGGCTAATAGAAAAATTATTCGTTAATAAGTGAAATACAAATAAATGAATGCATCTAGTGATATGAACATAGACTTGATACATAAATATACACCTCGGCGGAGTTTGTTATGGAAACTTCGTTGTCTCTTCTAACTTGTTCGGACTCAAGTCCCTCGCCGAAATCATTCAGAAAGTCGGCAAAATCTGTTTCATCTCCATCACGGGCACTCTCATATATCAATTTCTGCACCGCTTCTTCCCTCCTCATCTCGGACGAAGGTGCCGTCCGCCATAGCTCAATGTCACTACAAAATTAAGAAAGCAATTATATTTCATTCATCTTGTCATGATCATATAACAGATTGCTAGATGGATAACAATTGAAATGAAGAAAGCAAAAAACCCTAAACCTCTTCTCTCTTTTTCTCGACCCTAACCCTAACACTCGGCGCACTCTTCTCTCTATGTCGCGGCGTCACCGCCACGGACTCGGCACCTCTACGGACCCTAACCCTAACACTCGGCGTTCCTCCTCTCGCTCTTCTCTCTTTTTCTCGACCCACCCGGAAGCCTCCTCTCCCCCGACGTACGTTCCACACCACACCACACACAAACACCGGCGCCAGGAACCGTGAGGCGCCACCGACCACACACAAACACCGCCCCACCGCCAACTCCGCTCCACTCTGGCACAACATCACCACCCCACTTCACAGTTCACACCCCCTCACATGCTCATGCATGACGCCCCCGCCCACTTCTCCGAGCTCGCCACGCTCTCGCTCCCCTCCAACCGCCTCTCCGACCAGATCTCGGTCGCCATCTCCGCGCTACAACAACACAACTACGGACCCTAACCCCAAGCTGACCCTCCGGCCCAACGCCCCGGCGCCGGTGACTGTCCCTGGCAAGGTTGTACCACCGCCGTCGTGGCGAAAAGCGCGAGTGGCCTTCCCTTTCCTCCGCACCCGCAAGCTTGTCCACTCGCTGCGTCCGAAGCTGCCGGCGGGGACGGGGGCTTTTCTTCGCAAGGCTAGTCCCTCGCCACCGCCGGCGCCTTTGAGCTCCAAGGATGCCCCATCGCCGCCACCGCCGACAAAGCCGGCGCCTTTGAGACGCGTGCATGCCGAGAAGCTGTAGGCGAAGGAGGCGGCGCTCATGGCCTCGCGAGCTGCCGAACCCGTGAAGGCCGGGCAAGAAGAGCCAACACCGGCCTACGCATCGCCCATCGCCGGCCCATCGCCGGCCTACGCATTTCATCAAACACCCTAAGGTCGTGGGCATCAGCAGCGTTGGCGCGAGCGTGGCGACGGCGTCTGGGCGTCTGCGGGGCGGCGTCGGCGGGGCGGCGTCGGAGGGGCGGCGTCGGCGAGGACGTCAGAGAGGCGGCGTCGGTGAGGCCGCATCGCGGCGAGGCGGCGTCGGCGAGGATAGTGCCGGCGCGCGCGTGAGCGGGGGAGGGAAAGAACGGGCCGGAGGAATTACCTGCGGCGCCGGGGAGTGGACGGCGAGGCTGCGACGGCGACGCGGCGTGGCTGCGACGGCAGCGGACGTGGCTGCGATGGCGGCGCGAGCGTCTGTTTGGCCGCGGGACTTGGTGATTTTGGGCGTCTGGGCGTCGATTGGCCGTGCGCGGCCAAGGAAAACGATGGTGAAGACATTTGGTACCGGTTGGTACCACCAACCGGTACGAAAGACCTTTCGTACCGGTACCAAAGATGTATTTTTTGTTTTTCTTTTTCTTTTTCTGTTTTCTTTTCTTTTGCTGTTTCTTTTTCTTTTCTTTTTCTTTCTGTTTATTTTTTCTTCTCTGTTTCTTTTCTTTTCTTTTCTACTTATTTCTATTTATTATTTTCTTTTCTTTTCTTTTCTTTTCTATTTATATTTTCTATTGTTTTTATTTTTTCTTTTCTTTTCTATTTATTATTTTCTATTGCTTTTCTTTTATTTTCTTTTCTATTTATTTTCTGTTTATTTTTTCTTCTCTGTTTCTTTTCTTTTCTTTTCTATTTATTTTCTATTTATTATTTTCTTTTCTTTTCTTTTCTTTTCTATTTATATTTTCTATTGCTTTTATTTTTTCTTTTCTTTTCTATTTATATTTTCTATTGCTTTTATTTTTTCTTTTCTTTTCTTTTCTTTTCTTTTCTATTTATTTTCTTTTCTATTTCTGTTTTATTTATTTTTTCTATTGCTTTTCTATTTATTTTTTCTTTTGCTTTTCTTTTTCTTTTCTATTTATTTTCTATTTATTTTTTCTATTGCTTTTCTTTTTCTTTTCTTTTCTTTTCTGTTTCCTTTTCTTTTATTTTCTATTTATTTTTTCCTTTTCTTTTCTTTTCTTTTCTATTTCTTTTCTTTACTCCCGCCACGACAGTCCCGCGGGAAAGTTTCCCTTGACGTCGCGCGACTTGCCGCGTCATGATGCGCGCGTGGGAGAAAAAAGGCGAGAAAGAAAGGGTGGGAATACAATTTTGTTACGATTGAACTCGAATTAAAGTAGCTCAACCGAAAATTAAGATACATGGCAGATTTGACTGTTGGAGTCATTCGGTCATACTCGTGCCTAGCCCTATAGTACTCGCCACTATAGTCGTCGTAGTCGCCGTCATCATCGTCGCTGGCATCGGGGTCGCGGTAGTCGAACCTCGGCGGGAGAGCACGCGTGGGCTGGGATCGAGGGTAGCGCAGGCGGGGCCACGGTAGGCCATGACGCCTGGAGAGTCCGGCCGCGCCACCATAGCCGACGGCCGGCCTCGTTGAAGTTCGAAGGAGGCGGGCCGCCCTCTCGTGCCGAGCCCTCTCACGCCGATTGATGAAGAAGCTTTCCCAAGTTGGGCTGTAGTCGGGATGCCCGGGGATTCCTCCGCTGCTCCGGCGTGAGCTCGAAGTAGTAGTGGTTCGTGATGGCCATCTCGCGCGCCCACCTAGAGGGACCTGGAGGGACCGGTACGCCTCCGACGCTTAGCAACCACGGTCGGGACGCGGTAGCCCGGCGGGCGGGGGTAGTTCGAGGCGCAAGCGCCTCCGCCTCCCGGGGGTTAGATATACGATGGAAGCCATGGGAGAGAATGATGAGGTTTTCAGATATGAGTCTAGATGTGATATGTAAATGGAGGCCAAGCCTACATATATATAGTGAAAAAATGGCGGGATGACGGAGGCGGGAACCGGTGAAAAAATAGGCGGGAAACCCTTTAGTACCGGCTGGTGGGTGCAACGGTACTAAAGGTGGTTTTTGTCATGTAACAAAGTGTCGGTGGGATAAGGACGCGTGGGTAACCTTTAGTACCGGTGGTGGGTGCAACCGGTACTAAAGGTGGTTTTCTGTCATGTAACAAAAGCTGTCGGTGGGATAAGGGACGTGGGTAACCTTTAGTACCGGCTGGGTGAAACCGTACTAAAGGTGGTTTTTTGTCATGTAACAAAGCTGTCGGTGGGATAAGGACGCGTGGGTAACCTTTAGTACCGGCTGGTGGGTGCAACCGGTACTAAAGGTGGTTTTCTGTCATGTAACAATGTCGGTGGGATAAGGACGCGTGGGTAACCTTTAGTACCGGCTGGTGGGTGCAACCGGTACTAAAGGTGGTTTCTGTCATGTAACAAAGCTGTCGGTGGGATAAGGACGCGTGGGTAACCTTTAGTACCGGCTGGTGGGTGCAACGGTACTAAAGGTGGTTTTCTATCATGTAACAAGCTGTCGGTGGGATAAGGACGCGTGGGTAACCTTTAGTACCGGCTGGTGTAACAGTACTAAAGCTGTCGGCATGATAGGACGCCCGCTCGATGAGATAAAGCATGTAGCGCACGACGCCCTGCTCGAAGGAAGAAGACAAAGTAGAAGCGGCGCCGTGCCTATAAAAGGAGCATCGCCATGGCAAGCAGCTCAACAAGCCAACATGGATGGAGAGTTTCATCCCCATGGATGGAGGAAAGGGTTGGGAAATCTCCCGTGGCGGAACTTCTCGAAGATGCCCTTGGTGCACACGACCTATGGCATCTTCGGAAGTTCCGCCTCAAAAATTTCCCTGGAAGCCCGTGAAAGACTCCATCTCCTCTAACAATGTTGTGGAAGGATAGGGAAATCTCCCGTGGCGGAACTTCTCGAATATGCCCTTGGTGCACATGCCCTATATATGGCATATTCGGAAGTTCCGCCTTGGAAAAATTTCCATGCAAGCCCGTGAAAGCTCCATTGTTAACATCATTACACAAAAGTGATTTCCATATTGAGATACACAAGTTATGATCCCTATCTAGCTAGTTTTCCGAGTTTTCTTCGTCTGTTTCCCTTTCTTCTGACTGCGACGCAACCATGGACAATCTTCATTATTTAAGATGATGCTTGGGTCAGTTTTCACCTTGAAGGGTGGAATATCATCAAACTTATTATAATCTTCTGACATGTCTGTCTTGTCCTCTACTCCCACGTTTCTTTTTCCTGAAAGAACTATGTGCCGCTTTGGCTCATCGTATGATGTGTCCTCTTGCCTTTCTTTTCTTTTCTTCGGTTTGCTAGGACGAATGGTTCGGTGTCGTACCCTAGATTCTTGAGATCCACTGTAGTCATTCCAACTGCGGGTCTACCTGTACCCGTCTTTCAGGTTGAACCATTTGCACCGGAACAAAGGGACCTTGAAATTAGGTCCATATTCAAGTTCCCATATCTCCTCTATGTACCCATAATATGTGACCTTCTTCCCATTGTCATCTGCTGCATCAAAGCGGACACCACTGTTTTGGTTGGTGCTCTTTTTATCTTGGGCGAACGTGTAAAATGTGTTCCCATTAATCTCGTACCCTTGAAAAGTCGATATAGTCGAAGATGGTTGCTTGGCCAACAAGTATAGCTGCTCGTCATCAGTGGCATTCATGAGACGTGTTTGCAACCAACCGCCGAAAGTCTTCATGTGTTCTCCATCAATCCAATCTTCACGTTCCTCCGGGTATTTAGAGCGTAAGATATCCTTGTGTTCCTCTTTGTACGGAGCCACCAAGATGGAATTATGTAGAACTGTGTAGTGTGCTTGAGTGAAAGAATGTCCGTCCATACACGTTATTGCTTTCTTTCCTAGCGTGCCTTTTCCACGCAGTCTCCCCTCATAGCGTGATTCAGGAACACCGATCGGCTTAAGGTCAGGAATAAAGTCAACACAAAACTCAATGACCTCCTCTGTTCCATAGCCCTTGGAGATGCTTCCTTCTGGCCTAGCACGGTTATGAACATACTTCTTTAAGACTCCCATGAATCTCTCAAAGGGGAACATGTTGTGTAGAAATACAGGACCGAGAACGCCAATCTCTTCGACCGGGTGAACTAGGAGATGTGTCATAATATTGAAGAAGGATGGTGGGAACACCAACTCGAAGCTGACTAGACATTGGACCACATCCTTCTGTAAATTTTGTAGAGTAAGTGGATTGATCACCTTGAGAAATTGCATTGAGGAAAGCACATAGCTTCACAATGGGTACTCGAACATTTTCCGGCAGAAGCCCCCTCAATGCAACCGGAAGTAATTGTGTCATAATCACGTGGCAGTCATGAGACTTTAGGTTTTGAAACTTTTTCTCAGACATGTTTATTATTCCCTTTATATTCGACGAGAAGCCAGACGGGACCTTGATGCTACTCGGGTCAAAAAAGATCTCCTTCTCTTCTTTGGTAAGAGCGTAGCTGGCAGGACCTTGATACTTCTCTGGATTCAGGTTGCTTCCTTCGTGGATACTTTGCTGGTCCTGCCGTGCATCCGGTGTATCTTTTGTCTTCCCATACACGCCCAAGAAGTTTAGCAGGTTCACGCAAAGATTTTTCGTCACGTGCATCACGTCGATTGCAGAGTGAACCTCTAAGAATTTCCAGTAGGGTAGCTCCCAAAATATCGACTTCTTCTTCCACATGGGTACATGTCCATCAACATTCGGAACAGATTGTCCGCCGGGACCCTTTCCAAAGATCACTTTTAAATCCTTGACCATATCATATATAACTTCCCCAGTAGGGCGGGTAGGCTTCGTCCGGTTATCTGCCTCACCTCCGAAATGCTTTCCTCTCTTTCTTACGTGATGTTGTTTTGGAAGAAATCGACGATGCCCTAGGTACACATTCTTGTTTCCTAAATATATAGTGTCGGTCTCACCTAACAGTGTGTGCATGCGTTGTATCCCTTGTTTGACTGCCCTGAAATGTTACTAAGAGCAGGCCAATCATTGATGGTTACAAACAACAACGCCCGTAGGTTAAATTCCTTTTGTTCATGCTCATCCCACACAGGTACACCTTCGTCACACCACAACTGTAAAAGTTCTTCAACCAACGGCCTCAGGTACACATCAATGTCGTTGCCGGGTTGCCTCGGGCCCTGGATGAGCACTGGCATCATAATGAACTTCCGCTTGCACAACCAAGGAGGAAGGTTATAGATACATAGAGTCACTGGCCAGGTGCTATGACTGGAGCTCTGCTCACCGAAAGGATTAAAGCCATCGGTACTTAGACCAAATCTTAAGTTCCTTGCGTCATCTGAAAATGACTTGAACTCTCTGTCGATTTTTCTCCACTGCGACCCATCAGCGGGGTGTCTCAGCATCAAATCTTTCTTACGGTCCTCTTTGTGCCATCGCAACAACTTGGCATGCTCTTTGTTTTGGAACAAACGTTTCAACCGTGGAATTATAGGAGCATACCACATCACCTTCGCAGGAACCCTCTTCCTGGGGTGGACTCGCCCTCAACATCGCAGGGTCATCTCGCCTGATCTTATACCTCAATGCACTACATACCGGGCATGCATTCAAATTCTCGTACTCCCGCGGTAGAGGATGCAGTCATTGATGCATGCATGTATCTTCTGCACCTCTAATCCTAGAGGGCAGACAACCTTCTTTGCTTCGTACGTACTAGAGGGCAATACGTTCTCCCCCGGAAGCATCTTCTTTATTATTTTCAGCAACTTTTCAAATCCTTTGTCAGAAGTACCATTCTCTGCCTTCCATTGCAAGAATTCCAGCGTGCTACCTAGCTTTTTCGGCCATCTTCGCAATTTGGGTACAACAGTGTCTTGTGATCCTCTAACATTTTGCAACTTCAACCTCTCCTTTTCACTTCCACAGCTTATCTTCGCATCAAGAATGGCCCGACCCAAATCGTCATCGGGGGGGTCATCAAAATGGGCTCATCAAATATGGGCTCTTCTTCAGCTTCGTCTTCCCCCATTCTACTATCACCGTCTTCAGTGAACATAGGATAGTTGTCACTATCCTCTTCTTCTTCGTTGTCTTCCAATATAATCCCTCTTTCTCCGTGCTTGGTCCAACAATTATAGCTGGGCATGAAACCGTTCTGCAGCAGGTGGACGTGAATGGTCTTTGAGGTAGAGTAATCCGTCATATTCTTACAGGAACTACATGGACAATAGATGAAACCATTCGACTGCCTGTTTGCCTCAGCCACGTTGAGAAAATAATGCATGCCATTAATGAAGTCGGGATGGCACCGGTCACCGTACATCCATTGTCGATTCATCTGCATTTTATATGTATATCAAATATCATTAATTACACAACATCGTGGATATATGAGTGACAAACTAAATTAATATTCAAGTTCATCAGATAAAACTATGTTTTTTTATAAAAAAGAAGAGGCTCACCGAGGTTGTACGGTGCCGGCTAGGGGCGACGCTGGCGATCGACGGCGGTGAGGACGGGGATGATACTAATTAAAACCTACAAAATATACCATAATTTCAGCTCAAATTGATTATAAAAAAGTAAAATCCCTAACTTAGGAATTTCATCGAACACCTTGCTAGCACTAGAAAAATAGTACGAGTTAAAACTACCAAAGAGATGTGCAAAATTAGGAACGCCGGAAGAAAGGATGATATTGCTAACCGTTGGATAGATGAATGCCCTTATTCTTGTTAAAATGGTGGAGAAAAATTAGTGATTTATTGGAGTGTGAGAGGTGCAAAAATTGTGAGAGGAAGAAGAGAAAAATGAGAAAAGGAGCCGGCCAGGGGACGGGCTCGATGATGATATAGGGGGCACCCTTTGGTACCGGTTCGTGTTACAAACCGGTACCAAAGGTCCTGCCCGGCCCCACCAAGCGTCTGACAAATGGCCGAAGACATTTCGTACCGGTTCCTAACACGAACCACGAAAGCCCTAAAGAACCGGTGCCAATGCTCCTCGCACGCCTGAGCCCGCGAACCGGTGCAGATTGCCCCATTGGCACCGGTTCGTAAGGGAACCGGTACCAATGGCTTAGATGGATGCCCCATTTTCCACTAGTGATACGGAAGCCGAGCAACCGTTTGTGTCCTCCGGGCCAAAAAAAATATGTCTGCTACCAGGGGCTGCGCTATGGGTGAGCAATACTGGGCCGTGGCCCACCCTTTTCTGCCAGCTTTCTCTTATATTTTGTCATAAATTTAGCCCACTAGCAGTAAATAGCACACAAATGGCCCAATCTCTAATGACCGGCCCACCCTTCATTTTCTGTCATGCTCCGCCACTGTCTGGTACCACCTCCAGCAGGGCGACGCAAAGTGACCGGGCCGTCCGCAGCGACGCAACCATGGCCCAAATATGCGCCTCGGATGCGTCTCTATGGACGCTGCGCGGGGACGCGCAAAGGGTCCGCTCGCGTCTGGCGGACGTTTCGTCGGGCCCGTCTCGCAGCGACACTGCGTCGATGCATCTTCTCAGGCGCGCCAGCGTCTGGCGCCGTTGCGTCGCTTCGTTAGTCTGCGCCACGTTAATGGCGATGCCTCGGCTGCTGAGCGGCCGCCACCCACCTCCGCCAACGCAGTAATGGCGACGCCACGCGTCCCCGCGGCCGTCGCCTGCCTCCGGCCTATATAATGAGGGCGCACGTTCTTCTTCCACATCCACTCCTCCAAACAAACCCTAGCCGCCACAAGCTCCACCGTAGCGCGTGCCTAGCTCTTCCTGCGACGCAGCCAGGCCCGCGAGGAAATCCATGGCGGGTCCTGGTGGCCGGCGAGGCGATCGAGGCCACGGGCCTGGGCGCCCCCAGGGCCGGGGCAGGGGCCGCCATGGTGGAGCAGCTACGGCCCCACGCTCGCCATCGCCTGCGCCCTCCTCGTCTTCGCAAGAGGACCGCTGCTTCGAGCTCCTCCTCCGCATCGACGACGACCCACTCTGCATCAAGCGGCTCCCGGACAAGTTCGCCGAGTTCTTCGATGGCGTCGAGCCGGCGCACTTGCAGCTACGGGAGGCCAGCTGCAACTTCTGCCGGTGGACTGTCGAGGTCTTGTTCGACGGGCAGGGCAAGATGTACCTGTACATGGGGTGGAACAAGTTCGCCCGCGACCTCGCGCTCGAGCCCGACTGCCAGCTCACCTTCCTCTACGAGGGGACGGCGAGATGATCGTCAAGGTGTTCGACGACACATCGTGCCGCATGCACTACCACATTGGCAAATTCGGCTCGAACACCGATAGTTAGAACTTAGAGTGTTCTTTCTTTGCAGCGAATATGGCTATGGGCCAGTTGAAGCCAGTAGTGAAGGTTTCTGGTTGTTCTTCCTCGGAAGAGCCAACAGGGGCACCGTCACCAGCTGGATTTTTCAGTTTGGGTGATTGAGTGTGCCCTCGAGTGTTCTTTCTTGACAGCGAACATACGGAAATCAACACAACTGATTTTCGTTTTTTTAAAATGTTTTTATTTGTGTCAATCATGGTTCAAACTATGCATTAGTTTGTGTAAACCATGTTCCTAACTATGTATTAGTTTGTGTAAAACCATGTTCCAATATGTAATATTTGGAACTATGTTTAAATGGAGAAGAGGAAAAAAAACAAGTAAAAAAAAAGCGTTGCCCCACTGGAGCCACCACCAGACGCAAACGAACGCGCTGACAAAAACTGTCATTTTAGCGTCTGCGGCGCGACGCAAACGGACACTCACAGACAATATAATGTGTCGTGTCGCTAGAGATGCCCTTAGTCAAACACTACGAAAGGGCGGCCTTAACTGGATCTTCAATTCTTCGTGTACCCTCATTATGCCACCTAGGTCCCTCCGGCCCACACAAATGTTGCTGGTTAAAACACTTCGGGGCTAAGAGCATCTCCACTCGTCTCCCCACGGAGCCCCCCACGGCCATTTTTTTCCATCCGGACGGCGAAAAACGGCCCAGTCAGGCCCCCGGTTCCTTGTTTTGGTCCGGATTTGAGCCTATTTTCGTCCGGACTCCCCATGCCATCCTCGGTTTCCCGGGGGTCTCCCGGGGACTCCGGATGAAGCTAAACCAACCGCCCATGCCCACGTGTCTCCTCTTTCGTCCGGATTCCCCGAGCCATCCTCTTTTTCCCCGAAACGCCGCTTGGGGAGCACACGACTGGAAACTACTCCTCCCCACGCCAAATCTTCCTCCAATCCGGACGAAAATTTCGCCGGATTTGGGCGTGGGGAGCGCCAACGAGTGGGGATGCTCTAACAAGTAGAATATATTCGCTTGGACCTCGGCCCTACAAAAATTGAACTTCGTCCATATCGACCATACCGTGGTATTGACGAGATTTTGTGTCTCTCTTTCGTACATAGAAATCTCGGGGACGAAATTCTTGAAAGGGGTAGAGCTGTAATATTTCTGTTTTAGCTAACATGAATTAGGAGTTACTAGTTATCAACCCGTGCTCCAGAAAAGATGGAAGTCTCGAACGTTCGTTCATGAAAAATCGGGATCATGAGAAGAGAATAAAAAAGAAAAGAAAAGAAAAGTTGAGAGATCGAGGCAGAGCGCGAACTTTGGGTGAAGCGGGAGACATGCATTGCCTTTTTAGGTGAAGTTGAGTGTCCTTGTGAGTACATGACATAGGCATACCCAATGGGCCTGCCGAAGATGGTACCCGGGGTCTAATGAAGGCCCAGGACTCGAAGAATAAGAAGATTCGGATGCCCAAGGTGTTAGTAAGGAAAGCTAGAGTTGTATTAGGAAATATAACTTGTAATCTTGCGGGATGGATACAAAACCCTCCTGGACTCTGTAACTTGTATACTACGAAACCCTCGGCTCCACCTCCTATATAAGGGGGAGTCGAGGGACAAAGAAAGGATCGAATCTATTGTCAAGAACCTAGTTTTTACAATCGAGTACTTTTACTGAAACCTTCGAGATCTACTTGCCCTCTACTTCTAGCAAAACCCTAGTCTACAATCTGTAGGCATTTACAATTTAATCCCTTGTCAATTGGCGCCGTCTGTGGGGACTAGAGGTTGCAAGGAGCTGATCTCGATGGCACGTCCAGAATCGTCGACTTCGTTGGTAGCAAGCAATGCGATGGATCGAGGCAAAAAAACTGATCTAGTCAATTTTATTCCTCACCCGCCCTCCCGTTTGGATGCATGTGCGTATCTGGAGGAGCCCATCGTGATGACGTTCGGAGAATTCCGATTTGGCGTCAACAAGGAAGGATCTTATCGTCTCGAAGTTTCGATCTTGTCGGAATTTTCAGCGATCGATTCTAACTTTTCATCGAGCGATGAAGAGCTTTCGTCGCCACGCTTCATCAACACCAAGGCAAGCGGAAAGCTCGCCAAGATCTTCAGCGAAACATCCTTCGAGTCGTCTGCGGACTCTGTTATAAGCAGCGACTCTGACAGCGTCGACAGCTTCAACTTCATCGACAGATTTGCTTTCATTGGAAAGGTCTTCACCAATCTCTATGTTTGCACTGACACCGCCTGGGCGAGCTATTAATAGCGCTACCCTAACTACACTCTAAAATCAATAAGTACTCATCCTTTCACCTGTATAGAATAATATTTGTCGTAGATCTGGAATAATTTTTTTCAAGATCTGCGACATGTAATAGAGGGGTCAGGCTAGGCTTGTGTTGGAAGATTCAATACCTTTTAATGAATACTTGCCTAGTTAAGATTGAAATTCATTTTTATATGTGACCAAACTAATATCGGTGCAACACCTTACAACGATTTGTTTATCATTACCCCATATAAAACTATTATATCCTTGGCTCTGACAAAGCATTCAGAGATATTCTTACTGTTGTCCAATGGTCATCATATGAATCATTCTGATATATGCTCGTAACACCTTAGAGCATAGGACATCTAATTGTGTACATATTATTCGTGATCTAAAATTACTCATGTGTTTTTACTCATTGAGTGTCAAATACAATAAAGTCTTGTTAAATCTCCACATGGAAAATAACACCTTCTTGACATTTTCATATTGAACTACTTCAATATTCATTCTATGTACTTTGACTTAAACTTATTATGCGCTTCAATCTATCTGCATAGATCTTGACGCTAAATATGTTTTTAGTCCATATCCTTTCATTGATGTTAATTTTCAATGAAACAATCTAATCATATCAAGTACATGATTACATTATTTATAATTAACGATATGTCATCTACATAAAGTATTATAAATATGTCTCAGCGCTCGCAATTAATTTCTTGCAAATGCAGGCATCTTCATCGTTTCTGATGAAATCAAAACTCTTTAATTATTTCATCCGGTGAAGATTCCAACTATGTGATACTCACTTCATCTAGTGAAGTTTGTGTACCTATCTAGTATTCTACGAACTAGGCCATCCTACTAACATATCTCATAAAAGAAATATATAGCGATTACTAGAATAATCTGTATAGACTACAAGCATCGCTGCGAAAGATCGAATCTTATAGCAGTCAACTCTTTAAACTTTGTCGTAAACAAACTTTCGACAAGTCGAGCTTGTTTAAGGATATTTCATCCATGTCCATTAATTTTAGAGATCCACTTACTTTCAAAAAGTATTTATTCATTCAAAAGGTTTACCAAGCTCCAAGCTTGATTATAGATACTATCTTGGATTTCATGGCTGTTAGCCATTTTAACGGAGTCAGGGCTCATCATAGCTTCTTTGTATGTAGTTGGTTTATCATTGTTCAGAATCAATCCTTTGTCCACAAATCATTTATTTGATTACAAACTAAACCATACCTACAAGGTTCAATAGGTACTTCGATCTCCATGACTATAACACTTTGTAGACATGGGAGCCTGTTATCACCGGATTTTGGCCAAATCAGGAGATGGGCCGTAAGTGAAGATGGGCTTTGAAGATTACACGTGGAGCATCTTTGAAGCGGCCTTGCGCTAAGAGTTTGGGCTAAATTGCCCGTGTATCTGTAATATTATTAGATCGTATCGTGTTTAGAATTAACAGATAGAGTCTGGCTGCACGGTTAGGTGCACGCCTCAATTAGAAAGTCCCTTGGACTATAAATATGTATCTAGGGTTATCGGAAAAGGAGGACAATCACGTTCACAACAAACACAAACCAGCGCATCGCCACCCCTTTCTTCGAGGGTTTCTTCGGGTAAGCATCATGCTGCCTAGATCGCATCTTGCGATCTAGGCACAACATTCGTCTACCTTGTGCTCGTCTGAACGTTGTTGATGGCGAGCAGCACTACTTATCTTTAGGTGTTTAGGGGCTTGCATTGATGCTTTCTCGTGCATATCGTGGCAATGCCGTCCCTCGACATCTAGCTGCCCTTACACCTATATGGGTGTAAGGGCAGCATCTTGCTTGTTCGTTACTTAGTAGATCCGATCTGTTATAGTTGCTCCTTGCTCCGCAGGATTAGTTTAATATCTCGCATAGTTAGGCCTTATGCTGGGGTCGGACGATCCGGTGGTGCGTTAGGTGTTGTTTACCGTCCCTACAAGGGATGTTCCGGGAATCAACATTATGTTGGTTTTTAGGCCTCTCGTAGGGTAGTTTGCATCATCTTTCGTATCGCTAGGCCCGATCACACGTAGGACGTTCCGGTTATGCGGTGAAAACCCTAAGCTGTCGTAGATCGGTTTAGCTTTGTTTTGATCAAGCAGATCCCCATGTCATTGCAAATCCAACGTGAACCATGGGGCGGTCGGCTCTTTGAGCCGATCCACAGGCAACCCGAGAGCCGATAGGGCTCGTATTTAATGTTTACGTGTCTACCATGCAGGAACAATCGAAGCACTCTAACACCTTCCCGATCGGGTCTAGGTCAGGTGGCACGCCCTAGCAACCGCCGGGACGTGGCTGGAAGACTTGCGGGACGACGCGAGGTGCCAGGGTCCACTAAGCGGCCTTGGGAGCCTCCCGGCTCTTCGTGTTGCTTAACCATTGCCCGCCGTGGGTTTTGGCAGGTAACATATTCACGCACGCCGGTGGGACATCTTCGCAACATCCACGTCAACACCGACACACGAGATGGCAAAGGAACAGATCACATACGAGGATCTCCTCTGAACACAAGAAGAAGTACGATGAGTGAAGGCCATCGTTGATGCCGAACTCATCGGCTCCTTTGAGAAGACCCGTTCGCACGGCATCGGGTTCAAAGGATTCACACCACAAGGCGTCCTCGACGGGTTGGATGTCTCCCCTTCGGAGGAACGTGCCGAGCCTGCGACAGGAGATCAACTACGTGGTGGCCCATTCGCGCATCGGCATTCCGAGGCTGTAAATACGTTGGAGCGCGTTGCGCTCCGTGGTGCAAGAGATCATGAGGCATCAGTACTCTCCTTCAGGACCTGCTCTAGGGACTCACCAGGGAGAAGTGCAACTCCACACCAGGCCACCATTGCCGTACGCCATGGCAGCTCCACAACAACAAGGTTCGCCGGCATACGTTGTCTACAAGGTTGGGGGTGATCCGGGCGACTATCAGTTCTTATATGAGCCGCCCAAGGAGATCCCATACGGATACGTGTGCACGTTTGTGCCGGGCAACAACCGGACGCAGCGATCCAGGCTCGACAGAGGGATTGCGGAGCAGGAGCAATTGTTCCGGCGGGGAGGAGGCAGCTGCGAATGGGGAGTTTGGGTGCGGACGAGCAGCGTGGCTGACCAAGTATGCCACGCACCAATTCATGACAGCTCAGGTTGCTACGTCCTCCACCGCGGATCAGATCGGTGCCTGAGAGATCAGTTCGGCATCTGCCGAAGAAGAAGATAATCGGCTATTCAAGCCGTACCCCAATGAGTTTGACCTGATCCACTACCACCTAAGTACGGCTCCCGGACTTCACCAAGTTCGATGGGTCGAAGGGTCTAGCTCAATCGAGCACGTGAGCGATATTTGGTGATTGGGCATGGTTTCGGCATCGGATCAGCTGCGGGAGGTTCTTTCGCAATCCCTCACCGGTCCAGCTTTTGGATGGTACACCTCGTTGCACCAAATTCAGTGCGATCATGGAAGCAGCTAGAGGAAGAGTTTCACACACAATATCATTCGGAAACTCAAGGCGGCATTGCCGAACTAGCACAGTTCGGCAAAGCGAGAGAGACGATGTCGAATACGTTCAGCGTTCAGAACGTCAAGAACCGATGTTATTCGGTTCACTTAAGCGAAAAGCGATCGGAGCGCGTGGCAGGCACAGCGTCGTTCAAGGATCCGACGTTCCAAGTAGAGTACAACTCGGCGCACATGGTCCAGAGATCGACCTTATGAACAGCGCCATCTAGCGTACCAAGACAAGTTCAAGCGCGCGATAAGCCTGGTCAATGCTGATGAGGATGAAGATTGCGGAAGATCGGGAAGTCGCAGATGAGAATGGACTCGGACGTGTGTCCCGCAAATGGGTGAACCCACCAGGGCCTCAAGAGGGTTTGGCTTCGACGTGAGCAAGCTGAAGGATCTTCGATCTCAAGAGAAGCAGTTGAAGCTACTGAAGGCCACAAGATCCCTACTACAAGAGATGAACAAAAGGCCATCGCAAATGGCATCATACGTTCACGCACGCCACCAACGACCCAATGCGCACAAATTCAGATGGCGATAGAATCGGGCCGATTAACTTTCGGACGGTTTGCCATGAAGGTAGACATGCGTCCGTTTCCGGACGTCAACATGGTGGATCTAAGCCACTCCATAAGGGAGCCAGGGTTCTCTTTCGATGTCAATGTGGCTGGGCTTGTGGGCCGCCATGGCAAAGATAAGAGCAGCCACTCCCGTGGCAAAGGTAAACAGGAGAGCAGCCACTCTCGTGGCAAAGATAAAAGGAGGTCGTTCACGCGACCGCCCAGGATGATGACAGACGATACCTAACCGAGGAGGAGGTGAGGCATACGTATCAACGCCCACTATCCGTGCATCTCCTCAACAAATATGAGCAGCGGTATGACCGACGTCGGCGCTACGACGAAGATGATGAAAGATATCGTCGGTGATGCAGACAGGAGGTATCGTCAGCATGATAGAAGCAACGACGGTACGAGCTTCACGCTAGAGGGAGGTCAAGGGAGCAAGATGACGTGGATAAGCACCGGGACTGTCCTTTCTTCAAACATTGCTGGGACTCAGGAATGAGCCGATTGCCAACAATCGAGCGCCAATGCAAAGCAGCAAAGGAGGAGGACAAATGAAGTCTCGTGTTCGAGCGTCTAGGACCTCTCCCACCTCATAAGAAACAAGCTGGGTCATCTCAAGAAGAAGACTTTGAGGAGTCGGATGGAGAAGAAGGTATCACCGACCAAGGTGGTGCCCCGATGGACTCAGCCATTCTCGAGAAGCGTAGGGTGCAGCCGGAACTTGAAGAAGCCGAGGCACGGACGTGCACGTTGCGAAAGCGCGGCCCGATGCCGCGAAAATTCAGCAAACAAAAACAGACGCGCCCGCCAAAGAAAGTATGGCGCCCTAAACGGACGAAAGCCGATGCACGGGCATCGGTGATGCCGATGCAGGCATCGGGCGATAAACATGGTATCCGTGATCCGGACGGGTAGCAGGTCCAAGACATTGGACGTACGTGGCAAGGCCGATCCCGAGATCGGCCCTCAAAAAATGAAAAGAGAGGATCTTATCTCCAGCATGCCACGTAGCTACGGTGGAAATCCGAGAAGTTGCAAACCATCGTCAAGAATCGCAATGAAAAGGGAGGCCGATTCCCAAAATTATCCTCGACACACGTTTTGTCCGTGTTCAGCATTGATCCGACAGATGCGAAGAGCCGATACCATCAAGTACTTGACGGAATCGGCTCGGGGCACATAGGTGGACAAAACACGAGGATACAAAGCTTGGAGTGGATGTCAAATTCCCACAGAACAGCTCAAGTATGGGGCCGATGCAATCGGCAATAAAAAACGAAAATACAAAAAATTTGGGCAGCCGATGTGTAGACATCGACTTAAGAATTCAAAGCCGATGCACGGCCATCGACTCAAGGGATACACCTACAAGCGGAAGCCTAATGGAGCAGTCATCAAGTTACGTAGCGAGGCTCTCTGGAGGAACCCCTCATTGGGATTGCTTGGTGACTCGGGCCCTCTCTTCAAGGACTTCCAACTCCTTTTGCAAGACTTCAAGCTCGGCAGTAAGCATCAGTTTGGGCGTCCAAGACTGCCCTTTCTCATTTAAGTTGATATTTGGCAAGTTTGAGGATCGCAGCCCTGGCTAACAACAAGAACAGCATGAACGTGCAGATCAGGCTAGGATCATGAGAACAACCGACGATCGTCCAATTGGACTGAATTGCATTCTCACCAGAGGCTGCATTATTGAACTGAAGAAGCTCGGGGGGCAGCTCACTTTGAAGGTTCTCTGCTTTTCAAAGCCGATTTGGTTAGAATCGGCTGACGCTGTACTACGGTTGAGAAGCCGGTGATGGCCCATTTGGCTGGTCCACTTCTGTTCTCGCCTTGACTGAGGCTCGGGGGGCAGCTCGCCCTCAAGATTCTGGTTGCTGCAAAGAAATGGAGCATCACAAGGACAGTTATAGGCGAATGGGGCCTGTGTTGCAAAGTGTTAGCTTCAGCATTCGAGTTGATCCAGCAACAGTCCTAGGACTCTCCTGAAGGAGTTGGCCGCTAAGTCTAACATTCCATTCAATTGGATCTGCATTTCCAAGATCTAGGGGTTTGCACGATTGTAGCTTGGCCCTGTTTGATCGAGAGTTTGGAGGTTCGGATGGATCTATCCCGAGATTTATCGTGAGAGACCGATGCGGTGCCATCGGCTCGTTGAGCATTGACCGAGTGACAATCGGCGGACTCAGTACGAAGGACAATCGGCTAAATTATCATGAAGGAAATCGGCAAAATCAAGTTGGGGAAATTCCTCATTGGTAAACGAGATTTCTTACATAAAGAACTGATTGCTCTCAAAAGGAAGAATTAGGGGTACATTGCCCTATCTACTACTGCTGGCCCTAGGCTAAGATTCTATCTAGGGGCCGTTGCTGCCGTCGTCGTCGTCGTCACCATCGTCGCCATCGTCGGGCGCTCCGGGCTCGTCTTCATCTGCCGCGGCCGCCGACGGGACCCTCGTTGTCCTCGTCCTCCTCGTCGGTGTCGTCCTCATCGCTGTCGGTCGCTGAGGTTCCGCGCCGGGCGGTGGCGCTGCCGGCGGCTCGTCGGAGGAGCTATCGTCCTCCTCCTCCTCCACCACCTCCTCGGAGGGACACACCCTCCCGGGGAAAGTCGTCGTCGCTCTCTTCCTCCGCTGCCCCATTGGCGAGGCAACGGAGGACGCTCTCCCGTCGGTCGGGGGACGTCGTCCTCGACCGAGATGGAGAAATTGTGGCTCGGCTCGTCCCCGGCTTCGATGGCGCGGCGGATGTTGGCCGCATGGGCCTCTTCCGGGTTCCATTCCGGCATCGGCTCGCGGAAGGGGGAGGACTGTGCAGAAAGACCCGATGAGGAGGAAGAATAAGAAGGCATGGTGGCAGAGGAGGGCTTTTGGAAGTACTAGTGCGAGGAGGATGAAGAAGGGAACTGCAAGAAGTGGCTAAAGGAAAGGGGATATAGCAATTTAATGCTTAAGCAGTTTCCGAGGATGTGGTGCCAAACCGTCAAATCATGCGGAGAAGTTGGGAAGGCAAGTCGTCATGATGAGAAAATCTGCGACGGTTCTGCTCGCCACGACATGACCCCTCGAAGGAAAACAGATGGTTTGCAATTATCATTATCAAAACCAGGGGCATGTGTTATCACCGGATTTTGGCCAAATCGGGAGATGGGTAAGTGAAGATGGGCTTTGAAGATTACACGTGGAGCATCTTTGAAGCGGCCTTGCGCTAAGAGTTTGGGCTAAATTGCCCGTGTATCTGTAATATATTAGATCGTATCGTATTAACAGATAGAGTCTGGCCCGTGCACGGTTAGGTGCACGCCTCAATTAGAAAGTCCCTTGGACTATAAATATGTATCTAGGGTTATCGGAAAAGGAGGACAATCACGTTCACAACAAACACAAACCAGCGCATCGCCACCCCTTTCTTCGAGGGTTTCTTCCGGTAAGCATCATGTCGCCTAGATCGCATCTTGCGATCTAGGGACACGTTTATTCGTCTACCTTGTGTTGCTCGCCTGAAGCGTTGTTGATGGCGAGCAGCACTATTTATCTTTAGGTGTTTAGGGCTTGCATTGATGCTTTCGTGCATATCTGCGTGGCAATGCCGTCCCTCGACACCTAGCTTCCCTTACACCTATCTGGGTGTAAGGGCAGCATCTTGCTTGTTCGTTACTTAGTAGATCCGATCTATAGTTGCTCCTTGCTCCGCAGGGATTAGTTTAATATACGCATAGTTAGGCCTTATCTGGGGTCGGACGATCCGGTAGTGCGTTAGGTGTTGTTTACCGTCCCAAGGGATGTTCCGGAATCAACGTTATGTTGGTTTTAGGCCTCTCGTAGGGGTAGTTTGCATCATCTTTCGTATCTGCTAGGCCCGATCACACGTAGGACGTTCCGTTATGCGGTGAAAACCCTAAAGCGTCGTAGATCGGTTTAGCTTTGTTTTGATCAAGCAGGATCCCCATGTCATTGCAAATCCAACGTGAACCATGGGGCGATCGGCTCTTTGAGCCGATCCACGTGGCAACCCGAGAGCCGATAGGGCTCGTATTTAATGTTCACGTGTCTACCATGCAGAACAATCGAAGCACTCTAACACCTTCTGATCGGGTCTAGGTCAGGTGGCACGCCCTAGCAACCGCCAGGACGTGGGTGGAAGACTTGCGGGACGACGCGAGGTGCCAGGGTCCACTAAGCGGCCTTGGGAGCCTCCCGGCTCTTCGTGTTGCTTAACCATTGCCCGCCGGTGGGTTTTGGCAGGTAACAGAGCCATAATCGTCATGGCCGCTTCCGGAACCATTTCCGATGTTGCGCCTACTCTGATCATCATGCTCAGGTTCATTAACCTTATCAAGTTCCATTGTCCTCCCACTCAAATACTTCGCTAGAAACAATTTCTTGGAAATAAGCAAGAAACATCGACAAACACTTTTGGCTTTGACTTTATAGTGGAAAGAATTCCCAATTTGTTCTTTGGGATAACCAACAACGACATTCATCCGATTTTGGATGTAAACTCGTTTACATATGCTATGAATACCAAAATTTCAGAAAGGATTATTAGGGTTTATACCCATGCCATAACTCGTATGGTGTCATTTCAACGAATTATGATGATGCTCTATTTAGTGTAAAAGCGGTAGTCTCTAAAGCATAATCCACAAAATATAATGGCATCATTTTATTTTATCTCATCATTAATTCAACAAGGTTTGGATATGTCTTTCAAACACTCCATCATAACAATGGTGTTCCGAGAAACATGAGTTGTGAAACAATTTCGTAACTCTCTTAGATGTTCACTAAAACTCGTAATTCAAATATTTCCACCATGATCCAATCATAGATATTTGACTTTTCTATTACGATGATTTCCACTTCATGATGAAACTTATTTGAATCTATTTAAATGTTTCAGACTTCTTCCGCATTGAATAAATATATCCATATATATACACTCAATTCATCGTTGGAAGTTTTCATGAAGTAGAAGAATCTTCCGCACACAACTATGCCCAATGAACCATATACATCATCATGTATGTTTTCACTAAGTTAGTTGGCCGTTCAACTCTTGGCCTATGAATAGTATTTCAGTCATTTTCTTTAGAAAATATTTGCCAGTGGCAAACGATTCAAAAATCAAATGACTCCAAAAATCCATTTGCATGGAGTTTCTTCATGCGTTCCTTTCTAACATGACCTAAATGGCAGTTTCACAAATAAGTGGAATTCAAATCATTTGCCTTATGGCATTTTATCGTCAGTGTTATGCATGTGTGTTTCACCATTAAGATTTATAATAAATTATCCATCGTACATGGAGTACCGTCATAATTTGAACAACTCATTGTTTTCATTTGACCAGAGCAAAATAACAATTATAAAGTTCTTTATTATAAATCTAAAGGGCTATGTAGAATGCCGACGACGAACATAATAACACTTTACTTTGTTCCAGACGTGTATTATTACCACATTCCTTGTCAGTCACTTAGGCCATTGTATTCTTGTATTGCATTGTGTTGTATGACATCTCATACCAACCAATATGGTACAAATACCCAAGAAGTGACCAATTAAAAAATACATTCAGAACATGTATATCATCTATATACACCCGAGCTAGACTTTCTAGTCTTTTCTTTCTTTCTGCAAAAATCTTTTTGTAGTTTCTCTTTCGACTTTTCTCATATTTCAGAAAACACTTCAACATCAATAACTTCTAGGCTTGTTTGGTCAAATATCAATAACCTTGAGGTTCGCACTTTGAAGTTGATCATCAAATGACAAATGTTCTGGATTTTACTATTAGTAACTTTTTTGATGTGATGAACAATTTCACTCATAATTTTATCTATCAAATCATGACAGCTTCATGATAAAGCTACTATGGCTCATATGGATATCTGAATAGTGTTAGTGCCCAACTATTTGAGGATCGGGACGGCTAGCGTCTTCAACCTTCGTACATTCCCATAAAACTTATGAGTTTATGTAGTCTCACAAAATTATATTCTATTATCTTGTAATAAGGTCTTATATATCACATATATCTCACACCTTGCTTATTTCTGAAAACAAACTTTTCAGCTCCTTACTTTTCCAACAGTTTTGAACATCAAGTTTCACGGAGATAAGATAATTTCAGATACTAATTGAAACCATTGCTTTTTCGAATCAGCAATTTTATGATTACCAAAAGTTTGCAATAGCATTTAATCATTTCTTGATTCTTTAACGATACGGTACCAGTCCGTAAAGTTACTTGTCAGATTTAACAGTATTTCTATCTCAATTACAAGCCTAGCGCAAAGTAGAAAATGGATGCAAATTCTATAAAAATTAATTCAAATACAATTTATACTTTGTTCAGGATAAATTTGAGTTTACTATTAATTCTTAAATTAACTAGGTGAACTCCCACTCAAAACAACATCCCTCACGTTGCCTTAGTGATTACACGAACCAAATCCACTACACCAAGTCTGATCATCACGAGAGATGATGTAGCTTCAATGGCGAACATCTACATGTTCATCATATCATCTATATGATTCATGCTTAACCTTTTGGTTTGCCGTGTTCCGAGGCCATGTCTGTACATGCTAGGCTCGTCAAGTTAAACCTTAGTTTCCGCATGTACGAATAATCTGGCTTGCACCTGTTGTATGCACACGTTGAGTCTATCACACCCGATTATCACGTGATGCTTCAGAACAATGAGTCTTAGCAACGGTGCTAACTATGGACGAACACATTATTTTCTTGATTTTTAGTGAGAGGGATCATCTTATAATGCTACCGTCGCGATCTAAGCAATACAAGATGCATAAAAAGGATTAACATCACATGCAATTCATAATGTGATATGACATGGCCCTTTTATCTCGCGCCTTTGATCTTCATCTCCAAAGCACGGGCATGATCTCCATCATCATCGGCCGGGCGTCAAGGTCCATGGCGCTGTCTTCATGGTTGTCCACCACGTGTAGCAAATATTACAACTACTTTAAAATAAAACTTACTACATGAAATATAAAGATAACCATAAGGCTCCTGCCGGTTGCCACAATACAATAAGGATCATCTCATACATCAAATATATTCATAATCACATCATGGTCATATCACATCACCAAACCCTGCAAAAACAAGTTAGACGCTTCTAATTTGGTTTGCATATTTTACGTGGTTTAGGGTTTTCGAGTAAGATCCGATCTACCTACGAACATGAACCACAACGCTGATACAAGTGTTGTCAATTGAGAATTGTAAATTGTATCTTAACTATGGTGAGAGAAACTGACACCCGCAAAGCCACTTATGCAATACAAGTTGCATGTCAAGCATGGAGCAAGTATCATGAACGTGGTCATGTAAGGTTAGCCCGGGCCGCTTCATCCCACCATCCCGCAAGATGCAAAGTACACTATAAACAAGAGACAACAAAAGCATCAACACCCATAAAACCATTGTGTTCTACTTGTGCAACAAATCTATGCATAGACATGGCTCTTATATCACTGTAAGGATTCGTAGCATAGAAAACAAAAAAATTCCTACCGCTAGAACGAATAACAAGCCAAGATATAATCTAGTAGATGGTGGTAACGAGGTAAAGATCAACATACCCTCAAAGATCGCTAAGCGTTAACGAGATAAATCTCGTGGTGGATGTAGTCGATCACTTGCCGCTTTCAAAAGCGCGAGATCTTCGGCAGACCGGGGACACACGCGGTGTCGATGACGATGTCCTCCCCGTTCGGGCAACTGGTAGATCCTCCTCGGAAGCACGACGGCGTGGTGATGGTGGTGGTGGATCTCGGTGGGCGGCCGCCAGAAAAATAGGAGGAGTAGGGTTTGGGAGAGGGGGTTTGGGTGCCGGCCTGGGCGCCCCTTGGTGGTGCGGCCAAGTGGTGACCAACCCCTCCCCTCTCCTCCCCTTTAAATAGGTGGAAATCCCTAGGGTTTACGTCAAAACCATATTGGAGTCCAACTCCAAAACTTACCGAAATTGGGAAACCTAGACAAGGTGGGATTCCTCCCCTTCCTTGTGGTGTGGCTGGCCACCTTGGTAGAGTCCACCATGGAATCCACCTTCCCACTTGGTGGGTTGGCTAGGGCTGGTGGAGTCCCTCCGGGATTGCACCTTCCATAGTGATTATTCCGGATGATTCTAGAACCTTCTACAACCTTCCATAAATTCACTAGACCACTCCCAAACTTGGAATGTGACTTCCCATATATGAATCTTATTCTCCGGACCATTCCGAAACTCCTCGTGATGTCCTGGATCCCATCCGATACTCCAAACAATATTCGAACTCCATTCCATATTCCATAACTACTTAAAACAACATCGAACCTTAAGTGTGTCACCCTACGGTTCGTGAACTATGCAGACATGATCGAGACACCTCTCCGATCAATAACCAATATGGATTTCAAAGGGAATCGGTATCATATTCAACGATGACTTCGTGATCGAATGAAGCATTTACATATGATACCGATTCCCTTTGTCGCGTGATATTTTACTTATCCGAAGTTTGATCGTCGGTATACCTAGTTCAGCCTTGTTACCTATAAGTACTCTTTACTCGTACCGTGATATGACATCCCTTGTGAGCCAGCCACATGCTTGCAAGCTAATTGGATGACATTCCACCGAGAAGGTCCAGAGTATATCTATGCGTCATTTGGATGGACAAATCCCACTATTGATCCACGTGCTTCAACCTATACTTTCCAAACACTTAATGCCACCTTTATAACTACCCATTTATGAAGTAGTGTTTGATATCATCAAAGCATTCATCCGGTGTATGTGATTAACATGATCTCATGGTCGAAGGATTATGTTACTATGTATCTTGAAGAAAAACGAACTTAATGACTTAATCATATGCTACGCTTACTATGGGTGTATGTCCATCACATCATCACCTAATGATATGATCTTGTTATTAATAACATCCAATGGTCATGATCTGGAAACCATGATCATCTTTAATCAACAAGCTAGTTTAACAAGAGACTTACTAGAGACTACTTTATGTTTACAAAACACATAAGTATTAATGTTTTCGGTTAATACAATTATAGCATGTGATGTAAATATTTATCATGAACACTAAGATATAACAATAAACACTTTTATTATTGTCTCTTGGGCATATCTCCAACAGCTAGGTGGTCCAACTACCTATTTATAATTTTTATTATTTTCAAAGCTATTTCTACGACCGATGATGATTATTAATAGATCGATGGAATTTTGCGACAAAAAACTAATGAAAGAAACCCTCACCAATACAATCAAAGAGAATTTCAATACTCGGCGGAGATCGCATCTGATCGAAAGACGACCAGGACTCCTCGCCTCCTACCGCAGTCGCCGCCGATCTTCCCCGCCTCTGTGTCCTTCGGGCCATGGGGGGTGCGGTGGATTGCGGCCCTCGTCGGCGGGAGGGCTCCACCCCTGTTTTGTGGGCTCCGTTCTCCGTTTATAGGGTCAAAGCTTGTAGGGTCGGCGCTCAGGTGGTGGTGGTACCGCCTCGTGCAATAAGGTATCCCCGGCTTCAAACCCATCTTGACGGCAACATCGAGAGGCATGTGGGAGTGGTGTCGTATTCGAGGTTTTCGTCTGGCTGTGGGGATCTTCGGATCGTCAAGGAGCTTCAGCGGCAGTTCATCTTTTTTCTTCGTCTTCGTAACAGATGTGGTCTTCTTGACTCGTTCGGCGACTTTCCGTCCACAATGAACAACGGCAAGCCGTCTCAGGGAGGAGGAGCGGCAGCGGCGGCGCGCCGTCGACACGGTCTGGAGGTTGAAGTTGAATGGTTTCTCAAGGATCTCGTTGTAATTTTCGTTTTTCTTGGGATGCTTTGTATTGTTCGTCGTTTCTTTTAATGCTATTGTCCTATTCGCAAAAAAATTCTTTACTCATACTATTCAAGTGGATAATGCATCCTAGTTTTATACTTTTCCTGTGAATCAAAATAGGCAAACATTCGGCGAAGAGATAAATTTCATAGGTTTGGAAATCGGAACATGATTGTCCAGGATATCGAGTGTCTCATTCCACTAGGCCTACCCGTCGGATGACGCTTTGATCCATCTAGGCCGTCCGTTGTCTGTCAGTACAAGTAGATGCTGTGCAGAACAATTGTTAACTGAAATAATGCACCCAGGGACTGACAGATGCTTGCTCAGACTGCATCAACGAGGCTCCAATAGTTCAGATTCGCCGCGCCCCAAATGCCAGCTCTATGCCGCTCTCGCCACCACTCCGCCTCCTCCTCTCCTCCCGCCGCCGGCCGCTCGCTCCGCGCCACCGCCTCCTATCTGCCTCCGCCGCCACCGCTGGAACCCCGACTCCCCCAAGCGACCGCGCCGCCCAACTCGCCTTCGCCGTCCACGGCTCGGCCGCGGCCAAGAACTTCCCGCACGCCATCCGTTTGACGAAATCCCTCGTCCAGGCCTCCTCACCCAGCGCGCGCCCGGGCGCTGCGGCCTTCGCCGCGCTCGCGTCCACCTCCAGCTGCCCGGCCCCCGCGCTCGGCGTGCTCGTCATTGCTCTCTCCCAGATGGCGCTCCACGACGAGGCGCTGTCCGTGTTCCACCGCCTGCCGGTGCTGCCGGCGCTGCCCGCGTGCAACGCGGTCCTCGACGTGCTTGTGAAAGCCCACAAGTTCGACCGCGTCTGGAAGCTGTTCGATGAAATGCTGAGCCGGGGGATTGTGCCCAGCGTGGTGACCTACAACACGCTCATCAACGCTTGCCGGCACGAGGGTACCGTGACGAAGGCTTGGGAGGTCTGGAATCAGATGGTGGCGAGACGGATTGATCCGAATGTGGTCACCTACTCGACGATGATTTGCGCGCTTTGTGAAGAGGGCTTCATCGGCGAGGCTGAGCGGCTGTTCTTTGCCATGAAGGAAACAGGGATGCAGCCTAACCATTACACGTACAATGCACTCATGAGCAGCCACTGCAAGATAGATGGTGTCAACCGGGCACTTGCGCTGTACCAGGAACTGCTGAAGAGTGGCCTTGTTCCCAATGTGGTGATCTTTACAACACTGATTGATGGTTTCTTCCAGGCGGGCAGAATAAGTGATGCGAAAAATACTTTTCTTGACATGCACAGGTATGGAGTTGCTCCCACTGTGCCCGTGTACAACAGTTTGATTGATGGAGCTTTCAGGTCTGGTGATGCACAAGAAGCATTAACGGTTTACCAGGACATGACTCGCCTAGGTTTGCAACCAGATGAGTTCACCTGCAGCATAATTGTAAGAGGCCTCTGTGATGGAGGTCAAGTGCAGGTGGCGGCCAGGTTTCTTGAAATCTTGCAGCAATCTGGTACTTACCTTAATGCTGCTGCATACAACGCACTAATTGATGAGTACTGCAAGGATGGAAATCTAGAGGAAGCCCTGGCAACATGCACAAAAATGAGCGAGGTTGGAATTGTGCCCAATGTGGTGACATACACCTCCTTGATAGATGGGCATTCAAAGAAAGGAAAGATCGAAGTAGCAATGGCTATATACACAGAGATGATAGCCAAAGGGGTTGAACCTAATGTTTTGACATATACGGCTCTGATTCATGGCCATGCCAAGGATGGTGACATCGATGCTGCGTTTAGGTTACAGAAGGAGATGACGGGGAAAGGCATTTCTCCCAATTCAATCACAGTGTCGGTTCTTGTTGATGGTCTGTGCAGAGAGAATAGGGTTCAAGATGCAGTCACTATCGTCCTAAAGTACTCAGGGCAGAAGCAGCATGGTGACATTGGTTCCTGTTTTTCAAACTCTACAACTGAGGAAGGCCATTCAATCCCAAACAGTGTGACATATATGACCCTGATATATGGTCTTTATCTAGATGGCCAATACCATGAATCTGGTAAGTTCTTCTCTTGCATGAGAGAATCTGGTATGGTGCCTGATAGCTTCACTTACTCACTACTGATTCGGGGACAATGCATGCTTGGCTATGTCTTGAATGCCATGATGCTCTATGCTGATATGGTCAAGATCGGTGTTAAGCCCATGAGATATGCCACAGTCTGCCCTGAGATTTGGTCAAGGGATTCACCAAATGGTCTCAAAACTCAAACGTGAGTGTTCGCTCATCTGGCTAGATTGAAGACTTCAGAGCAGTTGCACACAATCTCAGTTCCAGAGTCTGAGACTAGTGAATTGTTGAGTCATTACAATGACAAACTATTCTTTGGGATTATATCGAAAGCTCACCATCTCAATAGCCTCCTTCTCAAGGCAGATGAGTTCCAAAGAAGAAATTGTTAGATAAACTGAACCTCCTTCTCAAGGCAGCTGAGGTTCAGCCATCAAGATATTAATTGGCTGGCAAGGGCATCAAGGTAAGTCCTGACCCCAATTGAATGTGTCGGTGACATGCTGATTAACAAGAGCTGCTGAAGATTATTGAAGCTTTATCTAAAAGAAGATGACTGTGATGAACAAAGCATGAGATTTGAAGCCTAGCTGTAGCAAATGTCAAAATTATGACATGGCACGCTAAACTGCTTTTGTTCTGGTTGATATATCATTTTGCTTGTGCTTTGAGTACCAGCTCGGAGTAGAGACGTTGATGCAAGTATGCAGCACATGTTAAACTAGGATTACAATGAACATCATGATCCATATCACCTTAGTCATAGATAATTGTACAGCTTTGCTGCTGATAGTAATTTGTTGCCACAAGCGAGAATGCGAGCTGTGAAGATGCTTTCTTTGTATTTATGCAATTATTGACCAGGTTGTGCACCCGATAGAAATATGATAATGGTGATTTTATTTCTGTTTCTGCATAATTTTTTTTGATTATGGCACACAGATTGGTTTTTAACCGTGCTTGTTTACTATGTGTGAATCCATCTCGTTTTCATTAGTCTAGTATTGCAAAATGGCATGTTACAAAACTGTCCCTAGGACTCCCAGAAGATAGTTTCACAGTTGTCGCCAAAATATCCAAGATCCTTGAGCCTCCTTTCCTGGTAGTACTCAAGGTCATCTAATTCTTGCTCCCTCTCCTTAAATATACACTTTTCCTAGCAAACAGCTAGCTGTTTTGCAATTGGCAAACAGACACTTTTTGCACCGTCCGATGTCCTCACCGATCTCGGTACAACTCTGTCTGGCTTGTAGTCTGTTCTCTGTCGAGGCGTCATGGGAGTTTCCTTTTTAGTCTTTATTTTGAACTTTCATTTATAGCACCCACCGCTCTATCTCCTATTGGTCCTGCGAGGAGGCGGAAGTATGGCGGAGAAGGCTGCAGCGACGCCTCAACCTGCTTGGCTGGCGTCGGAGGGGGCGAATAGCATAGCTAGGATAAAGATACGCCCCAGGCCAAACCTCATGCTACAGTGACAAACAGTGCAAAACGGTAGGAACAACAGCTACAGTCAACAAAGAAAATAGCTGCCATGCCCCAGGCCATGGCCAGTGTTGCCTGGGTCCTGGCTACGCCTCTGGAGGGGGCGGTGGCTGCAGCGTCGCCGCATCCTGCTCGGCCGGTGTCGGAGGGGGATGGTGCTGCTCGAGACGGGAGTGCTGCGACACTGCAGCCGGTGCTAGCGGCGATGGGGAAAGTTGCTGCTCGTGTTCTTCTCCGTCCACCTGGGAAGAGGTCGACAATTCGCAAGCGCGGAAGGCATGTATGCCGCCAGCGTGATGGGTAATCTGCACTCTTCCTTTCCTCTGTATTTGTTCTATGATTAGGGTGGGTGCACCTGTCCGATGTCCTCACCAATCTCAGACGGTCTTTTTGCACCTAATTCAGTAGCACAGGTACACCTGTTGTGTCTTTTAGGACCCGTATCATCACTTCATCAGAAGGTCAGGTGATATGTTTCCCATGCATGCCGTAATTTTTATCCTCATTCAGGTAATGAGTCTGGCTGTGGCCCATCCAATGATGAAACTTGAAAATTGTGAACAAAGCAGTGTATGAAGAGATGAGGTAGAGCAATCACTGTTGCATATGCTTTATATGCTACATACATATATATATTACATATGTTAATAAGAAGAAACTTTCTTAATGCTTCCAATGACCTTTGTATCTTGTTCACCATGTAAATTGTAAGCTACAAATTTTAAGGGAATGTAGAAGATTTTCTCCTTTTGTATTGTCTTCTCTGAATATTGGGGGTAGCAGGCAGTGTTTTATTTATAAACAAATATACTGATATAATTCTTGCTTAATCCTATGTTATGTTCCTGTTTGTTTTAAATTCAGTTAAATTTCATAAGATGATCGGCTATGTAAACTCTGAAACGACATATATAGGAAAAAACAACAATGCATTCTTCTTTTGCGTTTTAGTCACTTGGAAGTTTTAGTTGGTTAACTCCACCTATCACATGTTTATTTCAACCATTGTGATAGCCGGTCCCAAGCCCGGGTAAAGGAGGAGGGGCTACATCTTTAGTTTTCTGATTTTCACCTGTGTTCTATTTACCTCTGTCTCTCAGTTTCACTTGCATTACTCTTTCCAGTTTTGAGTCCCTTAGTCCTGTGTATCACTTCCATCAGTGTCCCTTGGTCTTGATTATCTAATTTTTTTCCCTCAGTTTAGTTAGTCATTTTCTTTTTTCTCTATCTCTTAGCCTTTTCTCAGCTTCTCTCTTTCTATTTCTTTCCTTGCTATTTTTATTCAGTTATCAGTATCTCTCTTTAGTCTGTTTCTTTACAATTATTAAGAACTTTAATCTCTTCAGTCTTTAAGTATTAAGTTTGTCAGTTATTCAGTCCCCCATTCCTCATCTTTTGATTCTTTTATTTTCTCTGTTTTAGTTTGAATAAACCTTCAGTTTTAGGAGTTGTCAATTGGCTTTAGTCTCCCCTGAGTATCTTCAGCTGTATTGTCTCAGTCGTTCCTCCTCCTTTTAGTCCTTCAGTTTTCAGTAAGCATTTCTTTGTTTGTAGTTTATCTTGAGTGACTATTATTCATTCATGCATCCATTTCTTCAGTTTGTCAGTCTGGACTTTTCAGTCATTAGTTTCTAGAGAGAAATTTGGAAAGCGAAAGTATATGCAACAGTGATTGCTCCACCGTGGTCATTAGAGAGAAATTTGGAAAGCGAAAGCTCCACAATGTACTTGAGCCAGGATGCCACTGCTTCCTTAGATAGTTGGGAAGCGTGTAGCTAGCCATCTCACACTAAAGTTGCAGCAACTTATATTCGCAGTTCGCTGTGGAAGTAAGACAAAGGTTCATCCTAAATACTCAGTTAAAAAGGATGCCTAGCAATGTTTTATTTTCTCAATCTTTAGCTTGTCATCTTTCGGTATTTCAGCTTTTCTCTTTTTCTTGAAGATGTTAATTTTAGTTTATCTCTTTCTCTTGAAGCTTATGACTGCAGTGAATCTCCAATTCGAAGTACATTGTCTAGTATATCTTTGCCTTTCTTCTTCTTTGGTGGTCAGAGATCTTGACATGTTTTCTCCCCTCCATTTTCCTTGTGTGAGCATCTCGATCTTCCTGGTTGGAAACAGGTGTCTATGGGCTTACAGGGGCTGCCTGTTCTGTTGTATGGGCTGTTCATACTCGTAGCACTTTTTTTGTGGGTTTATACGTATTTCATTTTCTTCTTCCAAGCTGATGCTGTACGGGCTTAAAGAAGCCGTTAGAAATGAACGTGAAATGAAGACTTGGAAATAATGACTCAAGGTGGGTTCAGCAGAATCTGTCAATTCGCCAAGACTAAACTACACACATTTTATACACATACCCACATATTTTCTAAGCGAGTGTTTTTTTGTTGAGATGATTATTCAGTTTGACATTTGTCATTATTTTATTGGCTTAGAAAAAAGTGTTTGTTCCTCAATTGCAAAACAGACGACTGGTATATAGTCACTCTCTAAAGACATCACTGATTTGTTGTAGTACTTTCTTTTCACCAATCCTCGCCTCAATGGCCATTTGATTTCTTGACTGCAAATCTTCTCTTTCCAGTAGTTCATCCTGAATATGTGCATGTTTGGTGTGTTAACTTTGTTAGGGGTGGACCTCCTAGTAGGGAATGGTAGGACATCCACCCTACCTTGATTTCTGGTGAAATATTTAAGATGAGTGTGTTTTTCTAAACAATTTGAATATTCATGCGTCGAAAACGAACTCTCTATGAGAAAAGCATGCTTATTTTACCAAACACCGCACAAAACAGATTCTGAACCGAAAACATGGACTAGGTCTAGCCTAGATGGAAATCAACTCTTCCCTCTGCAATAACTAATTCTCAATCTAAAAATACAACTATAAACAATCTACTAGGTGGGGTATTTTGGCCAGCTTATAGGGTAGGCGAAACTAACTCTAGGTATGTGATAGATTATGGTTTATGTTTATACTTTGGCTTTGTATATTATTGATCTAAAATTTATTTGTACTAGTCAATGTCTTTTGTTATGGATGTGAAGACATATGTCTGCTCAATTTTAAAAATGATGGTTTCGAGAGCTCCTCTTGAAAGATGTCAATTTGCGTAGAAAATGACATCACAATCTTAAGTATGGACGAAGGGTAACAAAATGGGGGAAATCAAGAAAAGGAGAAAAACACCAGGTCACTTTTGATTATTCTTACAAGGTGGAGACCATCTATGTTGCTAGAGACTATTATCACCGATTTTGACAATGGTTTTAATGAGCTATCTTTGGAGTTGCCTAATAACTTCTCTTGTCTTGACTTAAGAGACATAAATTTTTAGATTAAGTGTGAATAAACTTACTCGCCTTAGTCGCCTTACATAGATTTATCATCGAGATTTTCTAATTATGAGAACGAGAATAACAAGATATTCTTGAGCTATGAATTATTCATACTTAGATAATTGAAGACTTTAAAGATTTTCTTGATATTTGAAAGACACATCATTTTTGTACTGTTTATCAACATTGAGTTGATATTGCTTTTAGCGGTGGCGGTGACAACATTTGAAAGGGTCTTCTTGGCGATGAAGATCATCAAGATAGAGTTGCACAACAACATGTCCGATGACATGATAATGTGCAACATCGAGTGAGGGATATTCAAATGTCTTGATCGATGAAGTTACAAAATATACGTCATTCAAGCTTTGGTATGCTTTACATGTTCTACGTATATTGGAATATGTTTCTATTTCTATTATACTAAGTGATTAGGATAGAATCATATATTCCCTCTGATTCATATTAACCGACATTAATACTAGATAGATCCACGGTAGAGACAAGTAGTAATATGAATAGGAGGGAATGCAATTAATGTCTCTGGACTATTTTGATATTTACATTATTTTTGAAAATTTTACCCTGCCTTAAATTCCTTCCGTCTCCGCCACTGAATGTTGTTGTCCCTTCCTCGCACAACGACGAGATGAAGCTGATTCTTTGGGGTACTCCAGGCGGGCAGGTTATCGTCGTACGCTGATTCAGGATCATGCACTCTCTGGACGGAGTGAAAATGCCAACTAGTAGAAGACAAGTGAAGTAGCACGCTGTACCTCTCAGCAAGACATGTTTGTTGCCATGCCCATGAAATCTTGCATGTGACTCCCTCACTAGCAACACTGCATACAGATACAACATAAACCCCTCTTCATTTGAGCAGCAATTCTGTGATCATCATCCTACAACTTCCACACACACAAAAGCAGATCGAGATGAGCAGCAAAGAGCAGATGGGAACAGGCGCGGCGGAGCTTGTCCGGATCGTTTCTCGGCGGATGATCAAGCCGCCGCCGCCGTTCTCGGAGGAGGCTGTGAACATCCATCTCACGCCCTGGGACCTATGCCTCATCACCGTGGACTATATCCAGAAGGGTATACTCCTGCCCAAGCCGCCCGGCGGCGGAGTCGTCGTCGACACCCTCGCGTCCTCATTCGCTCGCGCCCTGGGCAAGTTCTACCCCTTCGCCGGCCGGCTCGTTGTGGAGCATCACGACGGCGGGACCACCACAGCCGTCCTGCTCAAGTGCACGGGAGAAGGCGCCGAGTTCATCCACGCGGTGGCGCCCGGTGTGGCCGCCGCGGACATCGCCGGCTCGATACACACCCCTTCGGTGGTCTGGGCGTTCTTCCTGCTCAACCATGTGCTCGGCGCGGACGCCGCCACGGAGTCGCTGCCTGTGCTGTCGGCGCAGGTCACCGAGCTCGCCGACGGCGTCTTCATCGGCATGTCGCTGAACCACTCCGTGGGCGACGGCACCGCCTTCTGGGAGTTCTTCAACACCTGGTCAGACATCAACCGAGGTGGCGTCGACCTGCGCGGGCCGGCGCCGGTGCACCAGAGGTTCTTCATGGACAGCAGCCCCGTGCCGATCATCCTGCCGTTCAGCAAGCTGCAGGACGTCGTCCTGCGGCTCGAGCGTCCAACGGTACAGGAATGCTTCTTCACCTTCTCCGCAGCCAGCATCCAGAAGCTCAAGGCCAGGGCGAACAGCGAAACGCCCGCCGCCGTCACGATCTCGTCGCTCCAGGCCCTGCTCGCGCACCTTTGGCGGGCGGTGTCCCGTGCCCGGCGCCTCCCGCCGGAGCAAGAGACATCTTACTCTCTGCTCATCGGATGCCGAGGTCGTGTGAAGGGGATACCACAAGCCTACATGGGCAACGCCGTGGTGTTCGCCAAGGCGAGCTCCACTGCCGGCGAAATCCTAGGCAAGGGGCTAGGCTGGACGGCGTGGCAGCTGAACCGCGTGGTGGCGTCGTTCGACGAGGCGGGCATGGCGGACTGGCTGGATCGCTGGACCAAGAAGCCGGATTTCCTCTACGCGGGGGCGAAATCGTTGGGAGGTGCTGCGGTCACCACCGGGAGTTCGCCACGTTTCGACGTGTTTGGGAACGACTTCGGGTGGGGGAAGCCGGTTGCCGTGAGGAGCGGCTGCGGCAACAAGATTGACGGGAAGGCGACGGTGTTTGAGGGGCCCGAGCGGGGAGGTAGCATGTCGCTGGAGGTGTGCATCGCGCCGGACGCGCTGCAGAGGCTTGTCGTCGACGAGGAGTTCATGGACGCCGTGAGCATGCCGATGTGATCGGTTCATCAGAAAACTTGTGTGATGCATTTGTATCATCTGTTACAAGGCAATTGCTAAGTTTTACTCTCTTTATTCCATAATAATTATGAGGCATTGGCGTGGCTCAATGTCTGAAGATGGATGGCATAATTGTTTGTAGGTTGATGATCTTTCTGTGAAATTTCAAATTAACATCGACAGATAAAGAAATAAGAAACATCGATCTAGTTGTAGTAGTAGCATATGCATATACAATGGATTACATGGTGGAGAGCATACATTTTCCTTTTAGGTAGTGGTATAGACAGAGCCTCTACATTTGTTACTGAACTCACAACACTACAGCACATAGCGTTGCAATGTAGAGAACTATTCCGATAATTTGATTTGTTGCAGATAGCTCGCTACCAACAATATGAGATACACTCTCTGGTGCATGATCATGCCACATCATAACACCGCCCCAGTCTAAGCTAGCACAACCAGCAGCTAAGATATGAGCCACTGTATTACGAAAAAGGCTTACAGTACAACACTTTGTAAGGAGTACAAGAAATTGGTGAGCAGCAGGAATTTTGTCTCCTTGAAGATAAGGCAAGTCCTGTCCCCTATGGAATGTGTCGGTGGCATGCTGATTAACAAGAGCTGCTGAATATTATGGACACTTTATCTAAAAGAAGATGATTGTGATGAACAAAGCATGTAATTTGAAGCCTAGCTGTAGCAAATGTCAAAATTATGACCTAAGCATGCTAAACCGCTTTTGTTCTGGTTGCTATATCATTCTGCTTGTACTCTGAGGTAGGTGAGCTTGGAGTAGAGATGTTCAAGGAAATATGCAGCACATGTTAAACTAGGTTTATAATTAACATTTATGATCCATATCACCTTAGTAGATAACTGTACAACTTTGCTGCGGATAGTAATTCACTAATTTGTTGCCACAAGCGAGAATGCGAGATGTGAAGATGCTTTCTTTGTATTTATGAAATTATTAACCAGGTTATGCACCTGATAGAAGTATGATAATGGTGATTTTATTTCTGTTTCTACATAATTTATTGATTATGGCACAAAGGTTGGTTTTTAACCGTGCTTGTTAACTACTACTTCTGTTCTAAAATAAGTGTCGCAGATTTGTTTAGATACGGATGTATCTAGAAGCATTTTAGTTGTAGATACATCATACATGCGTACCTAGATAAAGTTGCGACACTTAATTTGGAACGGATGGATTATGAGTGAATCCATCTCTTTTTCATTAGTCTAGTATTTCAAAATGGCATGTTACAAAAACTGTCTCTAGGACTCCCAGAAGATAATTTCACCATTGTCACCAAGAAAACCAAGATCCTTGAGCCTCCTTTCCTGGTAGTACTCAAGGTCATCTAATTCTTGCTCCCTCTCCTTAAAAATATCATTGATTTGTTGTAGTACTTTCTTTTCACCAATCCTCACCTCAATGGCGATTAGATGTCTTGATTGCAAATCTTCTCTTTCAAGTAGTTCTTCATCCTGAATATGCATGCATGTTTCATTAGACTAATTAGGAAATAACCAACAAATAAGATGAAGCGAATAACATTCTTTTAGTAGGCTGCCTAGACTCACCTCTTCTATTGTGGTGTGATAGGCCGCAAGGGCAGATTTGCAGGCCTTTTGGATGACTTGGCATATTGATTCCTCGTTATCACGACTCACAGGAAGTTCAAGGTGGTCCCAAACTTTATTTCTGAAGAGAGCTTCCAGGAGAAATGCATCTGTTCCCCCAAGACAAAGTAATCGCAGGTATGGAATCATTTGAGGAGGAAGAGATTCGCCAAGGACAATATCGAAGTATGCGGTCTCCCCCATTCCGTTTAACTCTGCAATGTCAAGCTTGTCTCCATAGAATGGATCAGACTCAGAGATCTCCAGCGTCAGAGTATACGAGTCCCTTGAAGAATTCCATTCGGTGAACCCATAGTCAAGTGCCAATTCAGCATTACTCTTGTCCAGGTCATACTGAACATATACCTGTGAAGGTATATTTCTTTAGTAAGTAGCACATATCTTAGCTTAGTTGAGATCATTAAAACTGCTGGTTATTGAATATGCATTTTGAGGGCATTTAGATAATTAAATATGAGAAGTTCATGCGTACCTGTTCCCCAGATTTAACTTCCAGCGGCGTCCGCAAAGAGAACACAACATCCCTGCCCAGAAAACCCTTTCCTTTGATCTCCCAACATGGTTCTTTTGAGGTAATATCATCACTGTGATTTATCTAATTTGATAAAGTAACAACATGATTATAACTGGAAGTATTCTTGATCTTCAGGAGTATTATGCATTGAAAGGTTAAAGACACATGAAAGCAGCCTCTAACGGGAAAAAATAACTAGAAAGTGTTAGCATTCAGGACTTCGGTGCCGCTTCAGGCCTCTGCACCAACATGGAGAAGTGCTCGGCAAACCCCATTCGCTGTTCGAGCGCTGACGAGGCAGTAGTTGGCCATGAGCTGAGGTGTCCTGTGGTTCCTTTCCCCCTCCGGTACCTTGGGCTGCCCCTGACGCTGAGGAAGCCGAATGCGACGCAGATCTAATATCTCGTGGACATTGTGGCCAACAAACTGCCAGGTTGGAAGGCCTCACTGTTGGATAGGGAAGGCCGCCTCGAGCTAGTCCGCGACGCTCTCGGCGATCCCCATTTTCTCCATGATGTCCCTCGACGTCCTGGTCAAGACCTTATTGGCAATTGAGAATATCATAAGTGGTTTCCTAAAGGATGTGAAGGGAGGCTACTGCTTAGTGGCGTGGAACAAAGTCTGTGCCCCAAAATAATTGTGGGGGGGGGGGTGTCTTGGTATCCCTAACATCCCTAACCTCCGGATGATGAACGTAGCTCTGAGGGCTAGATGGCTGTGGCTTTAGCAAGTTGATGACTCTAAGCCGTGGAAGGAGCTAAACATCCAAGTGCCACAAATGGTGAGGCAACTTTTCGAAGGGGCAACCTACTCCGTGCTGGGTGACGGGTCGTCCACCTTCTTTTGGACGGATCGGTGGCTCCCTGAGGGATGGTTGGTTGACATAGCACCAAACTAAACGGCGGCGGTCCCAAAGCGCGCTGTCAAACAACGTAGAGTCCGTGAGGGTCTGGCTGGGGGTTGGTTGGACAATCTTCCTCCGGATTTAGGCGTGCCCGCGATTAGGGAACTTTTCGAGGTGGCGGACCGGCTGATGTTGCCCTCCATGAGGGTGTGGAGGATGCCTTTAGATGGGGTTGGGAGAAGGACTACTCCTACTCTGCGCGTTCGGGTTATCGAGCGATGTTTGGCGCTAGGGTGGAAATGCTTGGTGCCTTAAATATATGGCGTTCGAGGGCTCCGCCAAACTGCAGGGTGTTCCTTTGGCTTGCGGCAAGAAACAAATGCTGGACAACTGACAGACTAAGCAGACGTGGCCTTCCTCACCCGGCGGCGGGCCCGTTCTGTGACCAGGTTGGGGAGTCCTTGGATCACCTAATGATGGGGTGTGTGCTGACACGCGAGGTTTGTGTAACCTGCCTGCGCTGGTGGGGCAAGCCGCACTTGTCTACTGGTTGCAGGAGAAGCGTGGAGGCCCGGGTGCAAATTGAGATTTCTGGACAGGTGTGACTCTCGTCTGCTGGTGTCTATGGCGTCACAGGAATGACGTTGTTTTCGAAAGCGTCGCACCCTCCAAGGCGGCGGTAATTTCGAGGATCTCCGACGAGGCCCAGCTGTGGAGTTTGGCTGGGCTGTTAAGTGGAGATGTCGCGAGTAGTCCCGAAAAATGTTAGCATGGCAAGTCAATCACAAAAATTACAGGAATGCCTATTGGAACAATGGGAGTTGGCCTGGAGCTTTTTGGATTAGCAACATCAGACCACCTTGGTGTGTTTTGTGATTGATCGAAGAACTTACCAGATCAGCAAACGGTATGAGAGCAAGCTTGTCTCCACGGAGCTCTGGGAAAACTCTTGATCTCAGCACTCCAAATGCCCAGAGGAAGTCATCACATGTTATGGTACCAGGGAAAAGATCCTTATTTGGGGCTATGATCTGAGCTTCAACATTATCGAACTCGCTCTGCACATACTCTTTCACACCCATCGTTGTGCTCAATAGTTGTGTTCCTGCAAACAAGGGACACAATAATACAGAGTCAATCACCGCATAGAGATTCGAATATCTACAGCGAAGTCATGTAATGTTGGATTGCACGCTCACCTTGTATCTCCAAGAGCTCCTGTTCTGACCTGCACTGGAGGCACGAAGCAACCACTCGAAATCATCAGAAGACTCAATGTGAAGTCGTGCAGAAGCACAAAAGAGCATTTCATCAAACACATGGAAATCGACCAGCGTCCCTCACCAGAAGATGGTGGAGTCGGTCTGGCGCGGGAGGATGGCGAGGTAGGGCGCCCAGAGCGAGTCCCCACCGCGCGCGGCCTCCCGGAGGATGAGCAGCGACACGGAGACCCAGGGGCGGAGGTCGCCCGCGCCGCCGCAGACGCGGCCGATGTCGGAGGCGGCGACGGCGTCGGCGTCCATCCAGAGCTTCTTGGGCACCTCGGCGACGACCTCGCCGCGGGGCAGGCTCCGCGCCGCCACCAGGCCCAGGCCCTCGGGCACGGCCGCCGGAGCCGCCGCGCCCGTGTCCGCGCGGTGGGTCGAGAGCCAGCGGCGGAAGTTCTGCAGCGCGGCGTCCGAGGGCGCGGTCGTCACCGCGGATGCACCGGTGGCTGCAGCGGCCGCGCGCGGGAGGAGGTGGAGGAGGGGGCTCGGTTTCCTGTGGAGGCGGAGGAGGGGAGGGGGGCCGTGGCCGGAGAGGATGTGAGGCGGGAGGAGTAGGTGGAGAGCTGCCATGGCGCGGTGGCGCGCGGGGAGGAGACGGGCGCCGCGACGTGGGACGGCGAGGGGGCGATTGTTTTGGATTGGGAGACGATGACCGTTGGTTTTGGTGTATAATTGGCGGGAGTGGATATGATCAGTGCCCTGAACTTGGTCCGGTCGAACCAGATACATACGCCGGCAAAACCTATCTCCCTCCTCGCGCCGCCGCCGCCGCCCTCTCTCGCTCCTCGCGCCGCCGCCTCCAAGCCCTACTCCGCGTCTTCCTCCGCTCCCCGCCCGCCATGAATTCTTCGTCCTCAGCTCGTTTCGGTTGTGACTATGATACCATGTGTGTTCTGTGTCGCGACAGTGTGCTCCGATCTGGTTAAGGGAGGCAAGGACAAGAGCCTGAGGGTCAAGGGCCCCGTCAGGATGCCAACCAAGGTGCTCAACATCACCACCAGGAAGTCCCCCTGCGGTGAAGGTGATGATGACTCTACTTCTCACGCTCTTTGATTTCCATTTAGGCTGCTACCGTGTAAAAATTGCTCGTTCTATAGTTGTTCCTATTAGTCATCCTGATGATAAACCTGATATCCTGAATTAACAACAAGAGGGGATTTCAAATAGCAGACCATTTGGGATTCTAGTTCAGCAGCGGTGAGATACACGAATAGGGGGAAAAAATTGACACGATCCGTATCTAGACAAAGTTGGGCAGCTTTTTTTAGGAACGGAGGGAGTGCATGAACTCTAGAACACTATGCCTTTCATCCTTAAATAGGAGTCTGTCTTTGAATGCGCACAATGAAACTCGTTGAATGTTGACCACCAGTATACTCCGAATGAACTTCATGAGTCGCATGAAAGAAGAATTAGCCGATCTGTCATCAGCCATATCGCTCAGCATTAATTGCCACGATTTTACATCGAGACCATGCCAAAGTATAATATGACCCTTGTTTTGGAAAATGACTATTAGAGTAGCATTTTTACTGTTTACACCCGTTCTTGTATACATGTAAAACCAAATGATGGGCTGGTCAAGTGATGATAATTATTCCCGAGGTTTTCTTTGAGGAATCACAAATCGAGCTTTTTAAAACTGATGATTTGCCTGTCTAATGCTTTTTATTTTCAAAACGGTTTTCCCTGCTAGTTGTTTACCACTATGATGTGAAGATTGCTTTGTTCTGCAAATAGGATTTCTTGTCATTAGATGTTGAACATCTCATTTAATAACAGAATGAAGTTGCTGTACTTTGTGGTTGGGCTAAGCCTATGATGATTTCTTCTGATACATTTAATGTTTCAAAATTGGGCTTTTTAAAACTGATGCTCAGTCTGACACAAAATGAAAATAAAAACTTCACTCTTGTTGGTAATCAGGTACTAACACCTGGGATCGGTTCGAGATGCGGGTGCACAAGAGGGTGATTGACCTTGTCAGCTCCCCGGATGTCGTCAAGCAGATCACCTCGATCACCATCGAGCCTGGCGTCGAGGTGGAGGTGACCATCAGTGACCAGTAGAATGCTACTACCCCCAGCGTCTTTCATCTGTTTACAAGTATGGAGAGACACTAGTATGGGAAAACTTGATTTTGTATGACTAGGTTCTTTGCATCGTGGTTCTGAGTACCTCTCATCTAAGTTATCATCATCTATTTTCATCGCTCTACTGTGTATCAGATTGGATATTTGTACACTCTAAGTTATACATTTTCATCACACATATCTTCCTGTGTGAAAAGAGTGGCATTCACTCCCTATTTTGTTCTTTTAGGATGTCCATCTGGCAATTGATATTTTCATTGAATTAGTTTTTGATGTTATACATAAAGGAGCACATTATGTTCTTTCTCTTTCTGATGTGTGGCAGAAGTTATTTTGCTGGATTCATGGAAACAGGATTTGGCCACAGTAGTTCTGTTGATGTACCAACAGCTAAACATTGGCAGTGGTAATCCGGCTCGAACTGAAAGGAAGACCTTATACCGTCATGCATTGAACATAGATTCTCGGACATGTGAAGATGTTATAACTGGACTTGGGTAGAAACCTCTAATCCTTCCATTCTTGTTCTGTTCCAGTCTAGTTCGGTGAATACTTTGTTAACAAACTAACAGTTCAAGGTTCTTATTTTTTTTTGTACATAAGCTCAACTAGAAAGATTTTTTTCTGTGAATAGTTAACCATTTTTAGGGCATGCATGTTACTGTTACTGTATTATTCTTCTATGCATAAATTCAGTATTAAACTCCAGGTGTTGAAACTTTGTGAGTTCCTTAAAGCTAGACATCAATATCAATATCCTCAGGTTATTGTGTATTATTGTATTTTTATTGTATAGTTCTTATAGTTGTGTAGTTTATTTCTGGAGCCTTTCCCTCAAAAGCATGTAACTTCAAAGTGCTGCAAATTACTGTTTGTAGTTGATAGTTCTAGTATCAAATAGCTGCTGCAAGATAATGCATTATATTTTGGGGATAATAGTAGCGTGTCGATATGAACTTTCTTGACTAACTTAATGCTGTTTATCTATTGTACAATATTCGTTTCTCCTGCAGTTGGGTGTCGAATGGTGTTGTTGGCTCACCTGCATTTGCAGCTTATGATCAAGGTCAGTACTTGGATTTAATGTATCCCGTTGCTGGGAAACAAATGATTAATTTATTCTCTCGTTTTTTGTTTCCATGTACTAGGTTATTATGTTTTCCTGGGAAATCTCCACGGTTTGGTTTCAAGAGAGCATATAGATAAAAATCTTTCTTCCTCCAAGTAAGTAGTGCTACTAGTTTATCTTTTTCAGATCACAAACAGGCAGTAGATCTAGCATGTATATATGCCAAATCAATTTGGTCACTGCACTTGCTCATGTCTGATGCTCTTTCTTCCAATTTATGTTAGATAATGGAAATAATCTGTTAATGAGCTTGGAACCGAAGATATGCCAGCAATAATTGAGGAAACTCACAAGATTGAAATTTCACAACTTGGCAAAAGTGGGAATCTAGTTGGATACGAAAACTGATGATCAGAAAGATGACCTAAAAAATTCAGAAATGCAGGCTTCACAGGAAGATGTGACAGAAGATCAGCCTGCCCGCGAAAAAAAAAGACAGAAGATCAGCCTTGTAAGCTTTGTGTTGTCTGCCACAGCCTTGGTGGTGCAGTTGTGTTGATATATGTATGTGGTGACAATAAAGGATTGAAAACGGAACGGAAACAGCCGGAAACATGATTTATCGGTTTTTCCGTTTCCACCTGTCTCGCCTCTTTTCTTTTTCGCTTCTGGATCTCTCCAACAATGTGATGTGATGATGGCCTGTCAACAACCACTCCCATAAGCACTCTCCTTTAGAACATGTCCTAAGATTTTCCTAACACCGTTGCGATTCCTCCAACCGTCTACTTATTTTACCTGCTCCTTGCTGAAATCCCCGCGTGTACTGTAGTAGAAAATGTCCTGACAGTCCTTGAGCAAACCATCAATTGTCCTTTAAACATTGTTGGTACCTATATTTATTACTCATCCCGTTTCATAATATTTTTAGATACATTTAAATACTAGATTAATCTAGAACATCTTTTATGGGAGGGAGTAAGTATATTTTACAAGCGTAGCAATTAGCGAGAGGACAGAGAGAGCACATAGCACTAGTTTTGCATCGTGGCATTGACAGTCCGGGTGGTTGGCGCGGCGTTTGTACGGCACATCTCACCTACGATACTGCTGCATTTCTCCAGCGTGACATACATTCCTCATCGACCGAGAATAGGTTGTCGTTTGTTTGGCTGCCAGTGGCCTGGCATACATTCCTTAACTCCAATTGATCCTGATCCGGCGACCCCATAAGATTCATTCCTTAGAGAACCACGCTCCCCTCGGTCGCCTCCTCCAGGCCACAGGTGAGCCCAACCCTAGCCCGCCGCCGCCGCCTCCTAGCCCCCTGCCCGCTTCCTCGTTGCCTTCCGAGGCCGCCGGCGGCTAAGCCGTCTGCCGCCGATGAAGGGGGCGGCGAGGACCTATGCCTGGGCTCTCGCACGGCCGTCCCGGAGGGAGGACGCCATGCCGGACCCCGGAGGTAGCCGCCGTCCTTCGCCCCTCCTGCGCCCCTCGCCGTGGTGTCGCGCCTCGCGGCCCCTCTGGTGCCTCCTGCAGCTCGCGGCCCGTCGACGCCCGGCCATGGCGCGGTCTGGCTAGGGAAGGCTCGATCTAGGCCCGTTTGGGCTCAATCTGGGCCTGGAGGGCCGCGGCCTGTGCGCCGCTCCCCGGCCCTTCCGGTGTGCGCCCTGTCCTGCTGTCTTCCCCGGGGCCTCCCGCGGTTCGTCGTTGCCGCGTGCCCTGGTGGAGGCGTTCCTGCCCGCGTCGCCCTAGCCTTGGTGTGGTTCGCCGTCGTCCATGCTGCGGCTCATCTCCGACCGCTCCTCGCGTCGGTGCACCTGCGCGTCGGCCCTGCCGGCGGGTTTGCGGGGCGGCATCGGCCTGCGCTGCTCTTCGCAGCTCGCCATCCGTCCTGCTCCTCACCCCGTCCGGCCATGGCGCGGCTTCTGTCTGGCTTGTGGTGGACGCGGTTCGCCTGGCGTGGCGCTGCATGACTTCCCGGTGGCTGCCTAGTGCATCGTTGGCGCTAGCGCGCGCGTGGTTTGGCCGAGACGCGCTACTCAAGCGAGTGTTGACCGTTTGGTGGACGGCAACAAGGTTCCCTGCTCGGCTGGCCACGCCTACGGCCGGGGCCTACGTTGGGTCTGACGATAGCGTTGACACTCCAGGCGAAAGCTTCACACCTTTGGTGCCGATGTTGGCGCCCCTGGGTACCGTTTCCCCTGTTGAGGGCTTCAACGGGGAGCTTGGTCTCCTGTTGTCGCCAGTTGATGCGTTCTCCGGGTGAAAACCTCTGCTCCTCGGAGCGAGCGGCGGCGACACACTGTGCCGTTACCTTCCTGAAGGCGCCGCTTTTGGAGTCCGTGTTCCTCGTGGTGCGGTAGATGTGTGCCAGTTGTGCATGGTTGCCTTGTTGTCGGGGGTGGTGGATGTCGGGGCGGCAGCCCCGGACGGTTGACGTACGCCGAGGCGGCGGCCTCGGAAGGTCTTGCAATGATGACTCCATGGGGTGTGGTCATGGTCTAGCAAGGCATGGGTGGCGTGTTGGTGCTACGTGGGTAGTGAGCTCGTCGGCCCGGCCTACACGACGGGACGGTCGGTGTGGCTGGCATGTCGGGGCGGCGGCCCCGGATCTTTTGGCGCGGCGTTCGTGGTCTGCGGGTGGTCGCCTTGGTAGTTTGGGCTACAAGACGTCCATGCCGTGCGCCGTTGCGGCTCGCCTCCGAGCATGGGACGTCGGAGCAGGGGCTCTGGGTTTGGTGGTGTGTGTTTGGTCGTCGGTAGTCTGGTATCGTGTGGTGACTGATACGTCTCCAACGTATCGATAATTTCTTATGTTCCATGCCACATTATTGATGATACCTACATGTTTTATGCACATTTTATGTCATATTCGTGTATTTTCTGGAACTAACCTATTAACAAGATGCCGAAGTGCCGTTCCTGTTTTCTGCTGTTTTTGGTTTCAGAAATCCTAGTAACGAAATATTCTCGGAATTGGACGAAATCAACCTTGTTCCTATTTTGCCGGAAGCATCCAGAACACCCGAGCGCCGAGGGGGCCTGTGGGCCCCAGATGATAGGGTGGCGCGGCCGGGCCAGGCCGCGCCCCCTATGGTGTGGTCGCCCTTCGACCCTCGGCTGCCCTTTCGCCTATTTAAAGGTCCTGACCTAAAAACCCCGACGGAAGAAGCCACGGTACCTTCCAGAGCCGCCGCCATCGTGAAGCTAAGATTTGGGGGACAAGAGTCTCTGTCCGGCACCTGGGACGGGGAAGTGGAAGGCTTCTCCATCGACACCGCTGCCATCTCCACCGCCATCTTCATCACCTGCTGCTCCCATGAGGAGGGAGTAGTTCTCCATCGAGGCTCGGGGCTGTACGGTAGCTATGTGGTTAATCTCTCTCCTATGTACCTCAATACAATGATCTCATGCTGCTTTACATGATTGAGATTCATATGAGTTTTGTATCACTACTATCTATGTGCTACTCTAGCAAAGTTATTAAAGTAGTTCTATTCCTCCGCACGTGTGTAAAGGTGACAGTGTGTGCACCGTGTTAGTACTTGGTTTATGCTATGATCATGATCTCTTGTAGATTGCGAAGTTAACTATTGCTATGATAATATTGATGTGATCTATTCCTCCTACATATGCATGAAGGTGACAGTGTGCATGCTATGCTAGTACTTGGTTTAGTCTTTTGATCTATCTTACACTAAAGGTTACTAAAATATGAGCATTATTGTGGAGCTTGTTAACTCCGGCATTGAGGGTTCGTGTAATCCTACGCAATGTGTTCATCATCCAACAAAAGTGTAGAGTATGCATTCATCTATTGTTATGTGATCAATGTTGAGAGTGTCAGTGAAAGTGTAATCCCTAGGCCTTGTTCCTAAATACGCTATCGCTGCTTGTTTCTTGTTTCTTGAGTTACTCTGCTGCGTTACTACGCATGTTTACTTCCCGCAATATTACTACCATCAAGCACCATGACAAGCTATTTTCGCGCCATACTACTACTCATATTCATTCATACCACTTGTATTTCACTATCTCTTCGCCGAACTAGTGCACCTATTAGGTGTGTTGGGGACACAAGAGACTTCTTGCTTTGTGGTTGGGGTTGCTTGAGAGGGATATCTTTGACCTCTTCCTCCCCGAGTTCGATAAACCTTGGGTAATCCACTTAAGGAAACTTGCTGCTGTTCTACAAACCTCTGCTCTTGGAGGCCCAACACTGTCTACAAGAATAGAAGCACCGTAGACATCTGACCCGGCATACCACTGCATGGTGTAGTATGCAAGTCTGATATAACACCAATGAAACACCGTTCCACTAGTATTATATCGCTCAGAGTGGTACAACGAAACATATGCGGGTCCAAGGCATGTCTATAGAATTACACACGGACTGTTACATAAGATCATCACAGCCTCCTACTTTACAATGAGGTAAAGCTGCAAATAAACTCCGAAGAACGACTCGTAGTCTAATCCTATCACGAACTCTATTTGTAGAGTATTAAGCTATCTATAGAGGCTATGAATAGATTCTAGCTAAATAGGAGCTAAGTTTAGGAAGCTAGTTCCCTTCTATTGCTAATCTAGGTTTTCTCCTTGTTGAATGTGGTATCTGACTCTCTGACAGGGTCTGTCTCTTGAAGTAGTTGTTGACTCCTCGGCCTTCGAGTTGCACTGTAGATCCTCCTCGATGCCTCCATACCTAAGCAGGGGATTTAAGAGTGGGATGAGTACGAGCGTACTCAACAAGTTCATTTTAGGAAAGAGGTGTTTAATGCACTAGCTACAGCCATAGACCAGAAAGTCATAGGCAATGCAAGTTTTTGTAAACATTTCTTCAAAAGGTTGCTTTTATTCGAAGAGCTATGTCCGTCAGCCTTCACCGGTTGACTAGAACTTCATGGAGTTCCTTTCCGGCGTTCGCAGTTCCATATCCGGAAGGAGTGACTAGTCACAGATTCGTTACACTCGCAGAGGTGTGTTGCTTTACCCATAAGAGATCTTAACCTTGGTGCCAACCGGCTCGAGTTTCCGTCCACACTTCCTTTGGTGTGAGGCCCGGTATAAGGTCCTAGCCGTTCATATTCCTCGCTACCTCGCACACCCACCCTTTGTTGCATACCCCGACCATGGGTCCTCGTCGGTCCTCTTACACCAATTAAGGATGGACCCCGACCACGACAACAGTTTGGGACTCGTTAACCAAACTCCTTCGCCGGTAGCTGCAACCCATCATAGACCACATTACCGTGGGGGAAGGGGATCCCCACCCTCAAGTTGTTCCGCCCGCCGCTACGGTAAGCACTGCTATACCGTGGGGAATTAGAAGGGGCTCCCCACCCTCAAGTTGCTCCGCAAGACACAACTGCTACGGTAAGCGCATCCGTTGATGTACGAGAGGTGGAAATACGATTGGCTACTCCGTCCCACTCCAGATCTTATGGTTAACACGGGTATTATGGCACAAGAATCACTGGACGACATTTGTTGTTTAATCCTAGATGGATATAAACCCTTGCAATGGAACCTCCACCATATCAACACAATCCATGGTTCCATTGCCCACCACATAGTCATATTCATAGTTATGAAAATAGTGGTTTTGCTTTTTATGCAATAGTGATAAACATAGTACTTTGCAAGTAATTTGGTAAAAATACTCAAATGACATGAGCAAGCGATGAACTTGCCTTTCTTGACTGCAAGATTATGCAGACAAGGTCTTCGATGCGCAATAACTCCAAATTCTGAAATAGCATCATCGTCCGGTAAGGACGATGTTTAAAAGATTGGCAAGGATGCAATAATGCATAAGTATGAGATGCAGTCGCTCTAAGCGTGACCTAACCCCGATGATTTATGATTAGTGAGTTGTAATGATTGGTTCAGGGTGTGTTGCACTTTTAGAGTGATTTACAAACAAGGTTCTTATTCAGGGTTGTTTGTTTTAGAATCATAAGCAGGTGGTAAATGCATAGTAACAATCATACACATCAAGGAATAGTGGTTGTATAATAAGTAAAGAGCAGTTGTCAATTTTAAGTCCTATAGTGTATGGTTGATGTTTACTTATTATATATCTCAAAAGAATAACTTTTGAAGAACATATACTTTAATAAAGAACAAGTATGATAATAAGGGTTGTGGGGTTCTATGATTTTCTATGGTTCTAATTGGTTTCTGGAGTAAGTAGAAGATGAATCACAACCTAGTTGGGTTCATCAATAGCTAGAGATCATATGGTTTTAGTGAAGCATCTTATAAGCAATTCATTATACCTAGGTGCTATAAAGGTTGGTATACCTTGTTGGTGATAGCTAGCTAGGGTTCATGGATCCTTATAAGCAGAGTTGGTGATGATTCTTAGATTACTTCAAAAGAATAACTTTTGAAGAACATACTTCTTAATTAATAAGAAGTATTGCAATTAGGGTTGAGGTGATCTAGGTTTTACTATTAGTTCTATTTAAGTAAGGAATAATTGGCTCCTAAATAAGATGGTGGATGAGTATCCAACACTAATAGGGTTTAGTGGAATATGGTTATGTAATGCTCAAGATTTGGCATGGTTTCACCTAAGGTTCATCACAATGGTGTGATGTTAAATAGGAATGAATAAGATTGGTGTTTTTAGAGGATAGGAACTAGGGTTTGTCCTATTTGATCATCTAGGTATGAACACATGTAATACCAATATATTAAAGATGGGTCCCTATTATCTTATGAAGGCATGGCAATTGTTTAGTTTCTATTATGGGACGGTGAATGCAAAGCAAGTGTTATGATCATATGTTCTAACCTAGGGTTAGGGCTAGGAGCAATTTAAGGTTTATCTGTAATAATTGAGTTAGGATTTCTGATGATATTAGGGTTTTAGAAATCACATGGAATGATGAGGTTATCACTTTATTTATTATGGAACTAGGGATTCCTAATTACTATTTAATTCTTAGGTTAATAACTTCATTATCAAGTTGAAGTTATTATTAACTTTGAAATAAAAATAATATTGGATTTGACATTTTATTAATTTTAATGAATTAATAATTAAGACAATTATTAATCTGGGATTAAATCCCTCTAATAAGGATTTAACAAATTAACAAACAAAGAAAATTACTTTTAATGTTTTATTTATTTTCTTACTGGTTTTTATTTATTTTAGAAGGTTTTTCTAATTATTGAATTTTTATTCAATTAAGAATAAAAGAAATGCTTAAATAACAATTATTAAACAATTAAATTTTTAATAAAAATCTCATATTATATTTTTTTTGCATAGAGTTTATTTTTATAAGAATTATGATATCTCATTTATATTTTTCTGAGTGATAATGAATTTTATATAAATTGGTAAAGTTGCAGTAATTGTTGGATTTAAATTTTAAAGGAAAGAATACTAACTGTACCCGGGTTATAACCACCCCTAGCCACTGACTAGTGGGCCTAGTACCAGCGTGGCAGCCACGTTGGCTTTGACTGTGGTCAAAATCGACGAGGTGGCTTGGAGGCACCCTGCCGGCGGAATGTCGGCGACGGCGCCGGAGCTAGGCGGCTCCCCGGGACGAGCGACTATGCCCAATAGAACCGCGTCACGGTGGGCAACCAAATGGTGGCGGCGCCGCTAGCTAAAGGTCACCGGAGCGGCGGCGGCGGTGATGTGCTGCGGAGGCGGGTACGGGCTAGATGAGGCGGAGATGCTACGGCGTCTAATCGGACAAGGCGATGCTTCCAGAGGACTCAGAAGCTCACCAGGAATGCGACGGTGTGGTCGGCGAGGCTCGGGGAAGTCCGGCTTGCCGGAATTTGGTGTCGCCGGTGTCGGAGAAGATGAACTCGCCGGCGTCGATTTCGGGTGCCACAGCTCAATTCCTCCCGTGTACTAGGCTTGTCGATGACGGCGGGCATGGTGGTGTGCTTCGCTTGGCTTGGGAAGGCTTCAGTCATCGGCGGTAAGGTGGAGTGGTGCGGCCAGGGTTTCGGCATGGTAAGAGAACGGAGCAGAGGAAGAAGAATGCGACTAGGGTTCGTCGTAGGGCTTTTATACTACGCTGGAACACGATCCTCGTCACGAATTGGAGTAAGGAGAGGCTGCCAGCGCGAGGGAGAAGAGCTTCACGGCGTTGTGCTGCCATCCAGCTCACTGAGAGGATGAGGACGACCCTCTCCTCTCGATTTTAGACGAAGGGGATTTTGGGCCAGACTGGGCTGTGCTGGGGCTGGTGCTGATGGGCTGCTGGTGGCTTGGTTGTTGGGCTGCGAGTTGGGCTCCTCCTGAGCTGTTCTGATCTGCCAAGTAAGCCCCTCTCTACTCTCTTTTTCATTTCCATTTTTATTTTCTGTTTTCAATTCTGTTTTTTATAATTCTGTTTTAATTCACATTTAACTCATGTAATACCATGCAGGTCTTTTGAATATTTGAATTCCATTAGGACTATTAAAAGGATAAACGTATTACTCCATTGTTGTTGAACAAATATATATATAAGCCATACAACAATTTTCAAATGGTTAAGAATTTAAGTATTCATTTTAATTTCCTTTTTCAATTTGGAATAACACTCCCTTTTGGAATGGTTGGAGTTAATCATTATACTTCAAGTGTTTTAGTAGGTATAATTAGGACTTGATTCTTATTTGAGAATTTGATCACTTGCATAATATTTTATGTGATCACTTATTCATTAGGATATTATAAGGTTGTATTATAACCCCATTTCATGGTTTATACTAGTACTAAATTTTAATAACACCTTGAAATACTTAGAGTAGGTATTCCTCTCATCATGGTTTGGTCTTGGTGATAAGGATAAGTGACTAATCACCATACATGGTTTTATCATTTTTAATTTATCATTAAAGTTACTAAAGTGATTAGGGTTCTTTTTATAGTTAACTTTGGTTATATGAATGAATAGTTTCTTACCATATAAAGTATAGATTTGACTCTAAGGTTTTCTTAGGTTCCTTAATTAAGGAATAAGTGGAATGTAGATGTGGTAGGGTTCTACTTATGATCACCAATTAATTCACAAGTTAGTTTGGGACATGGGGGTAGGTTCTATATGGGATTTAACACCACATTACGATGGCTAAGGTTGCTCTTCCTCACCACACATAGAATGATTCAATCTAAGATCATTTGGATTGATATAGGGGCTGAACCATACAAGGTTTGTTTTTATTCAGTTGTTTCTCCAATAAATATATTGGAAATGATTTTAGGGTTGCTAGTGGTTCCCTAGTGATTGTATAAGTTGAATAATATCTGTTTAACCCACTAAGGTTTAACTGATAATTATTTATCTCCAAGGTATGATCATTGATTTAGACATGCTCAACTTGTTATTAATGTCTTCTACCTCAAGTTCTTAGGATTTATGATCATTACCCATTTTATAATGATCAAGGTTTGGCTTCCTAAGGATCTCTCATTAAATGGGGTTCTCACTTCCATGCTCAAACATTGTCTTGATCAATTAAGGTATAGAACTTCTATTTTACTTTCTTGGATAGTGTTGCTATGGTTGCCTCTTAAGTTTATATCCCAGGAGAATGCCTGAGATATTAGGTTAGGGTTCTACTTAATCAATGATGATATAATCATCTGGTTATATAGATAGTTCTCTCCCTTCAATTTCAAGTGTTGCCTCATCTAACTTGAGTATAACACCAAAGCTTGAGCTCTCATATATGTATAGTTATTCTAGGGTTTATGGTGTACTCACAAGATCTCTTTAGGTATCTAGGCTAAGATTCCATTTGTCTAACTTAATTGGATTAATCTCTTTCTTTCTCTATCAATTCATGGATATGGTATTATTTCATGTGATATTAGGTTATCTCACCACTCCAAGGGAAATGGTTTACAACCTAATACTTTAGTTCAAAGATTGTCCTTTATTCATTAATAGGTAAAGCTAGAATTGATTTGAATGGGCTCTCTCATTTGGGAAGGACTTCAATGCTGACCTGAGGTTATTCTCCCAAAGATAATGATGTAGTCACCAATATCTATGGTTAACATAAATAAGTTCTATCTCTAGGGAATGTCTTGAATAATATTCTAGGGTTTTCTCTTGAAGGTGATGGTTTGAATACATGGATGTATATCCAAGGTTTAGCTCAAGGTTTGTTACTTCTCTAATAATTATTGTAGAACTCTCTCACCTCTCTAGGTTTGATGTATAATAATATGGAATAGAGAAGAATATATACTTCTTGAGTGGATCTCTTTGTTATAATTCCAATGTTGAAGTGGAATGGATACCATGAGGTTCATGGTAGGATCAAGGATTAGTTTAAGACATGGAGAAGATAAGTCAAGACTGGTTTCTCCATTTTATTGTTATTTGATTTACAATTGAATTGGTGTTCATATGTTATGACAAGGATTACCATATTATAATCTTTTATAAGATCAAGCAATTGATCATTGAGTAAAGTGTTGTTGTGTTAATTATTAGTTCCATTTGATCTAACCCCTTAGATCAAATTCATCTCTACCCAAAACAAGGTTTCAGCAAAGTCACATTGAGGTTTATAGCGCTTGACTTGATGAGCTACTTCAATTTCACCAAGGTCAAGTGAAACTTTTACTGTGACTGTTTTACTTTAAAGCGCGAAAATTCCCCAGATTTTCTATGCATGAATGCAATGCACACATCTGTTTTCTCTATTTTTGTAACCCCATTACCTGGGATATTACATATCGTTTGGGCGATGAGGCTCCGATATTTGTGCTGTTTTTGGGCCGTTTTTCCTCATAAACTCGGCCGCTCTGTATGGTTTTTGGCCCGATTTCCCTATTAACTAAGCCAAATCTTCTTGTATTAATATATCATGCAGCTCACCTGCCGAATCTCGCCACTAAACTTGGTGGCAATCAATCACCAAACTTTTCCGCCGACCAAAATGGTGTACACACTAACAATGTAGGTATATACGGCAGTAGTGTTCCAGTGCAATAATCAGGCACGCACCTGTCTGGCGTGATTGGTTGATGGCAATCCTATTTCCCGCTTTTTTGGGACAAAATTCGGTAGTTTGGTTGCCTTGCTTGCATGAAACTTTTACACCACATGAGTTTTAAAACAGCCTAATAGTTGGCTCTAGAGTGACGCTTGATTTGAAAGTTTTTTTTAGGACGAGCCCTAGCGAGGACAACGTGCCTGCAGCCTGCTGGCTTGCACATGTCGGGAAACGCAGAAGACGAGACGACTCCCTTAACTCCTCACTCCACTCCCATCACCGTCAGCCCCGCTATCTCACCCATTTTGACATGGCCGGCGCTCCTCCTCCTCCGCCTCTGTTGCATCATGACCTTTCCATCCGCCAGATGTCGACCATGAAGCTTGGGCGGTGCGGCAACTGGACAAGCTCGCGACCACTGAGACCGACCTCTCTACGACCCTAAAGCGCGTGAGTTTGTTCAAGGCCGCGCGCCACGAGGGTGGCGACCACGGCATCGGGAATCACCAATCTACTAGGCACATCGTCATGGAAGACGTTGGTCGGGCCTTCCACTCCGATGGTAGGCGAAGTGCTTGCTTTCGCCGGGTCAACCCTCTTTGATTTGGAGGGGATTTTTTCGCCCTACACGACGGTGGCACCCCTCGCGCGGGGTCTTTGTCCACTACCGCTAAAGGCTTCATCAGCAGCTAGGAGGGCTCCATCGGTGACTCCAGCGCCCGATTTCTCCACACTTTGTCCTTCTGACTCAAAGATTAGAAATGCGGTTAGGGTTTTTTAGCGGTGGTTATCGACATGGATTTTGCTTCTTTGGCGGGCGGCGGAGTTCAGATTGGGCGTTTAGTGTAGCATGCATGCAGATTTCATTGTAGATTTGATGTACCGTTGATTTGGATAGGGGATTTCCCACCTTAGGTAGTGCCAATGTGTGCATGTGAATTGTGCACGGGTCAAATTGGGAAATTTGGATAGGGGTTCTTTTAGCAGCGGTTATCGCCATGGATTTTGCCATTCGCACTAATATTGTCATGGGCATGATCTTGGCATTGGCATGATATTGCAATCGGCATGATCTTGCCATTCGCACTGGTTTTGCCATTAGCTGGCCATCTTTTGTGTCATGAACTGGTGTATTTATATTGGCATTGATCTTGCATTGTAGTGCATTGGCTTGTTCATTGACATTATAGTGCATTCGTTTGTTAATTGGCATGATATTGCCATCAGCATGATCTTGACATATTTTGTGCCATGATCTGGTGTATTTACATTGGCACTGATCTTGCATTGTAGTTCATTCGTTTGTTCATTGACATTGTGTTCATTGACATTGCGTATGCTCTGACAATGTGGTGAAGCTCGAATGCGACAAGGTGGGTAGTGGTTGGTTTCCTCCATCTACCAGGACCACCTCACCCCCAACCAGTGGACGCGGAGCCGGTGGTGCCGGTTAGGTACAGGCAGTGGCGCTGCCGCCGCACGCCCATGCCCACAAGCCAAAATTAGGGCACATAACGAGGGCCCCTGATTCCACTCCGTTTCTACGTCCAGCTGGACGTCAACGACTTGCACATGCTCGCCGTTCCACTAACATTTCAGCAGGGCCTTTGGAAGCGGATCAAGATCCCATTGCCACGCAGTGTGGGTGTGTCCGCCTACCGCTTCTGCGATGAGTAGGTGCAAGTCACCTATCACGGTGGCCAGATGGTGTTTGCGAGGAACTGGCCGAAGATCGCCACAAGTACGATCTCGAGTACAATGACACCCTAGAGTTCAAGATCCGGGCCTTCGTCCTGAAGATGAAGATCTACAAGGTCAACACCTCCACCGCCAGACTCTACACCTTCCCTAACCACGGCTAGGCGTCGGCCCCCATGTTTTATGTCTCTATGTTTATCTAGATGTTATCCATATGTAGTAGTTGTAGTTAAGTATGCTGAACTAATGGTGCTAAGACTTCTCTGGTGTCTTTTGATCGGGGGTTCGACCCTGATATTGTAGGGCCTTGTATGCCCCCTGGAACATGTTAGTATGACCAGGGGTGTTAGCGTAACCCCTGGGTGTTAGACAGTGCTTACTAAATATGGGATTATGAGTCTAAGTGCAATACTTATGTGTGCTACGTATGTGTGTTGCCAAACATCCGAAGGGTCCCTCTACAACCAAGTTCATCGACTAATAATGCGAGCAACAAAACCATGGGCCGAAGCTGCATCAAAATATTTTTAGCAACCAAACAAGTTTCGGGTTTCACTGATGCAGCATCTGCCGAGCCAAATCTAAAAACACGCAAAAATCCATACGAGCTAGTACCAATCAGCAATCAAGCAATCACGCCGGAAGTGAATTAGTGGAGCGTGGCGAGGTAGGCGTCGGCGAGCATGGCGCCGAGGCGGACCTCCGCCTGGGTGGTGAGATGCGTGTTGTCGTTGGCGACGGTGAGCCCCTTGGCGTCGACGTACCTCAGGTTGGGCGCCCTCACCGCCGTCTGCGCCTTGCGCACCAGATCCACAAGAAAGATCATGTTGGTACATACTAGCTCAGGAATCTAGCTAGGATATGGTGAAAATCTATCAAGGTAGCATTGAGCAGATCAATGGAGTTAACCTGGATGAAGAGGAGGTTGGGCATGCCGAGGTCCTGCCGGACGTCGCGGACCATGGCCTCCATGCGCCCGGCGTACGCCAGCGCGTCCTCGCGCCGGATGGTGTCCGTCTCGCCCTGGAACCACAGGATGGCGGCGAGCTTAGGCTTCCCGTGGGGCCCGGTCCCGGCGACGGCGGCCCTGGCGCGGGCGACCATGCGGTCGTAGAGGTCCGTGCCCCGTGACCAGCTTGCGATGGGCGTGCCGCCCTGCGCGCACGGCACCAGCCCCACGACGGTGCCTCTCGGTACTCTGTCGGAGCGGAGGACGGCGTGCGCGAAGGAGCAGTCAACGCGCGGTCCCGCGGACACGCCCAAACGAGAGACGGTGGTGGTCCCGAGTCATGAAATCCATCCACCGTCTTCTTTTTTTTGTTTTGTTGTCGTGCCTCGCTTGTTGACTCTTGTTGCCTGCGCGCGTGGATGGATCCAAGTAAACAACCACCTATTATTGCTTCGTTCCTTGGTCCAAGTCACCAAAAGACGGGTCAAGACAAGGAAAAAGTTTGCCAAAATAACGAGAATCCATCAACTTTTTAGCGTCTTAGCCAGCCATGCTGCATCACCAAAAATCCTCTCCACCAGCTCAAATATATACAAATACGCATCTTCGTCCACGTCCGGTGGCGCCCCGCTTCATCTCGCCTACGTCTTCCTCCGCTGCGACATCCTCTTTGCTGCGGAGCCAGAGCGAGCTAGTCGTCGTCCTGCCTGCGGCGCGCCGCCACGCCCCACCTAGTCGTCGTCCGAGCTCGCCCGCCGCCGTCCTCCCTGCAGCCGCACCCCAGGTGCAAGTGGAGACCCCAAATGCTCCTGGATACTATCACAACTTATGCTATCCCACGTTACGAAACTACAAATACTAAACCTAAACCAGCATCCCCGTCATCTCCTCGGTGGCCGGATCACGCTTTAGCCATCGCTCTAGATCCCACTGTATATCACACAAGGGATACTACTCACCTGAACCACCCACAACCACCTCCAGCTCCGCTTCTCCGTTACTCATGCAATTGCTAAAATATGAGCAAGCATTAAGTTCTTAAGCCCATGTACATTAAAGAAAGAGGAAAAAATGCTACATGATCACAAACAACACAACATCCTAGAGATCATAAACCGACCTACCAATATCAAGAAAAAGCAAATAGAAAGTGACCTACAACACATATTTGCAAATTGCTGTAACATCCTCTCCGGTTTCAGACTTATCGGTGGTGAACACGAGCAGCAAGGGCACCACACAAGAACCAACCAACCAACCGGATGATCCCTACTTCCTTCTCAAAGTAGAGGTCCTACTAGTAGATCTGCCACAAGTTGGTCCATTGACCCAAATAGAAAATTAACAGTATTTTCACTTATGATTTATAACAAGAATACTACATTGATATCCATGCTATCATCAGAATCAAACCACGGAAAGCAACGGAGCTATCCTTCCTAAACAAAATGATCAAGATTACACAGCACCAATCCATAACAACTGTAAGAGCAAAAAGAGGCTACTATAAAGCTCCAGATCAGCTGCACTTCACTCAGTCTCAACGTTACCACGACCTCTAAACATCATTATTGCAGTTTTTGGTTTAAAAGGGGAACACCAGGAACTCACCCAAACTTCGTTCACTACCTTAGGCAGAATCCTTTGCACAAGGTGGAGATGATCAGCCTCCTCTTCTGGTTCCATCAGTTGGAGATGCAGGTGCTGATCTTTGTCATTCAAAACGCCACGTCTACCTGTTTGCATCCAAGGCAACCATGTAAGATATGTGTGTGGACAACTAGCGGCAAAAAAGCATACGTACATTTTAGTCGCATATCTCAAAATTATAAACTAACGGATGCATGTAGACTCCATTAAAGAAACGAGTTGGGGGATCTCATCTATCATGGGAACTAACACCATTAGAGTAGGTACATGCAGGTAGCAAGTTCATTCTGTGCAGATAGCTAGCTAAAGATGATATAGACATGCCCAGGTGAAGACAAAATATAATTGATCATAATTAAATGGAGACCAAATGCTCCTGGATATTCTAGGGCCTCAGTTTATCTCTAACTCATGCTATTCAGGGCCTCAATATTGCTATGTTGCAACATTGCACAGCATGGCAACTTGGTCAAAAGACAAAAAAACACACACACACACACATGCAGCTATGAACACGTCAACCAAAGAATTGGTTAGAAAAACGCTTAGCGTCAGGACCACGTCCTGGTTACACAACTACCAAAACTGAACCTAGACGAGGATCATCATCTCCTCGATGGCCGGATCACACTTTAGCCATGGCTCTATATGCCATTGTATATCACAGCAGGGATACTCACCTAAACCACCGAGAAGTAGAGGAAGAAGGCCACCACCGCTACCTCCTCTGACCACCTCCAGCTCCGCTTCTCAGTCCTGCAAATAGAATCTGTCACTTAGTTAGCGCCAGCAATTACATGTTCACAGGCGAAATATCAAGAAATAGTCAGAGCAGGAGAGCTAGCAGCAGAGCTATTCTGGGAAGGTGAGTAAGTTGCAGTTGATGGCAACTGTCAACTTGGCCAATAAATTGTAGTGGCACACTGCAAAGTAATTTAAAATAGAGTAGAAGTCAACTTTATTCGGTGGCTATTTTTATTTTTTAACCACCCAGAACTACATGAGCAGCTGCCAGCTGGTAAGAAATAAAAGAAGAGAATTTTATGGGGAGAAGGTAATACACAACCTGGAGGAGGGAGGCATTTTCTTGGCGGAGCAATGAGTCCTTGAGGCGGGCGGCTCCAAAGAGAGCAGTTGAGATACAAATCCATGGCCATGGCCATGATCTCTACCTGTATATGGCCAGCATCAACCAACAGAAAAGGACTAATAATTCAGATCAAACAAATAGTCTGACAGAAGAAGAAAAAGAAAGGACCACGCAAACATTCTCACTTGCTTAATTTTCCCTAGCTTACCCCTCTCATTTGGCAAGACCACAATGCACACAGAACACCATATGCAAATTACCTTGAACCTGAACTTGATGGTGATGCCGGCGAGCGTGTCCATCCTGGGGACCTCGTGCTCGAGGTCGTCCACAGCCAAGAAGCAGGACAGCGGCGTCCTCTCCGGTTTCAGACTCGTCGGTGCTGAACACAGGCAGCGAGGGCGCCACACAAGAACCAACCAACAGGCGAGCCCTACTTCCTTCTCGAAGTAGAGGTCCTACTAGTAGCATCATGACAACGGTAGTAGCCAGATCTGCTACATGTTGCTTCATTCACCTACATCAATAATATAGCAAATATGAGTGCTTGGTAGAAAAGTGAAATAGACAGCATACATAAAAATCTGTTACGCTCAAATCTGAATATGTGTGATGGACATCCCTCGGATGTTGCACTCTGAAGATTGACACATAATACACACTAGGAGAAGACTGGCCATGCTAGATTTTAAGACAAAGACTAGTTCAATGGCGAATCAAATTAAAGTGAGCCAGAAGCATCACAAACTGTCCGTATACTCGTGTATATATGCACACATCAGGATTCTACTCCAGAATTAATGCAAGTGAAGCTAACAAAATCAAGATGGCCTGTCCATTCATCACAACGGACACACACATGCTGATTGCACAAGTATTACCTTCCTTGAAGATGTAGACATCCAGCATGGCGAAAGTCGGTCAGTGAGCACGCACTACTGCTCCAGTGTGCAAGCCGGCCAGAAGCAGCCAATGTTGTATGATGGAGACCAAGTGACTTCAAGACCACCTAATCAGTAAAATACGTGAGAATGGACACAGCTTATTCAAGATCAACAATTATAGAAATTCCTAATAAATCGTGACCATTTCGGGAACTGCCATGCATCCATAGGTTAGCAGATTGGGACTGAATCTAACCACATTGAAGCAGTAAAACAAGAAAGCATATATAGGAGTTAAACAGGGGCTACTTCTGCTGCTGCCCACGATGAACAACTGGACAAGATTAAAAACGTCCATGTCCTCCCTCAAATGGGATCTTGATTCCTCACTGGATACAACTATTGGCGCACCTAGTGCCAACTACTAATCCAAGATACAGGTGTACAGGTATAAATTGAAATCGATCCAGCAGAGCAAACTTGATGAAACAATTTGCATCAAATTTGTTGCACATGGATGAACGCACGGTTTCTCAAGTGCTAGCACATCCAACATAATACAAAGATTCAATTTTTTGCAAGAGTAGAGGGAGGATGAGGAGAGGGGCCTCACCGGCAGCAGCTAGTCGTGCAGGTGCTCGGGGACGTGCTCGTCGGCAGCACCACCACGGGCAGGAGAGCACCACCATCAGTTCGGGGAGGCAGGGGCTGCAGAACGAGGCGCCGGCGAGCTCGCGTCATCGAGGAAGAGTTGCAGAGGGGCAAGGCCCTACAGGTCGTGGGCGCGTTCAATCCGGCGCTCACGGCCGCGCCCATGGCGTGGGGAGACCCTGGGAAGACGCTGGCGAGGCAGGGGTGCCGGAGCTCGCTCGCGGCCTTGGAGACGCGCTTGTGCGGCGGAAGAGCAGCGGCTCCCACGGCCGGCAAATCGACGGCGAGGCCCCCCGTCGTGCTCGATGCCGCTATGGTTTGCGCGGCGTCGTGATTGGGGGCGTTGGAGGGCTGCATGGGTGGGGCGGGAGCGAGCGAGGAGCCCGCGCCGGAGCTTGGCCGGCGATCGCGGGGGCATGGTGGGTGGCCGGGGTGAGAGAAGGGGGACTGGTGAGTTGAGGATTTCTTTTTCTTTCTCTTTCTCTTTTTCTTTTTGACGCATGCGTTTAGTTGGGTGTGACCCCTAAAATTCGTCCACGATTAATTGCATATACTCCGTATATACAGTCCATAAGAGCAAGTACAATAAATCCTAATCAGCTGGCTATAAGAATTAAAATACTGCCTCCGATTCATATTAATTGACTTCAATATGGATGTATCTAGAACTAAAATGTGCAGCCAATTAAATAATATGAGAAAGGTAATTATTATAAGAGAGAGGAGAGAGAGAGAAAGAGTTGGCTCTTATGCAAGAGCCAGCTCTATCACGTGCTCCTAGGCACTTTGTAAGAGTGAAAGGTGGGTCATACATTGATAAAGTACTACATTTTTATAGCTCATTATTGTATATGTTGACTCTAAGTTTGCTATAGATGACATGGCACTTGGCTTATAGCCAACAACTGACTACACTATTGGAATTGCTCTAACTACAAACCCACGAAAATTGTGCCGCCACCCACAATCACAGGCAACCAACCCCTCGTTTAGAGCGCGTCTCATAAACGAAAATTGATGATCCAAGTATTGCAGAGAACGATGCGTCCATGTATTGTATGCTCATGGCTGTCCATGCGTGTGTCTTCCACCACGAACCTTACATTCTTTGCATTTAGTCCATGTATTGTATTCTCTTCGTCCATGAAATGGTGGCCAAGGTTTGTCGAAATTCAGATGTATCTTGTATCTAGGTTATCCATATGCATCTAAATTTAGAGAAACTTGCGACATCCTTTTATAGATAGAGGTAGTATATCACTTTTTTTGATACCACCTTTTCCTTGCGGGTAGAGTTTTCACATAAAATCCCATATAAATCGCAGTTTAAGGGTGGTGTTCGTGGTTGAATGATCAAAGAGCGGTGTTAGTGCTTAGACAAGAGGATGACGAACCGATCTCATAGGGATCCCTTCCTTCTCACCGCCACCGGCGACAGCGATGATGTCACCACCGAGAGAGTTGTTTTTGTTTTCACATAGAAACTCCTAACCTTAACCCTAACCCCTAACCACCATTTTTCTGCACCACTCTTTCGTGATCTTATTTCTCTAGAAGTTTCTCCCTTACCGACACTAACACTAAAAAAGAGAAGATTCACATGAAATCTCCATTTTTGAAAGGAAAGCTAGGGGTCGACGTCGCAGGCTCAACAAAACAAGGTTTAGCCTGAACTGGGTGATGAAAGGTCGAGAACTATCCATCTCTTGCATGTGATCCTAATATGGGAATATAAGTGTGGTAGGAAGTGTGAAAACCAATATAAAACTCTGAAGTGCCACCTCCCTCGTACACATGACTGCTCGGGATGAATATTTCACATTTATTGTGTTGAACTCCCACTTCCAAGCCACCAACCCAACTCTTGTAATAATTTGGCCTTCTTTATTTATTATGTTCTTAGGACCTACACTAACACACACAAAAATATAGTAGTCACATGGAATCACCACTTCTAAAGGAAAGCTAGCGGTAGATGCCGTCACACACATGAAAAGGGTTTCACCTAAACCGCGAGAGGAAGGGTCGGAAACTAATCCCCTCTTGAATGAGGTCCTATATGGGTATATACGTGTGTTGTGAAGAGTAAAATCCAATACAAAACTCTTTAATGCATGACACTTCCTTCGCAAACATGAAAACCTCGGAGGAAAATTTCAGAATTCTCCAACTATGAGACCACCGACCCAACTCTTGTAAAAACTTGACCTCTTTTGGAGGTGTTTTATGTTCATATGACCTAAAATAACACAAACTAAGAGAAGAGTCACATGGAATCACCATTTTGGAAGGAAAAGACGGGGATAGACGTCTTGTGGGGCTCACGGAACAAAGTTTCACCTGAAACCATGATAGGAAGGATCAGACCCCCCCCCCCACTCGTGCATGGAACCTCCTTCGCAAACATTACTACCTCAGAGGAAGATTAAGACTCACGGTGAAAACTTTCACTTCGAGGTCACAAACCTAAATTCTTGTAAGCACTTGGCCTACTTTTGGGGATTCATCTACTAGGACCTACACTAAACAAAACAAAGAGAAGAGTCACAAGGAATCACCCCACTTGGAAGGAAATTTGGTGGTAGATTTTGTGGGGCCCATGAAACAAGGTTTCGCCTAGAACCATGAGAGGAAATGTCTGAAACCACCCCGTCTTGCATGGGTTCCTAATATGGGCATATTAAGTGCGACAATCAGTTCAAAAAGAATCTACATCGATGTATTGACATCTCGTTCGCAAATATGACTATCTAAAGGAGGAAATCAAACGCATAGTGTAAAACTCCCATTTTGAGGACACCGACCAAACTCCTGTAAGAACTTGGCATTTTTTGGCAGTTTTGATGTTCCTATTATCTACACTAATAAAAAAAAGATTCACATGGAATGCCCACTTCAGAAGCAAAGGTAGGGGTAGACATTGTGGGGGCCATGAAATAGAGTTTCTATGGAAACTCCAAGAGGAAGGGTAGGAAACAACCCATGTTGCGTAGGGATCTAATATAGGTATATAAGTGCGTTGTGAAGATAAAAAACCGATAAACATCTCTGAAGCGGAACCTCCTTAGCAAACAATACTACCCGCGAGGAATATTTCACACTTGTAGTGCAAAACTAACTCCCACTTCGAGGTCACTGGCTCAATTCTTGTAAGCACATGGCCTCCTTTTGAGTATTTCATGTTCTTAGGACGTATACTAACACAAAAAAAGGGTAGTCAAATGGAATCACCACTTTAATTTGGAAGGAAAGTTAGGTCGGTGACCCCGATGCGGGAGTTTCACACTCTAAGTCCTAAACCTCTTGAGGGATAGTTATGTTTTGAAACAAGTTCCACTTCACATAAGTGTATTAGCTATTCCACTTTACACATATATCTCATGCGAAAGTGGCGACCCACGCGACTTTAATCCTTGGTGGTGTTAGTGAAAGTGCATGGAGCCCCCATGTGTGGTTTTGGTAATTAATGACAATCCCTATGGACTAATGTTTGCATTGAGTTATATTTGTAGGAGTTGTCCATAGGCAATTCTTGAACCATATGTTGGCTTCAAGGTTGCAATAAGAAGAAATTGATGAAGGATATCGAGTGTCAAGTATGTCTTGAAGATGAAGATGAAGTGAGCCCTCAAGTTACTTCAAGACATCAACATGATGAAGAATGAAGAAATGATGTGCAAGTTCAAGATGAGCCATCTCGAAGAGATCCTTTGCTTGAGCCTTACCATCCATATGGTGATCATGGATATGTGAAGATGCGCGAAGAAGAAGCTCTCCCATGGTGGATTATGGGGGAGCAATCCACATGGTGGTCATGGTTATGTGAAGATGCGCCGAAGAAGAAGCTCTCCCATGGTGGATTATGGGGGAGCAATCCACATGGTGGTCATGGTTATGTGAAGATGCGCCGAAGAAGAAGCTCTCCCATGGTTGATTATGGGGGAGCAATCCTCAAGACTTCGTCAAGCAAACACAAGAAAGAAAGGCGTTCCATCTTGTTGAGGTCAAGATCGTCGTCATCAAGCTCAAGTGGAATGCGCAAGTATAAGGTTTGTTCTTGATAGGGTTTCTTTCTCACCGGTCTCATAGTGTAGTTGGAGACCGGTTTATAGTTTAGTTGCCGTACTATCAAGAGGGCTCTCGAGTGAGTAACTCGATCGTATCGTTCGGAGAGAGCTCAAACCTTTGCATCCTTGCATCATCTTTCTTGGTTGTTATTTGGACCTTATCCATGTGATGTTTTAGAGCTTGTGCTTATTCTCATGACAAGCTCTAGTTCATCGAAAACGGATTTCGCATAGATCACCTGTTGTGTTTTCGAGTTTGGTTCATCATCTTTATTGGCGTTATTTGGACCTTATCCATGTGATGTTTTAGAGCTTGTGCTTATTCTCATGACAAGCTCTAGTTCATTGAGAATGGTTTTTGCATAGACAACTTGTTGCATTTTCAAGATTGAAGGTTTTACCGGTATGTCTCTTTGAGATAGGTCAAACCTTTCATCATTTGTTTCTATCCTCCTTTGCTGGACTATGATGTTTCTATGCATATTGTTGTAGAGCTCGTTGTTGTGATTTCAACGAGCCCAAGATCATCGAAATCGGAGTCCGGATGCAAAAGTTATGCCCGTTTGAGTTTTGGTGTTTCTGTTGCTTTTTTTTTGGAAATATCCGGGCCGGATTATCCGGGCCGGATTATCCGGGCCGGATATTTCGGAAATATCCGGCCCCGAAATTGGCTAAGGACCGAAAAGCAGCTCTGGATAGGGGGCGGATATTTGGCCGGATTTTGACCTGGTTTTGTCCCGAGGCCGGATTATCCGGGGGCGGATTATCCGCCCTCACTTAGGCCGGAATATCCGGCCCAGTTCTCTTAACGGCTCGATTCTCTTGGGGGGTATAAATACCCCCTTCTTCCTCCTTGGGCTGTTGCTTCTTCTACTCTCTCTCCTCCATTGTTGTTCTTGAGAAGCTTGCCCTATCTCTCTATCCCTCCATGATTCTTGCCCCCATTTGAGGGAAAGAGAGGAGATCTAGATCTACACTTCTACCAATCAAATCCATCTCTTTGTGAGTGGAACTCTCTAGATCTTGATCTTGGTGTTCTTTGTGAATTCCTTTGTTCTTCCTCTCTTATTCCCCCAATAGCTTTTGTAGCTTTGTTGGAATTTGAGAGAGAAGGACTTGAGCATCTTTGTGGTGTTCTTGCCATTGCATTTGGTGCATCGGTTTGAGTTCTCCACGGTGATTCGTGGAGGTGAAAGCAAGAAAGTTGTTACTCTTGGGTTCTTGGAACCCTAGACGGATTCTAGGCCTTTGTGGCGGTTTGTTGGGAGCCTCCAATTAAGTTGTGGATGTGTGCCCCAATCTTTGTGTAAGGCCCGGTTTCCGCCTCGAAGGAAATCCCTTAGTGGAACCGTGACCTAGGCCTTTGTGGGTCACCGGAGATTTAGGTGAGGCGCCTTCGTGGCGTTCGGTTTGTGGTGTTAGTACCGCATCTTGGGGTGAGGCCTTTGTGGCGTTGGTGTGCATCGAGCAACCACACCTCAAGGTTCGGGAGCACTAAGCAACCGCACCTCTCCACCGGAGATTAGCACTCGCAAGAGTGTGAACTCCGGGATAAATCATCGTCTCCCGCGTGCCTCGGTTATCTCTATACCCGAGCTCTTTACTTATGCACTTTATCTTGTGATAGCCATCGTGCTTGAAGTTATATATCTTGCTATCACATAGTTGCTTGTATTGCTTAGCATAAGTTTGTATATCTTGCTATCACATAGTTGCTTGTATTGCTTAGAATAAGTTGTTGGTGCACATAGGTGAACAATAGTATATAGGCTTTGGGCTTGACAAAGTAAACGCTAGTTTTATTCCGCATTTGTTAAGCCCATCTCGTAAAAGTTTTAAATCGCCTATTCACCCCCCCCTCTAGGCGACATCCGTGTCCTTTCAATTGGTATCAGAGCAAGGTCTCTCATTCTTAGGCTTCACCGCCTTGAGAGTAAAGATGTCGGTTAGGGGATTAGCGCACAATAACTTGGTTATATTTGATGGCACAAATTATGATCTATGGAAAATTTATGTGCTTAATATTTTGCGGCGTATGTCCCCGGACATGGAGCGATTTCTTGACATGGGTTTTTCTTCTCCTAAGGATCCTCAAAATTTATCTCTTGAGGAGGAGAAAAACTCTTGTCTCGATGCTCTTGCTTCTCATGTGTTTTCCATTGTTGTGAGCAATGTAGTTACTTCTTCAATCATGCCTTTTGGGAGCGCTCATGAATTATGGACAAAGCTTCAAGATAAATATGATGTGTCCAATATTATTGAGGATGATTGTATTGCTTCCACTTCCGGCCGTGATGAGTTCTCATCTTCTTCCACTTCACCAAAGTGTGGTAAGACACAAGGTAATGATATGGTGAGTGGTGATGAAAATTGCAATGTTGATATTGAGCTTACTATTGATGATTCGTCATCTCTATCTCATTGCAATGCTTCATCTTCGGACTTAAACACATCTAGCACTAGAAATGATTTACATGCTTGTGTTGATAGTCCTTGCATATCATGTGTAAGTTGCTTGAATAAATCTAATGATGATATGCTTGCTTTGTCTTGTGGCCATGATAAAAATGCTTATATTTCCTCTAGTTGTTGTGTGACTAACATTGTAGAGGAAACCAAAGATTCTATTGGTCAAGACAAGATCTTGAAAGGAGCCTCAAGTAACTCCTCATCTTTATCTCACGGTCCTCATATATGCCTTATGGCCAAGGGTTCCACGGTACCTCCTACCATGGAACCTAATATGTCTCGTGGTGATAAGGATGAGGATGAATATGAAGAAGAGGATTGGGTTGTCTCTCTACGCGATAAAGGTGAGAGCGTATTCAAGGTTATTTGCAAAGATAAAATTGCTAGCACTCACTTCTTTGAAATCTTGACTACCGCTATTGAGAGCCAAAAACTTATTTGGATGCATGAGAACACCATTGATAAAAAGGGTGCTCTTGAACGAGAGTATGCCGATGATGTAGCATCACTAAAGAATGATCTTGAAGAAGAACAAGAGACCGTAGCCTCTCTTGAAGAGCAACTTGAAACCCTTGAAGTGTCTCAAAATGAAATAGTTTCTAAACTCACTAAGGAAAGAGACCATGCTAAAGCTCAAGTAAAAATGCTTAAAAAGGAAAATTCCAAAGTTGGCGTTGGTCATGATAAACTTGTTAAGGATCTAGATGATCTAGACAAGGCCCACAAGGCCTTGGAGAGCGAACACTCTATCCTCACCAAGTCACATGAGCAACTCCAAGCTTCTTATTTAAAAGAGCATGATATGTTACCCACTCTTCTTAATATGTCTTGTGATGATGCTTGTGCTACTAACTCTACTCTTTGTGAAGCATCTATCTTGAAGGAGAATGTTGAGCTAAGGGCTCAACTTGAATTGCTAACTTGCAATTATGGGAAATTGGAAGAAAATCATGGAAAGCTTTCTCGCTCCCATGAGGATCTTCTAGCCTCTCATGATAGGCTAAAGTTAGCTCATGAGGCTATCATATCTAAGGCAACACCTTGTGAGCCTCATGTGGATACTAGCACTACTACTCAAAATGCTATATTGCCATGTGCTAGTCCTAGTAATTCATCCACTCATAATATTGCTAAATCTTGTGATGAATTATCTTCCTTGCCTTCTTGCTCTAACAATGAAGGTTCTACTTCCTCTAGTACTTGTGTTGTTACTAACCATGTAGAGGAAATCAAAGAGCTCAAGGCTCAAGTCACTTCTTTGAAGAATGACTTGGTAAAGAGTCATGAAGGGAAATGCAAACTTGACACGATGTTAAGTGTGCAACAATTCCCCAATGACAAGAGTGGACTTGGATTCAAATCCAACAACAAGAACAAGTCCAACAACAACAACAAGAAGAAGAAGGGCCAAGTACAAGTCAAAGACCCGGCCAAGATTGTTTGCTTCAAGTGCAAAATTGAAGGGCACCATGTTAGATCTTGCCCTTTGAAGAAGAAGCAAAAAGGGAAGCGGCCTCAAGCTCAAACTCATATTCAACCTCAAGTTGAAGAAATTCCACTTCCCAAGAAGAATCAAGCCAATGCTCCCATTGTGGAGAAATCTAGTGAGAAGAAGGAGAGGAAAAGAACTTGCTACATATGCCGTGAGAAGGGCCACATCTCCTCTTTTTGCACTATTGGTACCTCATCCAACTCTATCTCCATTGATGATGTTTATTCTCTTCGTAAGGATGAGGGTGGCAATGTGTTTGCCAAATATGTTGGTGCTCAAAGTGGTGTCAAGAAAAGAACCATTTGGGTTGCCAAGCCTATTGTGACTAACCTCTTAGGACCCAACTTAGTTGGGGACCAACAATCCAAAACTTGATCAATAGGTTCTTGTTGGAGGGCATTGGAGACTTGGCTACATCATGAAGAATTAAGGGATCTTCATCATTTATATTATCTCAAGCCAAGTCTTTTGGTTATCTTACTTCTATCATATACCCAATGTTCCTCCTTGCGGTAACATGTTCTCAACTCACTTATATTGAAAGTTACTCGCCCCTTTGCATGTGTTAGTTTTGTTCCTAGCATGTGTTTGTATATGTTGTGCTTCCTACTTGCTTTTCTTGAGAAATCAAGTCTATGTATGTTGGGTTGCACACCGTGTACTTGTGTTTGTGTTGGAGTCTCTTTGCATCTTGTTGTATCTTATATGGCTCTTATGAGAGATTAATGGACTATAACATTTTGGGGGAGTGATATGCCTTTAGGAATTTCACAATCCTAACAATGTGTGTACATGAGGAATATCACTTAGAATTGATATTGCAAGATTATCTAGTCTCTATGTGGTATGTCATCTTCATGAGAAATTCAAATTCTAATGTTCATTAATATCTCTAGTTGGATCTTATTTGCCTCTTGTGAAAATAAATTCCTTATCACATTATGGGGGAGTAATAAGCTTTGTGCATATTACAAGCCTAGGAAATGTGAACATTTGAGGTTGTGTCACATAGAATTGATATTGTCAATTATCTCTCCTATGTGGCATGTTTGCTCAAACAAGCTCCAATTTGCTTAAATGGCTTCATTGCTAATATCTTTGTGGATCTTATTTGTGAAAGTTCTTCTTGGCATGGTTTTTCATAACGTGTCCCTCAATACCTTTTTGGAAAACCATGTGCTTCAAGTCATACTATTAATTGCTTTGCATGTTGGTATGAATACTATTAATTGCTTTGCATGTTGGTATGAATACTATTAATTGCTTTGCATGTTGGTATGAATACTATTAATTGCCTTGCATGTTGGTATGACTAAATGAAGCTATCAAGAAACTATCTTTGCATGATGGTTAACTCTTATCTTTTACCATATGCTTTGTTCGTTGTAAATATGATCTTATGTATACTTACAAACTACCACCGGGAAATATTTCCTAATACCTCTTGTCCTAGGACAATTGGTAATCAATTATGAGGTAGATATTTATTGATCATATCTACATTGGCTCTTGTATTTATTTTGCCTTATTTATTGCCATGAATTTGTTGTGCTTTGACTCCCATGTGTCTTCCTTGCATCTTATGGATCTAAGTTGTCTATTCAAACTTTCTTAGCATTGTTAGAAGATATAGGTAGCGTGATGATCCTAGTTTTGTGCATTTTGTATTCATATAAAAAATCCTTGATAATGCACCAAACTTGGGGGAGCTCTTCTATATTATTAGAATGCTTAACATCTCTTGATCTTTATCAAAAATTGGGTTTTGGGAGACATAAATTTTCTTTTTGGTACTTTGTGCCATCATAAAAAATGTCGAGGGTTTGGTTTATTTGTTGGAACCTTGCTCTCTTGGGAGTTGGTTATCTCATTCCTTTGTGCTTAGGTTTAATTAGCTTCTTATAATGAGATAAGTCTTTGGAGTCAATCTTGTGTTGATTTGATTCTTTGATATAATTTGGACAACCATTGTCTCTTGGTTTATTTGGTGTTTTGTCCAAATTGTATCTTCCTTTGGTTCTTGAAAGTATTGTGCATGCATATTTAATATATGTATATCTTATGGCATGTGTCACTTTCTTTGATCCAATATATAGGGTAAACTCCATCAAATCCTAATTTGACTAAGATGTGCATGAAATTCAATTTCATATCTATATGCACATAGAATTGTGGAGTTTGTCCTATATGTTGTAGTGTGTCTAACTACTTCGGACCCAATTAGTTTGGGGACCATTTTGTACTTACCTTTGTGTTAGGTACAATGGATATCCATTGGATGCTTGTCTCACTCTTGGGGAGAAGTGGTGACTCAATGGTAACTTGAGGCAAGCTAGGATGGTCAACGAACACATATCTACTACATCCTCACCAATGCTATCTCGGTAACAAGTATCTTCTCATGCATATTCTTCTAGCATCCAACCATGTGGTTGCATCTTGGCATGAATCTCTTGATTTGCAAATATTGTGCTTCTTGCAAAAGTCTTAACGAAACCTCTTTATTGCAAATGTGAGTAATTTGAGATGAGTACATATGTTGGGAAGTATATAAAATCATGCTTATGATTCACCCATCCCATCTATGCCTATCTAGCAATTTTATTGCATATCAATTCCTCAAGCCTCTCACATGTGCAATATCGATTAAAGTGCAAATTGAGTTATTTCTTTTAGTATCCTCGTTTGTGATACTTGTTGCCTTTCTCAAATGCATCCCAACTATCTTCTATCCCTTGTTGATATTTGTGAAGTATTTTAGTTGTTTGTGGTTGAAGTTCATGAATGTACAATAAGATAAAATTGAGCCTTTTGCCATGCTATTAAGCAAAAATTCTTATTGGTATATTGCATGACTTCATTTTGGGATATCATACTATATTTCTTGAGTATCCATTTTGTGTGTGCATGTTTCTTTGTGGATAAATATCTTTGTGGTATTGCTCACTTAGAGAAACTTATACACATAAGAGATGATGCATCTCCATTTGATATCTTATTTCTTTATTGCATGTTGATTGGTCATGCTAAGCAATATAATTCATTGAAGACTATGATGATGCTTTTTGCTCATCCTTGTAATAGTTCATAATATGCTTTATCATGCCTTTCACATATCCTCTTGGTTGAGCCTTTTATTATGGTGCCTCCTACTTGTTGCTCAACCATTTGTTTGTTGCAAGTGTTAAGCTTAATTTTCTAACTATGATCTATTGCAAATGTTTGTGTTTTAAATGGTAATGAGGGAGTGAGGATTCCATGTTATGCATATTGTATTCAAATACAACATTTTAATTTATGCATGTACCTTGGGGAGCTTCCTCATTTAATTTAGAGCACTATCTTTTGGTGATCATTAGAGTTTGATTCACTTGGTATATTTTGTTTTTGAATGATATTATGGGAGTAATGATTCCATGTTTGTGCACTTTATACTCCAATGTAAATTGTCTTGTTTTGTGCACAAACCTTGGGGAGCTTCCTCATATTATTTAGAGCAATCTTCTTGATCTTATCATAATATCTTTCTTTCTTTTGGTATCTTCTTTGTGGTCCATTTGGTTGCTTGCTTCATTTGTTGAAGCTTCTTGACTTTGTTATCTTTTTGCAATCTTTGATCCTATCTATGGTGTGACTCCTTCCGAATATTCGTAATTGGATATGTGCATTTGATTCCACTCAAATTATGAGAAATGCACACGCTATGGAGGATCTCTCACTATATTGGCCTTCTAAATTTTTCACCCATTTCGGCAATTGGTGCCAATGGGGGAGAAGTTTGGAGGGTTTAAGGGAATTTGGTTATGTCTTTGCTTTGTGCTTAAGCATGTGCCTTTATTGCATTGCATCTTGTTGCTTTGCATAGTTGAATATTTAGAGGAAACTCCACTAGGCTTTTAATGCCAATATATGCAATGAAAGTCAAGATCATTCACACATGCATATATTATGGGGGAGTTTGCTCTATAGATTCAACTTATTTGTTACTTAAATTCCTTATATAAACCCTCTCAAAGAGATTGTCATCAATTACCAAAATGGGGAGATTGAAAGTGCATGGAGCCCCCATGTGTGGTTTTGGTAATTAATGACAATCCCTATGGACTAATGTTTGCATTGAGTTATATTTGTAGGAGTTGTCCATAGGCAATTCTTGAACCATATGTTGGCTTCAAGGTTGCAATAAGAAGAAATTGATGAAGGATATCGAGTGTCAAGTATGTCTTGAAGATGAAGATGAAGTGAGCCCTCAAGTTACTTCAAGACATCAACATGATGAAGAATGAAGAAATGATGTGCAAGTTCAAGATGAGCCATCTCGAAGAGATCCTTTGCTTGAGCCTTACCATCCATATGGTGATCATGGATATGTGAAGATGCGCCGAAGAAGAAGCTCTCCCATGGTGGATTATGGGGGAGCAATCCACATGGTGGTCATGGTTATGTGAAGATGCGCCAAGAAGAAGCTCTCCCATGGTGGATTATGGGGGAGCAATCCACATGGTGGTCATGGTTATGTGAAGATGCGCGAAGAAGAAGCTCTCCCATGGTTGATTATGGGGGAGCAATCCTCAAGACTTCGTCAAGCAAACACAAGAAAGAAAGGCGTTCCATCTTGTTGAGGTCAAGATCGTCGTCATCAAGCTCAAGTGGAATGCGCAAGTATAAGGTTTGTTCTTGATAGGGTTTCTTTCTCACCGGTCTCATAGTGTAGTTGGAGACCGGTTTATAGTTTAGTTGCCGTACTATCAAGAGGGCTCTCGAGTGAGTAACTCGATCGTATCGTTCGGAGAGAGCTCAAACCTTTGCATCCTTGCATCATCTTTCTTGGTTGTTATTTGGACCTTATCCATGTGATGTTTTAGAGCTTGTGCTTATTCTCATGACAAGCTCTAGTTCATCGAAAACGGATTTCGCATAGATCACCTGTTGCGTTTTCGAGTTTGGTTCATCATCTTTATTGGCGTTATTTGGACCTTATCCATGTGATGTTTTAGAGCTTGTGCTTATTCTCATGACAAGCTCTAGTTCATTGAGAATGGTTTTTGCATAGACAACTTGTTGCATTTTCAAGATTGAAGGTTTTACCGGTATGTCTCTTTGAGATAGGTCAAACCTTTCATCATTTGTTTCTATCCTCCTTTGCTGGACTATGATGTTTCTATGCATATTGTTGTAGAGCTCGTTGTTGTGATTTCAACGAGCCCAAGATCATCGAAATCGGAGTCCGGATGCAAAAGTTATGCCCGTTTTAGTTTCTGGATTTTTTGGAAATATCCGGCCGGAATTATCCGGGCCGGATATGGGGACCCGGCCCTTGGAAATACCCCCCCGAAATTGGCAGGACTGGCGGGGCGGATATTTGGCCGGATTTTGACTGGTTTTGTCCCTGAGGGGATTATCGGGGGCGGATTATCCGGCCCTCACTTAGGCCGGAATATCCGGCCTGGTTCCCAACGGCTCGATTCTCTTGGGGGTATAAATACCCCCCTTCTTCCTCCTTGTTGCTTCTTCTACTCTCTCTCTCCTCCATTGTTGTTCTTGAGAAGCTTGCCTATCTCTCTATCCCTCCATGATTCTTGCCCCCATTTGAGGGAAAAGAGAGAGGAGATCTAGATCTACACTTCTACCAATCAAATCCATCTCTTTGTGAGTGGAACTCTCTAGATCTTGATCTTGGTGTTCTTTGTGAATTCCTTTGTTCTTCCTCTCTTATTCCCCCAATAGCTTTTGTAGCTTTGTTGGAATTTGAGAGAGAAGGACTTGAGCATCTTTGTGGTGTTCTTGCCATTGCATTTGGTGCATCGGTTTGAGTTCTCCACGGTGATTCGTGGAGGTGAAAGCAAGAAAGTTGTTACTCTTGGGTTCTTGGAACCCTAGACGGATTCTAGGCCTTTGTGGCGGTTTGTTGGGAGCCTCCAATTAAGTTGTGGATGTGTGCCCCAATCTTTGTGTAAGGCCCGGTTTCCGCCTCGAAGGAAATCCCTTAGTGGAACCGTGACCTAGGCCTTTGTGGCGAGGGCCACCGGAGATTTAGGTGAGGCGCCTTCGTGGCGTTCGGTTTGTGGTGTTAGTACCGCATCTTGGGGTGAGGCCTTTGTGGCGTTGGTGTGCATCGAGCAACCACACCTCAAGGTTCGGGAGCACTAAGCAACCGCACCTCTCCGGAGATTAGCACTCGCAAGAGTGTGAACTCCGGGATAAATCATCGTCTCCCGCGTGCCTCGGTTATCTCTATACCCGAGCTCTTTACTTATGCACTTTATCTTGTGATAGCCATCGTGCTTGAAGTTATATATCTTGCTATCACATAGTTGCTTGTATTGCTTAGCATAAGTTTGTATATCTTGCTATCACATAGTTGCTTGTATTGCTTAGAATAAGTTGTTGGTGCACATAGGTGAACAATAGTATATAGGCTTTGGGCTTGACAAAGTAAACGCTAGTTTTATTCCGCATTTGTTAAGCCCATCTCGTAAAAGTTTTAAATCGCCTATTCACCCCCCCTCTAGGCGACATCCGTGTCCTTTCAGTTAGGATATGTCATATGGTCGTGAGCAACCCCATAAAGATCCCTATTTCTTGTACGTGTTGGGACCGTGGTCTTGGTATTTCAAGTGTCGCACTAAAATTTCACTAGTGAGTCTATACGACAATTCAGGGTGCAAACGGTAGCAGGCCGACCGCGACACCGTGAATTTGGGCTCGTTTTACTGCTTCTGCGGGCTCCACGAAAACTGAAGAAGAAAAACGGCCTGTGCGGGCCGGCCCCGCAGCTGCCGCAGTAGGTCTGCATACCACAGAACTAGGGGTTTCACTTGCCTACCATCGACCAAATCATCCTCCTTCGGCTCTGCACCAGAGCGCCGCCATGGCCGCTGGAGCCAGGCTTGGGATCTGAAGCCATCACCGCTCTACGCGAAAGAAGAAAACAAAAGCGGCAATTTTAGATTCGATTGAAGGAGAAAATTAGAGGCGATCCAAAACAATAGCCCCGATTCCGGTGCATGCGCTGATGCGTCAATCCCTCGATCCCCTGCATGTGCGCGTGCGGCGAGACGAGCGACACATGCGGCTCTAGGCGGCGCCGCAAAAGCGCTACCGCCTTACGCGGCCCTATGCGGCAAACCTCAACGCGTCGCGGTCACGTGCGGCGCAAACGCGGCCTCCGCGTTGTGTCCCGCCTGCAGCGTGATCGACACTCCCACCCTTGTGTTTACTAGTGAGTAATAATAGTAATTCACATGATCTATCTCCTTTCCATTTACAATGGTAGCGACGTGTTGACCACCGACACCAAAGTTATCATCGGGGTGTGGGAGTGTGCCCATGCACACCCCGTTCTCCCCATCCCCTTGACGTCTCAAGGCGCCATCGTGGGGTGGAAAGCTAGACGATGCACACCCTAGTGGCTACTCTATTCAACATGGAGTTGTCATCAATAGGCGTTAGGTAATAAAAAATCTACCATCATTGGTGGCACATGGGTCACGACATAACAAGGGCGAATTACTTCCCTTTGTATACTACCAATGTAAATTAAGCACAATCCGTCACATCTAAGGCTTGGTTCAATATTGGACCACCGTCATTGGTGGCGGTGGCGATGCATGCAGAGGCGGAGCTAGGGCTGGTGCTACCAGTGCTGTAGCACCGGACTAGCAGCTGCAATCTAACAAGCATTCATAAAATTTCAATGCTATAATATGGAAATACTAGGTACTGAACCAGCCATGGGCTGTTTGCAGCTCCGCCCCTGGATGCATGTGCACCTATAATGTCATGTGTGTAAGAGTAGGCGATTTGATTACAAAGACATCATCTCTACAAGTGTTTTACTTCTTCTGTTTTTTCATAAATCATTCCACTACTTTTTAAATATGTAAATGTTAGCTTGCGACGTGCTTCGATGCTTAGCCATTCATATGTAGGACTAGATTCGGCAATAAAGATAGGTTGATAAAATACAGTTTAATGGACTTTTTTTTCATATTCATGAAATTAGTGTCTAATGGCCGCGAGTCTATATGAAATTAGAGCCTAATGTGCAACATTTGCCCATGCATAGATTGATGTATTATTATAGTCTAATGGCCGTCCCATGGAGCAAAGACTTTAGCTGAGCATGATCAATGACTGATCGAGTAGTACTGCTGATCATCGTATACACGAATGCATGAGACTAGTCATAGTGGGGAGTAACATAGAGTAGTAACATGCACATGTTACTACTCTATGTTACTACCTCCATAGTGGGTAGTAACATATATGTGGTGTCATGCAAAGCCATATTAATTAGGTTGTAGACTCATCTTGTATTGGGAAGTGTGATGTTATGGTAACATAGCTAGTTACCACCTCACTCTCTTTCTTCATTTATTACCATGCCATATCACCAAAATGCATTGGGGTGTGTGATGTTACTAGCTATATTACTCCCACTATGAGCAGTCTGACGTAGTTCAAATTCTGGAGCATGTGACTTGTAGCTGCATGCTGGATTAATTGTTTACATGCGGAGTGATTTAATAATACGGCGGGAAACGAGTTGATTTATTAGGCACGCGGGAGAAACAATTTTAAGCCAAACACCGCGCATAGTTTCGAGGAAATTATGGACGCAATAATTCGCTGGCGAATTCTATGGGGCGGACTCGCGTATAGTTTCGAGGAAATTAGGATTAGATTACTGTTGCAGGTACAAATATCACCATGTCTAGTGCTGCACTTCAGCTCGCCCGCGACACCCATTGCGCTGCCACTGTCACAGCCCGATTCCGGCAGTCTCCGGCGAGGCCTCGCGCAGCCAGCCTCCGTACCAACACCAGCTCCTAATCCTATACCGAACCCGCGGCGTTGAGCCGTCAATCTGCAGCACGCGTGACGAACTCTAGACGAGCGAGCAAGATCCCGTATCACCGGCGCCGCTGCGTGGTTCCATCCCATCTCCTGGCCGGCCACCCACGGGAGCAAGGTCGCCGCGGCACTTGATTGGCGGCGGGGAGGCTCGGACTAAGAGATGGTGGTCGTCTGCAAGAAGCTGCTGCGACCACCACCCTGACGGCTGCTACCACCGACGACGTCCCCGAGAGTTCCTGCCGCCGGCCACCTCCCCGGCATGCTGTTGCCGGTCACCTCCCCAGCGGTCCGCTGCCCAGTGAGCACCATCGCCCCTCCTGCATCTAATTCAATTTTGCAAACAAAAAGTCTATATTTTTGTTGTGAAAGAGAATGAAATCGTGTGCACAGCTGATTCGCTTCTTCATTCTTTGTTTTCAAAATCGATTCTGAAATTGTGAAAGAGAATGGATGATGAATTTGCATCTAATTTGGGAATTCTGAAACTGTAAAAAGAGATTTTGAACTCATCATGTGTTTCACTTGCTGCCACTTGGGGATTGTATTCGTATAGTTGTACCTGCAGCAGTGATCTATCCTAAATATGACTTGTATAAGGCTTCAGGTTAGCAGCCTGTGGCACGTCTCAGACTTAAGTTTTATGTAGTTTATGAAAGGGGGATCAGGATCAGGTTGATACCATGCTCTTACTTAGGCACTTGGTCTCCATTGAGTGCATAAGTTTGTTGTTACAACATATATGTATCGGCTATAGCTATTTTACTTTGCTGCTAATTAATGTGCATTACTGTTACTGTTACTGTATGAAAAAAGGTAAGGTTCAGTAGTTGTTTCCTCACATGATTAATATGTTCTCGCATTTTTGTGTAGGCACGGATGTGGTTGTGGCTCCTTGGTTCTCCTCACAAGGCCCTGTGAATCCTTCTCCATCTCCTTCCTGTTGGTGGTCACCACCGTTGTCGTGGTTCAGATACAAGTAAATCCAGTTCGTGTACGATGAGTACAACCTGTATATGCAATAAAAAATCCCGCGATGTGCTTGATGGATTCCACAAGAATTATATGATCCCACTGAAAACTTTCCCATCTTGCTTCGTGGGCATCATCCATCCACCAAATACATGATTTAAGAAGGTTCACCTTTTTGTGTTTTGTTAGATATAGGCAGCAGCCAAGTGCGGCATCCATTGCTGGCCATTTTCTAGTAATGCTAGGTGCGGTTAGAGTGATCAATCCATAGCATGCAACTTAGACTACTAAACTACTGCATGTGTGTTGCACTGATATATCCAGTAATTTGCACTACTATGCGTTATCTAGTCTGCAAGACTAGTTAAATGGCCATTGTTGTGTACTTAGTTTTTTTACTATCTTATTGTTGGATCCTCGTAGCTGCAGTTTGAGGCGTACTCAATTTAGTACAGTTGTTGTATAGCTTAGTTCAGATTGAGATACTACTACTGCCGACCTCCTATCCTTGTGGCAGCATGTGGTACTCAATTTAGTGGAGGACTACTAGATTTTAGATCCTACTCATCATGTGTTTCTCAGCATGCAATAACTCGCTGTGCATATCAATGTTCTGCAATTCAGAGCTACTGGAGAAGTGTAGTTTGTCATATGTTTAATATCAGTTGTTCTGTTGTTTAGCAAATTTAACAAACACTACCGGTTTGCTGTACCTAATTAGTATTTAATACCTGGTTGCCTGTTAGGTTGGTGAGGTTTAATAGTGAGGTGGACAGTGCAATGCTATCTGCCTGACTTCTTTCAAGAGAATGATAGGAGCTACTTTATTAGCTTTAATTTTATCATATTACTGTTGGAGATATGCCCAAGAGGCAATAATAAATGGTTATTATATATCTTTGTGTTTATGATAATGTTTACATACCATGCTATAATTGTATTAACCGAAACATTGATACATGTGTGATATGTAGACAAACAAGAAGTCCCTAGTAAGCCTCTTAACTAGCTTGTTGATTAATAGATGATTAGTTTCATAATCATGAACATTGGATGTTATTAATAACAAGGTTATATCATTGTATGAATGATGTAATGGACACACCCAATTAAGCGTAGCATAAGATCTCGTCATTAAGTTATTTGCTATAAGCTTTCGATACATAGTTACCTAGTCCTTATGACCATGAGATCATGTAAATCACTTATACGGAAAGGTACTTTGATTACACCAAACACCACTGCGTAAATGGGTGGCTATAAAGGTGGGATTAAGTATCCGGAAAGTATGAGTTGAGGCACATGGATCAACAGTGGGATTTGTCCATCCCGATGACGGATAGATATACTCGGGCCCTCTCGGTGGAATGTCGTCTAATGTCTTGCAAGCATATGAATGAGTTCATAAGAGACCACATACCACGGTACGAGTAAAGAGTACTTGTCAGGAGACGAGGTTGAACAAGGTATAGAATGATACCGAAGATCAAACCTCGGACAAGTAAAATATCGCGAGACAAAGGGAATTGGTATCGTATGTGAATGGTTCATTCGATCACTAAAGTCATCGTTGAATATGTGGGAGCCATTATGGATCTCCAGATCCCGCTATTGGTTATTGGTCGGAGTGAGTACTCAACCATGTCCGCATAGTTCACGAACCGTAGGGTGACACACTTAAAGTTGGATGTTGAAATGGTAGAACTTGAATATGGAATGGAGTTCGAATATTTGTTCGGAGTCCCGGATGTGATCCCGGACATCACGAGGAGTTCCGGAATGGTCCGGAGAATAAGATTCATATATAGGATGTCATTTTATGTGAATAAAATGATGCGGAAGGTTCTATGGAAGGTTCTAGAAGGTTCTAGAAAAGTCCGGAAGAAACCACCAAGGAAGGTGGAGTCCACATGGGACTCCACCTCCATGGCCGGCCAACCCTAGTGGGGAGGAGTCCCAAGTGGACTCCCCCTTAGGGCCGGCCCCCCCTATGGAAGGTGGAATTCCCACCTCTAGTGGGAGGGAAGGTTTCCCACCATATGGAAGGTTTTGGGTTCGGGTCTTATTCGAAGACTTGTAGCCCAACACTTGGGGCTTCCACCTATATAGAGGGCCAAGGGGAGGGGGCAGGCCACACCAAAGCCATAAGCTTGGCCGCCCCTATAGTGGCCGGCCACCCCCTCTCCCCAAACCCTAGCGCCCGCTCCTCCACCATATCCCGCACGCTTAGCGAAGCTCCGCCGGATTTCTCCACCGCCACCGACACCACGCCGTCGTGCTGTCGGATTCAGAGGAGCTACTACTTCCGCTGCCCGCTGGAACGGGGAGGTGGACGTCGTCTTCATCAACAACCGAACGTGTGACCGAGTACGGAGGTGCTGCCCGTTCGTGGCGCCGGAACCGATCGTGATCAAGATCTTCTACGCGCTTTTGCAAGCGGCAAGTGAACGTCTACCGCAGCAACAAGAGCCTCCTCTTGTAGGCTTTGGAATCTCTTCAAGGGTGAGTCTCGACAATCCCCTCGTTGCTACCGTCTTCTAGATTGCATCTTGGCTTGGATTGCGTGTTCGCCGTAGGAAAATTTTTGTTTTCTATGCTACGTTATCCTACAGTGGTATCAGAGCCGTGTCTATGCATAGATGGTTGCACGAGTAGAACACAATGTTTTTGTGGGCGTTGATGCTCTTGTTATCTTTAGTTTGAGTACTTTGCATCTTTGTGGCATAGTGGGATGAAGCGGCTTGGACTAACTTTACATGACCGCGTTCATGAGACTTGTTCCTCGTTCGACATGCAACTTGTATTGCATAAGAGGCTTTGCGGGTGTCTGTCTCTCCTACTATAGTGAAGATTCAATTTACTCTTCTATTGAAAACATTAGTATCAACGTTGTGGTTCATGTTCGTAGGTAGATTAGATCTCTCTCGAAAACCCTAAACCACGTAAAATATGCAAACCAAATTAGAGAACGTCTAACTTGTTTTTGCAGGGTTTGGTGATGTGATATGGCCATAATGTGATGATGAATATGTATGAGATGATCATTATTGTATTGTGGCAACCGGCAGGAGCCTTATGGTTGTCTTTATATTTCATGTTGAGTAGTATTTCAAAGTAGTTGTAATAGTTGCTACATGAGGTGAACAATCATGAAGACGGCGCCATGGACCTTGACGCTACGCCGACGATGATGGAGATCATGCCCGAAGATGATGGAGATCATGTCCGTGCTTTAGAGATGAAGATCGAAGGCGCAAAGACTAAAGGGCCATATCATATCACATATGAACGCATGTGATGTTAATCCTTTTATGCATCTTATTTTGCTTAGATCATGACGGTAGCATTATAAGATGATCCCTCTCACTAAAATCTCAAGATAATAAAGTGTTCATCCTTAGTAGCACCGTTATCAAGTCTTGTCGTTTCGAAGCATCTCGTGATGATCGGGTGTGATAGATTCAATAAGTACATACAACGGGTGCAAGACAGTTTTGCACATGCGGATACTAAGGTGGCCTTGACGAGCCTAGCATGTACAGACATGGTCTCGGAACACGTGATACCGAAAGGTAGAGCATGAATCATATGATTGATATGATGAACACTTTGAGTGTTCGCCATTGAAATCACACCTTTTCTCGTGATGATCGGGTTTAGGTGCGGTAGATTTGGTTCGTGTGATCACTAAGACAATGCGAGGGATATTGTTTTGAGTGGGAGTTCACCTAGTGTTTTAATTATATTGAATTAAAATTTTGAACTCAATTTATCATAAACATAGTCTGAGTAGTATTTTGAATTAATTTTGTAGTATTGGCATCCGTTTACTACTATGCGCTAGTCTTGTTATTGAGATAGAAATACTGTTAAAATCTGATAAGAAACTTTACGGATTAGTACCGTATTGTTAAAGAATCAAGAATTGATTAAGTCCTATTGCAAACTTTTAGTGAAACTCACTTTGTTGATTCAGAGCTATGGTTTCAATTAGTACCTAAAGTTATCTTGTCTCCGTGAAACTTGAAGTTCAAATCTGTTTGAAAAGTAAGGAGCTGAAAATTTAGTTTTCAGAAATAATCAAGGTATAAGATATATGTGATATCTAAGACCTTATTGCAAGATGATAGAATATAATTTGGTGAGACTACATAAACTCATAAGTTTTATGGGAATGTATGAAGGTTGAAGACGCCAGGCGTCACAATCCTCCAACTATTGGAGCACTAACGATATTCGCATATCCATGAAGTTATCATCCTTAGTATGCACCGTTGCTAAGACTCGTCGTATCGAAGCATCACGTGATGATCGGGTGTTATAGATTCTACGTGTGTTTACAATGGGTGCAAGCCAGATTTGCACATGCGAATACTAAGGTTAAACTTTATGAGCCTAGCATGTACAGACATGGTCTCAAAAAGTTGTCATGAATTGATGGATAAAATTATGAGTGAAATTGTTCATCATAGTTACTAATAAGTGAAATCTAGAACACTTGTCATATGATGATCAACTTCAAAATAATAACCTCAAGGTTATTGGTATTAGACCAACAAACCTAGAAGTTATTAATGTTGAAGTGTTTTTCTGAATAATGAGGAAAGCTAAAAGAAAAACTGCAAAAGATATTTTGGCAGAAAGAAAGAAAAGACTAGAAAGTCTAGCTCAGGTGTATATAAATGATATACATGTTATGGTTGTATTCCTAGTTAAGTCACATAATGAAATTCTTGGGTATTAGTACCATATTGGTTGGTATGAAGTGTCATACAAAACAACGCAATACAAGAATACAAAGGCCTAAGTGACTGACAAGGAATATGATAGGAATGCACGTCTGGAACAAAAATAAAGTGTTATTATGTTCATCGTTGGCATTCTATCTAGCCCTTAGAATTTATAATAAAGAACTTAATAATTGTTATTTTGCTCTGGTCAAATAAAAACAATGAGTTGTTCAAATTATGACATTACTCCATGTATGATGGATAAGTTATTATAAATCTTAATGGTGAAACACACATACATAACACTGACGCTAAAATGCCATAAGGCAAATGATTTGAATTCCACTTATTTGTGGAACCGCCATTTAGGTCATGTTAGAAAGGAACGCATGAAGGAACTCCATGCAAATGGATTTTTGGAGTCATTTGATTTTTGAATCGTTTGGCGTTTGCAAATCTTTTCTAAAGAGAATGACTAAAATACCGTTCATAGGCCAAGAGTTGAAACGGGCAACTAACTTAGTGGAAATATACATGATGATGTATGTAGTTCACTGGGCATAGTTGTGTGCGGGAGATTCTTCTACTTCATGAAAACTTCCAACAATGAATTGAGTATAAATGTGGATATATTCAATAAGAAAGAAGTTTGAAACATTTGAATAGATTCAAATAAATTTCAGCATGAAGTGGAAATCATCGTAATAGAAAAGTCAAATATCTATGATTGGATCATGGTAGAAATATTTGAATTACGAGTTTTAGCGAACATCTAAGAGAGTTATGAAATTGTTCTACAACTCACATTTCTTGGAGTATCATAATGATGATATAGTATCCAAGATATGTATCCAAACCTTGTTGGATTAATGATGAGATAAAATATTATGACGCCATTATATTTTTGTGGATTATGCTTTAGTGACTACCGCTTTTACACTGAATAGAGCATCATCATGATCCGTTGAAATGACACCATACAAGTTATGGTATGGGTATAAACCCTAATAGTCTTTCTTTAAATTTTGGTCTAAGAGTTTACAACCAAAATCGGATGAATGTCTTTGTTGGTTATCCCAGAGAATTAATTGGGAATTCTTCCCACGAGACAAAGACAAAAGTGTTTGTCAATGTTTCTTATTTCCGAGAAATTGTTTCTAGTGAAGTATTTGAGTGGGAGGACAATATAATTTGATAAGGTTTATGAACCTGAGCATAATGATCAGAGTAGCGCAGCATCGGAATTTGTTTCGGAAGCGGCCACGACGATCATGGCTCCCATGACTACAAAGTGTTTTAGCCATGGAGATCGAAGTACATATTGAACCTTGTAGGTATGGTTTACTTTGTGATCAAATAAATGATTTGTGAACAAAGGATTGATTTTGAATAATGATAAACCAACTACAAACAAAGAAGTTATGATGGGCCCTGACTCCGTTAAAATGGCTATACGCCATGAAATCCAAGATAGATAAATACTTTTTGAAAGTAAATGGATCTATAAAATTGATGGACTTGGATGGAATATCCTTAAAGAAGCTCGACTTGTCGAAAAATTGTTTACGACAAAGTTCAAAGAGTTGACTACGATAAGATTAGATCTTCCGTAGCAATGCTTATAGTCTATGTGGATTATTCTAGTAATCACTACATATTTCTTTTATGAGATATGCTAGTAGGATGGCAAAATACACTACTTAACAGAAGTGTATATTAAAGGTGTATACAAGATACAACCAAGAGTTTTGCTGGTCCGTGGAATACTAGATAGGTATACGAACTTCAATTGGATGAAGTAAGTATCACGGAGTTAGAATCTTCACCAGATGAAATAGTCAAAGAGTTTTTGATTTCATCAGAGACGATGAAGAGGCTTGCATTTACAAGAAATTAAGTGGGAGCGCTAAGACACATTTATAATACTTTATGTAGGTGACATATAGTTGGTTATAAATGATGTAATTATATACTTGATTAAAAGGTTTCATTGAGAATTAACTTCAATGAAAGATATGGACTGAAACAAATTTAGTGTCAAGATCTATGAAGATAGATTGAAACACATAAATAAGTTTAAGTCAAAGTACATATGATGGATATTGAAGTAGTTCAATATAGAAATATTAAGAAAATGTTCTTGTCATGTGAAGGTTTAACAAGACTTGAGTGTATCTGACACTCAATGAGTAAAAACACATGAGTGATTATAGATCACGAATAACATGTACACAATCAGATATCATGTGCTATAAAGTGTTATGAGCATATACCAGAATGATTCATATAATGATCATTGAACGACAGTAAGAATATCCTTAAGTACTTTAGAAGAACTAAGGATATACATATATATATATATATTTGTATGAAGAAATGACAAACAAATCGCTGTAAGGTGTTACACCGATATTGGTTTTGTCACATATAAAATATAATTTCAAATCTCAAATTAGACTAAGTGTTGTTTAAAAGGTAGCACAATGAGCTAGAAGTTGTCTATGCTAGATTTAGAAGAGTTCTAAATATTGTGATGGATTCTACAAAAGAAGGCAGAATATGTCATTGTTTTAACAATGACAAAGGATGTTAAGTCAGGAGGTTCTTTGAGAATTTGGTGTAGTTCCGACAAAGTCAGAACTTTGAAGCTATATTGTGTGTGACAATATTAGTGACATATTTCAGACGCGGAATTAAGGTTCCACCAGAGGACTAAGCATATATGCCGACTCATTTGGAAAATGAGTGATGCGGTGAGACGCATATGAATTGCAAAATACATACGTTTCTGAGCATGTCAACGTTGACTAAAACCTCTCCGTGAGAAAAACATGATAAAGCACCGAGAAAAGGTGTTATATCTTTACATATGTAAACTAGATTATTGACTCTAGTGCAAGTGGGAGTTGGAGATATGCCCAAGAGGCAATAATAAATGGTTATTATATATCTTTGTGTTTATGATAATGTTTACATACCATGCTATAATTGTATTAACCGAAACATTGATACATGTGTGATATGTAGACAAACAAGGAGTCCCTAGTAAGCCTCTTAACTAGCTTGTTGATTAATAGATGATTAGTTTCATAATCATGAACATTGGATGTTATTAATAACAAGGTTATATCATTGTATGAATGATGTAATGGACACACCCAATTAAGCGTAGCATAAGATCTCGTCATTAAGTTATTTGCTATAAGCTTTCGATACATAGTTACCTAGTCCTTATGACCATGAGATCATGTAAATCACTTATACCGGAAAGGTACTTTGATTACACCAAACACCACTGCGTAAATGGGTGGCTATAAAGGTGGGATTAAGTATCCGGAAAGTATGAGTTGAGGCACATGGATCAACAGTGGGATTTGTCCATCCCGATGACGGATAGATATACTCTGGGCCCTCTCGGTGGAATGTCGTCTAATGTCTTGCAAGCATGAATGAATGAGTTCATAAGAGACCACATACCACGGTACGAGTAAAGAGTACTTGTCGGGAGACGAGGTTGAACAAGGTATAGAATGATACCGAAGATCAAACCTCGGACAAGTAAAATATCGCGAGACAAAGGGAATTGGTATCGTATGTGAATGGTTCATTCGATCACTAAAGTCATCGTTGAATATGTGGGAGCCATTATGGATCTCCAGATCCCGCTATTGGTTATTGGTCGGAGTGAGTACTCAACCATGTCCGCATAGTTCACGAACCGTAGGGTGACACACTTAAAGTTGGATGTTGAAATGGTAGAACTTGAATATGGAATGGAGTTCGAATATTTGTTCGAGTCCCGGATGTGATCCGGACATTCCGGAGGAATGGGAGAATAAGATTCATATAGGATGTCATTTTATGTGAATAAAATGATGCGGAAGGTTCTATGGAAGGTTCTAGAAGGTTCTAGAAAAGTCCGGAAGAAACCACCAAGGAAGGTGGAGTCCACATGGGACTCCACCTCCATGGCCGGCCAACCCTAGTGGGGGAGGAGTCCCAAGTGGACTCCCCCTTAGGGGCCGGCCCCCCCTATGGAAGGTGGAATTCCCACCTCTAGTGGGAGGGAAGGTTTCCCACCATATGGAAGGTTTTGGGTTCGGGTCTTATTCGAAGACTTGTAGCCCAACACTTGGGGCTTCCACCTATATATAGAGGGCCAAGGGGAGGGGGCCGGCCACACCAAAGCCACAAGCTTGGCCGCCCCCTATAGTGGCCGGCCACCCCTCTCCCCAAACCCTAGCGCCCGCTCCTCCACCATATCCCGCACGCTTAGCGAAGCTCCGCCGGATTTCTCCACCGCCACCGACACCACGCCGTCGTGTGCCGGATTCAAGAGAGCTACTACTTCCGCTGCCCGCTGGAACGGGGAGGTGGACGTCGTCTTCATCAACAACCGAACGTGTGACCGAGTACGGAGGTGCTGCCCGTCGTGGCGCCGGAACCGATCGTGATCAAGATCTTCTACGCGCTTTTGCAAGCGGCAAGTGAACGTCTACCGCAGCAACAAGAGCCTCCTCTTGTAGGCTTTGGAATCTCTTCAAGGGTGAGTCTCGACAATCCCCTCGTTGCTACCGTCTTCTAGATTGCATCTTGGCTTGGATTGCGTGTTCGCCGTAGGAAAATTTTTGTTTTCTATGCTACGTTATCCTACAATTACAAAGTTGCTAGTGATTATTTTTTGGCAACTGGAGGAGTTATGGGTCGGATAAATCGGGGGAGAAGGTGATGGAGCAGTATGATCGCTGGTCCAACTCTTTCTTCTACTTCATCAATGGCATTGTTGTCAAGGTCATTTTCCTGTTTCGATGCCTCTTGTGTGCACCTAGAATTATGGTCTCATGTACATCTCTAGCTGCAACACCGCCAATTTTTGAAATAAATTGACCCATTAACAGTTCTTATCCATTAACTTGCTATATTATCATATGGATTAGTGCTGAAGTGCGGCAAACTACTCATGTTCAAATTTTCCATTAACAATAGGAACTGGGGCCGAAGTGTCGAAAGTTGACATGTAAATTCTATTGGATTGGTGGCACCAGACCGCGAGCTCGCCCTAATGGATTGGTGGCACAACCCGAAGCAAGACACGCCAATGCCGCTTCGCAAAGGCCTAGCATCTGCCACCCTCCCAATCCCCTGGATAACCTGTAAACACGGAAATGATTGCGTCTTCGAAGGAGCCCAACCCTCTATACTGCTGCTGCAAAACATCAAGGACGAGCTTAGGCTTTGGGCTCGGGCAGGGGCCAGGGGTTACGAGTAGTGCTACCATCCAGTTGGGATGTGCACTGATAGCTCCTCTCCATTATCAGTAATCTGCCTCCTAGGAGGATGTAAACAAATTTCTATCTTTACAATGAAATGAAACGCAGCGGTCCTTTGCGTTTTCTCAACAACAAAAAAATCTATTTCAGAGCTTATAGTAGGTTGATCGTGCTGTGTAGGTCTGATATTTTCTCCTTGACACAGGTGGATCTTATTGGTGTAGGTCTGATATTTTCTCCTGTGTAGGTCTATTTGGCTTTGGTCTCGGTTCTTTCGGTTTGGGTGTTCAGTCATAGGTTAATATGCCCACCCATAGAGCCAACACATAGACATATTGCCTCTAAGAAATTTTTGAGATAAAAACCTTACGAACTAGAATTTGTGTTTTGTGGCCACCCCTAGAGCCAACACATAGACATATTCCCTTGAATTTTTGATCAATTCATCTACTGGAAAAGGATGTGGATCTTCATTCTTTTACGAACTAGAATTTCTGTCTTGTGCCCTTTACACTGCTCAAATTATGGCATCTTTGCATTTCGCAGATGGGATAAAGTGACCTCACAGGTTGCAAATGGCATGGCGATGGAAAGCAATGTTGTCAGGAGAGGTGCTGTTGTTTTCCTCTCTGCTTGTCCAGATAGTAATAACTCTATCTCGCTTTCTAATCCGCGTTCGTGTCTTCTTCAATTTTGCCAGGGAAAGTTGGAGAAGTTGGCCAAGGCTGAATCCGAACTCAGCAATCATGTATTTTTTTGTGTTATGTCGATGGTATCAACAATGGTTTCGGTGAGACCAACACCTAAGTGGTTGATGATGTGGCGATGACGATGCCAACCTAATCTAGATGGTGTTGGTGTTACGTCGGTGGTATCAACAATGCTATCATCAACAGGGACTACACCTGCTGCTAGTAAACCTCTCTGTTTTGTTTACATGGTGATGTTAAGCTTGCGCTCTCTTGCTGACTAGTACTATTACTATCAGAATTTATGGTGGTGTTAGTAGAATAATGTGAACTCCAGCTGACCATAAATATGTGTTCTTGTCAGATGATAACAAGGAGGTAGCTGGAACCTGCAGAGCATATGCATCCATCACTTGGATGGAAACAAGGAAATATATATGGAGGAGGGTAATAGACTCGGAAGCATGTCAGAACTTTCATCATGTGATGTAAGTAACTGGCCCATGCTATGATATTATTGAGAAAACTTTCATCATGTGCATTAGCTTTGCCTTGCTGGTTGTTTGTTGTCTGATGGTGCGGTAATTAAGATTGATTATGTGTCACATGGGTTGTGACTATTGTTTTAGTTGTAGTATATTGTTGGTTGTGCAGGTTTGGATGTCCCCAAAACAGGCAAGGCCATGCCAAAAAATAACACTCCCATGCCCTTTTCTTTCTTTTATTCAAGTTAATAAATGGCACCACTGCACTTCGCGCTAAATAGTCTAGGAGGTTTAGCCAAGTTAATCATGGTCCTTATAGCTGCGCACTTCCATCTGAGATCGTAATATTTTTGTTAATTTCCACTTCATCCAACATATAAGCAATACTCCTATATCTAGTGGTCATATAAGATTTTCTATTTATTACTCATTCCCTTGATATCTATATGTATTTGGTACTTTCATGTAGTTCAAGGGCAACCTTATTGTGAGGCATATTTTTCTTTATCGTGAGGTAGTATTATTATTGTGTTTGTTTTTCTTTTTATGTGTGCTTATAATTACCATTTCCTTTTCATGTCATTTATCGGAGCGGTCAGTTTCTACCATCATGTATCTGATGCTAGAGTCTGGAGTCAGCATCTCCAAGACATGCCTTGAAATAAAATATATTTCTGTAGCTAGGATATGTAGGACATAAGTAAATTATATTCTGTACAAGTCGTGTTTTTGACATGATGATCCGTGACACCATCAAGCCATTTTTGTATTGCTATTTTGCAATTCCAGCATCATGTTAGGCCAATTTCGAAATATGATATTTGTTGTGCAGGTTTATCTTTATGACACTTGCCTTAAATATCTTTGTACTTTGGAAATCATCAATCATAGTTTCATTGTCCTTGGTGTTAAACCAACAATCATGTAGGAACTCACTGTTAGAACTTCCAAATCCGCAAACTCTTGGCTCCATTTATCAAACCAATAATCAATAATTCATGTGCGCTTGTTTTTATTGATTTCAAATCCATTTTCAGTGTTGGTTCTCTTTTTACAGGACGTGATGGCGCTCCACCGGACTCACTTGCCGACTGGCCTATGTCGCCGCTTTGGAGTCTAGTGCAACCTGAGAAGCTGTGTTGGCTCTAGTGTTTCCATGCTGGCGGCCTTATGTGTGATTTAAGTTGCTTATAATGCTGAGTGGTGGTTGATGTTTGTTTCATCCATTTTTTGTGGTGGGAGTGTCTTTGGTTAGACCAGCGATTCTGTTTGAACTGTCACATGAGCTGCGTGATGTGTGCATTATATTGTAACATCCATTTGATATGTGACTGAATGGCCAAATAATAGAGAGATGTCATGCTGGTTTTTTTTGATACTGCTGCTAATTATCCTGTGATCTGTAGTTGATCAAGGCGGTTGTTGCCTTGAGCCATGTTGTGGAGGATCTGCCTTGATCCATGTTGTGGAGGATCTGCTTGCGGTTCTAATGTATATGATAGTTTATGAATCTTGATCTCCATGCACAACAACCTTGGCCAATTCTTAGACATGATCGATGAGTAAAGGTGATGCTGGTCTGGGCGATATTCTTGGACGAAGCACGATTTATTCTTGAACATGTATATGATAGTTTCTAAATTTTGACCTCCATGCACAACAACCTTGGACATGATCCATAAGTAAAGCTGATGCTAGCTTGGTCGATTCTTGGAGCAAGCACGTTTTATTCTCGAACATCTTTTCCATGTCTCGATTATTTATTGATTTTGTGTTTGCTGGCATGTGAGCATGACATTTTATGCATCAAGGTTAAACATGTAGGTGTGCATATATTTATTTTCTTTGCAAATTGTTTCTTTTCACCGTGAGGTTGAAAAAGCATGGAAACTATGACGTGGGTACTTCTACTTGCTTGCAGGATATTCTTAAAACCACACAACTACACACGCATAGAATGTGATCAGAATCGATTAGATCAGTCAATCATGCTCACCTTCACACAGGCCCACGTTTCAGCTACAAGTGTTGTTAGTTTCGAACATCTAGTTCATTTGTGCACTACATGGTGTTGATGAAGACAATACTAGTGTCAATGGAGGCTGGAGAGTTGATGAAAGACCGTGTTTGCAAGAACCGTCAGCCTCCTCTAGTTGTCGGACAAAGGAGTGCTCGTTTGACTTGTTGGAGGCCGGAGTCGAAGAAGACATTACAAGGGAGGATGCCAATTACTATGGTAATCCCCGTCTTTGTTTTCGCCGGTGCCGCACTTGATGGATGCTGGAGTCGAGTCCATCCTTCACAACGCCTGAGCCATGTTTCCAAGTTTAGCAAGCTCTCGGTGTGTTAGGAGACGAAATGGGAAAAGGGGAGCTCAAAATGTCTAGTTGGCATGAAGAAATTACACTTACATCGGTGCTTCCCCTTGACCGGAAGAGAGAGTAGAGACTCGACGTCAATTGGACTGCCATGGCCTTCTTTTATGGATGGATGCCGGCCGACCATGGCCTTTTTTTATGCTTTCGGAATCGCGGTGTGATATACTGATGTTGCAGCCAGGTGAACCAGTCATCGCCAAGAAATTTCTTTGATATATGTTGCTGAGCTTTGTGTTGTTCAAAGAGACGGAAAATAAATAAGAGGTCTCCATCGATAGAGAGAGAGCACAACACATTTACCTGTGCGAGTGTGTTTTACCTAAAACACGCATCTACGCGCGGCCGAAAAAGCAAACATGCACGTGCCTACTCGTTTGTGTGCGCGTGTTACCTACCGGGTATGTCGAGGGCGTCCAAAGTCGAATCGCAACCTTTGTGCGCGAAAAGAAAAGAGAAGGAACAAAGCTAGCAAACGGCGCGGATATCCCAGAGTCTTGATTACTCCAAATTTTAGATGGTGTGCTACTGGAACAAAACAAGTTCACTGATCAAGTCGTCGTTCGGTGTGTCCGGTGTCGTTCGGAGTGGTTCCTGCGACTTGACGACTTCAACTCCACTCTAATTGTTAATCTGGATAGGCCACCAAAAAAGTTTCAAGTTCGAACATTGAAAACGATTATCAGTTTTCAATGTTCCCTCCTGCGTGTCCAATACCTCGCCGTTCCTCTGTTTCGGGATCCTCCCTGGTCCTGCTGACCTCGGTTTGTTGGTCGCGGTAAGATGGCGGTGGTGTCCCTGTGGCCGTGGTGGCGCAAGTTGGTGGGCGATGTGTTTGGTGGAGCACGATGGAGCATCCGAGGCAGGGTTGCGAGGGTCGGGAGAAATCTCTGTCCAGACCGACACCGACGCGGTGACGCCTACGGGCGCCATCTTCCCTTCCTGAAGGGCGTTGGGTGAAGCCTTCCTCCCTTGTCCCTGCGCGTACCGGGGGAAACCCCAGGCTTAGTCCGGGCAGCAGCGTCGTTGTCGTCGCACCCCGTTTTGGAGGTGTTGTTTGGTACGCGGGGCTTCAGAGTGCTAGGAGCGTGGTGAGAATTCTCCGGAGGGCGCGGCGGCTACTTGGCGTCTTCGTTTTCGCCGATCCGACCTTGTCGACCTTCTTTGTCCTTTCTTTCTTTTGTGTTTTCTTTTGGGCGTGCTTGTGCTGATGCCCCAACAGTTGTACCGTGTGACAGTTGTAGCGTGTGGTTGCTATATTAATATAGCGGTGCGAAAGCCTATTTCGAGAAAAACGATTATCAGTCCATGTTGTGTTTATTTGGTGACACAAAATTAAAACAGGCATGCAGGTTCTGGAGTATCTAATTCTTAGTTAATCCATCTTGGAAAATTAGCATCACCCATGCGACCCAATCTTGGTAAAACATGCGTCATGCATCATAATTAATTTGCACTAGTTACGGGGTTACCAATAGTAACAGTAGAAACTAATTAGATTCATTTGGGGTTACCAACGGTTGAAACTAATCACTAAATCTTAGAAAACGTAATAATTGAATGGGTCCTGAGTTTTAGACGAAACTAAGTGACGGATCCACCGATCCCTTCCATCCCTCTCTTCCATCCCTCTGGCATGCTACAGCTGTGGTATTAAGGTGCTAGCATGCTACAGCTGTGGTATTAAAGCCCTGGCATGCATGAGATTAGGAAATCAAGGAGTCTGCATGACATTAGAAATTCAAGTAGTAGTCATCAGCTAGCTATCCGCGCGACAGCTTAATCTCAGGCATCCATCCAGCGCTACGTTAGCTGCTAATAACCACCAAGGAAGCGGGATGACAGAACCAAGTGAAATTTCATCTTCTTCCCGGCATACCTATGCTCCCTCTCCCAAAATTCAAACCTCCAACCTGGGCCTCCTCCAGCCTATAAGTACTAGCAGGGATGGAGCCAACGCGTGCGTCGTGTGTGACGACTTAGACTTAGACTCTTTACTCGTCGAGGAGAGGAGAGGAGAGGAGAGCCACCATGGCTGGAGAAGACGACGAGGTGTGGCATGCAAATGTGTGCGAGCAGTCACCATGGCCGGACGCCATAAAGGAGTGGAGATGGTGTGCGAGCAGTTGAACCGTCCGCCGACAATACGTCCTTGAGTTCTTCTTCTCCAGATCGATGCCACCTACTAGGTAATCATCCCATACGACCTAGCCTTTTTTCTAGCTGCTTGTTTGTGCACATAGCCGACTTCCCAAACAAGATTATCCCACTAGGAGCATGTATCCTTCACTTAAACTGCTACATAAAAGATCACCTCTTACTTATATGAAGACAATCTTGTGTGCTTGTACCAAACAGACCAAACTCAGATCCGGTTCCGGTGAAGCTGCCATGTAGAGATGGATTCTGCTTTTTTTTTTCTCTTTCTTTCTGATACAGTATGATGCTATCTAGCTATATTAGAACCATCATCCGTTCACTTTATGTTGACAAATAATCATAATAATGTTACATAATAATTACCTGGCTGGTAATGGCATTTCTGAAACATTATGTTTTCTGCAATATGATTGACCTGCTGTCCGCTTTATGTTCAGATATGAGAAAGATCTTCCCATTTGGGATGTTTCACTTGGGTGGAGATGAAGTATATACAGGTTGATCTTCTTCTCTTGCCTAATAAGAGGCAATTTGTTAGTATGAACTTAGGATGCTGGCATGCTGCAACATCTAAAAGTGGAGCATGTATCCTCCAGTTAAACTGCTACATAAAACAATTATGTTATAGCTGAAATCAACTTGGCCAGACACAAGCAATTATGTTATAGCTGAAATCTTCACAACATTCCTTCTAGCAGAAATCTTCACAACATTCCTTTAAACATTGTTGGTACCTATATTGATTACTCTCCCCGTTTCATAATGAATCTCTTAGATTTATCTAAATATGTTCAGATACATTTAAATACTAGAACTTCTTTTATGGGAGGTAGTAAGTATATTTTACAAGCGTAGCAATTAGCGAGAGGACAGAGGGAGCACATAGCACTAGTTTGCATCGTGGCATTGACAGTCCGGATGGTGGGCGCGGCGTTTGTACGGCACATCTCACCTACGATACTGCTCCCGTAACATACATTCCTCATCGACCAAAGAATAGGTTGTCGTTTGTTTGGCTGCCAGTGGCCTGGCATACATTCCTTAACTCCAATTGATCCTGATCCGGCGACCCCATAAGATTCATTCATTCATTTGCCACTAAACTTGGTGGCAATCAATCACCACACTTTTCCGCGGACCAATATGGTGTAACACACTATAACAATGCAGGTATATACGGCAGTAGTGTTCCAGTACAATAATCAGGCACGCACCTGTCTGGCGTGATTGGTTGATGGCAATCCTATTTCTCGCTTTTCTGGGACAAAATTTGGTAGTTTGGTTGCCTTGCTTGAATGAAATTTTTGCACCACATGAGTTTTAGAACAGCCTAAAAATGGGTTCTAGAGGAATCCTTGATTTGACAGTTTTTTTATGGACGAGCCCTAGCGAGCGCAACGTGCCCGATGGTTTGCACACGTCGGCAAACGCAGAAGACGAGACATCTCTTAACTCCTCACTCCATTCCCATGACCGTCAACCCCGCTGTCTCACCCCACATGACCGACGCTCCTCCTCCTCCACCTCCGTCGCATCACGACCTTTCCTTCCGCCAGATGTCGACCCGGGAAGCTTGGGCGGCGCAGCAACTGGACAAGCTCGCGACCACCGAGACCGACCTCTCTGCGACCCTAAAGTGTGCGAGTTTGTTCAAGGCCGCACACCACGAGGGTGGCAGCCACGGCAGCGGCATCGGGAATCACCGATCTACCAGGCACATTGTCATCGAAGACGATGGTCGGGCCTTCCACTACGGTGGTAGTCAAGTGCTTGCTTTCGCCGGGCCAACCCTCTTTGATTTGGAGGGGATTTTTTGCCCGACACGACGGTGGAACCCTCGTGCGGGGGTCTTTGTCCACTACTGCGGCGGCTTCATCGGCTGCTAGGAGGGCTCCATCAGTGACTCCGGCGCCCGATTTGTCCACACTTAGTCCTCTAACTCACAAATTAGAAATACTGGTGGTTGTGAACTCCCCAGGCTTTATTAATTTAAAGTCGGGCATATCTATGCCTTTTATCTAAAAAAAAAAGCGTCAAGAACCTCGAGAAGGGTAGGCATCTTCGCGGGCTCCCCGTCCTGTTCTCGCTTCGATGCATCTCCGTGTGACTCTGATATCATGTTTGTTCTATGCCGCGGCAGTTTGCGCCGATCTGGTTAAGGGAGCCAAGGACAAGAGCCTGAGGGTCAAGGGCCCCGTCAGGATGCCCACCAAGGTGCTCAACATCACCACCAGGAAGTCACCCTGCGGAGAAGGTGATGATGCCTCTACTTCTCTCTCGTCACTCGCGCCGTTCGATTTCCATTTAGCCTACTTAGCGTGTACACATTGCTGGTTGTATAGTTGTTCGTATTAGTCATCCTGATGATAAACCTGATATCCTGAATTAACAACAAGACGGGATTTCAAATAGCAGACCATTTGGAATTCTAGTTCAGCAACGGTGAGATACACGAATAGGGGGGAAATTTGACACGATCCGTATCTAGACAAAGTTGGGCAGCTTTTTTAGGAACGGAGGGAGTACAGGCATGAACTCTAGAACACTATGCCTTTCATCCTTGAACAGGAGTCTGTCTTTGAATGTGCACAATGAAACTTGTTGAATGTTGACCACCAATATACTCCGGATGAAATTCACGAGTCGCATGAAAGAAGAATTAGCCCATCTGTCATCAGCCATATCGCTCAGCATTAATTGCCACGATTTTACATCGAGACCATGCCAAAGTATAATATGACCCTTGTTTTGGAAAATGGCTATTAGAGTAGCATTTTTACTGTTTACACCCGTTATTATATACATGTAAAACCAAATGATGGGCTGGTCAAGTGATGATAATTATTCATGAGATTTTCTTTGACGAATCACAAATCAAGCTTTTTAAAACTGATGATTAGCCTGTATAATGCTTTGTATTTTCAAAACGGTTTCCCCTGCTAGTTGTTTACCACTATGATGTGAAGATTGCTTTGTTATGCCGATAGGAGTTCTTGTCATTAGATGTTGAACATCTCATTTAATAACAGAATGAAGTTGCTGTACATTGTGGTTGGGCTAAGCGTATGATGATTCCATATGATTTCTTCTGATACATTTGATGTTTCAAAATCGAGCTTTCTAAACTGATGCTCAGCCTGACACAAAATGAAAATACTAACTTCGCTCTTCTTGGTAACCAGGTACTAACACCTGGGATCGGTTCGAGATGCGGGCGCACAAGAGGGTGATTGACCTTGTCAGCTCCCCGGACGTCGTCAAGCAGATAGTTAGTGCGGTTGGTCTTCTTCCTTGGGTTATGCCGGTCTATGTACTGTTCTTCCATGTCCAACTTCGGAATACCATACTCCTCACAAAATGAGTAAGTTTTTTCTAATAAAGAGTCCCAACCATCATCTCTGATTTGCTGAAATTTTTTCTTTATCAACTTCACCTCTAGCATAGCCTCCAAGATGTCCTTATCTCTCCTCTGTAAAGATATGGACAAAGCATTTGCATATCCTAAGATAAGCAACATCAAGTGTAGATGAAACGCGAAGTCAAAATCACTGGCATAATTTAAGAGACCACGAGCTTGACGTTTCTTTGCATCATTTGGTCCATCTTTCTCAACATATTTTAGCACGTCAATAACATCAGGGAACAAGTTATTTATGCTGAGAAGAGTTTTATAGTGAGAGCCCCAACGAGTGTCTCCGGCTCTTTGAAGCGACTGCTCTTGATTTAATCCTGTACCAGTGCTAAGTTGTCCACATCCAATCGCTTTCTTCACCCTCTCCTGTTGACTCTCCCTAATCATATCTTTCCTCTTACAAGAAGCTCCAGCTACATTAATCAGAAGAGATATCATGTCAAAAAAGTCGCTGGCATCATCATTCTTTTTAGCTACTGCCACAATAACTAGTTGAAGTTGGTGAGCGAAGCAGTGGACATAATATGCTGAGTTGTTCTCCCTCATGATTAAAGCCCTCAAACCATTGAACTCTCCTCTCATGTTACTTGCACCATCATAACCTTGGCCTCGAACTTGTTTCATGCTCAATCCATACTTACCAAACAGATTATCAATATTGGATTTGAGACATACAGCAGATGTCTCATTCACATGGACAACACCAATTAATCTTTCTTTGATTGCTCCAAACTTGTCAACATACCGCAGAACTACAGCCATCTGTTCTTTGTCAGAAACATCAGCAGACTCATCAACCAACAAGCAAAACACACCGCCTCCAATTTCATCAACAATAGATTTTACTATGATCTGCAAAAAAAAAAGGTTTGTACCTATAAGCACTCACGCCATTTGTAAGATGTAAATAAGAGATGAAACAAATGACAAACGAAAACTGTTTGTTACCTCGGCGTAACATTCAGCGATGTCCCTTTGAATTTCCGGAGCTACCATTTGGTTATTCCTGGGAGCATTGATCAACACAATCCTCTTTGTGTTCTCATTTTGCTCCGCCAAAAGGTCTGCCAACTCTCGAAAATTGCCCCTGTTCTTAGACTCTTTTGACTCATCGTGGCCACGGAAAGCTAAACCTTGATGCAACAAGTATCTCACAGCACTTATGGAATTATTCAAACGGATCATATACTCCTCTTGGGTGACTTTACTTTGTTTGTTGAGAGCAACAACAACTGATTGGTCATGTTTCAGCAAATCATTGCATCTTTTGACTGATGTGTTATGAAAGCTATTAGGAGATTTACCCACATGGTCTTTTAGTCTGCCGGACTTGTTCCAACAATCAAAACCATCAACTACAAATGCATCATTCCCCCCTTGACCTTCAATAGAATCTCTGAACAAGTAGCAGTATAAGCAAAACGCAGCATCCTTCTTCTCACTATACTCTAGCCAGTCATACTTCTTATACCATTTAGTACTAAACCGGCGTGAGTAACCTGCTATGATCTTTTGTGGATACTTGAATCCTGGTTGTGGCCTATATGGACCTCTAATCAAATATTTCCGCCTTATCTCATCTTGTAGCTTTGGTCCAATATATTGCGTAATTCTCTTCCTATCTGCAGGATCATATGGAATGTCATTTACATCTACCTCTTTTGGAGTTGGAGGCACTGGCAGAGGACAAGGACGAGTAGCTCGTGTAATATTTGACGGGCCTTCATCATGGTCAGCATTATTGGTACTCGGTGGTGGTGATTTTCTTTTCAGATTTACAAACCGCTCCATTAGTTTTCGACTACCTGTTAAATTAGCAAGACATTAATACATAGGAAAACTGGAAAAGTTTCAATGATCAGTACATACTACATACTCTGTATCTTATTTATTAGCAGTAGCAGGTTACCTGACATTGTGACTGATGGGCACTGATGTGAGTACTCTCGCTGATCTTGTTTGTGCACATACAATTACAAACAACGTGAATGTTGTGACCTGATTATCCAGCCGAACCTTCAAGTAATTTTAAAAATTCAACACATCTGATCTGACAAACCCTAAGATAATATGAGAATTGGGAAGTGAGGGAATCAAATCTTAAAGGCCTGACCGAGATTATCTCGCACTTACAGTTCAAAAACTGCAGGAGATTCTTCAGTTTTTTCGACGGATGAGAAGAGGAGCGGCGGCTGGGACAAGTGCGGGCGTGCGGCCAAGGGCGACGGTTCACAGGAGCAGAGGGTCGAGTAGTTTCATGAGGAAGACGAGAGCGATCGGCTGCTTGCTGCTAGCGATCGGCGAAGTGGTGGGCTAGCTGCTAGCTGCTAGCTCCTCACGTTTTAGGCCTGCCAAAGTACTACTTTGCACTGCCTGCTCACGGGCTGGGGTCAAAAAGAAATTTTCGCTGGGTTCATTTTTCCACACTGGGCTAAATGTATAAGGGTTTGGGCCGAGGTCGTCGGTGTCAATTGACACCGGCCCGACACTGTAGCTCCGCCCCTGGCGAGCATGGCGCCGAGGCGGACCTCCGCCTGGGTGGTGAGATGCGTGTTGTCGTTGGCGACGGTGAGCCCCTTGGCGTCGACGTACCTCAGGTTGGGCGCCCTCACCGCCGTCTGCGCCTTGCGCACCAGATCCACGAACCTGCCCTGCCCCGTCGCGAGCCCAACCTAACCAATCCACAAGAAAGATCATGCATGTTGGTACAGAGCTCAGGAATCTAGGTAGGAATGGTGACAACCAATGGAGCATGCATTGAGCAGCAGAGATTAATGGAGCTGGAGGAGCGTCGATGGGAACCTGGATGAAGAGGAGGTTGGGCATGCCAAGGTCCTGCCGGACGTCGCGGACCATGGCCTCCATGCGGCCCGCGTACGCCAGCGCGTCCTCGCTCCCCAGCGGAGAGGAGCAGTCTACGCGCGGTCCCTCGGCCACGCACTCCTCAATTCCTCATAACCGCCCAAACAAGAGACGGTGGTGGTCCCGAGTCATGAAATCCATCCACCTCCTGCCTAGTGCCAGTCTGTCTTCCTTGTTGACTTTTTTTTTTTTTTTTTTTTTGTTGTCGTGCCTCGCTTGTTGACTCTTGTTGCCTGCGCGCGTGGATGGATCGAAATTATGCAGGGTCCAAGTCACCAAAAGACGGGTCAAGAAAAGGAAAAAGTTTGCCAAAATAACGAGAATCCATCAACTTTTTAGCGTCTTAGCCAGCCATGCTGCATCACCAAAAATCCTCTCCACCAGCTCAAATATATACAAATACGCATCTTCGTCCACGTCCGGTGGCGCCCCGCTTCATCTCGCCTACGTCTTCCTCCGCTGCGACATCCTCTTTGCTGCGGAGCCAGAGCGAGCTAGTCGTCGTCCTGCCTGCGGCGCGCCGCCACGCCCCACCTAGTCGTCGTCCGAGCTCGCCCGCCGCCGTCCTCCCTGCAGCCGCACCCCAGGTGCAAGTGGAGACCCCAAATGCTCCTGGATACTATCACAACTTATGCTATCCCACGTTACGAAACTACAAATACTAAACCTAAACCAGCATCCCCGTCATCTCCTCGGTGGCCGGATCACGCTTTAGCCATCGCTCTAGATCCCACTGTATATCACACAAGGGATACTACTCACCTGAACCACCCACAACCACCTCCAGCTCCGCTTCTCCGTTACTCATGCAATTGCTAAAATATGAGCAAGCATTAAGTTCTTAAGCCCATGTACATTAAAGAAAGAGGAAAAAATGCTACATGATCACAAACAACACAACATCCTAGAGATCATAAACCGACCTACCAATATCAAGAAAAAGCAAATAGAAAGTGACCTACAACACATATTTGCAAATTGCTGTAACATCCTCTCCGGTTTCAGACTTATCGGTGGTGAACACGAGCAGCAAGGGCACCACACAAGAACCAACCAACCAACCGGATGATCCCTACTTCCTTCTCAAAGTAGAGGTCCTACTAGTAGATCTGCCACAAGTTGGTCCATTGACCCAAATAGAAAATTAACAGTATTTTCACTTATGATTTATAACAAGAATACTACATTGATATCCATGCTATCATCAGAATCAAACCACGGAAAGCAACGGAGCTATCCTTCCTAAACAAAATGATCAAGATTACACAGCACCAATCCATAACAACTGTAAGAGCAAAAAGAGGCTACTATAAAGCTCCAGATCAGCTGCACTTCACTCAGTCTCAACGTTACCACGACCTCTAAACATCATTATTGCAGTTTTTGGTTTAAAAGGGGAACACCAGGAACTCACCCAAACTTCGTTCACTACCTTAGGCAGAATCCTTTGCACAAGGTGGAGATGATCAGCCTCCTCTTCTGGTTCCATCAGTTGGAGATGCAGGTGCTGATCTTTGTCATTCAAAACGCCACGTCTACCTGTTTGCATCCAAGGCAACCATGTAAGATATGTGTGTGGACAACTAGCGGCAAAAAAGCATACGTACATTTTAGTCGCATATCTCAAAATTATAAACTAACGGATGCATGTAGACTCCATTAAAGAAACGAGTTGGGGGATCTCATCTATCATGGGAACTAACACCATTAGAGTAGGTACATGCAGGTAGCAAGTTCATTCTGTGCAGATAGCTAGCTAAAGATGATATAGACATGCCCAGGTGAAGACAAAATATAATTGATCATAATTAAATGGAGACCAAATGCTCCTGGATATTCTAGGGCCTCAGTTTATCTCTAACTCATGCTATTCAGGGCCTCAATATTGCTATGTTGCAACATTGCACAGCATGGCAACTTGGTCAAAAGACAAAAAAAACACACACACACACACACACATGCAGCTATGAACACGTCAACCAAAGAATTGGTTAGAAAAACGCTTAGCGTCAGGACCACGTCCTGGTTACACAACTACCAAAACTGAACCTAGACGAGGATCATCATCTCCTCGATGGCCGGATCACACTTTAGCCATGGCTCTATATGCCATTGTATATCACAGCAGGGATACTCACCTAAACCACCGAGAAGTAGAGGAAGAAGGCCACCACCGCTACCTCCTCTGACCACCTCCAGCTCCGCTTCTCAGTCCTGCAAATAGAATCTGTCACTTAGTTAGCGCCAGCAATTACATGTTCACAGGCGAAATATCAAGAAATAGTCAGAGCAGCAGAGCTAGCAGCAGAGCTATTCTGGGAAGGCGAGTAAGTTGCAGTTGATGGCAACTGTCAACTTGGCCAATAAATTGTAGTGGCACACTGCAAAGTAATTTAAAATAGAGTAGAAGTCAACTTTATTCGGTGGCTATTTTTATTTTTTAACCACCCAGAACTACATGAGCAGCTGCCAGCTGGTAAGAAATAAAAGAAGAGAATTTTATGGGGAGAAGGTAATACACAACCCGGAGGAGGGATGCATTTTCTTGGCGGAGCAATGAGTCCTTGAGGCGGGCGGCTCCAAAGAGAGCAGTTGAGATACAAATCCATGGCCATGGCCATGATCTCTACCTGTATATGGCCAGCATCAACCAACAGAAAAGGACTAATAATTCAGATCAAACAAATAGTCTGACAGAAGAAGAAAAAGAAAGGACCACGCAAACATTCTCACTTGCTTAATTTTCCCTAGCTTACCCATCTCATTTGGCAAGACCACAATGCACACAGAACACCATATGCAAATTACCTTGAACCTGAACTTGATGGTGATGCCGGTGAGCGTGTCCATCCTGGGGACCTCGTGCTCGAGGTCGTCCACAGCCAAGAAGCAGGACAGCGGCGTCCTCTCCGGTTTCAGACTCGTCGGTGCTGAACACAGGCAGCGAGGGCGCCACACAAGAACCAACCAACAGGCGAGCCCTACTTCCTTCTCGAAGTAGAGGTCCTACTAGTAGCATCATGACAACGGTAGTAGCCAGATCTGCTACATGTTGCTTCATTCACCTACATCAATAATATAGCAAATATGAGTGCTTGGTAGAAAAGTGAAATAGACAGCATACATAAAAATCTGTTACGCTCAAATCTGAATATGTGTGATGGACATCCCTCGGATGTTGCACTCTGAAGATTGACACATAATACACACTAGGAGAAGACTGGCCATGCTAGATTTTAAGACAAAGACTAGTTCAATGGCGAATCAAATTAAAGTGAGCCAGAAGCATCACAAACTGTCCGTATACTCGTGTATATATGCACACATCAGGATTCTACTCCAGAATTAATGCAAGTGAAGCTAACAAAATCAAGATGGCCTGTCCATTCATCACAACGGACACACACATGCTGATTGCACAAGTATTACCTTCCTTGAAGATGTAGACATCCAGCATGGCGAAAGTCGGTCAGTGAGCACGCACTACTGCTCCAGTGTGCAAGCCGGCCAGAAGCAGCCAATGTTGTATGATGGAGACCAAGTGACTTCAAGACCACCTAATCAGTAAAATACGTGAGAATGGACACAGCTTATTCAAGATCAACAATTATAGAAATTCCTAATAAATCGTGACCATTTCGGGAACTGCCATGCATCCATAGGTTAGCAGATTGGGACTGAATCTAACCACATTGAAGCAGTAAAACAAGAAAGCATATATAGGAGTTAAACAGGGGCTACTTCTGCTGCTGCCCACGATGAACAACTGGACAAGATTAAAAACGTCCATGTCCTCCCTCAAATGGGATCTTGATTCCTCACTGGATACAACTATTGGCGCACCTAGTGCCAACTACTAATCCAAGATACAGGTGTACAGGTATAAATTGAAATCGATCCAGCAGAGCAAACTTGATGAAACAATTTGCATCAAATTTGTTGCACATGGATGAACGCACGGTTTCTCAAGTGCTAGCACATCCAACATAATACAAAGATTCAATTTTTTGCAAGAGTAGAGGGAGGATGAGGAGAGGGGCCTCACCGGCAGCAGCTAGTCGTGCAGGTGCTCGGGGACGTGCTCGTCGGCAGCACCACCACGGGCAGGAGAGCACCACCATCAGTTCGGGGAGGCAGGGGCTGCAGAACGAGGCGCCGGCGAGCTCGCGTCATCGAGGAAGAGTTGCAGAGGGGCAAGGCCCTACAGGTCGTGGGCGCGTTCAATCCGGCGCTCACGGCCGCGCCCATGGCGTGGGGAGACCCTGGGAAGACGCTGGCGAGGCAGGGGTGCCGGAGCTCGCTCGCGGCCTTGGAGACGCGCTTGTGCGGCGGAAGAGCAGCGGCTCCCACGGCCGGCAAATCGACGGCGAGGCCCCCCGTCGTGCTCGATGCCGCTATGGTTTGCGCGGCGTCGTGATTGGGGGCGTTGGAGGGCTGCATGGGTGGGGCGGGAGCGAGCGAGGAGCCCGCGCCGGAGCTTGGCCGGCGATCGCGGGGGCATGGTGGGTGGCCGGGGTGAGAGAAGGGGGACTGGTGAGTTGAGGATTTCTTTTTCTTTCTCTTTCTCTTTTTCTTTTTGACGCATGCGTTTAGTTGGGTGTGACCCCTAAAATTCGTCCACGATTAATTGCATATACTCCGTATATACAGTCCATAAGAGCAAGTACAATAAATCCTAATCAGCTGGCTATAAGAATTAAAATAGTATATACTTAGAGAGAGAGAGAGGAGGAGAGAGAAAGTGGCTTAGAAAGAGCCTTCTTCTAGGCACTAAGAAAGGTGGGTCATACATTGATAAAGTACTACATTTTTATAGCTCATTATTGTATATGTTGACTCTAAGTTTGCTATAGATGACATGGCACTTGGCTTATAGCCAACAACTGACTACACTATTGGAATTGCTCTAACTACAAACCCACGAAAATTGTGCCGCCACCCACAATCACAGGCAACCAACCCCTCGTTTAGAGCGCGTCTCATAAACGAAAATTGATGATCCAAGTATTGCAGAGAACGATGCGTCCATGTATTGTATGCTCATGGCTGTCCATGCGTGTGTCTTCCACCACGAACCTTACATTCTTTGCATTTAGTCCATGTATTGTATTCTCTTCGTCCATGAAATGGTGGCCAAGGTTTGTCGAAATTCAGATGTATCTTGTATCTAGGTTATCCATATGCATCTAAATTTAGAGAAACTTGCGACATCCTTTTATAGATAGAGGTAGTATATCACTTTTTTTGATACCACCTTTTCCTTGCGGGTAGAGTTTTCACATAAAATCCCATATAAATCGCAGTTTAAGGGTGGTGTTCGTGGTTGAATGATCAAAGAGCGGTGTTAGTGCTTAGACAAGAGGATGACGAACCGATCTCATAGGGATCCCTTCCTTCTCACCGCCACCGGCGACAGCGATGATGTCACCACCGAGAGAGTTGTTTTTGTTTTCACATAGAAACTCCTAACCTTAACCCTAACCACCATTTTTCTGCACCACTCTTTCGTGATCTTATTTCTCTAGAAGTTTCTCCCTTACCGACACTAACACTAAAAAAGAGAAGATTCACATGAAATCTCCATTTTTGAAAGGAAAGCTAGGGGTCGACGTCGCAGGCTCAACAAAACAAGGTTTAGCCTGAACTGGGTGATGAAAGGTCGAGAACTATCCATCTCTTGCATGTGATCCTAATATGGGAATATAAGTGTGGTAGGAAGTGTGAAAACCAATATAAAACTCTGAAGTGCCACCTCCCTCGTACACATGACTGCTCGGGATGAATATTTCACATTTATTGTGTTGAACTCCCACTTCCAAGCCACCAACCCAACTCTTGTAATAATTTGGCCTTCTTTATTTATTATGTTCTTAGGACCTACACTAACACACACAAAAATATAGTAGTCACATGGAATCACCACTTCTAAAGGAAAGCTAGCGGTAGATGCCGTCACACACATGAAAAGGGTTTCACCTAAACCGCGAGAGGAAGGGTCGGAAACTAATCCCCTCTTGAATGAGGTCCTATATGGGTATATACGTGTGTTGTGAAGAGTAAAATCCAATACAAAACTCTTTAATGCATGACACTTCCTTCGCAAACATGAAAACCTCGGAGGAAAATTTCAGAATTCTCCAACTATGAGACCACCGACCCAACTCTTGTAAAAACTTGACCTCTTTTGGAGGTGTTTTATGTTCATATGACCTAAAATAACACAAACTAAGAGAAGAGTCACATGGAATCACCATTTTGGAAGGAAAAGACGGGGATAGACGTCTTGTGGGGCTCACGGAACAAAGTTTCACCTGAAACCATGATAGGAAGGATCAGACCCCCCCCCCCACTCGTGCATGGAACCTCCTTCGCAAACATTACTACCTCAGAGGAAGATTAAGACTCACGGTGAAAACTTTCACTTCGAGGTCACAAACCTAAATTCTTGTAAGCACTTGGCCTACTTTTGGGGATTCATCTACTAGGACCTACACTAAACAAAACAAAGAGAAGAGTCACAAGGAATCACCCCACTTGGAAGGAAATTTGGTGGTAGATTTTGTGGGGCCCATGAAACAAGGTTTCGCCTAGAACCATGAGAGGAAATGTCTGAAACCACCCCGTCTTGCATGGGTTCCTAATATGGGCATATTAAGTGCGACAATCAGTTCAAAAAGAATCTACATCGATGTATTGACATCTCGTTCGCAAATATGACTATCTAAAGGAGGAAATCAAACGCATAGTGTAAAACTCCCATTTTGAGGACACCGACCAAACTCCTGTAAGAACTTGGCATTTTTTGGCAGTTTTGATGTTCCTATTATCTACACTAATAAAAAAAAGATTCACATGGAATGCCCACTTCAGAAGCAAAGGTAGGGGTAGACATTGTGGGGGCCATGAAATAGAGTTTCTATGGAAACTCCAAGAGGAAGGGTAGGAAACAACCCATGTTGCGTAGGGATCTAATATAGGTATATAAGTGCGTTGTGAAGATAAAAAGCCGATAAACATCTCTGAAGCGGAACCTCCTTAGCAAACAATACTACCCGCGAGGAATATTTCACACTTGTAGTGCAAAACTAACTCCCACTTCGAGGTCACTGGCTCAATTCTTGTAAGCACATGGCCTCCTTTTGAGTATTTCATGTTCTTAGGACGTATACTAACACAAAAAAAGGGTAGTCAAATGGAATCACCACTTTAATTTGGAAGGAAAGTTAGGTCGGTGACCCCGATGCGGGAGTTTCACACTCTAAGTCCTAAACCTCTTGAGGGATAGTTATGTTTTGAAACAAGTTCCACTTCACATAAGTGTATTAGCTATTCCACTTTACACATATATCTCATGCGAAAGTGGCGACCCACGCGACTTTAATCCTTGGTGGTGTTAGGATATGTCATATGGTCGTGAGCAACCCCATAAAGATCCCTATTTCTTGTACGTGTTGGGACCGTGGTCTTGGTATTTCAAGTGTCGCACTAAAATTTCACTAGTGAGTCTATACGACAATTCAGGGTGCAAACGGTAGCAGGCCGACCGCGACACCGTGAATTTGGGCTCGTTTTACTGCTTCTGCGGGCTCCACGAAAACTGAAGAAGAAAAACGGCCTGTGCGGGCCGGCCCCGCAGCTGCCGCAGTAGGTCTGCATACCACAGAACTAGGGGTTTCACTTGCCTACCATCGACCAAATCATCCTCCTTCGGCTCTGCACCAGAGCGCCGCCATGGCCGCTGGAGCCAGGCTTGGGATCTGAAGCCATCACCGCTCTACGCGAAAGAAGAAAACAAAAGCGGCAATTTTAGATTCGATTGAAGGAGAAAATTAGAGGCGATCCAAAACAATAGCCCCGATTCCGGTGCATGCGCTGATGCGTCAATCCCTCGATCCCCTGCATGTGCGCGTGCGGCGAGACGAGCGACACATGCGGCTCTAGGCGGCGCCGCAAAAGCGCTACCGCCTTACGCGGCCCTTTGCGGCAAACCTCAACGCGTCGCGGTCACGTGCGGCGCAAACGCGGCCTCCGCGTTGTGTCCCGCCTGCAGCGTGATCGACACTCCCACCCTTGTGTTTACTAGTGAGTAATAATAGTAATTCACATGATCTATCTCCTTTCCATTTACAATGGTAGCGACGTGTTGACCACCGACACCAAAGTTATCATCGGGGTGTGGGAGTGTGCCCATGCACACCCCGTTCTCCCCATCCCCTTGACGTCTCAAGGCGCCATCGTGGGGTGGAAAGCTAGACGATGCACACCCTAGTGGCTACTCTATTCAACATGGAGTTGTCATCAATAGGCGTTAGGTAATAAAAAATCTACCATCATTGGTGGCACATGGGTCACGACATAACAAGGGCGAATTACTTCCCTTTGTATACTACCAATGTAAATTAAGCACAATCCGTCACATCTAAGGCTTGGTTCAATATTGGACCACCGTCATTGGTGGCGGTGGCGATGCATGCAGAGGCGGAGCTAGGGCTGGTGCTACCAGTGCTGTAGCACCGGACTAGCAGCTGCAATCTAACAAGCATTCATAAAATTTCAATGCTATAATATGGAAATACTAGGTACTGAACCAGCCATGGGCTGTTTGCAGCTCCGCCCCTGGATGCATGTGCACCTATAATGTCATGTGTGTAAGAGTAGGCGATTTGATTACAAAGACATCATCTCTACAAGTGTTTTACTTCTTCTGTTTTTTCATAAATCATTCCACTACTTTTTAAATATGTAAATGTTAGCTTGCGACGTGCTTCGATGCTTAGCCATTCATATGTAGGACTAGATTCGGCAATAAAGATAGGTTGATAAAATACAGTTTAATGGACTTTTTTTTCATATTCATGAAATTAGTGTCTAATGGCCGCGAGTCTATATGAAATTAGAGCCTAATGTGCAACATTTGCCCATGCATAGATTGATGTATTATTATAGTCTAATGGCCGTCCCATGGAGCAAAGACTTTAGCTGAGCATGATCAATGACTGATCGAGTAGTACTGCTGATCATCGTATACACGAATGCATGAGACTAGTCATAGTGGGGAGTAACATAGAGTAGTAACATGCACATGTTCTACTCTATGTTACTACCTCCATAGTGGGTAGTAACATATATGTGGTGTCATGCAAAGCCATATTAATTAGGTTGTAGACTCATCTTGTATTGGGAAGTGTGATGTTATGGTAACATAGCTAGTTACCACCTCACTCTCTTTCTTCATTTATTACCATGCCATATCACCAAAATGCATTGGGGTGTGTGATGTTACTAGCTATATTACTCCCACTATGAGCAGTCTGACGTAGTTCAAATTCTGGAGCATGTGACTTGTAGCTGCATGCTGGATTAATTGTTTACATGCGGAGTGATTTAATAATACGGCGGGAAACGAGTTGATTTATTAGGCACGCGGGAGAAACAATTTTAAGCCAAACACCGCGCATAGTTTCGAGGAAATTATGGACGCAATAATTCGCTGGCGAATTCTATGGGGCGGACTCGCGTATAGTTTCGAGGAAATTAGGATTAGATTACTGTTGCAGGTACAAATATCACCATGTCTAGTGCTGCACTTCAGCTCGCCCGCGACACCCATTGCGCTGCCACTGTCACAGCCCGATTCCGGCAGTCTCCGGCGAGGCCTCGCGCAGCCAGCCTCCGTACCAACACCAGCTCCTAATCCTATACCGAACCCGCGGCGTTGAGCCGTCAATCTGCAGCACGCGTGACGAACTCTAGACGAGCGAGCAAGATCCCGTATCACCGGCGCCGCTGCGTGGTTCCATCCCATCTCCTGGCCGGCCACCCACGGGAGCAAGGTCGCCGCGGCACTTGATTGGCGGCGGGGAGGCTCGGACTAAGAGATGGTGGTCGTCTGCAAGAAGCTGCTGCGACCACCACCCTGACGGCTGCTACCACCGACGACGTCCCCGAGAGTTCCTGCCGCCGGCCACCTCCCCGGCATGCTGTTGCCGGTCACCTCCCCAGCGGTCCGCTGCCCAGTGAGCACCATCGCCCCTCCTGCATCTAATTCAATTTTGCAAACAAAAAGTCTATATTTTTGTTGTGAAAGAGAATGAAATCGTGTGCACAGCTGATTCGCTTCTTCATTCTTTGTTTTCAAAATCGATTCTGAAATTGTGAAAGAGAATGGATGATGAATTTGCATCTAATTTGGGAATTCTGAAACTGTAAAAAGAGATTTTGAACTCATCATGTGTTTCACTTGCTGCCACTTGGGGATTGTATTCGTATAGTTGTACCTGCAGCAGTGATCTATCCTAAATATGACTTGTATAAGGCTTCAGGTTAGCAGCCTGTGGCACGTCTCAGACTTAAGTTTTATGTAGTTTATGAAAGGGGGATCAGGATCAGGTTGATACCATGCTCTTACTTAGGCACTTGGTCTCCATTGAGTGCATAAGTTTGTTGTTACAACATATATGTATCGGCTATAGCTATTTTACTTTGCTGCTAATTAATGTGCATTACTGTTACTGTTACTGTATGAAAAAAGGTAAGGTTCAGTAGTTGTTTCCTCACATGATTAATATGTTCTCGCATTTTTGTGTAGGCACGGATGTGGTTGTGGCTCCTTGGTTCTCCTCACAAGGCCCTGTGAATCCTTCTCCATCTCCTTCCTGTTGGTGGTCACCACCGTTGTCGTGGTTCAGATACAAGTAAATCCAGTTCGTGTACGATGAGTACAACCTGTATATGCAATAAAAAATCCCGCGATGTGCTTGATGGATTCCACAAGAATTATATGATCCCACTGAAAACTTTCCCATCTTGCTTCGTGGGCATCATCCATCCACCAAATACATGATTTAAGAAGGTTCACCTTTTTGTGTTTTGTTAGATATAGGCAGCAGCCAAGTGCGGCATCCATTGCTGGCCATTTTCTAGTAATGCTAGGTGCGGTTAGAGTGATCAATCCATAGCATGCAACTTAGACTACTAAACTACTGCATGTGTGTTGCACTGATATATCCAGTAATTTGCACTACTATGCGTTATCTAGTCTGCAAGACTAGTTAAATGGCCATTGTTGTGTACTTAGTTTTTTTACTATCTTATTGTTGGATCCTCGTAGCTGCAGTTTGAGGCGTACTCAATTTAGTACAGTTGTTGTATAGCTTAGTTCAGATTGAGATACTACTACTGCCGACCTCCTATCCTTGTGGCAGCATGTGGTACTCAATTTAGTGGAGGACTACTAGATTTTAGATCCTACTCATCATGTGTTTCTCAGCATGCAATAACTCGCTGTGCATATCAATGTTCTGCAATTCAGAGCTACTGGAGAAGTGTAGTTTGTCATATGTTTAATATCAGTTGTTCTGTTGTTTAGCAAATTTAACAAACACTACCGGTTTGCTGTACCTAATTAGTATTTAATACCTGGTTGCCTGTTAGGTTGGTGAGGTTTAATAGTGAGGTGGACAGTGCAATGCTATCTGCCTGACTTCTTTCAAGAGAATGATAGGAGCTACTTTATTAGCTTTAATTTTATCATATTACAAAGTTGCTAGTGATTATTTTTTGGCAACTGGAGGAGTTATGGGTCGGATAAATCGGGGGAGAAGGTGATGGAGCAGTATGATCGCTGGTCCAACTCTTTCTTCTACTTCATCAATGGCATTGTTGTCAAGGTCATTTTCCTGTTTCGATGCCTCTTGTGTGCACCTAGAATTATGGTCTCATGTACATCTCTAGCTGCAACACCGCCAATTTTTGAAATAAATTGACCCATTAACAGTTCTTATCCATTAACTTGCTATATTATCATATGGATTAGTGCTGAAGTGCGGCAAACTACTCATGTTCAAATTTTCCATTAACAATAGGAACTGGGGCCGAAGTGTCGAAAGTTGACATGTAAATTCTATTGGATTGGTGGCACCAGACCGCGAGCTCGCCCTAATGGATTGGTGGCACAACCCGAAGCAAGACACGCCAATGCCGCTTCGCAAAGGCCTAGCATCTGCCACCCTCCCAATCCCCTGGATAACCTGTAAACACGGAAATGATTGCGTCTTCGAAGGAGCCCAACCCTCTATACTGCTGCTGCAAAACATCAAGGACGAGCTTAGGCTTTGGGCTCGGGCAGGGGCCAGGGGTTACGAGTAGTGCTACCATCCAGTTGGGATGTGCACTGATAGCTCCTCTCCATTATCAGTAATCTGCCTCCTAGGAGGATGTAAACAAATTTCTATCTTTACAATGAAATGAAACGCAGCGGTCCTTTGCGTTTTCTCAACAACAAAAAAATCTATTTCAGAGCTTATAGTAGGTTGATCGTGCTGTGTAGGTCTGATATTTTCTCCTTGACACAGGTGGATCTTATTGGTGTAGGTCTGATATTTTCTCCTGTGTAGGTCTATTTGGCTTTGGTCTCGGTTCTTTCGGTTTGGGTGTTCAGTCATAGGTTAATATGCCCACCCATAGAGCCAACACATAGACATATTGCCTCTAAGAAATTTTTGAGATAAAAACCTTACGAACTAGAATTTGTGTTTTGTGGCCACCCCTAGAGCCAACACATAGACATATTCCCTTGAATTTTTGATCAATTCATCTACTGGAAAAGGATGTGGATCTTCATTCTTTTACGAACTAGAATTTCTGTCTTGTGCCCTTTACACTGCTCAAATTATGGCATCTTTGCATTTCGCAGATGGGATAAAGTGACCTCACAGGTTGCAAATGGCATGGCGATGGAAAGCAATGTTGTCAGGAGAGGTGCTGTTGTTTTCCTCTCTGCTTGTCCAGATAGTAATAACTCTATCTCGCTTTCTAATCCGCGTTCGTGTCTTCTTCAATTTTGCCAGGGAAAGTTGGAGAAGTTGGCCAAGGCTGAATCCGAACTCAGCAATCATGTATTTTTTTGTGTTATGTCGATGGTATCAACAATGGTTTCGGTGAGACCAACACCTAAGTGGTTGATGATGTGGCGATGACGATGCCAACCTAATCTAGATGGTGTTGGTGTTACGTCGGTGGTATCAACAATGCTATCATCAACAGGGACTACACCTGCTGCTAGTAAACCTCTCTGTTTTGTTTACATGGTGATGTTAAGCTTGCGCTCTCTTGCTGACTAGTACTATTACTATCAGAATTTATGGTGGTGTTAGTAGAATAATGTGAACTCCAGCTGACCATAAATATGTGTTCTTGTCAGATGATAACAAGGAGGTAGCTGGAACCTGCAGAGCATATGCATCCATCACTTGGATGGAAACAAGGAAATATATATGGAGGAGGGTAATAGACTCGGAAGCATGTCAGAACTTTCATCATGTGATGTAAGTAACTGGCCCATGCTATGATATTATTGAGAAAACTTTCATCATGTGCATTAGCTTTGCCTTGCTGGTTGTTTGTTGTCTGATGGTGCGGTAATTAAGATTGATTGTGTGTCACATGGGTTGTGACTATTGTTTTAGTTGTAGTATATTGTTGGTTGTGCAGGTTTGGATGTCCCCAAAACAGGCAAGGCCATGCCAAAAAATAACACTCCCATGCCCTTTTCTTTCTTTTATTCAAGTTAATAAATGGCACCACTGCACTTCGCGCTAAATAGTCTAGGAGGTTTAGCCAAGTTAATCATGGTCCTTATAGCTGCGCACTTCCATCTGAGATCGTAATATTTTTGTTAATTTCCACTTCATCCAACATATAAGCAATACTCCTATATCTAGTGGTCATATAAGATTTTCTATTTATTACTCATTCCCTTGATATCTATATGTATTTGGTACTTTCATGTAGTTCAAGGGCAACCTTATTGTGAGGCATATTTTTCTTTATCGTGAGGTAGTATTATTATTGTGTTTGTTTTTCTTTTTATGTGTGCTTATAATTACCATTTCCTTTTCATGTCATTTATCGGAGCGGTCAGTTTCTACCATCATGTATCTGATGCTAGAGTCTGGAGTCAGCATCTCCAAGACATGCCTTGAAATAAAATATATTTCTGTAGCTAGGATATGTAGGACATAAGTAAATTATATTCTGTACAAGTCGTGTTTTTGACATGATGATCCGTGACACCATCAAGCCATTTTTGTATTGCTATTTTGCAATTCCAGCATCATGTTAGGCCAATTTCGAAATATGATATTTGTTGTGCAGGTTTATCTTTATGACACTTGCCTTAAATATCTTTGTACTTTGGAAATCATCAATCATAGTTTCATTGTCCTTGGTGTTAAACCAACAATCATGTAGGAACTCACTGTTAGAACTTCCAAATCCGCAAACTCTTGGCTCCATTTATCAAACCAATAATCAATAATTCATGTGCGCTTGTTTTTATTGATTTCAAATCCATTTTCAGTGTTGGTTCTCTTTTTACAGGACGTGATGGCGCTCCACCGGACTCACTTGCCGACTGGCCTATGTCGCCGCTTTGGAGTCTAGTGCAACCTGAGAAGCTGTGTTGGCTCTAGTGTTTCCATGCTGGCGGCCTTATGTGTGATTTAAGTTGCTTATAATGCTGAGTGGTGGTTGATGTTTGTTTCATCCATTTTTTGTGGTGGGAGTGTCTTTGGTTAGACCAGCGATTCTGTTTGAACTGTCACATGAGCTGCGTGATGTGTGCATTATATTGTAACATCCATTTGATATGTGACTGAATGGCCAAATAATAGAGAGATGTCATGCTGGTTTTTTTTGATACTGCTGCTAATTATCCTGTGATCTGTAGTTGATCAAGGCGGTTGTTGCCTTGAGCCATGTTGTGGAGGATCTGCCTTGATCCATGTTGTGGAGGATCTGCTTGCGGTTCTAATGTATATGATAGTTTATGAATCTTGATCTCCATGCACAACAACCTTGGCCAATTCTTAGACATGATCGATGAGTAAAGGTGATGCTGGTCTGGGCGATATTCTTGGACGAAGCACGATTTATTCTTGAACATGTATATGATAGTTTCTAAATTTTGACCTCCATGCACAACAACCTTGGACATGATCCATAAGTAAAGCTGATGCTAGCTTGGTCGATTCTTGGAGCAAGCACGTTTTATTCTCGAACATCTTTTCCATGTCTCGATTATTTATTGATTTTGTGTTTGCTGGCATGTGAGCATGACATTTTATGCATCAAGGTTAAACATGTAGGTGTGCATATATTTATTTTCTTTGCAAATTGTTTCTTTTCACCGTGAGGTTGAAAAAGCATGGAAACTATGACGTGGGTACTTCTACTTGCTTGCAGGATATTCTTAAAACCACACAACTACACACGCATAGAATGTGATCAGAATCGATTAGATCAGTCAATCATGCTCACCTTCACACAGGCCCACGTTTCAGCTACAAGTGTTGTTAGTTTCGAACATCTAGTTCATTTGTGCACTACATGGTGTTGATGAAGACAATACTAGTGTCAATGGAGGCTGGAGAGTTGATGAAAGACCGTGTTTGCAAGAACCGTCAGCCTCCTCTAGTTGTCGGACAAAGGAGTGCTCGTTTGACTTGTTGGAGGCCGGAGTCGAAGAAGACATTACAAGGGAGGATGCCAATTACTATGGTAATCCCCGTCTTTGTTTTCGCCGGTGCCGCACTTGATGGATGCTGGAGTCGAGTCCATCCTTCACAACGCCTGAGCCATGTTTCCAAGTTTAGCAAGCTCTCGGTGTGTTAGGAGACGAAATGGGAAAAGGGGAGCTCAAAATGTCTAGTTGGCATGAAGAAATTACACTTACATCGGTGCTTCCCCTTGACCGGAAGAGAGAGTAGAGACTCGACGTCAATTGGACTGCCATGGCCTTCTTTTATGGATGGATGCCGGCCGACCATGGCCTTTTTTTATGCTTTCGGAATCGCGGTGTGATATACTGATGTTGCAGCCAGGTGAACCAGTCATCGCCAAGAAATTTCTTTGATATATGTTGCTGAGCTTTGTGTTGTTCAAAGAGACGGAAAATAAATAAGAGGTCTCCATCGATAGAGAGAGAGCACAACACATTTACCTGTGCGAGTGTGTTTTACCTAAAACACGCATCTACGCGCGGCCGAAAAAGCAAACATGCACGTGCCTACTCGTTTGTGTGCGCGTGTTACCTACCGGGTATGTCGAGGGCGTCCAAAGTCGAATCGCAACCTTTGTGCGCGAAAAGAAAAGAGAAGGAACAAAGCTAGCAAACGGCGCGGATATCCCAGAGTCTTGATTACTCCAAATTTTAGATGGTGTGCTACTGGAACAAAACAAGTTCACTGATCAAGTCGTCGTTCGGTGTGTCCGGTGTCGTTCGGAGTGGTTCCTGCGACTTGACGACTTCAACTCCACTCTAATTGTTAATCTGGATAGGCCACCAAAAAAGTTTCAAGTTCGAACATTGAAAACGATTATCAGTTTTCAATGTTCCCTCCTGCGTGTCCAATACCTCGCCGTTCCTCTGTTTCGGGATCCTCCCTGGTCCTGCTGACCTCGGTTTGTTGGTCGCGGTAAGATGGCGGTGGTGTCCCTGTGGCCGTGGTGGCGCAAGTTGGTGGGCGATGTGTTTGGTGGAGCACGATGGAGCATCCGAGGCAGGGTTGCGAGGGTCGGGAGAAATCTCTGTCCAGACCGACACCGACGCGGTGACGCCTACGGGCGCCATCTTCCCTTCCTGAAGGGCGTTGGGTGAAGCCTTCCTCCCTTGTCCCTGCGCGTACCGGGGGAAACCCCAGGCTTAGTCCGGGCAGCAGCGTCGTTGTCGTCGCACCCCGTTTTGGAGGTGTTGTTTGGTACGCGGGGCTTCAGAGTGCTAGGAGCGTGGTGAGAATTCTCCGGAGGGCGCGGCGGCTACTTGGCGTCTTCGTTTTCGCCGATCCGACCTTGTCGACCTTCTTTGTCCTTTCTTTCTTTTGTGTTTTCTTTTGGGCGTGCTTGTGCTGATGCCCCAACAGTTGTACCGTGTGACAGTTGTAGCGTGTGGTTGCTATATTAATATAGCGGTGCGAAAGCCTATTTCGAGAAAAACGATTATCAGTCCATGTTGTGTTTATTTGGTGACACAAAATTAAAACAGGCATGCAGGTTCTGGAGTATCTAATTCTTAGTTAATCCATCTTGGAAAATTAGCATCACCCATGCGACCCAATCTTGGTAAAACATGCGTCATGCATCATAATTAATTTGCACTAGTTACGGGGTTACCAATAGTAACAGTAGAAACTAATTAGATTCATTTGGGGTTACCAACGGTTGAAACTAATCACTAAATCTTAGAAAACGTAATAATTGAATGGGTCCTGAGTTTTAGACGAAACTAAGTGACGGATCCACCGATCCCTTCCATCCCTCTCTTCCATCCCTCTGGCATGCTACAGCTGTGGTATTAAGGTGCTAGCATGCTACAGCTGTGGTATTAAAGCCCTGGCATGCATGAGATTAGGAAATCAAGGAGTCTGCATGACATTAGAAATTCAAGTAGTAGTCATCAGCTAGCTATCCGCGCGACAGCTTAATCTCAGGCATCCATCCAGCGCTACGTTAGCTGCTAATAACCACCAAGGAAGCGGGATGACAGAACCAAGTGAAATTTCATCTTCTTCCCGGCATACCTATGCTCCCTCTCCCAAAATTCAAACCTCCAACCTGGGCCTCCTCCAGCCTATAAGTACTAGCAGGGATGGAGCCAACGCGTGCGTCGTGTGTGACGACTTAGACTTAGACTCTTTACTCGTCGAGGAGAGGAGAGGAGAGGAGAGCCACCATGGCTGGAGAAGACGACGAGGTGTGGCATGCAAATGTGTGCGAGCAGTCACCATGGCCGGACGCCATAAAGGAGTGGAGATGGTGTGCGAGCAGTTGAACCGTCCGCCGACAATACGTCCTTGAGTTCTTCTTCTCCAGATCGATGCCACCTACTAGGTAATCATCCCATACGACCTAGCCTTTTTTCTAGCTGCTTGTTTGTGCACATAGCCGACTTCCCAAACAAGATTATCCCACTAGGAGCATGTATCCTTCACTTAAACTGCTACATAAAAGATCACCTCTTACTTATATGAAGACAATCTTGTGTGCTTGTACCAAACAGACCAAACTCAGATCCGGTTCCGGTGAAGCTGCCATGTAGAGATGGATTCTGCTTTTTTTTTTCTCTTTCTTTCTGATACAGTATGATGCTATCTAGCTATATTAGAACCATCATCCGTTCACTTTATGTTGACAAATAATCATAATAATGTTACATAATAATTACCTGGCTGGTAATGGCATTTCTGAAACATTATGTTTTCTGCAATATGATTGACCTGCTGTCCGCTTTATGTTCAGATATGAGAAAGATCTTCCCATTTGGGATGTTTCACTTGGGTGGAGATGAAGTATATACAGGTTGATCTTCTTCTCTTGCCTAATAAGAGGCAATTTGTTAGTATGAACTTAGGATGCTGGCATGCTGCAACATCTAAAAGTGGAGCATGTATCCTCCAGTTAAACTGCTACATAAAACAATTATGTTATAGCTGAAATCAACTTGGCCAGACACAAGCAATTATGTTATAGCTGAAATCTTCACAACATTCCTTCTAGCAGAAATCTTCACAACATTCCTTTAAACATTGTTGGTACCTATATTGATTACTCTCCCCGTTTCATAATGAATCTCTTAGATTTATCTAAATATGTTCAGATACATTTAAATACTAGAACTTCTTTTATGGGAGGTAGTAAGTATATTTTACAAGCGTAGCAATTAGCGAGAGGACAGAGGGAGCACATAGCACTAGTTTGCATCGTGGCATTGACAGTCCGGATGGTGGGCGCGGCGTTTGTACGGCACATCTCACCTACGATACTGCTCCCGTAACATACATTCCTCATCGACCAAAGAATAGGTTGTCGTTTGTTTGGCTGCCAGTGGCCTGGCATACATTCCTTAACTCCAATTGATCCTGATCCGGCGACCCCATAAGATTCATTCATTCATTTGCCACTAAACTTGGTGGCAATCAATCACCACACTTTTCCGCGGACCAATATGGTGTAACACACTATAACAATGCAGGTATATACGGCAGTAGTGTTCCAGTACAATAATCAGGCACGCACCTGTCTGGCGTGATTGGTTGATGGCAATCCTATTTCTCGCTTTTCTGGGACAAAATTTGGTAGTTTGGTTGCCTTGCTTGAATGAAATTTTTGCACCACATGAGTTTTAGAACAGCCTAAAAATGGGTTCTAGAGGAATCCTTGATTTGACAGTTTTTTTATGGACGAGCCCTAGCGAGCGCAACGTGCCCGATGGTTTGCACACGTCGGCAAACGCAGAAGACGAGACATCTCTTAACTCCTCACTCCATTCCCATGACCGTCAACCCCGCTGTCTCACCCCACATGACCGACGCTCCTCCTCCTCCACCTCCGTCGCATCACGACCTTTCCTTCCGCCAGATGTCGACCCGGGAAGCTTGGGCGGCGCAGCAACTGGACAAGCTCGCGACCACCGAGACCGACCTCTCTGCGACCCTAAAGTGTGCGAGTTTGTTCAAGGCCGCACACCACGAGGGTGGCAGCCACGGCAGCGGCATCGGGAATCACCGATCTACCAGGCACATTGTCATCGAAGACGATGGTCGGGCCTTCCACTACGGTGGTAGTCAAGTGCTTGCTTTCGCCGGGCCAACCCTCTTTGATTTGGAGGGGATTTTTTGCCCGACACGACGGTGGAACCCTCGTGCGGGGGTCTTTGTCCACTACTGCGGCGGCTTCATCGGCTGCTAGGAGGGCTCCATCAGTGACTCCGGCGCCCGATTTGTCCACACTTAGTCCTCTAACTCACAAATTAGAAATACTGGTGGTTGTGAACTCCCCAGGCTTTATTAATTTAAAGTCGGGCATATCTATGCCTTTTATCTAAAAAAAAAAGCGTCAAGAACCTCGAGAAGGGTAGGCATCTTCGCGGGCTCCCCGTCCTGTTCTCGCTTCGATGCATCTCCGTGTGACTCTGATATCATGTTTGTTCTATGCCGCGGCAGTTTGCGCCGATCTGGTTAAGGGAGCCAAGGACAAGAGCCTGAGGGTCAAGGGCCCCGTCAGGATGCCCACCAAGGTGCTCAACATCACCACCAGGAAGTCACCCTGCGGAGAAGGTGATGATGCCTCTACTTCTCTCTCGTCACTCGCGCCGTTCGATTTCCATTTAGCCTACTTAGCGTGTACACATTGCTGGTTGTATAGTTGTTCGTATTAGTCATCCTGATGATAAACCTGATATCCTGAATTAACAACAAGACGGGATTTCAAATAGCAGACCATTTGGAATTCTAGTTCAGCAACGGTGAGATACACGAATAGGGGGGAAATTTGACACGATCCGTATCTAGACAAAGTTGGGCAGCTTTTTTAGGAACGGAGGGAGTACAGGCATGAACTCTAGAACACTATGCCTTTCATCCTTGAACAGGAGTCTGTCTTTGAATGTGCACAATGAAACTTGTTGAATGTTGACCACCAATATACTCCGGATGAAATTCACGAGTCGCATGAAAGAAGAATTAGCCCATCTGTCATCAGCCATATCGCTCAGCATTAATTGCCACGATTTTACATCGAGACCATGCCAAAGTATAATATGACCCTTGTTTTGGAAAATGGCTATTAGAGTAGCATTTTTACTGTTTACACCCGTTATTATATACATGTAAAACCAAATGATGGGCTGGTCAAGTGATGATAATTATTCATGAGATTTTCTTTGACGAATCACAAATCAAGCTTTTTAAAACTGATGATTAGCCTGTATAATGCTTTGTATTTTCAAAACGGTTTCCCCTGCTAGTTGTTTACCACTATGATGTGAAGATTGCTTTGTTATGCCGATAGGAGTTCTTGTCATTAGATGTTGAACATCTCATTTAATAACAGAATGAAGTTGCTGTACATTGTGGTTGGGCTAAGCGTATGATGATTCCATATGATTTCTTCTGATACATTTGATGTTTCAAAATCGAGCTTTCTAAACTGATGCTCAGCCTGACACAAAATGAAAATACTAACTTCGCTCTTCTTGGTAACCAGGTACTAACACCTGGGATCGGTTCGAGATGCGGGCGCACAAGAGGGTGATTGACCTTGTCAGCTCCCCGGACGTCGTCAAGCAGATAGTTAGTGCGGTTGGTCTTCTTCCTTGGGTTATGCCGGTCTATGTACTGTTCTTCCATGTCCAACTTCGGAATACCATACTCCTCACAAAATGAGTAAGTTTTTTCTAATAAAGAGTCCCAACCATCATCTCTGATTTGCTGAAATTTTTTCTTTATCAACTTCACCTCTAGCATAGCCTCCAAGATGTCCTTATCTCTCCTCTGTAAAGATATGGACAAAGCATTTGCATATCCTAAGATAAGCAACATCAAGTGTAGATGAAACGCGAAGTCAAAATCACTGGCATAATTTAAGAGACCACGAGCTTGACGTTTCTTTGCATCATTTGGTCCATCTTTCTCAACATATTTTAGCACGTCAATAACATCAGGGAACAAGTTATTTATGCTGAGAAGAGTTTTATAGTGAGAGCCCCAACGAGTGTCTCCGGCTCTTTGAAGCGACTGCTCTTGATTTAATCCTGTACCAGTGCTAAGTTGTCCACATCCAATCGCTTTCTTCACCCTCTCCTGTTGACTCTCCCTAATCATATCTTTCCTCTTACAAGAAGCTCCAGCTACATTAATCAGAAGAGATATCATGTCAAAAAAGTCGCTGGCATCATCATTCTTTTTAGCTACTGCCACAATAACTAGTTGAAGTTGGTGAGCGAAGCAGTGGACATAATATGCTGAGTTGTTCTCCCTCATGATTAAAGCCCTCAAACCATTGAACTCTCCTCTCATGTTACTTGCACCATCATAACCTTGGCCTCGAACTTGTTTCATGCTCAATCCATACTTACCAAACAGATTATCAATATTGGATTTGAGACATACAGCAGATGTCTCATTCACATGGACAACACCAATTAATCTTTCTTTGATTGCTCCAAACTTGTCAACATACCGCAGAACTACAGCCATCTGTTCTTTGTCAGAAACATCAGCAGACTCATCAACCAACAAGCAAAACACACCGCCTCCAATTTCATCAACAATAGATTTTACTATGATCTGCAAAAAAAAAAGGTTTGTACCTATAAGCACTCACGCCATTTGTAAGATGTAAATAAGAGATGAAACAAATGACAAACGAAAACTGTTTGTTACCTCGGCGTAACATTCAGCGATGTCCCTTTGAATTTCCGGAGCTACCATTTGGTTATTCCTGGGAGCATTGATCAACACAATCCTCTTTGTGTTCTCATTTTGCTCCGCCAAAAGGTCTGCCAACTCTCGAAAATTGCCCCTGTTCTTAGACTCTTTTGACTCATCGTGGCCACGGAAAGCTAAACCTTGATGCAACAAGTATCTCACAGCACTTATGGAATTATTCAAACGGATCATATACTCCTCTTGGGTGACTTTACTTTGTTTGTTGAGAGCAACAACAACTGATTGGTCATGTTTCAGCAAATCATTGCATCTTTTGACTGATGTGTTATGAAAGCTATTAGGAGATTTACCCACATGGTCTTTTAGTCTGCCGGACTTGTTCCAACAATCAAAACCATCAACTACAAATGCATCATTCCCCCCTTGACCTTCAATAGAATCTCTGAACAAGTAGCAGTATAAGCAAAACGCAGCATCCTTCTTCTCACTATACTCTAGCCAGTCATACTTCTTATACCATTTAGTACTAAACCGGCGTGAGTAACCTGCTATGATCTTTTGTGGATACTTGAATCCTGGTTGTGGCCTATATGGACCTCTAATCAAATATTTCCGCCTTATCTCATCTTGTAGCTTTGGTCCAATATATTGCGTAATTCTCTTCCTATCTGCAGGATCATATGGAATGTCATTTACATCTACCTCTTTTGGAGTTGGAGGCACTGGCAGAGGACAAGGACGAGTAGCTCGTGTAATATTTGACGGGCCTTCATCATGGTCAGCATTATTGGTACTCGGTGGTGGTGATTTTCTTTTCAGATTTACAAACCGCTCCATTAGTTTTCGACTACCTGTTAAATTAGCAAGACATTAATACATAGGAAAACTGGAAAAGTTTCAATGATCAGTACATACTACATACTCTGTATCTTATTTATTAGCAGTAGCAGGTTACCTGACATTGTGACTGATGGGCACTGATGTGAGTACTCTCGCTGATCTTGTTTGTGCACATACAATTACAAACAACGTGAATGTTGTGACCTGATTATCCAGCCGAACCTTCAAGTAATTTTAAAAATTCAACACATCTGATCTGACAAACCCTAAGATAATATGAGAATTGGGAAGTGAGGGAATCAAATCTTAAAGGCCTGACCGAGATTATCTCGCACTTACAGTTCAAAAACTGCAGGAGATTCTTCAGTTTTTTCGACGGATGAGAAGAGGAGCGGCGGCTGGGACAAGTGCGGGCGTGCGGCCAAGGGCGACGGTTCACAGGAGCAGAGGGTCGAGTAGTTTCATGAGGAAGACGAGAGCGATCGGCTGCTTGCTGCTAGCGATCGGCGAAGTGGTGGGCTAGCTGCTAGCTGCTAGCTCCTCACGTTTTAGGCCTGCCAAAGTACTACTTTGCACTGCCTGCTCACGGGCTGGGGTCAAAAAGAAATTTTCGCTGGGTTCATTTTTCCACACTGGGCTAAATGTATAAGGGTTTGGGCCGAGGTCGTCGGTGTCAATTGACACCGGCCCGACACTGTAGCTCCGCCCCTGGCGAGCATGGCGCCGAGGCGGACCTCCGCCTGGGTGGTGAGATGCGTGTTGTCGTTGGCGACGGTGAGCCCCTTGGCGTCGACGTACCTCAGGTTGGGCGCCCTCACCGCCGTCTGCGCCTTGCGCACCAGATCCACGAACCTGCCCTGCCCCGTCGCGAGCCCAACCTAACCAATCCACAAGAAAGATCATGCATGTTGGTACAGAGCTCAGGAATCTAGGTAGGAATGGTGACAACCAATGGAGCATGCATTGAGCAGCAGAGATTAATGGAGCTGGAGGAGCGTCGATGGGAACCTGGATGAAGAGGAGGTTGGGCATGCCAAGGTCCTGCCGGACGTCGCGGACCATGGCCTCCATGCGGCCCGCGTACGCCAGCGCGTCCTCGCTCCCCAGCGGAGAGGAGCAGTCTACGCGCGGTCCCTCGGCCACGCACTCCTCAATTCCTCATAACCGCCCAAACAAGAGACGGTGGTGGTCCCGAGTCATGAAATCCATCCACCTCCTGCCTAGTGCCAGTCTGTCTTCCTTGTTGACTTTTTTTTTTTTTTTTTTTTTGTTGTCGTGCCTCGCTTGTTGACTCTTGTTGCCTGCGCGCGTGGATGGATCGAAATTATGCAGGGTCCAAGTCACCAAAAGACGGGTCAAGAAAAGGAAAAAGTTTGCCAAAATAACGAGAATCCATCAACTTTTTAGCGTCTTAGCCAGCCATGCTGCATCACCAAAAATCCTCTCCACCAGCTCAAATATATACAAATACGCATCTTCGTCCACGTCCGGTGGCGCCCCGCTTCATCTCGCCTACGTCTTCCTCCGCTGCGACATCCTCTTTGCTGCGGAGCCAGAGCGAGCTAGTCGTCGTCCTGCCTGCGGCGCGCCGCCACGCCCCACCTAGTCGTCGTCCGAGCTCGCCCGCCGCCGTCCTCCCTGCAGCCGCACCCCAGGTGCAAGTGGAGACCCCAAATGCTCCTGGATACTATCACAACTTATGCTATCCCACGTTACGAAACTACAAATACTAAACCTAAACCAGCATCCCCGTCATCTCCTCGGTGGCCGGATCACGCTTTAGCCATCGCTCTAGATCCCACTGTATATCACACAAGGGATACTACTCACCTGAACCACCCACAACCACCTCCAGCTCCGCTTCTCCGTTACTCATGCAATTGCTAAAATATGAGCAAGCATTAAGTTCTTAAGCCCATGTACATTAAAGAAAGAGGAAAAAATGCTACATGATCACAAACAACACAACATCCTAGAGATCATAAACCGACCTACCAATATCAAGAAAAAGCAAATAGAAAGTGACCTACAACACATATTTGCAAATTGCTGTAACATCCTCTCCGGTTTCAGACTTATCGGTGGTGAACACGAGCAGCAAGGGCACCACACAAGAACCAACCAACCAACCGGATGATCCCTACTTCCTTCTCAAAGTAGAGGTCCTACTAGTAGATCTGCCACAAGTTGGTCCATTGACCCAAATAGAAAATTAACAGTATTTTCACTTATGATTTATAACAAGAATACTACATTGATATCCATGCTATCATCAGAATCAAACCACGGAAAGCAACGGAGCTATCCTTCCTAAACAAAATGATCAAGATTACACAGCACCAATCCATAACAACTGTAAGAGCAAAAAGAGGCTACTATAAAGCTCCAGATCAGCTGCACTTCACTCAGTCTCAACGTTACCACGACTTCTAAACATCATTATTGCAGTTTTTGGTTTAAAAGGGGAACACCAGGAACTCACCCAAACTTCGTTCACTACCTTAGGCAGAATCCTTTGCACAAGGTGGAGATGATCAGCCTCCTCTTCTGGTTCCATCAGTTGGAGATGCAGGTGCTGATCTTTGTCATTCAAAACGCCACGTCTACCTGTTTGCATCCAAGGCAACCATGTAAGATATGTGTGTGGACAACTAGCGGCAAAAAAGCATACGTACATTTTAGTCGCATATCTCAAAATTATAAACTAACGGATGCATGTAGACTCCATTAAAGAAACGAGTTGGGGGATCTCATCTATCATGGGAACTAACACCATTAGAGTAGGTACATGCAGGTAGCAAGTTCATTCTGTGCAGATAGCTAGCTAAAGATGATATAGACATGCCCAGAAATAAAAGAAGAGAATTTTATGGGGAGAAGGTAATACACAACCTGGAGGAGGGAGGCATTTTCTTGGCGGAACAATGAGTCCTTGAGGCGGGCGGCTCCAGAGAGCAGTTGAGATACAAATCCATGGCCATGGCCATGATCTCTACCTGTATATGGCCAGCATCAACCAACAGAAAAGGACTAATAATTCACATCAAACAAATAGGCTAACAGAAGAAGAAAAAGAAAGGACCACGCAAACATTCTCACTTGCTTAATTTTCCCTAGCTTACCCCTCTCATTTGGCAAGACCACAATGCACACAGAACACCATATGCAAATTACCTTGAACCTGAACTTGATGGTGATGCCGGCGAGCGTGTCCATCCTGGGTCGTGCTCGAGGTCGTCCACAGCCAAGAAGCAGGACAGCGGCGTCCTCTCCGGTTTCAGACTCGTCGGTGCTGAACACAGGCAGCGAGGGCGCCACACAAGAACCAACCAACAGGCGAGCCCTACTTCCTTCTCGAAGTAGAGGTCCTACTAGTAGCATCATGACAACGGTAGTAGCCAGATCTGCTACATGTTGCTTCACTCACCTACATCAATAATATAGCAAATATGAGTGCTTGGTAGAAAAGTGAAATAGACAGCATACATAAAAATCTGTTACGCTCAAATCTGAATATGTGTGATGGACATCCCTCGGATGTTGCACTCTGAAGATTGACACATAATACACACTAGGAGAAGACTGGCCATGCTAGATTTTAAGACAAAGACTAGTTCAATGGCGAATCAAATTAAAGTGAGCCAGAAGCATCACAAACTGTCCGTAAACTCGTGTATATATGCACACATCAGGATTCTACTCCAGAATTAATGCAAGTGAAGCTAACAAAATCAAGATGACCTGTCCATTCATCACAACGGACACACACATGCTGATTGCACAAGTATTACCTTCCTTGAAGATGTAGACATCCAGCATGGCGAAAGTCGGTCAGTGAGCACGCACTACTGCTCCAGTGTGCAAGCCGGCCAGAAGCAGCCAATGTTGTATGATGGAGACCAAGTGACTTCAAGACCACCTAATCAGTAAAATACGTGAGAATGGACACAGCTTATTCAAGATCAACAATTATAGAAATTCCTAATAAATCGTGACCATTTCGGGAACTGCCATGCATCCATAGGTTAGCAGATTGGGACTGAATCTAACCACATTGAAGCAGTAAAACAAGAAAGCATATATAGGAGTTAAACAGGGGCTACTTCTGCTGCTGCCCACGATGAACAACTGGACAAGATTAAAAACGTCCATGTCCTCCCTCAAATGGGATCTTGATTCCTCACTGGATACAACTATTGGCGCACCTAGTGCCAACTACTAATCCAAGATACAGGTGTACAGGTATAAATTGAAATCGATCCAGCAGAGCAAACTTGATGAAACAATTTGCATCAAATTTGTTGCACATGGATGAACGCACGGTTTCTCAAGTGCTAGCACATCCAACATAATACAAAGATTCAAATTTTTGCAAGAGTAGAGGGAGGATGAGGAGAGGGGCCTCACCCGGCAGCAGCTAGTCGTGCAGGTGCTCGGGGACGTGCTCGTCGGCAGCACCACCACGGGCAGGAGAGCACCACCATCAGTTCGGGGAGGCAGGGGCTGCAGAACGAGGCGCCGGCGAGCTCGCGTCATCGAGGAAGAGTTGCAGAGGGGCAAGGCCCTACAGGTCGTGGGCGCGTTCAATCCGGCGCTCACGGCCGCGCCCATGGCGTGGGGAGACCCTGGGAAGACGCTGGCGAGGCAGGGGTGCCGGAGCTCGCTCGCGGCCTTGGAGACGCGCTTGTCCGGCGGAAGAGCAGCGGCTCCCACGGCCGGCAAATCGACGGCGAGGCCCCCCCCGTCGTGCTCGATGCCGCTATGGTTTGCGCGGCGTCGTCATTGGGGGCGTTGGAGGGCTGCATGGGTGGGGCGGGAGCGAGCGAGGAGCCCGCGCCGGAGCTTGGCCGGCGATCGCGGGGGCATGGTGGGTGGCCGGGGTGAGAGAAGGGGGAATGGTGAGTTGAGGATTTCTTTTTCTTTCTCTTTCTCTTTTTCTTTTTGACGCATGCGTTTAGTTGGGTGTGACCCCTAAAATTCGTCCACGATTAATTGCATATATACTCCGTATATACAGTCCATAACTACAAACCCACGAAAATTGTGCCGCCACCCACAATCACAGGCAACCAACCCCTCGTTTAGAGCGCGTCTCATAAACGAAAATTGATGATCCAAGTATTGGAGAGAACGATGCGTCCATGTATTGTATGCTCATGGCTGTCCATGCGTGCGTCTTCCACCACGACCTTACATTCTTTGCATTTAGTCCATGTATTGTATTCTCTTCGTCCATGAAATGGTGGCCAAGGTTTGTCGAAATTCAGATGTATCTTGTATCTAGATTATCCATATGCATCTAAATTTAGAGAAACTTGCGACATCCTTTTATAGATAGAGGTAGTATATCACTTTTTTTTATACCACCTTTTCCTTGCGGGTAGAGTTTTCACATAAAATCCCATATAAATCGCAGTTTAAGGGTGGTGTTCGTGGTTGAATGATCAAAGAGCGGTGTTAGTGCTTAGGCGAGAGGATGACGAACCGATCTCATAGGGATACCTTCCTTCTCACCGCCACCGGCGACAGCGATGATGTCACCACCGAGAGAGTTCTTTTTGTTTTCACATAGAAACTCCTAACCTTAACCCTAACCCCTAACCACCATTTTTCCGCACCACTCTTTCGTGATCTCATTCCTCTAGAAGTTTCTCCCTTACCGACACTAACACTAAAAAAGATAAGATTCACATGAAATCTCCATTTTTGAAAGGAAAGCTAGGGGTCGACGTCGTAGGCTCAACAAGACAAGGTTTAGCCTGAAACTGGGTGATGAAAGGTCGAGAACTATCCATCTCTTGCATGTGATCCTAATATGGGAATATAAGTGTGGTAGGAAGTGCGAAAACCAATATAAAACTCTGAAGTGCCACCTCCCTCGTACACATGACTGCTCGGGATGAATATTTCACATTTATTGTGTTGAACTCCCACTTCCAAGCCACCAACCCAACTCTTGTAATAATTTGGCCTTCTTTATTTATTATGTTCTTAGGACCTACACTAACACACACAAAAATATAGTAGTCACATGGAATCACCACTTCTAAAGGAAAGCTAGCGGTAGATGCCGTCACACGCATGAAAAGGGTTTCACCTAAACCGCGAGAGGAAGGGTCGGAAACTAATCCCCTCTTGAATGAGGTCCTATATGGGTATATAGGTGTGTTGTGAAGAGTAAAATCCAATACAAAACTCTTTAATGCATGACACTTCCTTCGCAAACATGAAAACCTCGGAGGAAAATTTCAGAATTCTCCAACTATGAGACCACCGACCCAACTCTTGTAAAAACTTGACCTCTTTTGGAGGTGCTTTATGTTCATATGACCTAAAATAACACAAACTAAGAGAAGAGTCACATGGAATCACCATTTTGGAAGGAAAAGACGGGGATAGATGTCTTGTGGGGCTCACGGAACAAAGTTTCACCTGAAACCATGATAGGAAGGATCAGACCCCCCCCTCCCCCACTCGTGCATGGAACCTCCTTCGCAAACATTACTACCTCAGAGGAAGATTAAGACTCGCGGTGAAAACTTTCACTTCGAGGTCACAAACCTAAATTCTTGTAAGCACTTGGCCTACTTTTGGGGATTCATCTACTAGGACCTACACTAAACAAAACAAAGAGAAGAGACACAAGGAATCACCCCACTTGGAAGGAAATTTGGTGGTAGATTTTGTGGGGCCCATGAAACAAGGTTTCGCCTAGAACCATGAGAGGAAATGTCTGAAACCACCCCCTCTTGCATGGGTTCCTAATATGGGCATATTAAGTGCGACAATGAGTTCAAAAAGAATCTACATCGATGTATTGACATCTCGTTCGCAAATATGACTATCTAAAGGAGGAAATCAAACGCATAGTGTAAAACTCCCATTTTGAGGACACCGACCAAACTCCTGTAAGAACTTGGCATTTTTTGGCAGTTTTGATGTTCCTATTATCTACACTAATAAAAAAAAGATTCACATGGAATGCCCACTTCAGAAGCAAAGGTAGGGGTAGACATTGTGGGGGCCATGAAATAGAGTTTCTATGGAAACTCCAAGAGGAAGGGTAGGAAACAACCCATGTTGCATAGAGATCTAATATAGGTATATAAGTGCGTTGTGAAGATAAAAAACCGATAAACATCTCTGAAGCGGAACCTCCTTAGCAAACAATACTACCCGCGAGGAATATTTCACACTTGTAGTGCAAAACTAACTCCCACTTCGAGGTCACTGGCTCAACTCTTGTAAGCACATGGCCTCCTTTTGAGTATTTCATGTTCTTAGGACGTATACTAACACAAAAAAAGGGTAGTCAAATGGAATCACCACTTTAATTTGGAAGGAAAGTTAGGTCGGTGACCCCGATGCGGGAGTTTCACACTCTAAGTCCTAAACCTCTTGAGGGATAGTTATGTTTTGAAACAAGTTCCACTTCACATAAGTGTATTAGCTATTCCACTTTACACATATATCTCATGCGAAAGTGGTGACCCACGCGACTTTAATCCTTGGTGGTGTTAGGATATGTCATATGGTCGTGAGCAACCCCATAAAGATCCCTATTTCTTGTACGTGTTGGGACCGTGGTCTTGGTATTTCAAGTGTCGCACTAAAATTTCACTAGTGAGTCTATACGACAATTCAGGGTGCAAAACGGTAGCAGGCCGACCGCGACACCGTGTATTTGGGCCCGTTTTACTGCTTCTGCGGGCTCCACGAAAACTGAAGAAGAAAAACGGCCTATGCGGGCCGGCCCCGCAGCTGCCGCAGTAGGTCTGCATACCACAGAACTAGGGGTTTCACTTGCCTACCATCAACCAAATCATCCTCCTTCGGCTCTGCACCAGAGCGCCGCCATGGCCGCTGGAGCCAGGCTTGGGATCTGAAGCCATCACCGCTCTACGCGAAAGAAGAAAACAAAAGCGGCAATTTTAGATTCGATTGAAGGAGAAAATTAGAGGCGATCCAAAACAATAGCCCCGATTCCGGTGCATGCGCTGATGCGTCAATCCCTCGATCCCCTGCATGTGCGCGTGCGGCGAGACGAGCGACACATGCGGCTCTAGGCGGCGCCGCAAAAGCGCTACCCCCTTACGCGGCCCTACGCGGCAAACCTCAACGCGTCGCGGTCACGTGCGGCGCAAACGCGGCCTCCGCGTTGTGTCCCGCCTGCAGCGTGATCGACAATCCCACCCTTGTGTTTACTAGTGAGTAATAATAGTAATTCACATGATCTATCTCCTTTCCATTTACAATGGTAGCGACGTGTTGACCACCGACACCAAAGTTATCATCGGGTTGTGGGAGTGTGCCCATGCACACCCCGTTCTCCCCATCCCCTTGACGTCTCAAGGCGCCATCGTGGGGTGGAAAGCTAGACGATGCACACCCTAGTGGCTACTCTATTCAACATGGAGTTGTCATCAATAGGCGTTAGGTAATAAAAAATCTACCATCATTGGTGGCACATGGGTCACGACATAACAAGGGCGAATTACTTCCCTTTGTATACTACCAATGTAAATTAAGCACAATCCGTCACATCTAAGGCTTGGTTCAATATTGGACCACCGTCATTGGTGGCGGTGGCGATGCATGCAGAGGCGCAGCTAGGGCTGGTGCTACCAGTGCTGTAGCACCGGACTAGCAGCTGCAATCTAACAAGCATTCATAAAATTTCAATGCTATAATATGGAAATACTAGGTACTGAACCAGCCATGGGCTGTTTGCAGCTCCGCCCCTGGATGCATGTGCACCTATAATGTCATGTGTGTAAGAGTAGGCGATTTGATTACAAAGACATCATCTCTACAAGTGTTTTACTTCTTCTGTTTTTTCATAAATCATTCCACTACTTTTTAAATATGTAAATGTTAGCTTGCGACGTGCTCCGATGCTTAGCCATTCATATGTAGGACTAGATTCGGCAATAAAGATAGGTTGATAAAATACAGTTTAATGGACTTTTTTTTTCATATTCATGAAATTAGTGTCTAATGGCCGCGAGTCTATATGAAATTAGAGCCTAAGACTACCCACAATGGGAGTATCATAGGTAGTATCATGCATTCCATGCATGCAAAATGCTGATGTGACAGTGCAATTAAGGATGAGAGAGATTGTACTAGTATCATAGGTAGATACTGTATCATAGCACATACTACTAGAAAAAATAATGTCAAGTAAATCTTGTACACATATTTGCATTGAGATTCTACAAAACAATTAATACATGAAGACTATGATACTAGTATATGATACCATGCATTGTGAAGATAATAACATATAGTAGTATTATACGCATGATACTTCTATATGATACTATGCATTGTGACTAGTCTAACGTGCAACATTTGCCCATGCATAGATTGATGTATTATTATAGTCTAATGGCCGTCCCATGGAGCAAAGACTTTAGCTGAGCATGATCAATGACTGATCGAGTAGTACTGCCGATCATCGTATACACGAATGCATGACGTAGTTCAAATTCTGGAGCATGTGACTTGTAGCTGCATGCTGGATTAATTGTTTACATGCGGAGTGATTTAATAATACGGCGGGAAACGAGTTGATTTATTAGGCACGCGGGAGAAACAATTTTAAGCCAAACACCGCGCATAGTTTCGAGGAAATTATGGACGCAATAATTCGCTGGCGAATTCTATGGGGAAGACTCGCGTATAGTTTCGAGGAAATTAGGATTAGATTACTGTTGCAGGTACAAATATCACCATGTCTAGTGCTGCACTTCAGCTCGCCCGCGACACCCATTGCGCTGCCACTGTCACAGCCCGATTCCGGCAGTCTCCGGCGAGGCCTCGCGCAGCCAGCCTCCGTCCCAACACCAGCTCCTAATCCTATACTGAACCCGCGGCGTTGAGCCGTCAATCTGCAGCACGCGTGACGAACTCTAGACGAGCGAGCAAGATCCCGTATCACCGGCGCCGCTGCGTGGTTCCATCCCATCTCCTGGCCGGCCACCCACGGGAGCAAGGTCGCCGCGACACTTGATTGGCGGCGGGGAGGCTCGGACTAAGAGATGGTGGTCGTCTGCAAGAAGCTGCTGCGACCACCACCCTGACGGCTGCTACCACCGACGACGTCCCCGAGAGTTCCTGCCGCCGGCCACCTCCCCGGCATGTTGTTGCCGGTCACCTCCCCAGCGGTCCGCTGCCCAGTGAGCACCATCGCCCCTCCTGCATCTAATTCAATTTTGCAAACAAAAAGTCTATATTGAACTGATTCGCTTCTGCATCTAGTGTGTGAAAGAGAATGAATAGTGAACTGATTCATTTCTGCATCTAGTGTGTGAAAGAGAATGAATAGTGAACTGATTCGCTTCTTCATTCTTTGTTTTCAAAATCGATTCTGAAATTGTGAAAGAGAATGGATGATGAATTTGCATCTAATTTGGGAATTCTGAAACTTTAAAAAGAGATTTTGAACTCATCATGTGTTTCACTTGCTGCCACTTGGGGATTGTATTCGTATAGTTGTACCTGCAGCAGTGATCTATCCTAAATATGACTTGTATAAGGCTTCAGGTTAGCAGCCTGTGGCACGTCTCAGACTTAAGTTTTATGTAGTTTATGAAAGGGGGATCAGGATCAGGTTGATACCATGCTCTTACTTAGGCACTTGGTCTCCATTGAGTGCATAAGTTTGTTGTTACAACATATATGTATCGGCTATAGCTATTTTACTTTGCTGCTAATTAACATGCATTACTGTTACTGTTACTGTATGAAAAAAGGTAAGGTTCAGTAGTTGTTTCCTCACATGATTAATATGTTCTCGCATTTCTGTGTAGGCACGGATGTGGTTGTGGCTCCTCGGTTCTCCTCACAAGGCCCTGTGAATCCTTCTCCATCTCCTTCCTGTTGGTGGTCACCACCGTTGTCGTGGTTCAGATACAAGTAAATCCAGTTCGTGTACGATGAGTACAACCTGTATATGCAATAAAAAATCCCGCGATGTGCTTGATGGATTCCACAAGAATTATATGATCCCACTGAAAACTTTCCCATCTTGCTTCGTGGGCATCATCCATCCACCAAATATATGATTTAAGAAGGTTCACCTTTTTGTGTTTTGTTAGATATAGGCAGCAGCCAAGTGCGGCATCCATTGCTGGCCATTTTCTAGTAATGCTAGGTGCGGTTAGAGTGATCAATCCATAGCATGCAACTTAGACTACTAAACTACTGCATGTGTGTTGCACTGATATATCCAGTAATTTGCACTACTATGCGTTATCTAGTCTGCAAGACTAGTTAAATGGCCATTGTTGTGTACTTAGTTTTTTTACTGTCTTATTGTTGGATCCTCGTAGCTGCAGTTTGAGGCGTACTCAATTTAGTACAGTTGTTGTATAGCTTAGTTCAGATTGAGATACTACTACTGCCGACCTCCTATCCTTGTGGCAGCATGTGGTACTCAATTTAGTGGAGGACTACTAGATTTTAGATCCTACTCATCATGTGTTTCTCAGCATGCAATAACTCGCTGTGCATATCAATGTTCTGCAATTCAGAGCTACTGGAGAAGTGTAGTTTGTCATATGTTTAATATCAGTTGTTCTGTTGTTTAGCAAATTTAACAAACACTACCGGTTTGTTGTACCTAATTAGTATTTAATACCTGGTTGCCTGTTAGGTTGGTGAGGTTTAATAGTGAGGTGGACAGTGCAATGCTATCTGCCTGACTTCTTTCAAGAGAATGATAGGAGCTACTTTATTAGCTTTAATTTTATCATATTACAAAGTTGCTAGTGATTATTTTTTGGCAACTGGAGGAGTTATGGGTCGGATAAATTGGGGGAGAAGGTGATGGAGCAGTATGATCGCTGGTCCAACTCTTTCTTCTACTTCATCAATGGCATTGTTGTCAAGGTCATTTTCCTGTTTCGATGCCTCTTGTGTGCACCTAGAATTATGGTCTCATGTACATCTCTAGCTGCAAGACCGCCAATTTTTGAAATAAATTGACCCATTAACAGTTCTTATCCATTAACTTGCTATATTATCATATGGATTAGTGCTGAAGTGCGGCAAACTAGTCATGTTCAAATTTTCCATTAACAATAGGAACTGGGGCCGAAGTGTCGAAAGTTGACATGTAAATTCTATTGGATTGGTGGCACCAGACCGCGAGCTCGCCCTAATGGATTGGTGGCACAACCCGAAGCAAGACACGCCAATGCCGCTTCGCAAAGGCCTAGCATCTGCCACCCTCCCAATCCCCTGGATAACCTGTAAACACGGAAATGATTGCGTCTTCGAAGGAGCCCAACCCTCTATACTGCTGCTGCTGCAAAACGTCAAGGACGAGCTTAGGCTTTGGGCTCGGGCAGGGGCCAGGGGTTACGAGTAGTGCTACCATCCAGTTGGGATGTGCACTGATAGCTCCTCTCCATTATCTGTAATCTGCCTCCTAGGAGGATGTAAACAAATTTCTATCTTTACAATGAAATGAAACGCAGCGGTCCTTTGCGTTTTCTCAACAACAAAAAAATCTATTTCAGAGCTTATAGTAGGTTGATCGTGCTGTGTAGGTCTGATATTTTCTCCTTGACACAGGTGGATCTTATTGGTGTAGGTCTGATATTTACTCCTGTGTAGGTCTATTTGGCTTTGGTCTCGGTTCTTTCGGTTTGGGTGTTCATTCATAGGTTAATATGCCCACCCATAGAGCCAACACATAGACATATTGCCTCTAAGAAATTTTTGAGATAAAAACCTTACGAACTAGAATTTCTGTTTTGTGGCCACCCCTAGAGCCAACACATAGACATATTCCCTTGAATTTTTGATCAATTCATCTACTGGAAAGGATGTGGATCTTCATTCTTTTACGAACTAGAATTTCTGTCTTGTGCCCTTTACACTGCTCAAATTATGGCATCTTTGCATTTCGCAGATGGGATAAAGTGACCTCACAGGTTGCAAATGGCATGGCGATGGAAAGCAATGTTGTCAGGAGAGGTGCTGTTGTTTTCCTCTCTGCTTGTCCAAATAGTAATAACTCTATCTCGTTTTCTAATCCGCGTTCGTGTCTTCTTCAATTTTGCCAGGGAAAGTTGGAGAAGTTGGCCAAGGCTGAATCCGAACTCAGCAATCATGTATTTTTTTGTGTTATGTCGATGGTATCAATAATGGTTTCGGTGAGACCAACACCTAAGTGGTTGATGCTGTGGCGATGACGATGCCAACCTAATCTAGATGGTGTTGGTGTTACGTCGGTGGTATCAACAATGCTATCATCAACAGGTACTACACCTGCTGCTAGTAAACCTCTCTGTTTTGTTTACATGGTGATGTTAAGCTTGCGCTCTCTTGCTGACTAGTACTATTATTATCAGTTCATGTCAGTAGAATTTATGGTGGTGTTAGTAGAATAATGTGAACTCCAGCTGACCATAAATATGTGTTCTTGTCGGATGATAACAAGGAGGTAGCTGGAACCTGCAGAGCATATGCATTCATCACTTGGATGGAAACAAGGAAATATATATGGAGGAGGGTAATAGACTCGGAAGCATGTCAGAACTTTCATCATGTGATGTAAGTAACTGGCCCATGCTATGATATTATTGAGAAAACTTTCATCATGTGCATTAGCTTTGCCTTGCCGGTTGTTTGTTGTCTGATGGTGCGGTAATTAAGATTGATTGTGTGTCACATGGGTTGTGACTATTGTTTTAGTTGTAGTATATTGTTGGTTGTGCAGGTTTGGATGTCCCCAAAACAGGCAAGGCCATGCCAAAAAATAACATTCCCATGCCCTTTTCTTTCTTTTATTCAAGTTAATAAATGGCACCACTGCACTTCGCGCTAAATAGTCTAGGAGGTTTAGCCAAGTTAATCATGGTCCTTATAGCTGCGCAGTTCCATCTGAGATCGTAATATTTTTGTTAATTTCCACTTCATCCAACATATAAGCAATACTCCTATATCTAGTGGTCATATAATATTTTCTATTTATTACTCATTCCCTTGATATCTATATGTATTTGGTACTTTCATGTAGTTCAAGGGAACCTTATTGTGAGGCATATTTTTCTTTATCGTGAGGTAGTATTATTATTGTGTTTGTTTTTCTTTTTATGTGTGCTTATAATTACCATTTCCTTTTCATGTCATTTATCGGAGCGGTCAGTTTCTGCCATCATGTATCTGATGCTAGAGTCTGGAGTCAGCATCTCCAAGACATGCCTTGAAATAAAATATATTTCTGTAGCTAGGATATGTAGGACATAAGTAAATTATATTCTGTACAAGTCGTGTTTTTGACATGATGATCCGTGACACCATCAAGCCATTTTTGTATTGCTATTTTGCAATTCCTTTTTTTTTGAGAACACAGTACAACGCAGACGCTCACAAACACGCACGTACAAACACCCCTATGAACGCACGCACGCACACCCTACCCCTATGAGCACCTCCGAGGGACTGAGCCGGCATATCTTGAGGTTGACGAAGTCACCACTGGCGCCTCGCTGTTGACGGGCACGTCACCTACCACTGAAAGCATAGCGCCGGTTAAATCCTGGAATAAATCCAGGTAATGCAAACACCCATGTCAAATCTAGGACTTGAACTTGGGTGGGCTGGTTCCACCACAAGGGACCTAACCACCAGAGCCAAGCTCTGTTTTGCTATTTTGCAATTCCAGCATCATGTTAGGCCAATTTCGAAATATGATATTTGTTGTGCAGGTTTATCTTTATGACACTTGCCTTAAATATCTTTGTACTTTGGAAATCATCAATCATAGTTTCATTGTCCTTGGTGTTAAACCAACAATCATGTAGGAACTCACTGTTAGAACTTCCAAATCCGCAAACTCTTCGCTCCATTTATCAAACCAATAATCAATAATTCATGTGCGCTTGTTTTTATTGATTTCAAATCACTTGCCGACTGGCCTATGTCGCCGCTTTGGAGTCTAGTGCAACCTGAGAAGCTGTGTTGGCTCTAGTGTTTCCATGCTGTCGGCCTTATGTGTGATTTAAGTTGCTTATAATGCTGAGTGGTGGTTGATGTTTGTTTCATCCATTTTTTGTGGTGGGAGTGTCTTTGGTTAGACCAGCGATTCTGTTTGAACTGTCACATGAGCTGCGTGATGTGTGCATCGGATATGGAACATCAATACAAAGAAATTTTTGGGTGTGCTTCCGGATCTCTGCCACTCAAGTACCTAGGTATTCCGATACATCACAGAATGCTCCGTAATTCTGAATGGAACCCAGTGGAAAATCGGTTTGCTGCAAAATTAGGATGTTGGCGGGGTAAAATGCTATCTTATGGTGATAGACTTATCCTCATCAATTCCGTTCTCACTAGTCTACCAATGTTTATGTTATCTTTCCTAGAGATTCCTAAAGGAGTGAGGAAGAGACTTGATTTTTATAGATCTCGATTTTTTTGGCAATCTGATGAAAACAAAAGGAAATATAGATTATCTCGTTGGAATATCATTTGTAGACCAAAGGATCAAGGGGGCCTCGGTGTTGAAGTCCTTGAATTGAAAAATAAATGTTTGTTAAGCAAATGGCTTTTCAAGTTATTAACTGAAGATGGAGTTTGGCAACAATTGTTACATAACAAATATATTAAGAATAAGACTTTGTCTCAAGTGGAAGAAAAACCAACAGATTCTCCTTTTTGGAAGGGGTTAATGCGAGTGAAAAATGAATTTTTCACGAGGGGTACTTTTAAAATAGGAAATGGGTCGATGGTTAGGTTTTGGGAAGATGTTTGGCTTGGTGAGGTGTCATTAGCTCAACAATATCCGTCTCTTTACAATATTGTCCAACGAAAGAATGAGTTGGTATCTACGGTTTTGGGTCAATCTCCTATTAATATTGGTTTTAGGAGATACCTTAATGAACATAAGTGGAATTTGTGGTTAAACTTGTGTGAACGCCTAATGTCTGTACAATTGACAGATGATAATGATAAGTTTGTTTGGAAACTAACAGACTCAGGTTTATTTTCAGTTAAATCTATGTATCTTGATCTTATGAATGGACATACTAGATTTTTGAGAAAATATCTTTGGAAGATTAAAGTACCCCTTAAGATAAAGATTTTTATGTGGTTTCTTAGTAATAAGGTTTTACTTACTAAGGATAATCTAGTTAAGAGAAAATGGACGGGTTGTCAAAAATGTTGCTTCTGTGATAACAATGAGACGGTTGATCATCTGTTTCTCTCTTGTCCTTTTGCAAAACTGATTTGGAGAATGGTATTTTTTGCTTATAACATTCCTCCTCCAACAAATATTACTAACATGTTTGGTAATTGGTTAAATGGGGTGAATAAGCGAGATAAAGAGCATATTCGTATTGGCATTTCTGCACTTTGTTGGTCGATATGGACTAGTAGAAATGATATTGTGTTTAATAAACAGAAGGGAACCAATTTTTTGCAGGTTATTCTTCGTGCGGCGCATTGGATACAGCTATGGGCATACCTTCTCCCGGAGGACCAGCGGGATATTATGGATATTGGATGCAACCGACTATTGGCGGTCGCACGAGACTGCTATTTCCAGGCTACTGGATGGCGGCACATTAAAAGAATCGAAGTTTGAAGATGGATAGATTTTGTTTTCTTTTCATCTTTGGTGGGCTGGTTACTGTTACAGTTTTAGATGTCTCTTGGTTGTAATAAGGATATTTGTTTGAACCTTCGTTTTAATAAAAACATGGCTGTGTGCATCTATTGATGCAGAGGCCGGAGCAATGCTCCCATATCGAAAAAAAAATGTGACTGAATGGCCAAATAATAGAGAGATGTCATGCTGGTTTTTTTTGATACTGCTGCTAATTATCGATCTGTAGTTGATCAAGGCGGTTGTTGCCTTGAGCCATGTTGTGGAGGATCTGCCTTGATCCATGTTGTGGAGGATCTGCTTGCGGTTCTAATGTATATGATAGTTTATGAATCTTGATCTCCATGCACAACAACCTTGGCCAATTCTTAGACATGATCGATGAGTAAAGGTGATGCTGGCCTGGGCGATTCTTGGACGAAGCACGATTTATTCTTGAACATGTATATGATAGTTTCTAAATTTTGACCTCCATGCACAACAACCTTGGACATGATCCATAAGTAAAGCTGATGCTAGCTTGGTCGATTCTTGGAGCAAGCACGTTTTATTCTCGAACATCTTTTCCATGTCTCGATTATTTATTGATTTTGTGTTTGCTGGCATGTGAGCATGACATTTTATGCATCAAGGTTAAACATGTAGGTGTGCATATATTTATTTTCTTTGCAAATTGTTTCTTTTCACCGTGAGGTTGAAAAAGCATGGAAACTATGATGTGGGTACTTCTACTTGCTTGCAGGATATTCTTAAAACCACACAACTACACACGCAGAGAATGTGATCAGAATCGATTAGATCAGTCAATCATGCTCACCTTCACACAGGCGCTCACCTTCACACAGGCTCACGTTTCAGCTACAACTGTTGTTAGTTTCGAACATCTAGTTCATTTGTGCACTACATGGTGTTGATGAAGACAATACTAGTGTCAATGGAGGCTGGAGAGTTGATGAAAGACCGTGTTTGCAAGAACCGTCAGCATCCTCTGGTTGTCGGATAAAGGAGTGCTCGTTTGACTTGTTGGAGGCCGGAGTCGAAGAAGACATTACAAGGGAGGATGTCAATTACTATGGCAATCCCCGTCTTTGTTTTCGCCGGTGCCGCACTTGATGGATGCTGGAGTCGAGTCCATCCTTCACAACGCCTGAGCCATGTTTCCAAGTTTAGCAAGCTCTCGGTGTGTTAGGAGACGAAATGGGAAAAGGGGAGCTCAAAATGTCTAGTTGGCATGAAGAAATTACACTTACATCGGTGCTTCCCCTCGACCGGAAGAGAGAGTAGAGACTCGACGTCAATTGGACTGCCATGGCCTTCTTTTATGGATGGATGCCGGCCGACCATGGCCTTTTTTTATGCTTTCGGAATCACGGTGTGATATACTGATGTTGCAGCCAGGTGAACCAGTCATCGCCAAGAAATTTCTCTGATATATGTTGCTGAGCTTTGTGTTGTTCAAAGAGACGGAAAATAAATAAGAGGTCCGTCTGTTCGTGGGTCTCCATCGATAGAGAGAGAGCACAACACATTTACCTGTGCGAGTGTGTTTTACCTAAAACACGCATCTACGCGCGGCCCAAAAAGCAAACATGCACGTGCCTACTCGTTTGTGTGCGCGTGTTACCTACCGGGTATGTCGAGGGCGTCCAAAGTCGAATCGCAACCTTTGTGCGCGAAAAGAAAAGAGAAGGAACAAAGCTAGCAAACGGCACGGATATCCCAGAGTCGTGATTACTCCAAATTTTAGATGGTGTGCTACTGGAACAAAACAAGTTCACTGATCAAGTCGTCGTTCGGTGTGTCCGGTGTCGTTCGGAGTGGTTCCTGCGACTTGACGACTTCAACTCCACTCTAATTGTTAATCTGGATAGGCCACCAAAAAAGTTTCAAGTTCGAACATTGAAAACGATTATCAGTTTTCAATGTTCCCTCCTGCGTGTCCAATACCTCGCCGTTCCTCGGTTTCGGGATCCTCCCTGGTCCTGCTGGCCTCGGTTTGTTGGTCGCGGTAAGATGGCGGTGGTGTTCCTGTGGCCGTGGTGGCGCAAGTTGGTGGGCGATGTGTTTGGTGGAGCACGATGGAGCATCCGAGGCAGGGTTGCGAGGGTCGGGAGAAATCTCTGTCCAGACCGACACCGACGCGGTGACGCCTACGGGCGCCATCTTCCCTTCCTGAAGGGCGTTGGGTGAAGCCTTCCTCCCTTGTCCCTGCGCGTACCGGGGGAAACCCCAGGCTTAGTCCGGGCAGCAGCGTCGTTGTCGTCGCACCCCTTTTTGGAGGTGTTGCTTGGTACGCGGGGCTTCAGAGTGCTAGGAGCGTGGTGAGAATTCTCCGGAGGGCGCGGCGGCTACTTGGCGTCTTCGTTTTCGCCGATCCGACCTTGTCGACCTTCTTTGTCCTTTCTTTCTTTTGTGTTTTCTTTTGGGCGTGCTTGTGCTGATGCCCCAACAGTTGTACCGTGTGACAGTTGTAGCGTGTGGTTGCTATATTAATATAGCGGTGCGAAAGCCTATTTCCAGAAAAACGATTATCAGTCCATGTTGTGTTTATTTGGTGACACGAAATTAAAACAGGCATGCAGGTTCTGGAATATCTAATTCTTAGTTAATCCATCTTGAAAAATTAGCATCACCCATGCGACCCAATCTTGGTAAAACATGCGTCATGCATCATAATTAATTTGCACTAGTTACGGGGTTACCAATAGTAACATGTAGAAACTAATTAGATTCATTTGGGGTTACCAACGGTTGAAACTAATCACTAAATCTTAGAAAACGTAATAATTGAATGGGTCCTGATTTTTAGACGAAACTAAGTGACGGATCCACCGATCCCTTCCATCCCTCTCTTCCATCCCTCTGGCATGCTACAGCTGTGGTATTAAGGTGCTAGCATGCTACAGCTGTGGTATTAAATTAAAGCCCTGGCATGCATGAGATTAGGAAATCAAGGAGTCTGCATGACATTAGAAATTCAAGTAGTAGTCATCAGCTAGCTATCCACATGTCAGCTATCCGCGCGTCAGCTTAATCTCAGGCATCCATCCAGCGCTACGTTAGCTGCTAATAACCACCAAGGAAGCGGGATGACAGAACCAAGTGAAATTTCGTCTTCTTCCCGGCATACCTATGCTCCCTCTCCCAAAATTCAAACCTCCAACCTGGGCCTCCTCCAGCCTATAAGTACTAGCAGGGATGGAGCCAACGCGTGCGTCGTGTGTGACGACTTAGACACGATGCTATCGATGCTTTCCTCTTTGAAGGACCTTTCTTTTACTTTTATTGTTGAGTCAGTTTACCTATCTCTCTCCACCTCAAGAAGCAAACACTTGTGTGAACTGTGCATTGATTCCTACATACTTGCATATTGCACTTGTTATATTACTTTATATTGACACTATCCATGAGATATACATGTTATAAGTTGAAAGCAACCACTGAAACTTAATCTTCCTTTGTGTTGCTTCAATACCTTTACTTTGATTTATTGCTTTATGAGTTAACTCTTATGCAAGACTTATTGATGCTTGTCTTGAAGTACTATTCATGAAAAGTCTTTGCCTTATGATTCAATTGTTTATTCATGTCATTACCATTGTTTTGATCGCTGCATTCATTACATATGTTTACAATAGTATGATCAAGATTATGATGGCGTGTCACTTCAGAAATTATCTTTGTTATCGTTTTACCTGCTCGGGACGAGCAGAACTAAGCTTGGGGATGCTGATACGTCTCCAACGTATCGATAATTTCTTATGTTCCATGCTACATTATTGATGATATCTACATGTTTTATGCACATTATATGTCGTATTTACGCATTTTTCGGAACTAACCTATTAACAAGATGCCGAAGAGCTTGTGTTTTTGTTTTTGGTTTCAGAAATCCTAGTAAGGAAATATTCTCTAATTGGACGAAATCAACGCCTGGGTCCTATTTTTGCACGAAGCTTCCAGAAGCGCGAAGAGGAGACGAAGTGGGGCCCCGAGGTGGGGACACACCAAGGCGGCGCGGCCCAAGCCCTGGCCGCGCCGCCCTAGTGTGTGGGCCCCCCGTGACGCCTCTTGACCTGCCCTTTTGCCTACAAATAGCCTCCGTCGCGAAACCCCCAGTACCGAGAGCCACGATACGGAAAACCTTCCAGAGACGCCGCCGCCGCGAATCCCATCTCGGGGGATTCAGGAGATCGTCCGGCACCCTGCCGGAGAGGGATTCATTCCCGGAGGACTCTACACCGCCATGGTCGCCTCCGGAGTGATGAGTGAGTAGTTCACCTGGACTATGGGTCCATAGCGTAGCTAGATGGTTGTCTTCTCCTTATGTGCTTCATTGTTGGATCTTGTGAGCTGCCTAACATGATCAAGATCATCTATCCGTAATACTATATGTTGTGTTTGTCGGGATCCGATGGATAGAGAATACTATGTTATGGTGATTATCAATCTATTACTTATGTGTTGTTTATGATCTTGCATGCTCTCCGTTATTAGTAGAGGCTCTGGCCAAGTTTTTGCTCTTAACTCCAAGAGGGAGTATTTATGCTCGATAGTGGGTTCATGCCTTCATTGACACCGGGACAGTGACAGAAAGTTCTAAGGTTGTGATGTGCTGTTGCCACTAGGGATAAAACATTGATTCTATGTCTAAGGATGTAGTTGTCGATTACGCACATACTTAATGTAATTGTTGCTTTGCAACTTAATACCGAATGAGGTTCGGATGATAACCTGAAGGTGGACTTTTTAGGCATAGATGCGGTTGGATGGCGGTCTATGTACTTTGTCGTAATGCCCAATTAAATCTCACTATATTTATCATATCATGTATATGCATTGTTATGCCCTTCTCTATTTTGTCAATTGCCCGACTGTAATTTGTTCACCCAACATGCTTTTATCTTATGGGAGAGACACCTCTAGTGAACTGTGGACCCCGGTCCTATTCTTTACATCGCATACAATCTACTGCAATACTTGTTTTACTGTTTTTTGCAAACAATCATCTTCCACACAATACGGTTAATCCTTTGTTACAGCAAGCCGGTGAGATTGACAACCTCACTGTTTTGTTGGGGCAAAGTACTTTGGCTGTGTTGTGCAGGTTCCACGTTGGCGCCGGAATCCCTGGTGTTGCGCCGCACTACATTTCGCCACCATCAACCTTCAACGTGCTTCTTGGCTCCTCCTGGTTCGATAAACCTTGGTTTCTTTCTGAAGGAAAACTTGTTGTTGTGCGCATCATACCTTCCTCTTGGGGTTCCCAACGAACGTGTGAGTTACACGCCATCGCTGTGCTGCAGGGCTGACAGGCGGACTGGGACCAGGAGGATCCTCCTCGGGATTGGCGCTGTCAGGAATGGAAGAAGCATGCGAATCTGCCTCGGATCCGCTGCTCGCATTGTCTTCTTCTGCAGCATTAAAACTGCTGTTGTTTTCACTCATTTCTTCACCATTTTCCGTCGAATTTTCACCAGCATGATTGTCTTCGAAAGCATGGTCTTGCGCAGCAGTGTGTGGTGTATGATCCTGAGCAGGGTTAGTGACAACAGGAATAACAGGCAATGGCATATGATCAACAAATGAAGTATCCCCATGAGTACATGCATTATTTGATGTGGGTAAAAGAAGAATGTCTTGAGTGAGACGTCTACCAATATTTGGATGGAGAGACACAAAAGGGAAAATATTCTCATCAAATACAACATCTCTAGAGATATAGACACGTCCAGAAGTCACATCCAAACATTTGACACCTTTGTGAAGGGGACTATATCCCAGAAAAACACAGCGTGTAGACCTATAGGCAAGCTTTCTTTTGTTATAGGGACGAAGGTTTGGCCAACATGCACACCCAAAAAATTCGAAGAGAATCATAATTTGGTTTGACTTTGAGAAGACGTTCTACAGGTGTCTCATTGTGGATAACTTTACTAGGAAGAAGATTTATCAGAAACGTGGCTGTGAGAAATGCTTCATCCCAAAATTTCAAAGGCATGAAGGCATGTGCAAGGAGAGAAAGACCAACTTTAACAATATGGCTATGCTTGCGTTCAACGGAACCATTTTGTTGGTGAGCATGAGGACAAGACACATGATGAGTAATGGCTATTTTCTGAAAGAAGCCATGGAGTTTCTCATATTCACCTCCCAAATCTGTTTGCATAGTGATTATTTTCTTCTCAAATTTGCGCTCAACATAAACTTGAAAATTAAGGAAAACTTGATAAACATCAGAGCACTTTTTTAACAAGTAGATCCATGAAAATTTGCTGAAATCATCGATAAAGCTTACATAATATGAATGTTTACTAACTGAAGCAGGTGCTGGACCCCATACATCAGAGAATATAAGTTCAAAAGGAACTGTAGACACACTGGTGGACACAAGATATGGCAACTGGTGACTCTTGGCAAGTTGACAAGAATCACAAACATAAGGATTTATTTCTGGACTATAGGAGAGCTGATTTTTTCTAACAATCTGCTGCACCACAAAGGAGGAGGGATGTCCTAAGCAGCGATGCCATGTGGATGAAGATGGCTTTATTGTGATGAAAGCTTGCTTGGATGACCCGGTAGAGAGAGGCACTAGCGGGTAGAGACCACCATATCATGGTCCCTTAAACAAAGTCCTTTGCGTTTTCCCGATCCTTAATCAAAAAGAACCAAGGGTGAAATTCAATATAGACATCATTATCAAGACAGAGTTTATGAACTGATAAGAGATTTTTGGATGCATTTGGGACCTGAAGAACATTATTTAAATGCAATGTACTATGGGGAGTATGCAACATAGATTGACCAACATGCAATATTGCCATACCATTTTCATTTGCGGTGTGGACACGGTCTTGACCCTTGTACTTGTCAGAGGTGGTGAGCTTGTTCAGTTGGCTTGTGATGTGATCAGTGACAAGGTATTAACTTGTCAATGCCTACAAGTTGTAGACTAGGGTTTTGTTGGAAGTAGAGGGCAAGTAGATCTCGAAGGTTTCAGCCGGAAAAGTACTCGACTGCTATGAAAATTAGGGTTACGTGAACAATGATTCAATCCTTTCTTTCTCGACTCCCCTTATATAGGAGGTGGAGCCGAGGGTTTCGTGATGTACAAGTTACAAAGTCCGGGAGACTATCTGAGTCTGTCCCGTAATAGTTACAAGTCGATATTCCTAATACAACTCTATCTTTCCAAACTATCTCTTGGTTGGGCTTCTGGGCTTCATAAACTTCGGGTCGTGGGCCTTCAGTAAACCCCGGGTATCATCTTCGGCAGGCCCATTGGGGATGCCTATGTCAATCAGTAGCCCCTGTGTCGGAGTACCAATTGCTGTCCACTCCATAAGATGCAACATGTGCACTTTTCTTGCCACGTCCACCATCATCTTCATTTAAGATGAGTGTGTTTTTCTAAATAAGTTGAGTATTCATGCGTCGAAAACAACTCTCTATGAGAAAAGCATGCTTGTTTTACCGAACACTGCACAAAACAAAACAGTGAACCGAAAACATGGACTAGGTCTAGCCTAGATGGAAACCAACTCTTCCCTCTGCAATAACTAATTCTCAATCTAAAAAAACAACTATAAAAAATCTACTAGGTGGGGTATTTTGGCCAGCTTATAGGGTAGGCGAAACTAACTCTAGGTATGTGATAGATTATGGTTTATGTTTATACTTTGGCTTTGTATATTATTGATCTAAAATTTATTTGTCTAGTCAATGTCTTTTGTTATGGATGTGAGGACATGTGTGCTCAATTGTAAAAATGATGGTTTCGAGAGCTCCTCTTGAAAGATGTCAATTTGCATAGAAAATGACATCACAATCTTAAGTATGGACGAAGGGTAACAAAATGGGGGAAATCGAGAAAAAACCAGGTCACTTTTGATTATTCTTACAAGGTGGACACCACCTATGTTGCTAGACTATTATCACCGATTTTGACAAAGGTTTTAATGAGCTATCTATGGAGTTGCCTAATAACTTCTCTTGTCTTGACTTAAGAGACATAATTTTTTAGATTAAGTGTGAATAAACTTACTCGCCTTACATAGATTTATCATCGAGATTTTCTAATTATGAGAACGAGAATAACAAGATATTCTTGAGCTATGAATTATTCATACTTAGATAATTGAACACTTTAAAGATTATCTTGATATTTGAAAGACACATCATTTTTCTACTGTTTATCAACATTGAGTTGATATTGCTTTTAGCGGTGGCGGTGACAACAGTTGAAAGGGTCTTCTTGGCGATGAAGATCATCAAGATAGAGTTGCACAACAACATGTCCGATGACTTGATAACATTCAAGCTTTGCTATGCTTTACATGTTCTACGTATATTGGAATATGTTTCTATTTCTATTATACTAAGTGATTAGGAATCATATACTCTCCCCGATTCGTATTAACCAACGTTAATACTAGATACATCCACGGTAGAGACAAGTAATATGAATAGGAGGGAATGCAATATTAATGTCTCTGGACTATTTTGATATTTACATTTAAAAAAAAATTACCCTGCCTTAAATTCCTTCCTCTCCGCCACTGGATGTTGTTGTCCCTTCCTCGCACAACGACGAGATGAAGCTGATTCTTTGGGGTACTCCAGGCGGGCAGGTTATCGTCGTACGCTGATTCAGGATCATGCACTCTCTGGACGGAGTGAAAATGCCAACTAGTAGAAGACAAGTGAAGTAGCACGCTGTACCTCTCAGCAAGACATGTTTGTTGCCATGCCCATGAAATCTTGCATGTGACTCGCTCACTAGCAACTCTGCATACAGATACAACATAAACCCCTCTTCATTTGAGCAGCAGTTCTGTGATCATCCTACAACTTCCACACACACAAAAAAGCAGATCGAGATGAGCAGCAAAGAGCAGATGGGAACAGGTGCGGCGGAGCTTGTCCGGATCGTTTCTCGGCGGATGATCAAGCCGCCGCCGCCGCCGTTCTCGGAGGAGGCTGTGAACATCCATCTCACGCCCTGGGACCTCTGCCTCATCACCGTGGACTATATCCAGAAGGGTATACTCCTGCCCAAGCCGCCCGGCGGCGGAGTCGTCGTCGACACCCTCGCGTCCTCATTCGCGCGCGCCCTGGGAAAGTTCTACCCCTTCGCCGGCCGGCTCGTCGTGGAGCATCACGACGGCGGGACCACCACAGCCGTCCTGCTCAAGTGCACGGGAGAAGGCGCCGAGTTCATCCACGCGGTGGCGCCCGGTGTGGCCGCCGCGGACATCGCCGGCTCGATACACACCCCTTCGGTGGTCTGGGCGTTCTTCCCGCTCAACCATGTGCTCGGCGCGGACGCCGCCACGGAGTCACTGCCTGTGCTCTCGGCGCAGGTAACCGAGCTCGCCGACGGCGTCTTCATCGGCATGTCGCTGAACCACTCCGTGGGCGACGGCACCGCCTTCTGGGAGTTCTTCAACACCTGGTCAGAGATCAACCGAGGTGGCATCGATCTGCGCTGGCCGGCGCCGGTGCACCAGAGGTTCTTCATGAACAGCAGCCCCGTGCCAATCATCCTGCCGTTCAGCAAGCTGCAGGACGTCGTCCTGCGGCTCGAGCGCCCGACGGTACAGGAATGCTTCTTCACCTTCTCCGCAGCCAGCATCCAGAAGCTCAAGGCCCGGGCGAACAGCGAAACGCCCGCCGCCGTCACGATCTCGTCGCTCCAGGCCCTGCTCGCGCACCTTTGGCGGGCGGTGTCCCGTGCCCGGCGCCTCCCGCCGGAGCAAGAGACATCTTACTCTCTGCTCATCGGATGCCGAGGTCGTGTGAAGGGGATACCACAAGCCTACATGGGCAACGCCGTGGTGTTCGCCAAGGCGAGCTCCACTGCCGGCGAAATCCTAGGCAAGGGGCTAGGCTGGACGGCGTGGCAGCTGAACCGCGTGGTGGCGTCGTTCGACGAGGCTGGCATGGCGAACTGGCTGGATCGCTGGACCAAGAAGCCGGATTTCCTCTACGCGGGGGCGAAATCGTTGGGAGGTGCTGCGGTCACCACCGGGAGCTCGCCACGTTTCGACGTGTTTGGGAACGACTTCGGGTGGGGGAAGCCGGTTGCCGTGAGGAGCGGCTGCGGCAACAAGATTGACGGGAAGGCGACGGTGTTTGAGGGGCCCGAGCGGGGAGGTAGCATGTCGCTGGAGGTGTGCATCGCGCCGGACGCGCTGCGGAGGCTTGTCGCCGACGAGGAGTTCATGGACGCCGTCAGCATGCCGATGTGATCAGCTCATCGGAAGGCAATTGCTAAGTTGTACTCTCTTCATTCCATAATAACCGTCGCACTACTAAGTTTAGCAGATTTGTTTAGATTCTCGCTAGTAAAATGGAGGCGGTACTCGTGTGATTTTGGCACCCGATTCGTGTTCCACTAGAGGGAGTGGAGTGCCGTGCTGGTGTCTGTTGTTTAATCAGTTGCTAGTAGAGTAGTAAATAAGAATGCACTTGTATGTGCATGTCTTAGTAGTAGTAGTAGTTTGCTTAGTGTGAACAGAATATTTGCATGACGGCTAGGACCAGCAAGTACAGCAAGTGGACAACTAGAACCTGCATCGCTGCAAGGAGATAAGCTGCAGGTCTGCAAGAAGATAAGCTGCAGGTGATAACTGCCAAAGCTGCAATGTGATAAGCTGCAGAAGATAAAAACTGCAACCTGCAGGGTGGCGGCTTGACACTTTGGCTTCCAACAGTCAAAGGTTCACACCTAGGATAGTTGTACGTGAGCTGTTCTATGTAGCTCACTACTAGTATAAATAAGCCCCATATGTATCAGTTCAGAACACCAAGTAGTAGAGAGAAAAACGCAGCAACTTTGAGCTGCTCTCCATAGTACTTGTGTCATCCAGTTCTATCTTTGACTTCAGTGTGTGTCCACTATACGTGTGTGAGAAGCACCAGCTCTAAGTAGTAGGAACTTACATTTGGTATCAGAGCAACCTGGGAGATGTCGGCACCACCACCTCTCCAGCAGCGGCGTGCGTCCGCAACCCCTCCTCCGGCAAACGAGCGACGGCGATCGCCAAGTCGGGGACGGAGCAGGGTGCGACACGGCGTGGGAGAGGTCGTGGTACAGCGGGAGGTGATCCGCGAGATGACTAGCGGCGGAGGCGGCGGTACAAGCCTCGTCTTCCCGATGCTCAAGCGCGGAGACTACACCAACTGGGCCATGGTGATGGAGGTGAACCTGCAGGCGGCATCGCTCTGGGACGCGATCGAGGACGCCGCAATCTCTCGGCGAGAGGACAAGCAGGCCTTGGCGGCACTGCTCCGCTCCACTCCACCCGAGATGCATCCGATGCTGATCGGGAAGGGGAGCGCCAAGGCGGCGTGGGAGGCGATCAAGGTGCAGCACCAGGGCAACGATCGTGTGCGCGATTCCCGCGTGCGGCGGCTCCGGACCGAATTCGAGACGATCGCCTTCAAGGAAGGAGAGCGCATCGATGAGTTCGGGTTGCGCATCACGAACCTCGCCGCCACCATGCGCTCCCACGGGGATACCTGCGATGATGAGAAGATAGTAAGGAAATTCCTCTCTGTCGTCCCAAAACAGTTTGTGCAGATCGCTTTCTCGATGGAGACGATGATGAACCCAGCCACACTCACCGTGGAGGAGGTTGTCGGACACCTTCAGGCCGTCGAGGATCGCCTGAACCCTGAGCAGGGTACCACTGCCTCCGGCGGCAACCTGCTGCTAACAGAGAAGCAGTGGGAGGACAGAAGGAGGCAGCAGCGGGGCGGCGACTCTGGCAGGAACGGTGGTGGTGGAAAAAAGGGTGGCCAGCCGCCGCCCAAGTCCTCGCTATCACAAGGCTCCAGCGGCAACGCTGACCGCGTAAACTGCCACTATTGTGGCAAGAAAGGGCACTGGAAGCGCGACTGCCGCAAGAAGCAGCGCGACGAAGCTGCTGCGGCGGTGCACCTGATCCAGGACGAGAATGGCGGAAAAGCAGACCCGGAGCTGCACATGGCCACCGTCGTCGAGCTCGCATCTCCTGCACCGCAGGTGCAAGCCTCCTCGACATCGACTGATCCACTTGCACTGCCTACGGGGGAGCAGGTGTATCTCAACGAGGAGCGCGCCCACGTCATGTTCAGGCGCACGGCGCACGACACTGACGCAGCGTGGTACCTCGACACGGGAGCGTCGAACCACATGACCGGCGACGACAGCGTCTTCGCCGAGCTGGACAGGACTGTCTCCGGCAAGGTGCGCTTCGGCGATGGATCGGTCGTCGACATCTGCGGCCGTGGAACCGTCCTCTTCGTCATCAACAACGAGCGACATCACGAGCTGGCCAGCGTGTACTGGATCCCACGGCTCAAGTCGAACATCGTCAGCATTGGGCAGCTGGACGAGCTTGGGTACCCCACCCACGTCGAGCACGGCTACATGGAGGTCCGCAATCATGCCAAGGTCCTGATTGCCAAGGTGCCAAGGACGACGAACAGACTCTACGTGGCGCAGCTCCAAATCGTGCAGCCAGTGTGCCTGGCGGCGCACGCCAACGACGACGCGTGGCGCTGGCACTCACGCTTCGTCCATCAGAGCTTCGATAGCCTCGAGAAGATGGCGAGGATGGGAGTGGTGCGCGGTCTCCCCACCATCGGCCACGCCGAGCAGCTTTGCGAAGCCTGCATCGCGGGGAAGCACCGGCGCTCCCCATTTCCCGCAGCAACCAAGTACCGTGCCACGACGCCTCTTGAGCTCGTGCACGGTGAACTCTGCGGTCCAATCTCGCCAGCAACACCAGGAGGGAAGAAGTACTTCCTCTTGCTCGTCGACGACAACAGCCGGTACATGTGGCTGTACCTGCTCAGGTCGAAGGATGAGGCAGCTGCGGCAATTCGGCGTTTCCAGGCCGAGACGGAGAAGGAGACGCAGCGTCCTCTGCGCGTGCTCCGCACTGATCGGGGCGGCGAGTTCACGGCGAACGAGTTCGCCGATTGGTGCGTAGAGCATGGCGTCCAGCATCACCTCACTGCCCCCTATTCTCCACAACAGAATGGGGTAGTGGAACGGCGGAACCAGACGATCGTTGGCGCCGTCCGGAGCATGCTCAAGGCGAAATCCGTCCCAGCTAAGTTCTGGGGAGAAGCGGCAGCAACAGCGGTGTTCGTCCTAAACAGATCCTTGACAAGGAGCCTGGAAGGGAAGACACCATTTGAAGCCTGGTATGGCAGAAAACCTAGCGTTCACTTTCTTCGCGTGTTCGGCTGCAAGGCATACGCGAAGGAGACGAAACCAGGCTTGAAGAAGCTTGATGACCGCAGCCGCCCGATGGTGATGCTTGGGTATGAGGAAGGAAGCAAGGCGTATCGCCTATATGACCCGGAGAAGAAGTGCCTCCATGTCTCCCGCGACGTCATCTTCGACGAGGCCGCGAGCTGGGATTGGGGAGAGCACAATGACGGCGCCGCCACTCTCGCTGTGGAGAGTTGGACGATGTCGCAACCAACGGCAGCACCGTCGGAGAAACCAGCTGAAGCGGCACCTGCATCAAGCTCTCCTTCGCCGTCACCACAGGCAGCATCTACTCCGACCGGGCCGCCATTGGTGGGTCGGCCCATCTCTGCGCCATCAGGCCAGCCCGTGCGTTTCGTCTCTCCACCAGCAGATGGAGGCATCGAGAATCTGGATGCTGGAGTTGACCCAAGTCTCGCTCGCTACCGCAACATTCGATACTTCCTCAACCCAGATGAGGAGAATCCAGGGCGGGCGGAACGCCTCCTCCTCACTCCCACAGGCGAGCCAGCAACGCTCGCCGAGGCCGAAGGAGACGAAGATTGGCGGCTCGCCATGGTCGATGAGCTGCAGTCAATCGAGGAGAACCAGACATGGTCACTTGTTGATCTGCCGCCGGGTCACAAGCCCATCGGATTGAAGTGGATCTTCAAGCTCAAGCGTGACGCCGACGGTCACGTCCTCAAGCACAAGGCCAGGCTCGTCGCGAAGGGATACGTCCAGCGGCTAGGGATTGACTTCGATGAAGTCTTTGCCCCCGTTGCGCGACTGGACTCTGTCAGGCTCCTGATCGCCGTCGCTGCCCAATTCAAGTGGGAGGTCCACCACATGGACGTGAAGACGGCATTCCTCAACGGTGATTTGGGGGAGGAAGTGTATGTGACTCAGCCGCCAGGATTCGTCGACGGCAACAACTCGAGCAAGGTGATGCGCCTCCACAAGGCACTCTACGGTCTCCGTCAGGCCCCGCGCACATGGAACACCAAGCTCCATGCCGTGCTGGTGTCACTCGGTTTCGTGCGGAGTGCTTCGGAGCATGCCGTGTACACTCGTGGAGAGGGTGACTCACGACTCCTGCTCGGCGTCTACGTCGACGATCTCGTCGTCACAGGAGGGAGCACCACTGCAATCTCAAGCTTCAAGCAGCAGATGTGCAGCAAGTTCAACATGAGCAACCTGGGCTTGCTCACTCTGTACCTGGGCATCGAGGTATGTCAGGCTCCTGGCCACATCACGCTGAAGCAGAGCGCCTTCGCAGCGAAGGTGCTCGAAAAGGCGGGCATGGCTGACTACAACGCAGCTCATGTGCCGATGGAGCCAAGGCTGAAGCTCTCGAAGAGGAGCACGAATCCTCCGGTCGACGTCACGCTGTACCGCAGCATTGTCGGCAGTCTGCGTTACCTCGTGCACACGAGGCCGGACATCAGCTTCGCCGTTGGCATGGTGAGCCGCTTCATGGAAGCTCCTACCACGGAGCACCTGAGTGTTGTGAAGCACCTGCTCCGCTACATTGCGGGGACGATCGACACCGGCTGTTCGTTCTCCTCCGCGCCAGAAGGTGCACACCTGATCGGCTACAGTGATGCAGATCACGCTGGTGATATCAATGACAGGAAGAGTACTACAGGTACACTCTTCTTCTTCGGAATTGCCCAGTGTCATGGCAGAGCCAGAAGCAAAGGGTGGTGGCATTGTCGTCCTGCGAATCTGAGTACATCGCAGCTGCGACGACGGCATGTCAAGGTGTTTGGCTCGGCCGTTTGCTCGGCGATTTGCTGGGATCTGCTCCCCTCGTCGCTGATCTGCTCGTGGACAATAAGTCTGCGATCCAACTGTGCAAGAATCCAGTGTACCATGACCGTAGCAAGCACATCGACACGCGGTACCACTACATCAGGGACTGCATTGAGGATGAAACTGTCACGGTTGAGTACATCGGCACAGAAGACCAACTCGCAGATATTCTGACCAAGGCACTTGGTCGCATTCAGTTTCAGAATCTGCGAGAAAGAATTGGCGTCATCAACCTCTACCGCAACTAGATTAGGGGGAGAATTGTTGTTTAATCAGTTGCTAGTAGAATACTACCTCCGATTCAAGGAATAAGGCGCCCTCGTTTTACGTGCTTTTTATTTGACCAAGAATTACTTTAAATATATAAATATTGTTTGTATGAAATTAGCATCATTAGAAAGTGCTTTTTAATACGAATCCAATGATACTAATTACATATAATATAATGAAGATTGTGTTGCTCAATTTTTATGGTCAAAGTTCGTCTTGGAATACGTGTGCGCTTTATTCCTTGGGACGGAGGTAGTAGTAAATAAGAATGCACTTGTATGTGCATGTCTTAGTAGTAGTAGTAGTTTGCTTAGTGTGAACAGAATATTTGCATGACGGCTAGGACCAGCAAGTACAGCAAGTGGACAACTAGAACCTGCATCGCTGCAAGGAGATAAGCTGCAGGTCTGCAAGAAGATAAGCTGCAGGTGATAACTGCCAAAGCTGCAATGTGATAAGCTGCAGAAGATAAAAACTGCAACCTGCAGGGTGGCGGCTTGACACTTTGGCTTCCAACAGTCAAAGGTTCACACCTAGGATAGTTGTACGTGAGCTGTTCTATGTAGCTCACTACTAGTATAAATAAGCCCCATATGTATCAGTTCAGAACACCAAGTAGTAGAGAGAAAAACGCAGCAACTTTGAGCTGCTCTCCATAGTACTTGTGTCATCCAGTTCTATCTTTGAGTTCAGTGTGTCCACTATACGTGTGTGAGAAGCACCAGCTCTAAGTAGTAGGAACTTACAGTGTCTTCTGTCGGAGAACTTGTGTGATGCATTTGTATGTCTGTTCGTACAAGGCAGTTGCTAAGTTGTACTCTCTCCGTTCGTTCCATAATAATTGTTGCAGTAATAAGTGTTTAGATTCGAATGCATCAACAATGAAACGGAATGGTACTCGTGATTTTTTGCACCTGACTCGTGTTCCAGTAGAGCGAGTGGAGTGCCATGCTGTTATGTGCTGTCGCCAATACTTTTTTTAGGAGGCCAATACTCAGGTTCCAGCATACGTTTTTGTCATGTTGCAATAAATCATTTTTAGTTTTTCTTTACGAAACACAATACGTGCTTGTTAGCTATGTGTGAATCCATCTCTTTTTCATTAGTCTAGTATTGCAAAATGGCATGTTACAAATACTGTTCCTAGGATTCCCAGAAGATAATTTCACCATTGTCGCCAAGAAAACCAAGATCCTTGAGCCTCCTTTCCTGGTAGTATTCAAGGTCATCTAATTCTTGCTCCCTCTCCTTGAAAATGTCATTGATTTGTTGTAGTACTTTCTTTTCACCGATCCTCACATCAATGGCGATTAGATGTCTTGATTGCAAATCTTCTCTTTCAAGTAGTTCTTCATCCTGAATATGCATGCATGTTTCATTAGACTAATTAGGAAATAACCAACAAATAAGATGAAGCGAATAACATTCTTTTAGTAGGCTGCCTAGACTCACCTCTTCTATTGTGGTGTGATAGGCAGCAAGGGCAGATTTGCAGGCCTTTTGGATGACTTGGCATATTGATTCCTCGTTATCACGACTCACAGGAAGTTCAAGGTGCTCCCAAACTTTATTTCTGAAGAGAGCTTCCAGGAGAAATGCATCTGTTCCCCCAAGACAAAGTAATCGCAGGTATGGAATCATTTGAGGAGGAAGAGATTCGCCAAGGACAATATCGAAGTATGCGGTCTCCCCCATTCCGTTTAACTCTGCAATGTCAAGCTTGTCTCCATAGAATGGATCAGACTCAGAGATCTCCAGCGTCAGAGTATACGAGTCCCTTGAAGAATTCCATTCGGTGAACCCATAGTCAAGTGCCAATTCAGCATTACTCTTGTCCAGGTCATACTGAACATATACCTGTGAAGATATATTTCTTTAGTAAGTAACACATATCTTAGCTTAGCTGAGATCATTAAAACTGCTGGTTATTGAATATGCATTTTGAGGGCATTTAGATAATTAAATATGAGAAGTTCATGTGTACCTGTTCCCCAGATTTAAATTCCAGCGGCGTCCGCAAAGAGAACACAACATCCCTGCCCAGAAAACCCTTTCCTTTGATCTCCCAACATGGTTCTTTTGAGGTAATATCATCACTGTGATTTATCTAATTTGATAAAGTAACAACATGATTATAACTGGAAGTATTCTTGATCTTCAGGAGTATTATGCATTGAAAGGTTAAAGACACATGAAAGCAGCCTCTAACGGGAAATAATAACTAGAAAGTGTTAGCATTCAGGACTTCGGTGCCGCTTCAGGCCTCTGCACCAACATGGAGTGCTCGGCAAACCTCATTCGATGTTCGAGCGCTGACGAGGCAGTAGTTGCCCATGAGCTGAGGTGTCCTGTGGTTCCTTTTCCCCTCCGATACCTTGGGCTGCCCCTGATGCTGAGGAAGCCGAATGCGACGCAGCTCTAATATCTCGTGGACATTGTGGCCAACAAACTGCCAGGTTGGAAGGCCTCACTGTTGGATAGGGAAGGCCACCGCCTCGAGGTAGTCCGTGCGATGCTCTCGGCGATCCCCATTTTCTCCATGATGTCCCTCGACGTCCCGGTCAAGACCTTATTGGCAATTGAGAATATCATAAGTGGTTTCCTATGGAAGGGCCAGAAGGATGTGAAGGGAGGCCACTGCTTAGTGGCGTGGAACAAAGTCTGTGCCCCAAAATAATGGGGGGGTCTTGGTATCCCTAACCTCCGGATGATGAACGTAGTTCTGAGGGCTAGATGGTTGTGGCTTCAGCAAGTTGATGACTCTAAGCCGTGGAAGGAGCTGAACATCCAAGTGCCACAAATGGTGAGGCAACTTTTCAAAGGGGCAACCTACTCCGTGCTGGGTGACGGGCCGTCCACCTTCTTTTGGACGGATCGGTGGCTCCCTGAGGGATGGTTGGTTGACATAGCACCAAACTAAACGGCGGCGGTCCCAAAGCGCGCTGTCAAACAACGCAGAGTCCGTGATTGTCTGGCTGGGGGTTGGTTGGACGATCTTCCTCCGGATTTAGGCCTCGTTTGGTACCAGAGTATTCGCGGGAATTAGCGAGTATTATCCCTGGCCATCCCCGAATCCCCAGTTTTCCCTAATAGGCCATTTGGTACTGGAGTTTTGGGCCAAAACAATCCCCGTTCATCCCCGGAAAACCCCATCCCCGATCCGTTTTTGCCTTGCACGCAATCCCCTACCCACACCTCGCGTATTATCCCCGTCCCCATTCAAACCCAACGCACGCAAGCGAGCGGCGGCGAGGGAATCGGAGCTGCAGGACGGGCGGAGCATCTACGGCGAATACAAGGATGGGTCCCACCGAGCCGCTCCACAACGCCGCCGCCGTTGTTGGAATTTGACCGGCGATGCCCCTTCCCGTCGGTCATGTGCTCCGATCTGGGTAACCCCCTCCTCCTCCTCCTCCTCCTCCTCCTCCTCTCTTTCTCTCTCTCCTAGCCGTTGTTCATGGTGAAGTAGCAAGAACGAAGAAGCAGAGGAGGGCATGCCTGAAATACAGTTTTGGAACCGATGGATGTGGTCGCTACTTCGAGGAAACAATGTGCGGGAGTATCTGGCTACAAAATGTGCTCATATTCAGCTCGTGAGCCCTTGATGCGGGCTAATTGTTGTAAGGTCACCAGTTGATTCAGTTACGGTCTTGATGTCTGCAAGATTCGGAAACTTTCTGTACTCTTCTAAGTAGCTTGCTCACACTCTTCTAAATTATTCTTGTTTGTCTTGTCCAACTATGAATTGATTTCCTCTTACAATCTAGGATTTTCTCAGATTTGGAATAACAACAGATTTAGTTTATCATGCTGTACTCATCATAGGTTCAGTTCAGTTTAGTTCAGTTCCCATACATTCAGGTTCATGTTGCTTGTTCTGTACGTAGTGAGAACTTGACCTGATCGTTGCTCTTTTCTTCAGGTTTTTCTCTTCTACAAGTGTGACATTTAAGGTTGCTCTCTTGCTTGAGGTTTTGCAGCAGAAACTCTTGGAACCAAATAGCAGTTTGTAGCCCTGGAAATTTGGAAGTTTGAGGTTCGTATTTGTTCCACTTTAAGACTGCTGCATTGCTTTATAACATTGATTTTCTCAGCTCTAAATTAATGAAAGATAAATTACTAAGTTTCTCATATACTATTGCAAAAACATTGTTATATTAATAATTTGTGTTGGACTGCAGGGCATCATCAACCCATCATTTGAAATGTAACTGCAGCTGCTAATTGGCAAGTATGAGTTTGGACATGATGTATGGGATTGCTATGTGGTCCGGCAATGCTTCCATGTAATCCGAATTTAGTACTTTTGTCCAGTCAGGGACCCGTCTAATGTCAGCTAAATGGAACTTGTGATGGGCTTCATGTTATTTAAATCAACGTGTGTAATCTTTATTTAGAATTTTTGTGACTGAATCGAAAGTGGCTTTGTGTTGTGACTGAATCAGAAGTTTCAGTTCAAAGTTGACGTGTGGCTTATGACATAAAAATCAGATCTTTACTAATGTTTGTTGATTTGCCTTGCTAATTTCCATTGTCTTTGTGCACCAATCCCTGGAACAATCCCTCCCTACCAAATGAAAGTTCTTAGAAATGGGGATTAGGGATTACTTGGGATGATGTTTTGTGGGGATTAGTGGGGATTGGGTGAAGGTAGGGGTTTCACCCAATACTCTAGAGTATTATCCCCGCTAATCCCCACAAAAACTCTAGTACCAAAGAAGGCCTTAGGCGTGCCTGCGATCAGGGAACTTTTCGAGGTGGCAGACCGGCTGGTAGATGTTGCCCTCCATGAGGGTGTGGAGGATGCCTTTAGATGGGGTTGGGAGAAGGACTACTCCTACTCACGCGCGTTCGGGTTATCGAGCGATGTTTGGCGCTAGGGTGGAAATGCTTGGTGCCTTACATATATGGCGTTCGAGGGCTCCGCCAATGTGTTCCTTTGTCTTGCGGCAAGAAACAGATGCTGGACAACCGACAGACTAAGCAGGCGTGGCCTTCCTCACCCGGCGGCGTGCCCGTTCTGTGACCAGGTTGGGGAGTCCTTGGATCACCTAATGATGGGGTGTGTGCTGACACGCGAGGTTTGGGTAACCTGCCTGCGCTGGTGGGGCAAGCCGGACTTGTCTGCTGGTTGTAGGAAAAGCGTGGAGGCCCGGGTGCAGATTGAGATTTCTGGACAGGTGTGACTCTCGTCTGCTGGTGTCTATGGCGTCACGGGAATGACGTTGTTTTCGAAAGCGTCGCACCCTCCAAGGCGGCGGTAATTTCGAGGATCTTCGACGAGGCCGAGCTGTGGAGTTTGGCTGGGCTGTTAAGTGGAGATGTCGCGAGTAGTCCCGTAGTAGGTGTGTGCTGCCTTTCCGGAGGTTGCGTGGAGTTGCGTTTTGTTTGCGCATGTGCCACGAACGTGTTGCACTTTGGCCTTCTGGCCTTTCTTCTATGAAACAGATACGTCTCTCCATGACGTATCCTTGAAAAAAAAAATGTTAGCATGGCAAGTCAATCACCAAAATTACAGGAATGCCTATTGGAACAATGAGAGCTGGCCTGGAGCTTTTTGGACTAGCAACATCATACCACGTTGGTGTGTTTTGTGATGTGTTTTGTGATTGATCGAAGGTCTTACCAGATCAGCAAACGGTATGAGAGCAAGCTTGTCTCCACGGAGCTCTGGAAAAACTCTTGATCTTAGAACTCCAAATGCCCAAAGGAAGTCGTCACATGTTATAGTACCAGGGAAAAGATCCTTATTCGGGGCTATGATCTGAGCTTCAACATTGTCGAACTCGCTCTGCACGTACTCTTTCACGCCCATCGTTGTGCTCAACAATTGTGTTCCTGCAAACAAGGGACACAATAATACAGAGTCAATTAGTACAGACTACAGAGAGGTTCGAATGTCTACAGAGAAGGCGTGGAATTTTGCATTGCACGCTCGCTCACCTTGTATCTCCAAGAGCTCCTGTTCTGACCTGCACTGGAGGCACGAAGCAACCACTCGAAATCATCAGAAGACTCAATGTGAAGTCGTGCAGAAGCACAAAAGAGCATTTCATCAAACACATGGAAATCGACCAGCGTCCCTCACCAGAAGATGGTGGAGTCGGTCTGGCGCGGGAGGATGGCGAGGTAGGGCGCCCAGAGCGAGTCCCCACCGCGCGCGGCCTCCCGGAGGATGAGCAGCGACACGGAGACCCAGGGGCGGAGGTCGCCCGCGCCGGCGCAGACGCGGCCGATGTCGGAGGCGGCGACGGCGTCGGCGTCCATCCAGAGCTTCTTGGGCACCTCGGCGACGACCTCGCCGCGGGGCAGGCCCCGCGCCGCCACCAGGCCGAGGCCCTCGGGCACGGCCGCCGGGGCCGCCGCGCCCGTGTCCGCGCCGTGGGTGGCGAGCCAGCGGCGGAAGTTCTGCAGCGCGGCGTCGGAGGGCGTGGTCGTGACCGCCGCTGATGCCCCCGTGGCTGCGACGGCCGCGCGCGGGAGAAGGTGGAGGAGGGGGCTCGGTTTCCTGTGGAGGCGGAGGAGGGGAGGGGGGCCGTGACCGGAGAGGATGTGAGGCGGGTGGAGTAGGTGGAGAGCTGCCATGGCGCGGTGGCGCGGGGAGGAGACGGGCGCCGCGACGTGGGACGACGAGGAGGCGATTGTTTGGATTGGAAGACGATGACCGTTGGTTTTGCTGCATAATTGGCGGGAGTGGATATGATTAGTGCCGGGCACTGAGCTTGGTCCGGTCGAACCAGATACACCTGCCCGGGTGGTTGGCGCGGCGTTTGTACGGCACATCTCACCTACGATACTGCTACATTTCTACCGTGACATACATTCCTCATCGACCAAAGAATAGGTTGTCGTTTGTTTGGCTGCCAGTGGCCTGGCATACATTCCTTAACTCCAATTGATCCTGATCCGGTGACCCCATAAGATTCATTCATTCATTTGCCACTAAACTTGGTGGCAATCAATCACCAAACTTTTCCGCCGACCAAAATGGTGTAACACACTAACAATGCAGGTATAAACGGCAGTAGTGTTCCAGTAATCTTTTTTTTTTAGAACACAGTACAACGCAGACGCTCACAAACGCGCACGTACAAACACCCCTATGAACGCACACCCTACTAAGCACACGGAAATATCTTGAGGGTGAGCCACCAAACAACACCACCCTGAGCTGAGAGAGCCATATCTTGAGGTTGACGAAGTCACCACTGGCGCCTCGCTGTTGACGGGCACGTCACCTACCACTGAAAGCATAGTGCCGGTTAAATCCTGGAATAAATCTAGGTAAATGCAAACACTCATGCCAAGTCTAGGACTTGAACCTGGGTGGGCTGGTTCCACCACAAGGGACCTGCCAAGCTCTGTTTGCTCCAGTAATCCTATTTGTTGATGGCAATCCTATGTCCCGCTTTTCTGGGACAAAATTTGGTAGTTTGGTTGCCTTGCTTGAATGAAATTTTTGCACCTCGTGAGTTTTAGAACAGCCTAAAAATTGGTTCTAGAGGAATCCTTGATTTGACAGTTTTCTTATGGACGAGCCCTAGCGAGCACAACATGCCCGCTGGTTTGCACACGCCGGCAAACGCAGAAGACGAGACATCTCCCTTAACTCCTCACTCCACTCCCATGACCGTCAACCCCGCTGTCTCGCCCCAGATGGCCGACGCTCCTCCTCCTCCACCTCCGTCGCATTACGACCTTTCCTTCCGCCAGATATCGACCCAAGAAGCTTGGGCGGCGCAACTGGACAAGCTCGCGACCACCGAGACCGACCTCTATGCGACCCTAAAGCGTGCTAGTTTGTTCAAGGCCGCGCGCCACGAGGGTGGCGACCACGGCGGCGGCATCAGGAACCACCGATCTACCAGGCACATCGTCATCGAAGACGGTGGTCAGGCCTTCCACTGTGGTGGTAGTCAAGTGCTTGCTTTCGCCGGGCCAACCCTCTTTGATTTGGAGGGGATTTTTTCGCCCGACGCGACGGTGGAACCCTCGTGCAGGGGTCTTTGTCCACTGCTGCATCGGCTTCATCGGCTGCTAGGAGGGCTCCATCGGTGACTCCGGCGCCCGATTTCTCCACACTTAGTCCTTTGACTCACAGATTAGAAATACGGTTAGGGTTTTTTAGCATTGGTTATCGCCATGGATTTTTCTTCTTTGGTGGGCGGACGGAGTTCAGATTGGACGTTTCGTGTAGCATGCATGCAGATTTCGTTGTAGATTCGATGTACCGTTGATTTGGATAGGGGATTTCCCACTTTGGGTAGTTCCAATGTGTGCATGTGAATTGTGCAATGGCCAAATTGGGAAATTTATAGGGGGTTTTTTAGGAGCGGTTATCGCCATGGATCTTGCCATTCGCACTAATCTTGCCATGGGCATGATCTTGGCATTGGCATGATACTGCAATCGGCACGATCTTGCCATTCACACTGATCTTGCCATTATCTGGCCATCTTTTGGGTCATGAACTGGTGTATTTATATTGGCACTAATCTTGCATTGTAGTGCATTGGCTTGTTCATTGACATTGTAGTGCATTGGCATGATCTTGACATCTTTTGTGCCATGATCTGGTGTATTTACATTGGCACTGATCTTGCATTGTAGTGCATTGGCTTGTTCGTTGACATTGTAGTTCATTCGTTTGTTCATTGACACGGAGCCGCCGGTGGTGACGGTCAGGTACAGGCAGTGGCGCTGCCGCCGCACACCCATGCCGACTAGCCGAAGTTAGGACACATACCGAGGGCCCCTGATTCCACTCTATTTCTACGTCCAGCCGTCCAGCTAGACGTCAACGACTTGCGCATTCTCGTCGTTCCACTGACATTTCAGCAGGGTCTTCGGAAGCTGATCAAGATCCCACTGCCATGCAATGTGGGTGTGTCCACCTGCCGCTTTTGCGATGAGTAGGTGTAAGTCACTTATCACGGTGGCCAGATAGTGTTTGCGAGGAACTGGCTGAAGATCGGAAGATCGTCTAGCTACAAGTACGATCTCAAGCACAATGACACCCTTGAGTTCAAGATCCAAGCCTACGTTCTCAAGTTGAAGATCTACAAGGTCAACACCTCCATCGCCAGGCTCTACACCTTCCCTAACCACGGCTAGGCGGCGACCCCCATGTTTTATGGCTTTGTGTTTGTCTAGATGTTATCCATATTATGTGTGTGGCCAATCATCCGAAAGTTCCCTCTACGGCCAAGTTCATCGACTACTGCGGGCAACAAAACCATGGGCCTTCGCTGCATCAAAAATTTTTTAGCAACCAAACGAAATCCAAAAAACTTGTCCAAGTTTCGGGTTTCACTCATGCGGCATCCGCCGAGCCAAATCTAAAAAACACGCAAAAATCCATACGAGCTAGTACCAATCATCAATCAAGCAATCACGCCGGAAGTGAATTAGTGGAGCGTGGCGAGGTAGGCGTCGGCGAGCATGGCGCCGAGGCGGACCTCCGCCTGGGTGGTGAGATGCGTGTTGTCGTTGGCGACGGTGAGCCCCTTGGCGTCGACGTACTTCAGGTTGGGCGCCCTCACCGCCGTCTGCGCCTTGCGCACGAGATCCACGAACCTGCCCTGCCCCGTCGCGAGCCCAACCTAACCAATCCACAAGAAAGATCATGCATGTTGGTACAGAGCTCGGGAATCTAGGTAGGAACGGTGACAACCAATGGATCATGCATTGAGCAGCAGAGATCAATGGAGCTGGAGGAGCATCGATGAGTGGGAACCTGGATGAAGAGGAGGTTGGGCATGCCGAGGTCCTGCCGGACGTCCCGGACCATGGCCTCCATTCGCCCCGCGTACGCCAGCGCGTCCTCGCGCCGGATGGTGTCCGTCTCGCCCTGGAACCACAGGATGGCGGCGAGCTTAGGCTTCCCGTGGGGCCCGGTCCCGGCGACGGCGGCCCTGGCGCGGGCGACCATGCGGTCGTAGAGGTCCGTGCCGCGGGACCAGCTGGCGATGGGCGTGCCGCCCTGCGCGCACGGCACCAGCCCCACGACGGTACCTCTCGGCGTTCTGTCGGAGCGGAGGACGGCGTGCGCGAAGGACATGCCGGGGCCGACGCCGAGCACGTTGCCGACGTCGATGCCGGCGTGGAGCGGCTCGCGGGCCTCCTCCCACTGGAGGCCGGGGGAGAGGCGGAGCGTGCGCGGGGACGAGGCGCACTCGGGCGGGACGCGCCCGTCCCAGCGCCCGCCCACCGTGGCGCCGCCCCGGCCGCCCATGTTGGACTGCCCCGCCAGGATGAACACCAGCGTTGGGGTCTTCTCGCTGCCGGCAAGCGCAGCCGGCGCCGCGACGGCGAGGAGGAGGGCGAGGAGCAGCAGCATTGTTGCCGGCGCAACGAAGGACAGTGGGGCAGTGCCGGCGCCGGCTCGATGGACTACCCCTGCTTACAGTGACCGTGCACTGGGTACGACTGGCTAGGCAGCTAGGAGTGGCAAACGCTGCTGCCTCGATCGCATCGGATATGACGATAAAATACGGCGTGCTTTTTGTACGGCGAAAAGGGTCGATGCGATGCACCTACAGTGGTCTACAGCAGCAGCAAGAGCCAATTGCTGTCCATGGCGTGGTGTGCTATGCTATCCTTTTTGCGTATTGTTTGTTTTTCTCCAAATCAGGCCCTATGGTGAAACTAATGGCCTTGTGTAAATATTTCGAAATCTAACCTATGTACGGTGCCAGCGAGTATAGAGTCGAAATTATGTAGGTTGGCGTCATGACTAGAGTGGTGGAGGCAACAATGGAGAGAGCCAGTTGGGACGCCGCAATGACCGAGGGGCGGGCACGTCGCCGCTATAGGAGGTTGCCGGTGCTAGGGGCCCCACTCCCCAGCGGAGAGGACCATGCGTCGTCGGGAGGCCTTCGCCGCCCGCCTTGACGGCCGCCGCGCCTGCAAGGCTCACGCTTCACGGATGAGCTCCGATGGCGTCAGGCCACCAAGGCACGAGGGTAGCCAGCTGCGAGTAACCCCGATCATAGTAGACCGCGCGACGAACAGTAGACACAGTCGTCATAGTTTACATAACTCAACTCTAACATCTTTGTAAAGATCGGGAGTGATGTTTTGGAACATGGGAGCATATGCTCCCTTTAGTTTAAAATGCATCTTACACACATTTTGAATTTTTAAAAAATTGAAACGAAAAATTCGCACGTACATCTTCACGTGCTTCACGCTTACAAAGTTGTTTCATAAAAAATCGACTTGTCATGTAATGTGTGTTAAAAAGACAAAACTCAGTGCTAAAAATAATGTTTTTTACAAGATAAAATTTCTCTTTTTTACATAGTCCACAAAAAATGTTGGTTTTTCTTGAAACTTGACGAACACACACATATTATGAAGATGTACATGTAGAATTTTTTATCAAATTTTTTTGACACTTCAAAATAAGATTTTTTGGTAGAGGGAGCATACACACCCGGGAGCCGAATTGAATTTCTCGTAAAGATCATCATTTTAACCAACCAATAGTAATAATTTTTACTATTATCTCAGTCACTGTTCAGCGGACCCGGAAACCTCCCAAGCGAACACACACCCTAACCGCGTTGTATCCACACCGACGCATTCGCAGTCCAGCCCAACCAGTTTAGGTCGGGCTGCTGGTTTCGGGGCCGAGAGATGCCCTTAATTTCACCAAGGGGCATATTGGCAAAAAGATACCCTCTTTGTTCTCTTGTCTGAGAGAGACTGACATGTGTGTCTGTCACGCGCGCGCGCCTGCGTTTCACCCGAAACAAACGTGAGCTGTCTGTAGAGAAAGTGACGGCTAGCGCCGAAAGGTATGCGTGATTATGGGATCGCCGGATCGGGATTAATTGGAGACTTTGGAGTTGAGTGAACGCTGCAGCCAAACAAACGGCTACCTATTCTCGGCCGATGAGGAATGTACGTCATGCCCGAAGAAATGCAGCAATATTGTAGTAGTAGTAGCTGAGATGTGCCGTACAAAGGCCGCTCCCACCAACCCGACTGCCAATGCCGCGATCCAAACTGTGATCTGTGCTCTCCATCCTCTGGTTAATTTCTGCCTTCGTATTTTTGTTTTACTTAAAAGGACCACCAATCTATTGGAGTACTATATAACACCATCTTTTCTGCTCCCTGTTCCAAATCATAATGTTTCAACTGGACCTTGGAATGCTTTCTAAGCATATCGCGCCAACACGTGAATTCCAACAAGCGTCTCCCGCAAAAGACCTTTCAACAATTGCAAAAGGGACACGAGCATCCACAAAGTGATGGCCATCAAAAGGAGACACATGCTAAATCTCAGCATATTCCACACAATTTTTTTTTAAGCGGCCAAAAGCTTTGCCCTAATCTATTAATTAAGAAAAAGTATTTAACAAGATAGTTCTGCTCAAATAAAATACAAAGCGTGATTCCTCTCTCGGCATGATTTGACTCAAACGCTTCGCACCCGCGCTAACCCACAAACGGGCTTCCCTTTTTTTATTTCTAGGAGAACTAAAGACGGCATATGCTTAAAGACCCGCGTTGCGCTCATTTCAAATCTTCCAAGTAACAAGGAGGGCGAGAGAGGCGACGGCTTTGCGGTTTGGCATGTGGGCACTCGTCATGTTTCGGCACCAAAGCTCAATAGAGAGGTCATCCCATTGGTTTGGTTGTATGTCGGGGATTCACAACCATTGTTCAATGTAGCTCCAAAGACAAACTAGGTACCTACACTCGACAAAGAGGTGGGAGACCGATTCCGTGGTTTGCTTGCAAAGGGGGCAAATACCACAATTTGGCCACCCATGTTTTTGTAGCCCGACAACGGTCCATATGCGGTTTTGAGTGAGGAGCCAAGCGGGTCTTTTTTCTTTGGGGGGAGCCCATGCCTTCCATATTGCCTTGTGCAAGAAGGAGGAGGGGCAAATGGATTGCACCTCGTATGCTAACCTCGCGGTGTATTGACCATTAGTCGTGAGCTTTCATGAGATGTCATCTTCTGTCTCCTCAGTGATGTGAACCTTATGAACCTTGACCAAAAGATCGAAGGTGTAGATGGGCCATTGCAAAGTTTTCATCCATAACTATCTTCCCCACCCAAGCATTTTCTTGCAAAGCTTGGTTCACTTTCCAAGTTTTCCTTTCAGAGGAAGCATAAATAAGAGGAGTAATTTCCTTGGGCTTCCTTCCCTGAAGCCAAGGTGCGTCCCAAAAAGGCGTCTTACGCCTATTGCCAATGGAGATGGTGGTTGTTGCGTAGAATATCTCCGTGTCTTTCTCGGAGCAACGGTTTCCATGGCCAACCCAAAAAAAATGGAGTCCGTCCATTTAAGCCAAGGCCAACGGAGGCAAAGAGCTGTAGAGAATTTGTCCAAGTTTTTTACCCCAAGCTTGCCTAACTTTGTGGGTCGACAAAACGTTTCCCAATTAACCTTGCATTTTCCTCTGGTTGTGGTTTCCTTGGCCGGCCAAAGAAAAGCTCTTTCGACCGTGTTGATGAATTTGATGGTTTCAGGTGGAACGATAAGAGGGGTGAGGTATTATGTGACTTGTGATGTGATGACTGATTTGACAAGTGTCGTATGGCCGGACATGGTGATGAAGTTACCATTCCATGTAGGAAGCTTCCCTGCATATTTATCTTCAAGATGTTGGAAATTCACGTGTTTTAGTTGTCACACCGATAGTGGGAGCCCAATTAAGGTGTTTCATCGGAAAGGTTGTATACGACGCCGGGATGCCCTCAAGGATGGAATCAAGATCAAACTGCATGCATCTAATAGGCATGACAAAGCTCTTTTGAAAGTTTGTGCATAGCCCGGTGACCTCAACAAAACTTTGAAGAATGGCCACCAAGTTGTTGATATCCTCCTTCAAAGGAGCAACGAACACCGCCACATCATCCATATAGAGAGAAGTCCTAAGGATAGTTCCATGTCCCTGGAGCTTGTGAAGGAGGCCATGCCTAGTGGCCCCATCAATAGTTTGGTTGAGTGGGTCAATGGCAAGGACGAATAGAAGCGGAGATGACGGATCTCCATGACGTAGACCCCAACGATGCACAATGAAGTTGCCGGCAATGCCGTTAAGAAAAATGCGCGAAGAATAGGTGGTGGGCAAGGCGGTGACCCAATAACGAAAACGGCTCGACATCCATGGCGTTGGAGTAGGTCCATAAGAGCACCTCCTGCCGTTGGCGCTCCCCACGACCAAATCCGACGCTAAATAGCGCCGGATTGGATAAAACTTTGCCGTGGGGAGCACCGAAGTTCCAGCCGTCTCCCAGGTAGACGCCCGGTGATCAGCGTTTTTCACAAATAAACGTTTTACAGTTCGGCGAATTTGAAATTTTTTGCCAACATTTGGCTTATTTTTACAAATAAACGTTATAGTTTAACAAAACAAGCAAATAATTTTACAAGTTTTAAAACAAATCAAATGGAAACTAGTGTGTGTTGCCTTGAAGCCTCCATATGTGCTCCACCAGATCATCCTGCAGAGCTGTTGATGCATTGTGGAGTCTCGAATCTCCTGACGCATAGCGATGAACGCAGCCCACGATGCCGGCACCTGGTGATTAGGCTGTGCAAGAGGACCCTCTCTGTCATATGGTACAGCTTGTTCGCTCAGAGGAACTAGATACTTTCGCTCATTCTCGATAATCATGTTGTGTGAGCACACACAACAATTCATCACCTCCCACATTTGGATCAAGTCAAAGCGGGAAACCGGACTACAGCAAATCTCTGCTGGAGGACACCAAATGCACGCTCGACGTTCTTTCGGCAACCTTCTTGTTCCTTGACAAACTCCACCTCCTTCGGGAGGACGGGGCTTGAGATAGTCTTCACAAATGTTGCCCACTTTGGATAGATACCGTCTGCAAGATAGTATCCCTTGTTGTACCGCCGACCATTGATCACAAAGTTAACCGGGGAGCATGACGCTCAACAAGCTTGGAGAAGATCGGCGAGCACTGCAAGACGTTAATGTCGTTGTTGGATCCCGGCATACCAAAGAAGGAGTGTCAAATCCAGTGATCATGGGTAGCCACTGCCTCAAGTATCACAGCGAAACCTTTTTTGTAACCCTTGTACATTCCCTGTCAGGCAAACAGACAGTTCTTCCATTTTCAATGCATGCAGTCAATGCTTCCAAGCATCCCTGGAAATCCTTGAGCTTCATTGAAAGCGAGGATATGAGCAGTGTCTTCGACAGTGGGTGATCTCAAGTAGATGTCCCTGAACACTGCTATCATCGCCCTGCAGAACCGGTAGAAACAATCAAGGGCGGTGGACTCCGCCATCCGAAGATAGTCATCAGCAGAATCACCAGGAGCTCCATATGCCAGCATCCGCATAGCCACCGTGCACTTTTGGAGGGCGGAAAACCCTGCCATGACGGTGCAATCCAACTTGCATCTGAAATAGGAATCATACTCTCGAAGGGCAGACACAATTCTCAGGAAGAGCTTCCGGCTCATCCTGAAACGACGCCTAAAAACAGCCTCACCGTGCAATGGATTGTCGGCGAAGTAGTCGGCGTAGAGCATGCAGTGCCCTCCATTCGCTGCTTCGGCTTGCACTTCCGGTGACCTGGTGCCGACCCACCACGGCGACCAATGGCCTTCTCGGTGTACAAGCCGGATAGGCAAGCTAGGATCAACATGTGCTCCTCGTCTTGGGCGGCGGCTGCCATCTCTTCTTCAAAAAGCCCGACGAACATCTGCTCCTCATCGTCGTCGGAGTCCATGTCCGGCTAGGCAATTGGACGAACACCTGCCGGGTGTGTCGACGAGGCACGACGCGATGGAGTTGCCCGACGGCGGAATATAGGCAGATGGCACCACGGACGGCAGAATATAGGCTGCTGGGTGGAGGGACGGTGGAGTTCAGGCAACCGGCCGACGGATTGGCGAGGGGTGGTGCCGGCAGCGACATAGCAAAGAGGGGAGGGGGATTTTCGACGAGAAATTGGTGGGGTTCGTGTGTTCTCTCGCCGACAGAGCGGGCCCGTCCCCGCTTTTCTCTCGTCCGGAGTCCTCGAGCTCACCCCGAGGGGCCGGGGATGGCCCGGGCTCTCCGGATGGATTAAGGGCCTATTCCAGGGAAAAACTAGGAACCGGGAACGCGGCTGGGAATGTTCGGATGCATTTGATACAAGATCGATCATGAGGGGCCCAAATGAAGCGCGAGGATCTTGCCATTGTGCGAGGACCTTAGCGATGATTTTGTCGTGATCCAAACTGTGCTATGTGCTCTCCATCCTCAGCTTAATTTCTGCCTTCGTATTTTCTTTCTTTTTATTTTGCGAAAAGGGCCACCAATCTACTACTATGTAACATCAGCTTTTCTGCTCCCCTGTTGAAAATTATAATGTTTCAACTAGGAGTTAATTACACCCGCAGTACACCATCTTGTAGCTAATGTGATAGTTTGGTCCAACAAGTTGCAAACCGTGAGACCGCTGTCCACGAACTTTGGCAATGCGTGATGGTTTGGTCCTGGCGAATGACAACGCGACGCGTGGATGCCACGCTGGCCGATGGAAACGCACGCTGCTGGATCAGGTGGTTTTTGTCGCGCGTGATACTTTTGCACTTACCCTCCCCCCCGGTCGGCCCGAACCATCGCCAATGCCCCCGCCCCTGCGCTGATTTAGGCAGCTTCCATCTTCTTCCCTTCTGTCGCGCTGATAGCTTTGCTCCTGTCGTCTCCGCGCCACCGTGAGGAACTGTCGCGCCGCCGTCATGCCGCCGGAGCTGCGCGAGCGGATGTGGAATGAGGATCCACCTATTCCCCGAGTCCCTCCTCTGTCTCCCTGTGCCTTGTTTTCTCCGCGTGTATAGTAGCGCCCGTCGACGCCATGGATTCGGAGGTCTGTGGTTACTTGTTGCACCATGGGCCCCGTCGAAGCACCATCGTCGACTTGTTCAAGAGCAGGTGATAGGAGTCAAATCCGTGGGTTGCATTGGCCATTTGAAGCCGAGTTTTTGCGGAAGAACATGGCATTTTATCGTTCAATATGAGAATGAAAAGCACCATTGCTGCATATTGTGTGTTGTTTAGCTTAGTTTAACCCCTGTGCATGGAGTAGAATCAAAAAGTTTCAAAATTTTGTTCGTTTGTAGATTCCTTAACTCTGAATTTTCTGACTACAAGTGTTGCATGCTCTATCTGACTGTATAAATTGCCCAATCTTTGTGTGTGCATGAGATAGTATTAATTTATCATTGTTTGATTTTCAGTGGTGCATAATGTGACTGGTTCAGGGTACTTCTCTTTAGAAGTATGCCACAATGGATTTTCCTGTGGATTGGGAGAAAGGTTGCAGTATGTGTATGATACAGTTTTAGTGTTTGATTATCTCAGTGCTCATAGTTGGTCCAATTTAGTGCTTGATGAAATTCTGGGAATGCTAGGTTGTTTGAGGGATCATAAAGTACATGTGTATTGGTTGTCTCCCGGAAAAAATCTGAAAGATGGTTTGCTACCAATTGTCAGTGATGCAGACATGAATGAGATGAGGAATGCAGCAGCTACTGATAACACTCTGGTGATATTTGTGCATCACACAAATTTTCTTGGAAATATTAGAGCTGAGATTGTGAGACAAATTGTTGCAAGAGCAGCAATCACAAGACCAGCTCCACCAATCAGAAGTCCAACTCCATCGGTTGCTAGACCAGCTTCATCTGGTGCAAGACCTGCTCTATCTGAAGCATCACTTGTAGCTGTTGAGACAGTTGAGCAAGAAACTCTGGCTGATTTGGATGATGACTCTGACAGTGGAAGTGACTTTGAGATATATGACATTGACTATGATGCAGAGGAAGGAGATGATGATCTGTCATTGAAAATGTAGACAACAGTGTGAATGACAACAATGAGAGAGATGTGTTTGTAGAAACTGAAAATGAAGATGCACTAGATGACAGAGACCTGCATTTGGTAGATGATGAAAAACAGCAGCTGCAGCTAAAGTTCAAGGAATTTAATCCAGAGGTTGACATGGATTCTCGTGTATTTAAAATAGGGATGAAGTTTACAGACATAGAGGAGGTTAGACAAGCAGTCAATGCATACAGCATCAGAAACAGAGTGAATATTAGGAAAATAAAAAATAACAGGGCAAGAGTTCATGCTGTTTGTGATGAAGGGTGTCCATGGTTTCTCAAGGTTGGCACTGATTTTCAGAGATCAGGTGGTTTTGTGGTAACTGCTTATGAAGATGAGCACAGGTGTGAGAGAATCTATGAAATGAGGGCACTTACTGCTAGGTTTCTATGCAACAAGTTCATTGATGAATTCAGGGACAACCAAAAAATGGATCTGCAAACATTTGCTGCTAAGGTGCAAAGAGAGTTCAATATGTGCCCTGACAGGTGGAAGCTTGGAAGAACAAGAAAAGAAGCTCTGTTGGAAATCCATGGCAATGAGGAAGCACAATTCAGTGTACTAAGGGATTATGGCAACGAGGAAGCACAATTCAGTGTACTAAGGGATTATGACAGGATTGACCTCAATGCATTTCCAGACTATGCACATGAGATGCCTTTGAGTCAAAATGCACCATCCACAGCTGACAACTAGCAGCACATGAGAATGTATCACTGAACTTGTTTTCTGGTTATTTACTGAACAATGCATATGACATTGCTTGATTATGTACTGAACAATGCATGAGAAGTTAATTTGGTAGACATTACAATGATGAATTGTTGATGCCATTTCAATTGATTTTCATACTGTAATTGAATGAACACAATTTGAGTAAGCAACCAACCTCAAGGAAATTTTATTTCATCATATAAACAGTACAAGTTGACTCAAAGAAAGCCCTTGTTCATCAAAGCAGAAACAAAATAGAAGGCTAAATAACTAGCTACAATTATGAGAAACAAGAACTCTCTCATATCTCTACTTCTAAGCTCTTCCCTATGTTCTATCTGCATTGCTTTCTTCCCGGCCTTCCTCTTCCTTACTTCATCCTCTAATTCATTCAATCTCATTAAAAATAGCATATTTTCTTCCTCGATTTCCCTCACATTCAAGCTTCTATGCTGCACATGGTTTACATCTTCTATTTTATCCTACAAAACAGCAAATTGCTCTAGATTTTCAGACATTGATTGAGATAATTTGCAAGGGGAGTAGCCAAAAACAGAGCAATGCAGATGATTTCAAGAACAGGGGAGCAATTACCAGCGTCCTTGTCCTTGCCGGCGTCCTCCTCGGCGATGCCTGGTAGTACACGATGGAGGTCTCCTTCCACTCCTCCGTCCACGTGCTTCCGCCACCGCCACCGCCGGCATCGACGGCCGACGCGCCCCCTGTCGACGCCATCGCCTCCGGTGACCTTGCAAACAACTCCCCCGCTCTGCCTCCAAGCACTCCCTCGCCCAACCTCCGCCACTACACCGCCCAGCACTACATCGTCGTGGCCGCGCAAATCGCCGTCGCCGACCTAGGGTTGGGGACGAAATCGAGTAGCAAAAGCGACGGGACGAAAACATGGTGCAAATCTTTCCCAAGGGGTATTAGCAAAACCAGAAACGGGGGGTATTAGCAAAATCAGAAACGGTCAGCGCGCCAAAGGTTTGCCACCGTGTCATCCACGCGTCGCGTTGTCATTCGCCAGGACCAAACCATCACGCAATTTGAAAGTTGATGGACGGCGGTCTCACGTTTTGCAACTTGTTGGACCAAACTATCACATCTAGGACAAGATGGTGTACCGCGGGTGTAATTAGCTCTTCAACTAGACCTTGGCATGCTTTATACGGATATCACGCCAACACGTGAATTCCAACAATCGTCTCCCGTGAAGGACCTTTCAACAAATGCAAAACGGACACGAGCATCCACAAAGTGATGGCCATCAAATGGAGACACATGCTAAATCTCAGCATATTCCACACAAATATGATATATCGGGAATCACAACCTCAGAGGTTACAACAGCAAGCACATTGTTTGGGCAATTCTTAACTAGCTAGAATACACATGTCCAGACGCGCTTATTGAGTCAACAGAGAAGACATGGGGGCCTTTGCATCCCATATTACCCTGAGGTGCTTGCATCCAGAACCTGAAGCATACTTTCCGATCAGTTCTTCCTCCCTTCGCACAGGATGAAGTGGTACCCGTGCCTACATAAAAATCGACATTTTGTGTCAGCACATAGCAAAAGATGAGGCAGATGTTTAAGAATCTGACGAAGCAAACAGCTTAAGTTAATAATCCAGGAGAGCAATATTCCCTTTTATCCTAAGCAAGTACGGAGTACTCAGTAGAATATCCAAAAAGAGCATCACAATACTGCAAGGATCATGACTGGTGTCTGCACTACTTGCATGATCGATAAGCAAACTATGGAAGAGAACCAGTGATAGTTAACATACGTAGACTTAAATGGCGCACTAGTAGCTCCCACAGGTGTGTTAAATGCAACTTCCTGGAAAGGACCAGCCATTTTGCCGCGTGGGAACCATCCAAGATCTCCACCTTTCTTTCCTGATGGGCACTCAGAGAATTCTGAAGCTACCTACAGTATCAAAACCACTGCTGGGTAAGTCAAATGAAATATTTTTCATGACATTTAATAGCGTATGAAATACAGTCACACTCTTAAAGACAACATGTATAAGAACTGTAATACATAACAGAACATTAATTTAAAACTAAAGGTCAAATTGCTAGGAAGATATTTTTCATCTCAATGTCTTGTATATTAACTGCAGTAGATAGCAGTCACAGGCCTGTACCGAGTAGCAGGCGCGACACCTGACTCCCATCAGATCTAATCCATTGTTAGTGTTCACAACTGATAACAAATATATCTCAATTCGAGCAGTCACAGGCAATGCAAGTGAAAGTACATGAAAGATATCTTAGCCAGCCAGCTTTCAGAAAGTAGTTCGCTTACAGACTGCACCAGACTGATAGAGGGATTTTATTCCAACTTTTTTTTTTGAACAAGGGAAGGGCCTGGACAGCCCTGGATAATTCATTACGTCACACGTGGCGGGTACAATTTTACAAGGAGGTCCTCTGGCTTCTTTTGCCCAGGAAAACCAGAATTTGAGGAAAGGCCCTCCAAATTTGCAAGAAACACCCTGAGACAAAAAATAAAAAAGCAATCAGGTCCCTGGGCTCCTCCACCACCAGTCGCCGGCGACCTCAAGACGTTGCCGCCGAGATGCACTGCCAAGCTGCTCAATAGCAGACTTCCGACGACGAAGCTGATTCGCCGGTCGCTTCTCCTCCTCCGGGGACGAACCACTTGGCGGTGGAGAGACGACGAGCTCCGGCGAACCGAGCACAGAGCCTCCGTCTTGGAGGTTGAAGATGGGCCGCTTGTCCAGCCGAAGATCGCGACGCTGCTAGAAGGCGCCGCGTGATTTGCTCGAGGGAGCACAGCAGCTCCGTAGCACCTCTTGGGCAAAAACTGACTTCGATCTGGTTGAGTTGCAGCGCCGCCAGCAACTCCCTCCTCGCCACCACGGCAGGCCAGGGAGATGCAGAGCAGAGGCCTTCTCAGCTTGGACCAAAGCCAGACGACGAACCAAGATCTGGTTATCTGAGACAGGGACGACGCTCTGTAGTTTCCATCCCCCTCGCCACCGAGGCCGGCCGGGATAGAAAACAACGAGCACCTCGCCACCGCGCAGAGAGAATCCCCCATGCCTCCACGGCCGGACGGGAACACCCGCATCTGGTGACGCCCAAGCAGGCACATCAGATCCTTCACCACCGATTTATTGAAGGAGACTGTGCTGCTCCTCCGCTCGCTCAGCTCCGACCACAGGAGCTCAAGGAGAGAAGACAGCAACCCTAGGCCATGGATCTGGCGGCCAAGATCCGGAGCATCGCTCCTACTACCAGGCAGAGGCCCCAGAAACGGAACAGAGAAAAAACTAACCCTACTATGTACAGGAGAGACTCCGGCGCCTTGCCTCCACCATTCTCCGGCGGCCGCGCCGCCAAGAATGGCTTCGGCTCGGCCCGGGCAGAAGGGAGAGGGGGTCAGATACTGTAGGAGGGGGAGAGGAGAGGTGGGGGAAAGTGGTCCGAGAATCCGGGGTTTTTTTTTATTCCAACTTGTACATTAGTCTTGCATGTCAAGACAATTAGTTGAGAACAAAAAAAAACTCGATGATTAAAAAATTTCCATTGAGAACAGCTTGATCATGTCCTAGTAAAAGCTCCCAATATCCTCTGGCATATTCCGTTGGTGAGCCACTCTGATGGTCAATCTATTACTCCCTCTGTCCCAAAATGTAGAGAAGCTTTTTCTTCAGTCTTGATGCATTATTTTGACCACTAATATATACTCCCTCCGATCCAAATTAATTGACTCCACTTTCTCTAGATATGGATGTATCTAGTCAAAAAATGCATCTAAGTACATCCGTATTTAGACAAAGTGGAATCAATTAATTTCGATCGGAGGGAGTACTAAATTATATGAATTTGAAATATATAAATTGTATCATTCCATTCGTCTTATAAACTTCTTTCATTTAATATATCTTTATAGTAATTTTGTGGCCATATTATAAGTACAAATCATAGTCACAGTTGTAAGTTGTTGACCAGCAAAAATTAAGGGCACCTTACATTTGGGACGGAGAGAGTACTAATCTAGAGTCCAGAATTGGCATCAGCAATAAGCAGACAGGTGCGTTTGGTTTGTGCCTAACATTTCCCTACCAAAACTTTGGCTAGCCAATATTTTGGTTGAGCTATTCCTTGCCCACAAGTTGGCCAACATTGTCTAAAAAAATGAACTAGAGTTGGTAGAAGAGCATTGAGAAGCCAAAAAATTGGTAATTATCCAAACAAGAACCAGTCTTTTGGCCATGACCAAAAAATTGGTAGGGTATGCTTTGGTAGCAATCTAAACACACCCTAAGTCATATACTCCCTCCGATCCATATTAGTTGCACCTAATATAGATGTATCTAGACATATTTTTAGTTCTACGTACATCCATACTAGTGTCAAGTAGTAGGAATCGGAGGGAGTACCATTTTTAGGGCCTTGCCTTATCATTTTTGCCACCAGTACCTTTTGCCCCAAATATAATCAAATAGCTCAACTTCTGTTTAAATATCATGCAATGGCATCAAAAGTGATCCCATCTTTGCCTGACTTCACACAAACACTATCTGTGCTTCACACAAACACTATCTGTGCCAAGCTGAGCGTGCATCCAACTTTCAGGGACGATGATTGAAGGATTTAGAACCATACATGAAAAAACAGAAAAGAATGTAACATAGTTTGTGGATTGTGTTATTAGATGAGTACAGAAGGTTCAATCAATTGCAAAACTCGCATACAGATAAAAGAAACAGGTGAGCCCTAACCAATATACTGTTAGCAGAAACAGGTGAAAAGGTGTGCAGAATGCAAATTGCAGATGGTGAATTTCAGCCTAAGGTTCACTTAACTCCTGACTAATCTCAAGCACTTCCCCTTCCAGCATACTACACTAGCTTCAGAACTGACATGGACACAATTTACAGGAGGGTTTATCAATCTGCCAATTACCTTGGCAAACTCAGCAGGAGGGACCTTATCCCCGTTGTCCAACCAGCCTTCCTGCAGCTTCTTGTACGCCTCATTGATCTTCCCCTGCTTCTCGCACAGGACGTGCCTAGCTGCAACCACAGGACAAACAATCCGTCAGTTACTACTTACTATCGAAAAGGACACGATTTTAGTATTTTACCACAAACAAGAGAATCAAAATCAAGCAACCCTTCAGCACAAGCATCGAATCTTTTTTCAGCACAAGCATCGAATCTAACTTCACAATCCTGCTAATTTCCAAACACAAAGCCCAATAGCCCTAAGATCCCATCCTAATCTCTCTGGGTTCTATTCCGATCTCACCGCAAGCTGCGAGCAAGGATCCGTGATAGTACCTTTGACGTAGGTGCAGGTGCCGAGGTCGTCGCCTCCCTTGCCGCCCTTTCCCTTGCCCTTGCCTCCCTTGCCGCCTCCGGCGTCGTCGGAGGAGCTGGCCGCCTGCTTGCCCTTGCCCTTGGCATCCTTCGCCTTCCCGTCCTTCCCCATCCGCGTTCGTCGGGGTTCTTGGTTCCGAACAACAACAAAAAACCCTAGCAGTACTGCGATTACTGGCTCGAGATTGAGATGAGAGTCGGAGTCAAGGCGAAGACAACGAATCGAATCAGGCCGGCGACAAGGATATTTGGACGGGACGAGCAAAAATGCCCTGTGCGGCCGGCCCACTGGGCTCTGCATTCTGCAATAAAATCTGCAAACATAGCCTTGTTCGTTCGGCCCACTTGGCTCAACTTTCTGCAATAATATCCTGTTTTTTAGGAGGAGACAACCGGAAACTTTGCTTTGTTCCCTAACAAAGCTATTGTATTGACCAATTTCAAAACTTATACGAACAAAAAATAATGTTCAAGGGGAATCATGATCGTCTTTGGCATGCACGCAACAAATCATCGATGGCGTGACCCGCGCACTCGCAATGTTAGAGCTAGCAGGGAGTCGTTCTAATTCCAGCTGGAAGTCACTGGATATTGCGAAACTGCAACGACAATCCTAAAAAAAAACATAAACCTAGAAGAAAAGACGAATAATGGGCGAGCGGGCCCAAACCGCATGTTGATGTTGAAAGTATCGTGATAGGTAGTTATTGACGAGAACACCAACACCATCATGAACCAGAGACGGAAGCATCATGGTTACCTGAAGGACTTTTTCTTCAATTTAGAAAAGTAGATAAATATGTTATACATAGGACTTATAAATAGCATAGAGAGCCAATGATGGTACACAAACTTCGGTTTACTAAGTAATAAATCTCAAAAGCAGGTCACTGCAATTGGTAAAGATGTTCAAAGTTCATCCAAATCGGTCACCATGAATCGGTCTAACTTGTCACGACATAGGGCTTTATGAAAGTTTTTTTCCATGAAAAGTTACCTATAGAAAAAATTTAGTTGAATGATTTTCAGCAAAAATGGAGACATACATGTTTTATTCTTTAAAGAAATTTAGGAGAACTTAACAAGGGATCGCCATTACCATGGGCATGGGTTAAACGAAGAGCACTACATGTCATGACTGACTTTGTGCAACATAATGTCTTAGGATATTTTTGTATACTAGATACAGCACTCGATTTTCGTTATGGAGGCTCGGCTCCTATTAAACATCAGGTGATGTTTCTAGATGTATGCCAATAGATATATCTCATAGGTTTACAAAGATGTTGCTATTTATAGTCTGCTGATGAAATTGTACTTTTTACCAATCATGATCCTGCCAAAGCTCTAGATCTAAAGTTATTCGTGTACATTTTTAGTTGATGGCTTAATGGTTAATTTTATGAAAAGTGAAGTTTTTACTATATATTGGACGTGATAGCAATATCACTGATTTGCATGCTAACATGTCTAGTTGCTAACTTGGAATATTTCATATGAGGTGTATCTTCGTGTACCTATTAGTTTCACACTTCACTACTTTAAAAACGTCCTATTGTGATTTCTATATGCCAAGATGATAAAAGCTTAGGAGATAAATCCTCTTGAGTGTTTGTATCACGAGTATCCCTTCTTATTGCATGTCTATGTTTCTCCTTAACTTAACTTTTATAGATAAATGGATAAATATGGGATGGTACTTTTGTTGGTATGCCACAGACTAAGAAAATATATCATACCGTCAGGTGGTCTAGAGTTTGCAGATCCGGCTTTAAACAAGGACTAGGTGTTAAATCCTTGAGAAAAATAGTATTTTGTGTAATTGGTGATGGAAAATAGAAACGCAATCTGGTCCTTGCCTCCTTCACAACAAAATGTTAGAGCCAAATACTTGCGAAATCAATATATGGTTGTTATCGAAGGCACATATAAATCATTCGAGGACAAGCAATCACAACACAACATCGGAATTTGGCAGCACGGTTCAGTGAGTAACGCTTACATCGGCGGGCCTGCTTAATGGGTGCTCCTCCCCCTGTACTAATCGACGTAGTACCACCGACGACAAGTTCGTTGAGGACAAAGGACACATCATATATCTAGCACCATGCCAGACAGGGTGTTGGACTATCCTTAGAAAAATCTTTTGGCTAACCTAAAACTTGCGTCTAGTCTATTTTCACTATCCTACGGTATCTTCATAAATTAGACCAGGGTATAAGAGTTTGACTCCAGTATGTAATCTACCGCTGATTATAAGTCCAATTGTAGCTAAGCACATATACATATTCTACACATATCACAATAGATGTTTTAGCTGAAGCTAGATGTAATTCCCCTTGTTGCAAATGTCTCTTAAAGATTGTAGAAACATACACCTTCACAGGAATCTTTGATTAAAAAAAAATCAGTGTACGGAATTGGAACGTGATGTTTGCAGTTCTCCCAACATATGGATCTGAAAAGCTGAAGACTCCCTACAAATCCAAATCTTTACGGCATTCTTCAAGGGTTGGTTCTATTACAACTAGTGAAAAACAATATGATGAAAATAAACTACTCCTAGATGCGATGACCTTTGAGAAGCATGCGCTTAGGACTCTGGAGATAGTTTCCAGTCTGTCTGCTCTTGATGCTTGGACGTGAGACTCCAGATGCCAAAGAAGGGCGAAAAATTGATTGGCAAAACAAAAGATTCTATTTGCAACCAATAAAAATGTGGCCCATACAGGTCTCGAACCTGTGACCTTCGCGTTATTAGCACGACGCTCTAACCAGCTGAGCTAATAGGCCTTGATGCATAAATATCTCAAAAATACGTATTTATTCACAAACTTTGTTGACGAACCGAGCTACAGAGAACGCAACGGACTGCGTAGTCTGTGGGAAAACGGAGACCAAATCTCGGACAAGGAAAACGTTGCTGCTGTCAGGAGAATGGCAACTAAACACATGAGTACTTCGGCTTACCTGTCTGTGCTACTCCATTCCATTTTGTTGGTCAGCGCGTTGTCGCTTATCAAGCAAGCCGATCGGATCAGTCATTAGTGGATCACATCTTGGCTCCAGCATGAGAAAAGGAGGCAAACACGTAGCCAGAAATGACTTGCCGGCTTGATCGATCTTCCTAATCAGACGCCGGCAATTCATCCTTGGCTACATGTGCAGTACAGCTAGAGCTAGCTAACCTCCTCCCCACATGCGAGAGCTAAAAGATGCCGATTAAGCTAGCTAGCACACACGCAGGGAGTTGCAAACATGCGAGAAATAGACAAATCACGCTTCATGGCTGGCTGGAAGGTCGTTCTTCGCGACTAGCGAGCTAGTGTTCATGGCGGCACAGTGGGAGAAACCGCACATTGGATGGGGAAGAAGACAATGGGTGTGTCGATGGACTTGTGGAAGTGCAGCATCGCCTGTGTGATTAGGGGGGGAGCTCCCTCCTCCTAGCGTTTGGAGCTCGCCTGCGGCCGCTGGCCGGCCGGTGGGTACGTCGATCTCATGTGGTGGTCTCCGAGATTGGACACACGAGGACATGCATGGGGGTCACCTCGTACGCAGCAGCATGCGGCTCCATCACCTATCGCCCTATTGCTACGGCCCTACGCGGCTGCACTCTTCCTTTTGGTCATCGCACAAACAGTTTCCGTCCTGTGTGTCTGTGGACGCCACTTGAAAATGTTACACGGAGACTCCTGTTGTCAGCAATTGCAAGGTACTGATACGTACGTCGTGCTGTTCGGCAGTAAGCCTTGCGGCTAATCAAAGTACAGATGAGAGTTAGATCGCACGAGGGCAGCAAGTTACTGTCGATCGACCTCAAGAGAAAAGCCGACGAAGCAGGGGCGTTGCCTGCTCGATCACTGTCCAGTCAAAACTGCGCAGGCTCAGGACAGGCACAGCCCGACGAGCCCGTCTCTGTAACCTGCATGCCACGGCCGCAACGGAAGCGCACCGAATGCCGGCACGGCACTGCTCCATTTTTCATGGACAAGAACCGCGAGGAGGAGAAGCTTTAACGCGAGCCGCGAGGCAACACTGTACGTATCTGATGCGATGCATACTGTTGGAGTGTCGCTTGCACGTATGTACGTTCGAAGGGAATCTGTGAACTTTCGGTTTAGCATCAAAAATTTGTCATTCTTATAGCTGATATAGGTGAGATTTCGTGCCTACTCGATGTAGATATTGTTGGGCAAACCGGAGCACAAATTCGGATTAGCAAACACCTCATATTCATCGTGTATCTTCATTGATTAAAGTTAATTTATATTTAGTAAGATAAAGTTAGATAGCGGAAGATTCAAGTGTTCAATGATCTTGGTAATCTTTGCCAATCTTTTTGGCTGTAATTATTTCTCAGTCAACTGAAAACTAACTTCGTTCTCAGTCAGATGATGTTATCAAATCTCAAGTGCAACTCATATTGCAACTCATAACTAGCACAAATCACAATGTAAATCAAATGATATAGAACTTTACTGAGTACGAAGTTAGTTCTCAGCTAGCTGATAACTAGCAAGTTCCAATCTTTTTTTTATTTAAAGGCCGTATTCATAGTTGTCTTCCTCTAATATATAGACTTCGACGTCTGCCACATATCTTAAACATTTGTTTCAACTGCAACGAGGTGGAATATATTATGGCTAATGTATAAATGAATCATACCCACTACATGTGGGTAACTCCATGTTTCTTCCATGACCCAAGACACTATCTTCTCTTTCACAATTCGCTCGAGTAAGTCAGTGTCCTTCTCTATGACCTCGCATACCCACCATTTTGTAATGCTAGCTGCCCGCGGTCTTTCCTCGATTTCAGGTCTTTCTCCACGACGAGTCATTACAATACATCATAGGTCCAAGGAGCTCATTGGTCACTCGAGCAGGGAGATTAAGTAGCCTTCCATCTATTACTGCTAGATCACAACCCACATAGTCTAAGTCATCATGTCATCCGTTGATATGCGAAAGAAAAAAAGATCTAGTTGACTTCCCTAGAGCCACTGTAAACCTCATGGTAAACGTGTAATATATGGTGCAAGAATCAATAACAACATTTGTTCTTACTCCCTGTCTGAGTTTATTCAGAGCCGCAATGGAACCTCCACCATCAACACATATCATGCTTCCAACGCCCATTACATATTCATATTCATAATTGAGTAAGTAATGCTTGGCTTTAAAATACATAGGTGATATTAATAGTATTTCATAAATAATTTGATAAAAATATTTCAAAGGTATTAGATAGTATTGAACTTTTCTTGAAACAGTGAGGTAATGTAGTTTAAAGCTTATGTCACACCCAAGACCTTGGGTTTTGCAAAGCATAATCGTGTGGTAAGACATTGTTTAAAAATCCAATTAATACAATTATGCATGGTAATGATATGCATTTGGGTTGGTTTTGTAGTTAACCCCTTAGTTTTATTTATTTAGGAATTGCAAATGGATTTACTCTATTTTTTGAATTGTTGGTGGATTTATACGTATTTAATTCGTGTCGCATTAATTATGTTCACTGAATTGTCAAAGTTAAGGATTTACTCCAAAATATTATTTTAGGTGTATCAAAGATTTTTCTAGGATTTTTAAATACTAAGGAAATTTTATTTTGGGAATTGCATTGTTCAAATAGTTGTAACTTTCACAAAAAAACATTTCAAAGTAGATTAAAAATTAAAATATTATTTTATAACTTACTTTGAAAAGATATAAAAAATATTGTTGTTGTTTATTCGATTTTTCAGTACTTTGGGAGGAAATCTGAAAGATAGAAATGTCAGATGACCAGACGACCGAGTCATCCTCTCTTTTCCACTCGCAACACACCGCCGTCCACTTTATGGATGCAACAACATTACTTGGCCTTTATAGATAGTCTTAATATTGTCTGGTTTTGTTGATCTTGTGGACATGTACATTATCATGCATTTCCTTTACCTGTTTTATCAACCGGTTCAATCCAATGGATGGTATAGGTTTGGGGAACATGTGTGTGCATAAATTTGTTAAGTGATGTTAAACATGTTCTGCTCAATCTATGGGATGCGTTGTCCAATCAGGTCGTTGCACGAGGATGAAACGGGTTGTCGCATAAGATAAACCTAACCGTCACTATGCAAGGGTAGACAATCCTCCTCTGGAGCACACACGGTTTCTGCAGGTGCCACTAGCTAGAAAATAGGTAATGTGGTACTTCCACTAAAGTTGCAGAGATAAAATTACTTGTCAAGGTGGTTTTGGTGTTTAGATGGCTAAGCAGGCATAAGCTACTGGTGAGCCTTTTTTATCGCCAAATAATAATGAAATAGCTTGATGTTGATCAATTTCTGATATAGACCAATGGAGGTTCTACTCGAGCATCTACATCAAATGAGTCCACCAGGGAGGGTCGTAATGACATTGTCAGTCCTGACATCAACGCCAACGCACGATCGCACCGTCGAGAAGATATGTCATCCGTAGCACCTACTGAACCAAACATAGCACCTGGTGGTCAGGAATGACTGAAGATTTTGAGCAACAGTTAAAATATATTGGATGAAATTATCTAATGATCAACATCATACTAGAGTAGCATGAGTTTTCTAGCCTGCTCCTATGCTTCAGTCATCTGCATAGCGATGAACAGTGACTGTTCTTGTGCTGGTGTTCGATGTGCAAGCCCAACTAGTGTTTACTAGCAGCAGCTCGTGCGCTCCACTGCTGTCATACTATAAGAGCATCCCCACTCGTTGGCGCTCCCCACGCCCAAATCCGGACGAAACAACCGCCGGATTGGATGCAATAAAGTCGTGGGGAGTACCGAATTTCCAGTCGTCCACCCGGAGTTCGGCGGATAGAGTTTAAATTCAAACAAATCGCCGTCCCGCGCTACAAGTTGATCGGCAAAAGGAGCAAAAGGATCAGCCACAGATCGGCGATCGGAGGGAAATTACACGGAGACAGCTCGTCGGCAGCCCGCCGGCACGGCGGTCCGACGGACAGTTTCCTCACACGCCGGCCGAAGCGGCGGCGGGCGGCGACGATGAACCGCGTGGACGTCGGGCCGCGGTCGACGAGGTAGATGGTGAGGTAGACGAGGTAGGAGCCGACGAAGACGACGTAGGGCTCGGAGGATGTCGCCGCGGTGGCCCGGTACCACCTCGTCTCCTCGTCCATCGTGCCATGTCGCCGCCGCCCATGAGGAACGCCAAGTCCGTGTTCCTCTTCGCAGCCACCGTCGTCTCGCAGGCGATCCGGCGCCTTGGTTGGCGAGCATCTCCCGCCACCGCCGTCGAACTTGTCGTTCCTCCCGTCGGCGTGCGATCTCAAGTCGGCCCAGCACTTGTCGATCGACGCCGCATCCTGTCGGCGGGATTGTCCGTCCGTTTGAGCTCTTTCGCTTCTTCTCGCCGAGCTCGTGGCGCCCTTCCGCCGCGCAAGGCGGAGCGTCGTTGTACCGCTCGGTCTTGCTTTTCGAGAGGGACGTGCGAACTTCCTTCCACTTCTCGCACTTCGAGGCGGGCGTAGACGTTGAGGAACTTGAACTGCAGGCCGGTGTCGTCCGTGTACATGTCCAAAGCTCGGCGCAGCTGGGGAAAAAAGAGCACGGCGTTAGCTAACGACGATGTACCTCGGTGGGTGCAGGGCCGGCGGAGCATACACTCATCTCCATGTCGTGGCCGCTGATCGGCCGTTTGATGATCTCCTCCTGTACGCCGTGCCATTTGCTGCACGCCGTCTGCATGATCCCCCAATGGGTGGCCATTGCCTTGTCTCCCCGGTACACGTTCATGTTCGTCTTGTTGAAGTAGGGATCGACGAGCTTGCGTTCCTCGTACGCCTGCCTCACTCGAAGCCGCATGTGTCGAACGACCGATTGGCCCCGATTATGCCGTTCGTGGACACGGTCATCCAAGCTTCGGCGAGGCACTCCTCTTCCTTCGACGTCCATTTGATGCGCGGTTCGGCAGGCGGCGAGTCCTTCTTCCTCTTCTTCTTCCTTCCACGTTGCGGCGGTTGGCTTCTTCTTCCTCGTCTCTTCCTCGCGATGGCTTCCGTCGGCAACATCCTCCCATGATCCTGCGCCGCCGCAGCCGCCGCCGCCTCGCCGCCTCCTTTAAGGAACCGCTCGCCGGCGTCAAGAACCCGGCGGCGGCGGCGTCCATGAAGAACCTCGGGCAGCCGCGGCCGCGGAGCCCGAGGTGATCATCTCGTGGATCGCCTCATCGTTCGGCGCCGCCGTCGCACCGAACGGGAGCGCCCCGTCGCATGACCGGCGAGGTGCCCTCGAATCGCCGCCGCCGCCACCGATGTCAAGCTCGGGCGGCGACGGCGTGAACTGGACGGTTGGACGTAGGCGCCTCTTGGAACATGGCAGTCGACGGCGAGTACATCGTAGGGAGAAGGTCGACGGAAGCTCGACTTTGCTTGCCATTGGGCGGGAACATGGAGCCGCCGCCGCCGAAGGCCATGCTCATCTTCCTCGCTTGCTCCTCTGCCGCCGCCGCCCTCTTAGCGGCGGCTTTTTCACCCTCGCCTGAGCTTGTTTCGATCTCGCGCCTCGTCCGCCACCGTGCGTTCGTCATGCTCGGCGCTCCTTCCTCGCGCCGCGGCTTCTCGTCGTCTCCTTCGGCGGCATTGTGGTGGACGAGAAGATGAGGAGGAGAGCGGTGGAGGAGAAGGCGCCGCGAGAACTGGAAGACGAGGGGAATGGAGAAATTCGGCGGGAGAGAATGGGGATATGCAAGCAAATTGGAGGGAATGGAGGGAAAATCGACAGATTTGGTTTTCCGTCGCGACTACGCGGGTCCACACGATGTTCGCGAAAACGTTTCATCCGGAGTGCGCGCCCCGGGGACCGGGACGCGCGACGGATGAAAAACCGGACGAAAACGGGAACTGGCCATCCGCCGTCCGGATGTAAAAATCGGGCCGTCGGGGCGAGTGGAGATGCTCTAACTCTTATATTTCTGAGACAAACTTGGTACATCTTGTTTAATTATCATTCAATTCATAAGCAAATTACGTTTCGTAGATCATCTTGTTGGTGCATCCGGTTTAATTGCCCTCAAATTCATAAGCAAATTACAAAATGGAGTACAAAAGCATAGGATTGGCAATCCGGAGAACCTTATAGTGCCGGTGGGTAATCTTTAACGCTGTAAAAAGACATTTGCAACATTTTTAACTAAATCTTCTGCGTAAACCGTATACAGGCCTAGTCTGCAACTTCGAAGTTGCCGATTGAACACAAAAAGGACTGGAAATACAGAGCAAGTCTTGCTCGGATCGAGATCTCAAACGAAACAGAGTAAAACAGATTCAGACCAAGAATGGAATAGGAAGCAAATGCCTCAGTTGAAACAGATTCAGACCAAGAATGGAATAGGAAGCAAATGCCTCAGTTGGTAGGTTTATTTCATAGCGTAATGCTGCAAAGTATATTTAACACCATCACCGGCAGTAAGCTCCGATCCATATCAACCAATTTGACCATTCAATACATAAACCATCTAGCAAAAGAACAACAGATAGAATCGAAACCGAAACAGAAAGCTGCCTCAGTGGTAGTGACAATATATGTTTTGATCGTCATGGAGTACTCCGATAATACGTGCATTTTTATGCATCATCGGCAGCCAATCAAATCCTATCAAAAGACCAAAATCAACTGGGAAGGAAAAAACTGTGTTTGGATTGGAAAAAGAACGCATCAGAGAGATTCCCATTATAGACGTGGTCTATCATTTACCATTAGATGGTTCTGATGTCCCTGTCTTATTGTCTTCATCTGCATCTATCAAATTCCAATCCAAGATCCAAATTGCAAGGGAACAACGAAGAACTAGCAGAAGTAAACAAACAAATTGAGATAAAAAAAATCAAATCAATTTGGATTTGAGAACGAAAAACATCAGAGAGATTCCCATTATAGACTTGGTCTATCATTTACCATTAGATGGTTCTGATGTCCCTGTCTTATTGTCTTCATCTGCATCTATTAATTCCCATCCAATATCGGAATTGCAAAGGCGAATCGAAGAAGGAGCAGAACTAAAACAAAACAGAAGATCTAAAAACAAATTGCGACAGAAACTCAAATCAATGTTTGGCTTTGGGAAATCGAAAACATCAGAGAGATTCCCATTATAGACGTAGTCTGTCATAACCGCGAACGGTTCTGATGTCCCTGTCTTGCTATCATCATTTGATTTCGCGAATCCTTTACCAAGATCTGAACCGAAAAGAACGAAAAAACCAGAGGATTTGAAGGAATTCGAAGACGGGGCACAAGAATCCTATCACGAGCTCAAGAAATAAAGCAAAGAACAAGCGCAGCGGCGAGGAGGAAGACAAGGTGGAGGGCGGCTGGCGGCTGGCGGCGGGCGGTGGGGTGGACGATGTTTCTGGTGTTATACGGCTTGCGTATATATAGGTGCCGCGGAACTTCTAGGGTTTTAGATCGTGGGCCTACTGGGCTGTATCTTAAGGGCTCGGCCTGGGCTATTGAGTTGCTGGACAGTGGAGTCCTAGGCCTCGTTATGAACCTGATCTGTCTCGGCTCGGTTTTAATCCGCCACTCTTGTTTCTTCCATCGAGACTCCTTCCTGACTCGATCGTGCCGGTCTGACCAAATTTCTCTCACAAGTCATGAACAAATGTGTGATTGCGGCATGGTTCCACCTGGGAGAGATGAATCCCACATGTGGTTCTCTGGCCGTCGGCCGAGTCGATTGATTTTTTTTGACAGAGAACAACGCTTTATTGATCAAATGACATCAATACCGTTTCTCGGATACAATCCGAAACAGAATAGAAAACCTCACTAAGACAGCCATTAACACAAGACTTAGCTAAAACATGAGTTGACTTAGGTTGCCTTTTGGTAGCCTGGTTTAACATAGATATTTTCACCTTAGCCTAAAGCTGAACCAATTATTTGTTGTTTGTTAGTCTAAGCTGGGTCGTCTCAACGTTGTTCACCTCATATGGGAAAGGTCTCTCAACCAAGCCGGTTTGGGAAGCTCAAAACAAGCTTCACAACTCACCCAGGCTGAGCTCGTCCCGCAATAAACTGTAGCCGCCCTCCATCCCTACGGTATCCCTTTCGTCGGCATACTCCCGTCGGCGCCCTCCTGCCCCACAAGCCCCCTCCCGCCGGCGCCCTCCTGCCCCACGAGCGCCCTCCCGTCCTGAGCTCCACAACACCATGGCAGAGCTCCAACCATCACCATTTGTAGTGCCTCCTCGTGCCGCCTGCGCCACCGGGCCGGACGACCAAGCGCCACCGGGCCGGACAACCAAGCCATCGACCAGCCGAATCCTTTCAGGCCAAGCCTCCATGGAGAGAGAGCTAGGACTCGATTGCTTCTTTTTGTTCAAGGGTCTTTGTGTATAAATTGCAGGACCACTTTACAAAATGCTAAATTTCTGTAAAACAGTGATGGTTGAGTTCAGCTGGTTTCACCAAACAACAGCTACCAAAGATGTGGTAAAATCTCACCTTAGCTTATGGGAGGCCAGATTGTCTCAGTTGGGAAAGTCTTTCTGTGGTGACTGATGTCTACGGGTGCTTCTATTCTTGTAGACAGTGTTGGGCCTCCAAGAGCAGAGGTTTGTAGAACAGCAGCAAGTTTCCCTTAAGTGGATCACCCAAGGTTTATCGAACTCGGGAGGAAGGCTGAGGTCAAAGATATCCCTCTCATGCAACCCCGCAACCACAAAGCAAGAAGTCTCTTGTGTCCCCAACACACCTAATAGGTGCACTAGTTCGGCGAAGAGATAGTGAAATACAAGTGGTATGAATGAATATGAGCAGTAGTACGGCGCCAGAAAAGTGCCCGCACCTTGTCCTAATTAGCTTGGGTTAACACTGATCATCATTGCATAACATATGTTTCAACCAAGTGTCACAAAGGGGTACCTCTATGCCGCGTACAAGGGTCTAAGGAGAAAGTTCGCATTGGATTTCTCGCTTTTGATCATTCTTCAACTTAGACACCCATACCGGGACAACATAGACAACAGATAATGGACTCCTCTTTTAATGCTTAAGCATTCAACAACATTAATATTCTCATAAGAGATTGAGGTTTTATGTCCAAACTAAAACTTCCACCATGATTCATGGCTTTAGTTAGCGGCCCAATGTTCTTCTCTAACAGTATGCATACTCAAACCATTTGATTGTGAAAACCGCCCTTACTTCAGACAAGACGAACATGCATAGCAACTCACATGATATTCAACAAAGAGTTGATGGCGTCCCAGGAACATGGTTATCGCACAACAAGCAACTTAATAAGAGATAAAGTGCATAAGTACATATTCAATACCACAATAGTTTTTTAAGGCTATTTTGTCCCATGAGCTATATATTGCAAAGGCGAATGATGGAATTTTAAAGGTAGCACTCAAGCAATTTACTTTGGAATGGCGGAGAAATACCATGTAGTAGGTAGGTATGGTGGACACAAATGGCATAGTGGTTGGCTCAAGGATTTTGGATGCATGAGAAGTAATCCCTCTCGATACAAGGTTTAGGCTAGCAAGGTTATTTGAAACAAACACAAGGATGAACAGTGCAGCAAAACTCACATAAAAGACATATTGTAAACATTATAAGACTCTACACCGTCTTCCTTGTTGTTCAAACTCTTTACTAGAAATTATCTAGACCTTAGAGAGACCAATTATGCAAACCAAATTTTAGCAAGCTCTATGTATTTCTTCATTAATGGGTGCAAAGTATATGATGCAAGAGCTTAAACATGAGCACAACAATTGCCAAGTATCAAATTATTCAAGACATTTTACCAATTACTACATGTAGCATTTTCCGTTTCCAACCATATAACAATTAACGAAGCAGTTTCAACCTTCGCCATGAACATTAAAAGCTAAGAACACATGTGTTCATACGAACCAGAGCGTGTCTCTCCACACAAGGATGAACTTATTCAAACATAAACAAAAACAAACAACGCTCCAAGTAAAGTACATAAGATGTGACCGAATAAAAATATAGTTTCAAGAGAAGAAACCTGATAAGTTGTCGATGAAGAAGGGGATACCTTGGGCATCCCCAAGCTTAGATGCTTGAGTCTTCTTGAAATATGGGATGAACCACCGGGCATCCCCAAGCTTAGACTTTTCACTCTTCTTGATCACATTGTATCATCCTCCTCTCTTGACCCTTGAAAACTTCCTCCACACCAAACTCAAAACAACTCATTAGAGGGTTAGTGCATAATCAAAATTTCACATGTTCAGAGGTGACACAATCATTCTTAACACTTCTGTACATTGCACAAAGCTACTGGAAGTTAATGGAACAAAGAAATCCATCCAACACAGAAAGAGGCAATGCGAAATAAAAGGCGAATCTGTCAAAACAGAACATCCGTAAAGACGAATTTTAATGTGGCACCAGACTTGCTCAGGTGAAAATGCCCAAATTGAATGAAAGTTGTGTACATATCGAGGATCACGCACGTAAATTTGCGATTTTTCGAGTTACCTACAGAGAATTCGCAGATTCGTGACCAATCTGTTTCTCGCAGAATCCAAATCTAGTATCAACATTACTATCAAAGACTTTACTTGGCACAACAATGCAATAAAATAAAGATAAGGAGAGGTTGCTACAGTAGTAACAACTTCCAAGACTCAACAAAACAGTAGCAAAATAAAGACATGGGTTATCTCCCAAGAAGTTCTTTCTTTATAGCCATAAAGATGGGCTCAGTTTAATGATGCACTCGCAAGAAATAGTATTTGAAGCAAAAGAGAGCATCAAGAGGCGAATTCAAAACAAATTTAAGCCTAACATGCTTCCTATGCATAGGAATCTTGTACACAAATAAATTCATGAGGAGCAAAGTGACAAGCATAGGAAGATAAAACAAGTGTAACTTCAAAAATTTCAGCATATAGAGAGGTGTTTTAGTAACATGAAAACTTCTACAACCATATTTTCCTCTCTCATAATAACTTTCAGAGGCATCATGAACAAACTCAACAATATAAGTATCACATAAAGCATTCTTATTCACATGCATAAAAGTATCATTACTCTCCACATAAGCATAATCAATTTTATTAGTTGTAGTGGGAGCAAATTCAACAAAGTAGCTATCATTATTATTCTCATCAAGTGTAGGAGGCATAGTATAATCATAATCAAATTTACTCTCCATAGTAGGCGGCACCAAAAGACCAATATCATTATAATCATCATAAATAGGAGGCAAAGTATCATCAAAGTAAATTTTCTCCTCAATGCTTGGGGACTAAAAATATCATGCTCATCAAAGCCAGCTTCCCCAGCTTAGAATTTTCCATATCATTAGCAACAATGGTGTTCAAAGCATTCATACTAATGTGTTCCATAGGTTTTTAATTTTCGCATCAAACCATCCATGTCTTAAATCAGGAAATAGAATAAGAAGCTCATTGTTGTCCATTATGCCTAACTAGTGTAAACAAGAAACAAAAAGATGCAATTGCGGGATCTAAAGGAAATAGCTTCGAGCACTCACACAATGGCAAAGAAAAGTACTTTACCTGGGACCGAAGTATGAGAGCCTTTTACCTTTCCCCAGCAACGGCGCCATAAAATAGCTTGATGTCTACGGGTGCTTCTATTCTTGTGTTGGGCCTCCAAGAGCAGAGGTTTGTAGAACAGCAGCAAGTGTCCCTTAAGTGGATCACCCAAGGTTACGTTTATCGAACTCAGGGAGGAAGAGGTCAAAGATATCCCTCTCATGCAACCCTGCAACCACAAAGTAAGAAGTCTCTTGTGTCCCCAACACACCTAATAGGTGCACTAGTTCGCGAAGAGATAGTGAAATACAAGTGGTATGAATGAATATGAGCAGTAGTACTTCGCCAGAAAAGTGCTTGGCGTGGCTTGATGGTAGTAATATTGCGGGAAGTAAAGATGCGGTAAAAACAAGCAGCGATAGCAGTATTTAGGAACAAGGCCTAGGGATCATACTTTCACTAGTGGACACTCTCAACATTGATCACATAACAGAATAAATAAATAGATGCTAGACTCTACACCCTCTTGTTGGATGATGAACACCACTAATGTAGGATTACACGAACCCTCAATGCCGGAGTTAACAAGCTCCACAATATTCAATGTTCATATTTAAATAACCTTAGAGTGCATGACAGATCAACATAACCAAACCAAGTACTAACATAGCATGCACACTGTCACCTTCACACTACGAAAGGAGGAATAGATCACATCAATACTATCATAGCAATAGTTAACTTCATAATCTACAAGAGATCACAATCATAGCCAACGCCAAGTACTACACGATGCACACACACTGTCACCATTACACCGTGCAGGAGGAATAAACTACTTTAATAACATCACTAGAGTAGCACAAGATAAATTGTGATACAAAACACATTGCAATCATAAAGGGTTATAAATAAGCTCACTATGCCATTCATAACGTGAATAAGTATTCTGTGAAATATAGCCTAAGAGACCCACATGGTGCACACACTGTCACCTTTACACACGTGGGACAAGGAGTCTCCGAAGATCACATAAGTAAAATCCACTTGACTAGCATAATGACATCTAGATTACAAGCATCATCATATGAATCTCAATCATGTAAGGCAGCTCATGAGATTATTGTATTGAAGCACATAGGAGAGAGATTAACCACATAGCTACCGTACCCCGAGCCTCGATGGAGAACTACTCCCTCCTCATGGGAGACAGCGTTGATGAAGATGGCGGTGGTGTCGATGGAGAAGCCTTCCGGGGCACTTCCCCATTCCGGCAACAAAAGACTCCTGTCCCCCAGATCTTGGCTTCGCGATGGCGGCGGCTCTGGAAGGTTTTCTCTGGTTTCGTCCAACGTGGTAGGGTTGATACGTCCAATTTGCATCACTATTTTATATCATAATTTGCTGTTATTCATTGATATATTTCATATTTGGAGATAATACTTATGTTATTTCATCTATTTTGCATGTTTCATGATTATTGGAGGATCGCGCACCGGAGCCAGGATTCTGCTGGAAAAGCATCGTCGAACGTAATATTTCGGAAGATCAACAATTGACGGGAATTACACGAAAACTCCTATTTTTCCAGATGACGAAGGGAGCAGAAGGGGAGCCGAGGAGGCCGCCATGGGCCCCCTCACAGGCCGGCGCGGGCCCTGCCCTGGCCGCGCCGCCCTGTGAGGAGGGGGCCCACAGCCCCCTCTCGCCTCCTTTCTTCGCGTATGCCTTCGTCCCGAAAACCTAAGCCACAGAGGTGTAGGATAACGTTGCATAGAAAACAAAAATTTTCCTACCGCGAACACGAAATCCAAGCTAAGATGCAATCTAGAAGACGGTAGCAACGAGGGATTATCGAGTCTCACCCTTGAAGAGATTCCAAAGCCTACAAGATGAGGCTCTTGTTGCTGCGGTAGACGATCACTTGCCGCTTGCAAAAGCGCGTAGAAGATCTTGATCACGATCGGTTCCGGCGCCACGAACGGGCAGCACCTCCGTACTCGGTCACACGTTCGGTTGTTGATGAAGACGACGTCCACCTCCGTTCCAGCGGGCAGCGGAAGTAGTAGCTCCTCTTGAATCCGACACACGACGGCGTGGTGTCGGTGGTGGTGGAGAAACCGGCGGAGCTTCGCTTAAGCGTGCGGGATGTGGAGGAGAGAGACCGCTAGGGTTTGGGGAGAGGGGGCCTTGGGCGCCGGCCACAAAGGCAGCCAAGGTTGGAGGCTAGAGTGGCCGGCCACCTCCCCTTGTCCCTCATTATATAGGTGGAAGCCCCAAGAGTTGTAGTCCAAGTCTTCGAATAAGACCCCAACAACAAAACCTCCCAAAAGTGGGAAACCTACTCGGAGTCCTACTCAAGGTGGGACTCCCACCTTTCCTTGAGGTGGGGTGGCCGGCCACCCTAGGGGAGTCCACCTTGGACTCCTCCCCTTTAGGGTTGGAGTCTCTTTGGGACTCCACTTTCCAAAGTGCCATTATTCCGGACTTTTCTAGAACCTTCTAGAACCTGCCATAAATGCACCGGATCATTTCCAAACTTGGAATATGACTTCCTATATATGAATCTTATTCTCCGGACCATCCGGAACTCCTCGTGATGTCCGGGATCTCATCCGGGACTCGAACAAATATTCGAACTCCATTCCATATTCAAGTTCTACCATTTCAACATCCAACTTTAAGTGTGTCACCCTACGGTTCGTGAACTATGCGGACATGGTTGAGTACTTACTCCAACCAATAACCAATAGCGGGATCTGGAGATCCATAATGGCTCCCACATATTCAACGATGACTTTAGTGATCGAATGAACCATTCACATACGATACCAATTCCCTTTGTCACGCGATATTTTACTTGTCCGAGGTTTGATCTTCGGTATCACTCTATACCTTGTTCAACCTCGTCTCCTGACAAGTACTCTTTACTCGTACCGTGGTATGTGGTCTCTTATGAACTTATTCATATGCTTGCAAGACATTAGACGACATTCCACCGAGAGGGCCCGAGTATATCTATCCGTCATCGGGATGGACAAATCCCATGTTGATCCATATGCCTCAACTCATACTTTCCCCTTAATCCCACCTTTATAACCACCCATTTACGCAATGGCGTTTGGTGTAATCAAAGTACCTTTCCGGTATAAGTGATTTACATGATCTCATGGTCATAAGGACTAGGTAACTATGTATCGAAAGCTTATAGCAAATAACTTAATGACGAGATCTTATGCTACGCTTAATTGGGTGTGTCCATTACATCATTCATACAATGATATAACCTTGTTATTTAATAACATCCAATGTTCATGATTATGAAACTAATCATCCATTAATCAACAAGCTAGTTTAAGAGGCATACTAGGGACTCTTTGTTTGTCTACACATCACACATGTACTAATGTTTCGGTTAATACAATTATAGCATGATATATAAACATTTATCATAAACATAAAGATATAAATAATAACCACTTTATTATTGCCTCTAGGGCATATCTCCTTCAGTCTCCCACTTGCACTAGAGTCAATAATCTAGTTTACATTTGTAAAGATATAACACCTTGGCCTTATGGTGCTTTATCATGTATTGCTCACGGGAGAGGTTTTAGTCAACGGATCTGACACGCTCAGAAACGTATGTATTTTGTAATTCATTTGCGTCTCAACGCATCACTCATTTCCAAATGAGTCGGCATTAAATATGTTTGATCTTCCGTGGAACCTTAATTCCGTGTCTGAAATATGTCACTAATATTGTCACACACAATATAGCTTCAAAGTTCTGACTCTGTCGGAACTTCACCAAGTTCTCAAAGAACCTCTTGACTTAACATCCTTTGTCATTGTCAAAACAATGACATACTCTGCCTTCTTTTATAGAATCCGTCACAATATTTAGAACTCTTCTAAATCTAGCATAGACAACTTCTAGCTCATTGTGCTACCTTTTAAACAACACTTAGTCTAATTTGAGATTGAAATTATATTTTATATGTGACAAAACCAATATCGGTGTAACACCTTACAGTGATTTGTTTGTCATTTCTTCATACAAATATATATATATATATCGAAAATTACTAGGTGCAAAGGAGGGTACCTACCCTCCCCTTCTGAAATCGACGCGTGTCTAACGTCGTTTCCTGCTGTCACGCCGGCCATGTGTGCTTTAGATTTCGCTTATCCCTTTTCCCGTCGCGCGTTTAGTATCTATTTTTCTCTGTTACTTTTTCTCTCCCCTAAACCAGCCAGGTTCACTTTCCTTTTCTCTTCTTCCCTTGGTTCTGTCGCTTTCTTTTTCCATGGAGCACACTGCAGCCCCATCTTTATCCCGTCGATGCTCACCGACCTTCTAGCAGCCGGATCTAGCTACTGTGGTTCTGTCCTCCACAATCCAGGCGCTAGCCTCGGCCGTCCACCTCCGCAGTGCTAGGTCTGGTCGCCTTGAACGAGGTCGGCCAAGATCCGATGGCTTCCATCATGTACTACAGCGCCCCCGACGCTGCCTCTCCCTCCATTAGGTCGATCTCCCCATCTTGCCAGGCTTTTTCTTGATCCAGTTTCGGTTGGTGCTGTGTTGCAGATCCAAAATCATGTTCTGATGTGATGCAGACGTTGTTTCTGTGATGGATTCTTGAACTGGTTTGATTAGCTTTCCCCATTGGATTTTTGAACAGGTTTGGTTGATTCCATTTTTATTGATCCCTGTGGCACAGATCAAGTCCGCAAGACCACTAGCATCTCCATGCTGATGCTTTTTGGCTCGAGGACTGTTATGTGGCCTTGGTTGCAGAGATTCAATACTCGTTGCTAGGCAACTTTCCAATCTCGTTTTTTTGTTGTTCATTTTAGTTTTAATTTTTTGGTTTCTTTGTTTTACAGTGCTGCTGGTGATTAATATTTCGTTTCTTCCTGAATTAGTGTTGTTGGTACTGTTCCGCACAATTTGTTGGTACTGTTCCGCACAATATTTGTGTTGGACTGTTGGTTATACCATTTGGATTTTTGATTTTGCGTTAGGAACATGATTAAGTGAGGTGCAATGGCATTTTCAGATGTACTTGATGCTCAAGATCTGTGCTCCCCTCCGCGTATGTTCCTCCTTATTCTTCACAAATGTTCTTGAGTAGAGAAAGAAACACCGAGATTTTCTTCCATGTTACATGGATTCTGAGAGGTACATTGATTTGTTCACTTCCTCAACGTTGTCTCTATTTTTAAGGATCAAAGATTTATCCATGTATGTACATGGTTCATATTACTTGAGTTTCTTTGACTTCTCAAATGATTTGGTCGCATGGCCACCCAAAAAAGTTGGTCATCCAGTTGGAATCGGGCCACTAGCTAGTGGTGATGCTTCTCCACCGGCCGCTCTGCCACAAGGCTCGACGGGGAAGATTGAGGTCGGATTTTTAAATTTTTTTCCCTCCAATGCAATTTTAGTGGATCTTTCCTCTATCGATTGGCCTCATGGCAACCTCCCCCCGCCACGTATGTACTGTTCTGTTCTATTCTCTTGATGAACTAATAAAAGTCTGTACATGGCCCATATTTCTAGTAAAAAAATGAGTTCCTTTTGTTTAACAATAAGTTTTGGTCGCATTGATAAAAAGGTTAGCCACCGAGCTGGAATTGGGCAGCTAGTGGTGATGGATTCTTCAGCTGAGCTGATTGATTAGCAGATTGTGATGGATATTTTTAGATGTGTTTGATTCTACGATTTCTTCTTTGATGCCCCTGCCAGACAGCCTGTGCCCCCGCCATCTCGTTACCGTTGCTCTTAGCTCCAGGTGTACGACAAAGTCTCGTCAGGCCATTTTTCATTTCTTTTTGGATTTTTTTGCTGCATAAATTTGTTTGGAGCAGTGAAGGAAACACATTGAATTACATGGATTCAGAGAGGTACGACACTATATCGATTTGATTTGTCTGTTCCATGTTCTCTCTCTCTTAGATCAAAATTTTATCAAAAAAGCAGGTCGCATGGCTTTATAAGATTGGTAACCAAGCTGGCATTAGCTAGCGGTGATGGTGCATGCTTCCACATCAACATCTTGAGCTCAAGCCTCACCGAGGGAGACTGAGATTTGATTGTTGTTTTTCCAATGGATTCTTGATTTGAGATGATATGCTTAACAGTACGTAATGGATTTCGCAGTTGTTTTGATTCTACCATTTCTTTCTTGATGCCATTTGCATTTTTATTTCGGGTATCGACAGAAGGAAACTACAGCTTTAATTTTTCTGTTTGCCTTCTTTGCTCGAGCACTCTGGGCGTAATTTTTTCAAGACCCAGTTTGAAGATTCATATCCAGCTGGTGGCGAATCGAACATATATGATCAATCGACGGCGACTCGACATCTGTTATCTTTCAATCGGTGGTGGAGTTGTTCCACTAGTTTCGGTTGTTGCAGAACAAAAGGAAAGAAGAGCTCGAGGTGTACGCCTCACAGCCTCATCAACTCGCTTGCTCGAGGTGTAGTAACTTTATCTGAAAAGAATCTTGTGGACACATTTAAAAGACATTTGGTCAAAAGTGATGCCACGATAAAGTTGCATCACCAAACTATTTTCTGAATAAATAATTGCTAATGAATTTTCTGTAGAGTGGCCACCAAATGCAGCAACGGGACCCTCAAGCTTGGCAGGCATACATGGTACTTTTATTCTGAGCACTGCAAAGCCCACCATCTTTTGTCATGAGCTGGCACAAGCCATGAGCCAAGACCGTTAAGTAACCGTTACGCAACCGTTTAAGATGCACAATATCCAACGGCTGTAACCATAGGGGTAGCTACCCTCCATTGCAGAAAATCCACACTCATATATATATATATATATATATATATATATATATATATCCTTAGTTCTTCTAAAGTACTCAAGGATATTCTTACTGTCGTCCAATGATCATCATATGAATCATTCTGGTATATGCTCATAACACTTTATAGCACATGATATCTGATTGTGTACATATTATTCGTAATCTATAATCACTCATGTGTTTTTACTCATTGAGTGTCAGATACACTCAAGTCTTGTTAAACCTTCACATGACAAGAACATTTTCTTAATATTTCTATATTGAACTACTTCAATATCCATCATATGTACTTTGACTTAAACTTATTTATGTGTTTCAATCTATCTTCATAGATCTTGACACTAAATATGTTTCAGTCCAAATCCTTTCATTGAAGTTAATTTTCAATGAAACCTTTTAATCAAGTATATAATTACATCATTTATAACCAACTATATGTCATCTACATAAGTATTATAAATATGTCTCAGCGCTCCCACTTAATCTCTTGCAAATGCAAGCCTCTTCATCGTCTTTGATGAAATCAAAAATTCTTTGACTATTTCATCTGGTGAAGATTCCAACTCCGCGATACTTACTTCATCCAATTGAAGTTCGTATACCTATCTAGTATTCCACGGACCAACAAAACTCTTGGTTGTATCTTGTATACACCTTTAATACACACTCTGATAAGTAATGTATTTTGCCATCCTTCTAACATATCTCATAAAAGAAATATGTAGTGATTACTAGAATAATCCATATAGACTATAAGCATTGCTACGGAAGATCTAATCTTGTCGTAGTCAACTCTTTGAACTTTGTCGTAAACAACTTTTCGACAAGTCAAGCTTCTTTAAAGATATTTCATCCAAGTCCATCAACTTTATAGATCCATTTACTTTCAAAAAGTATTCATCTATCTTGGATTTCATGGCGTATAGCCATTTTAACGGAGTCAGGGCCCATCATAACTTCTTTGTTTGTAGTTGGTTTATCATTTGTTCAAAAAACAATCCTTTGTTCACAAATCATTTATTTGATCACAAAGTAAACCATACCTACAAGATTCAATATGTACTTCGATCTCCATGGCTAAAACATTTTGTAGTCATGGGAGCCATGATCGTTATGGCCGCTTCCGAAACCAATTCCGATGTGCGCTACTCGATCATTATGCTCGTGTTCATAAACCTTATCAAATTATATTGTCCTCTCACTCAAATACTTCACTAGAAACAATTTCTCGGAAATAAGAAACATTGACAAACACTTTTGTCTTTGTCTTGTGGGAAGAATTCCCAATTAAATCTCTGGGATAACCAACAAAGACATTCATCCGATTTTGGTTGTAAACTCTTAGACCAAAATTTAAAGAAAAGACTATTAGGGTTTATACCCATACCATAACTTGTATGGTGTCATTTCAACGGATCATGATGATGCTCTATTTAGTGTAAAGCGGTAGTCACTAAAGCATAATCCACAAAAATATAATGGCGTCATAATATTTTATCACATCATTAATCCAACAAGGTTTGGATACATATCTCGGATATTATATCATCATTATGATACTCCAAGAAATGTGAGTTGTAGAACAATTTCATAACTCTCTTAGATGTTCGCTAAAATTCGTAATTCAAATATTTTCACCATGATCCAATCATAGATATTTGATTTTTCTATTACGATGATTTCCACTTCATGCTGAAATTTATTTGAATCCTATTCAAATGTTTCAAACTTTTCCTTATTGAATATATCCACATATATACTCAATTCATTGTTTGAAATTTTTCATGAAGTAGAAGAATCTTCCGCACACAACTATGCCCAATGAACCACATATATCATTATGTATGTTTTCACTAAGTTAGTTGCCCGTTCAACTCTTCGGCCTATGAATGGTATTTCAGTCATTACCTTTTAGAAAAGATTTTGCAAGTGCCAAACGATTCAACAAATCGAATGACCAAAAATCCATTTGCATGGAGTTCCTTCATGCGATCCTTTCTAACATGACCTAAATTGCGGTTCCACAAATAAGTGGAATTCAAATCATTTGCCTTATGGCATTTTAGCGTCAGTGTTATGTATGTGTGTTTCACCATTAAGATTTATAATAACTTATCCATCGTACATGGAGTAATGTCATAATTTGAACAACTCATTGTTTTCATTTGACCAGAGCAAAATAACAATTATTAAGTTCTTTATTATAAATTCTAAGGGCTAGATAGAATGCCAACGACGAACATAATAACACTTTATTTTGTTCCAGACGTGCATTTCTATCATATTCCTTGTCAGTCACTTAGGCCATTGTATTCTTGTATTGCGTTGTTTTGTATGATACTTCATACCAACCAATATGGTACTAATACCCAAGAATTTCATTGTGTGACTTAACTAGGAATACAACCATAACATGTATATCATTTATATACACCTGAGCTAGACTTTCTATTCTTTTCTTTTCTTTTGCCAAAATATCTTTTGCAGTTTCTCTTTTAGCTTTCCTCTTTATTCAGAAAAACATTTCAACATCAATAACTTCTAGGTTTGTTGGTCAAATACCAATAACCTTGAGGTTCTTACTTTGAAGTTGATCATCATATGACAAGTGTTTCAGATTTCACTATTAGTAAATTTGTAATACGATGAACAATTTCACTCATAATTTTATCCATCAATTCATGATAACTTTCTGAGACCATGTCTGTACATGCTAGGCTCATAAAGTTTAAACCTTAGTATTCGCATATGCAAATCTGGTTTGCACCCGTTGGAAGCACACGTAGAATCTATAACATCCGATCATCACGTGATGCTTCGAAACGACGAGTCTTAGCAACGGTGCATACTAAGGACAATCACTTCATGGATATGCGAATATCGTTAGTGCCCCAATAGTTGGAGGATTGGGACGCCTTGCGTCTTCAACCTTCGTACATTCCCATAAAACTTATGAGTTTATGTAGTCTCACCAAATTTATATTCTATCATCTTGCAATAAGGTCTTAGATATCACATATATCTCGTACCTTGATTATTTCTGAAAACTAAATTTTCAGCTCCTTACTTTTCAAACAGATTTGAACTTCAAGTTTCACGGAGACAAGATAACTTTAGGTACTAATTGAAACCATAGCTCTCTGAATCAACAAAGTGAGTTTTACTAAAAGTTTGCAATAGGACTTAATCATTTCTTGATTCATTAACAATACGGTACCAATCCGTAAAGTTTCTAGTCAGATTTTAACAGTATTTCTATCTCAATTATAAGACTAGCGCATAGTAGTAAACGGATGCCAATACTACAAAATTAATTCAAAATACTACTCAGACTATGTTTATGATAATTAGTTCATGTTTTAATCTAATTACTAATGAACTCCCACTTAATACAACATCCCTCATAGTTGTAAAGTGGTACACGATCCAAATCCACTATACCAAAACCGATCATCACGTGAGATGATGTAGTTTCAATGGTGAACATCAACATGTTGATCATATCATCCATATGACTCGTGTTCAACCTTTCGGTTTCCATTGTCCCGAGGCCATGTCTGTACATGCTAGGCTCGTCAAGCAAACCCAAGTATTCCGCGTGTGCAACATGGCTTACCCGTTGTATATGAACGTTGAATCTATCACATCCGATCATCACGAGATGCTTTGAAACGACGAACTTTGGCAACGGTGCATACGAGGGAGAACACTTTATTATCTTGATATTAATGTGAGGGATCATCTTATAATGCTACCGTCGCGATCTAAGCAAAATAAGATGCAAAAGGATTAACATCACATGCAATTCATATGTGATATGATATGGCCCTTTAGTCTTTGCGCCTTCGATCTTCATCTCCAAAGCACGGACATGATCTCCATCATCAACGGGCATGATCTCCATCATCGTCGGCGTAGCGTCAAGGTCCATGGCGCCGTCCTCATGATTGTTCACCTCATGTAGCAACTATTACAACTACTTTGAAAAACTACTCAACATGAAATTTAAAGACAACCATAAGGCTCCTGCCGGTTGCCACAATACAATAATGATCATCTCATACATATTCATCATCACATCATGGCCATATCACATCACCAAACCCTGCAAAAACAAGTTAGACGCCTCTAATTTGGTTTGCATATTTTACGTGGTTTAGGGTTTTCGAGTAAGATCTAATCTACCTACGAACATGAACCACAACGGTGATACTAGTGTTGTCAATAGAAGAGTAAATTGAATCTTCACTATAGTAGGAGAGACAGACACCCGCAAAGCCACTTATGCAATACAAGTTGCATGTCGAGCGTGGAGCAAATCTCATGAACGCGGTCATGTAAAGTTAGCCCGAGCCGCTTCATCCCACTATGCCACAAAGATGCAAAGTACTCAAACTAAAGACAACAAAAACATCAACGCCCACAAAACCATTGTGTTCTACTCGTGCAACCATCTATGCATAGACACGGCTCTGATACCACTGTAGGATAACGTTGCATAGAAAACAAAAAATTTCCTACCGCGAACACGAAATCCAAGCCAAGATGCAATCTAGAAGACGGTAGCAACGAGGGATTATCGAGTCTCACCCTTGAAGAGATTCCAAAGCCTACAAGATGAGGCTCTTGTTGCTGCGAGACGATCACTTGCCGCTTGCAAAGCGCGTAGAAGATCTTGATCACGATCGGTTCCGGCGCCACGAACGGGCACCTCCGTACTCGGTCACACGTTCGGTTGTTGATGAAGACGACGTCCACCTCCCCTTCCAGCGGGCAGCGGAAGTAGTAGCTCCTCTTGAATCCGACAGCACGACGGCGTGGTGTCGGTGGTGGTGGAGAAATCCGGCGGAGCTTCGCTTAAGCGTGCGGGATGTGGTGGAGGAGAGAGACCGCTAGGGTTTGGGGAGAGGGGGTGCCTTGGGCGCCGGCCACAAAGGGGGGCAGCCAAGGTTGGAGGCTAGAGTGGCCGGCCACCCTCCCCTTGTCCCTCATTATATAGGTGGAAGCCCCAAGAGTTGTAGTCCAAGTCTTCGAATAAGACCCCAACAACAAAACCTCCCAAAAGTGGGAAACCTACTCAAGGGGGGAGTCCTACTCAAGGTGGGACTCCCACCTTTCCTTGAGGTGGGGCTGGCCGGCCACCCTAGGGAGTCCACCTTGGACTCCTCCCCTTTAGGGTTGGCTGGTCATGCAAGTGGAGTCTCTTTGGGACTCCACTTTCCAAAGTGCCATTATTCCGGACTTTTCTAGAACCTTCTAGAACCTGCCATAAATGCACCGGATCATTTCCAAACTTGGAATATGACTTCCTATATATGAATCTTATTCTCGGACCATTCCGGAACTCCTCGTGATGTCCGGGATCTCATCCGGGACTCCGAACAAATATTCGAACTCCATTCCATATTCAAGTTCTACCATTTCAACATCCAACTTTAAGTGTGTCACCCTACGGTTCGTGAACTATGCGGACATGGTTGAGTACTTACTCCAACCAATAACCAATAGTGGGATCTGGAGATCCATAATGGCTCCCACATATTCAACGATGACTTTAGTGATCGAATGAACCATTCACATACGATACCAATTCCCTTTGTCACGCGATATTTTACTTGTCCGAGGTTTGATCTTCGGTATCACTCTATACCTTGTTCAACCTCGTCTCCTGACAAGTACTCTTTACTCGTACCGTGGTATGTGGTCTCTTATGAACTTATTCATATGCTTGCAAGACATTAGACGACATTCCACCGAGAGGGCCCAGAGTATATCTATCCGTCATCGGGATGGACAAATCCCACTGTTGATCCATATGCCTCAACTCATACTTTCCGGATACTTAATCCCACCTTTATAACCACCCATTTACGCAGTGGCGTTTGGTGTAATCAAAGTACCTTTCCGTATAAGTGATTTACATGATCTCATGGTCATAAGGACTAGGTAACTATGTATCGAAAGCTTATAGTAAATAACTTAATGACGAGATCTTATGCTACGCTTAATTGGGTGTGTCCATTACATCATTCATACAATGATATAACCTTGTTATTTAATAACATCCAATGTTCATGATTATGAAACTAATCATCCATTAATCAACAAGCTAGTTTAAGAGGCATACTAGGGACTCTTTGTTTGTCTACACATCACACATGTACTAATGTTTCGGTTAATACAATTATAGCATGATATATAAACATTTATCATAAACATAAAGATATAAATAATAACCACTTTATTATTGCCTCTAGGGCATATCTCCTTCAAGAGGATAGTCGCGAAGAGTCACAGCCGCCTCTGCGGGGCGGAGAACACCAGAGAGAAAGAGCTCTGCAATCATGGGAAATTCCCTCCCGGAGGGGAATCGACGCCATCGTCACCGCCATCGAGCTGGACATCATCTCCATCACCATCACCATCATCTTCATCATCATCACCGCCGTCTCCACCGCTGCACCTCGTCACCGCTGTAGCAATTTGGGTTTGATCTTGATTGTTTGATAGGGGAAACTCTCCCGGTGTTGATTTCTACTTGTTATTGATGCTATTGAGTGAAACCGTTGAACAAAGGTTTATGTTCAGATTGTTATTCATTATCATATCACCTCTGATCATGTTCCATATGATGTCTTGTGAGTAGTTCGTTTAGTTCTTGAGGACATGGGTGAAGTCTAAATGTTAGTAGTGAAGTATGGTTGAGTAATATTCAATGTTATGATATTTAAGTTGTGGTGTTATTCTTCTAGTGGTGTCGTGTGAACGTCGACTACACGACACTTCACCTTTATGGGCCTCGGGGAATGCATCTTGTACTCGTTGCCAATTGCGGGGTTGCGGAGTGACAGAAACCTGAGCCCCCGTTGGTATATCGATGCAGGAGGGATCGCAGGATCTCAGAGTTTAAGGCTGTGGTTAGATTTATCTTAATTACTTTCTTGTAGTTGCGGATGCTTGCAAGGGGTATAATCACAAGTATGTATTAGTCCTAGGAAGGGCGGTACATTAGCATAGGTTCACCCACACAACACTTATCAAAACAATGAAGATTAATTAGCCGTATGTAGCGAAAGCACTAGACTAAAATCCCGTGTGTCCTCGAGAACGTTTGGTCATTATAAGTAAACAAACCGGCTTGTCCTTTGTGCTAAAAAGGATTGGGCCACTCGCTGCAATTATTACTCTCGCACTTTACTTACTCGTACTTTATTCATCTCGTTACATCAAAACCCCCGAATACTTGTCTGTGAGCATTTACGTGAATCCTTCATCGAAACTGCTTGTCAACACCTTCGCCTCGTTGGGATCGACATTCTTACTTATCGAAGATACTGCGATACACCCCTATACTTGTGGGTCATCAAGACTATTTTCTGGCGCCGCGGGGAGTGAAGCGCTATTGGTAAGTGGAATTGGTAAGGGAAATTTCTACTGTTTGTGCTGATTTTATTTCTGCCTGCTGCTATAACTCATTATGGAGAGATCTTCTCTTGAGTGTTTATTTGGGAAATCTACTACTACTGCAAAGGTAGTGGATGAGGCGCCAGGTAAGGAAGAATTACCATACAAAATACCTATGAAAATTATTGAACGTGTAGTGGGTAACCGTTATACAGGGGATGGAACTGTCCACCCTGGAGATCATTTACTGTTCTTACATGAATTATGCGGTTTATTCAAGTGTGCAGGTATTGCTACGGATGAAGTGAGGAAAAAACTATTCTCTGTATCGCTGTCTGGTAAAGCGGCGCATTGGTATAAATTACTGGATAATGGGGATTCTCTTGAATGGAATGATATTGTGCCCCGGTTTTATTCTAAGTTCTATCCTCCAAGTGAGATTCACAAAGATCGGAATCGCATATATAATTTTTGGCCTCATGAAGGAGAGAGTATTGCCCAAGCTTGGGGGAGATTGAAGTCTTTAATGCTCAAATGCCCCATTCATGAGCTTGCTGGTAATATTATTATTGACTAGCACATTGCCCGTGCTTCGCTACGGAACCACAATAATGATACTAAAAATCTAATTTTATAGAATATCATTGGGATTCTTTCAAATACACATACTCTATTAAATATGCCAAATATATGATCATATTTCGTTACAAGCGTAATATGACCTAACTGTTAAATGCTCTATTTATACCATATAAATTTCGCATATTACCATTAGTAATCAGCTGTCCCAATATAGTACGTGTGACAATGTAAAGTGGGAAGAAAACAAACATTGGATGAAAGTTCAGATGGTTACTGCAATATCCAATGCATATTATAATTCCACGTCATAGACAAATAACAAGTACAAATTCAGTGATCAAAATTATAATCTAAGGTGATACATACAAAATTGCATCATAAATAGTATATGATGGCGACATATACGTAATTGTATACATATATTCATTCGTAAATAAAGTTTTACAAGATTTTCCAACCTTCACCTGAAACCTCTTCTTAGAATAGCAATCTGTTTTTTATCGGCAAAATATTAAAATCGAGATGATATGCAGAATAACATATTTAAGTACTAAACAAAGGTTAGAGTAACTTAGTTTTAGTTATAAATGGCAGCAACAGACGACCTCATACTTCTATTTACATCCTTTGAAGAACGACTACAAATCTGAACACCACTTGGTATATGTGATTGGATTCTCCACCAGATACAAGGATCAGTTGGGAATTTGGGGCATCATGAGTAAACGGATTGTTAGCTAAGTCTGAGGTTCTGATCTGCACAACAGAAAGGAGAATAAGTTAGCTCCAAGATCAAACAGCTTTCACAACGACAATGCGCAAGAAAGGAATAAACTACGGAAGAAATGTATCGAGACAGGGGGTGAGAAATGGGCATCTACAGGCAGCATCAATTGGATTTACAGCTATGGTTTTTGTTCAAGCAGACGATGCCCGACGAATGCAGCTCCAACATAGCGCTCGAACACGGCAGACTGCCGTTTCCTACCGGCAACCTCCGCAACGCGTCTGGTAGCATCGATACGGATAAGCAGAGGATGTAAAACGAAAGGAGGAGCTGCCTCCTCTCGACGGCTATCCCGTGCAGACCGGGTGGATGCGGCTATCAGCGGATTCACGGATCCGGCATCCGGGCATCCGGGCGTACGGGTCCTACTGCAGAGAGCTCGGGGTGTGCGGCGGCCGGCAGCGTCGAAGGATGCAGTCCACAGTGTCGAAGGATGCGTAGGACCGACCGAACCTTAGGCGACGGCGGCGCTCTGCTTTTCCCGTTTCCATGTTGGAGAGGACGGGAAGCTTGGGGCGTTTCAGCGTCGAAGGATGAGACGACGCCGTTTCAAAAAAAAAAGAAGGATGAGATGACGCGGTCGGCAGCGGCGAACTCGGAGCAGAAGGGCAGCACAGATGATTCCCTAGTCCTACGGCCCAGCCAGACGGCGGCCTAGCCAGACGGGTGTGCTCGGTTGAGAATTTTACACGGGCTAAGCTGAAACGTGCTTGACATGTTTTCTAGGCTGAACGTATTATGACTGGATGTTGTATGGGCCCTAGGACGATCGATGGTAGGATGTATGATCGAGACGATCCAGACGATCGATGGTAAACGTACGACGTACCAGACCGATCCGAATTTAATAGTTAAGATAATTTCTATGCAAGTCTTTCTTTTCAAGACAAGACCTTGCTGGATATTTCTTGTTCTGGATCATTTACATGCAACAAGTAAGAGTTTAAAAGGGACCTTCTTAATCGGATCCAAGAAAATACTGAAGGTTGGGAGAACGATAAGGATAGAGAATCAGGTATAATTTATGATTATAAATGCATTGAAGCTTTTATGGATACTGATAAATTTCGTAATATGAGTGCTACTTATGGTCTTGATTCTCAAGTTGCTGCAAATCTTTATAAAGCTTTTGCTTCTCATTATGAATTGCCTAAGAAGAACTTTGATAAGTATCATGAACCGTATAAAGATAAAATTGATTCATCTATAAATAAATGTGTTGTAGTTGAAACGTTGATCATGTTATTCCCGAAGCTTATATTGAAAAAACTCCTTTCCCTGCTAAAATGAAGGAGTACTCTGTTATAAATAGTGCGGTTCATAAAAGTGAAAAGAAACCTATAGAACCTGAAGAACAAATAAAAGTTGAACCTGCTGTTGCAATTATTAAAGATCTTGTGACTGAAAATGTGGAAGATGGTCATATTATTTTCTGTGAAGATGCTTCTAATATTGTTTCGCATCCTAATAAGTCTAGGAAAGCTAGTGTTCCTATGCTATCTGTTAGAATTGGTGATCATTGTTATTATGGTTTATGTGATATTGGTGCAAGTATTAGTGCTATTCCTTATGAGCTTTACACGAGATTATGCACGAAATTGGTTCTTGTGAACTTGAAGATATTGATGTGGTTATTCGGCTAGCTAATAGAGAAACTATCTCTCCAATTGGTATTGTTCGAGATGTGGAAGTTCTATGTGGTAAGATTGAATATCCTGCTGACTTTTTGGTACTTGGTTCTGCTGCTAGTAAGTATTGTCCTATCATTTTTGGTAGACCTTTTCTAAATACTTGTGGAGCTATTATAGATTGCAAGAAAGAGAAAATTTTGACTAAATTTGCTGGTGAATCTTATGAGTTTAACTTCTCTAAATTTGCCAAAACCCCTTATAAAGCTGATTTGCCTAATAATGATTTTAGAGTTGAACAGTGTGCATCTATTGCTCTTGCTCCTAATAATCCTTTGCAGCAACATTTGGAGAATAGTGAGAGTGAAGTTTTTAGGGAAGAAAGAAATGAGGTTGATGAAATTTTCCTTCGTCAAACTATTCTTAAGCATGATTTACCGGTGGAAGACTTGGGTACAACACCACCACCAAAGGAAGATCCTGTCTTTGATTTAAAACCATTGCCTGATAATCTTAAATATGCTCATATTGATGATAAGAAAATATATCCTGTTATTATTAGTTCTAAGCTTTCGAGTTTGAAGAAGAAAGGTTATTGGAAATATTGAAGAAACACCGAGGTGCTATTGGCTACACTCTTGATGACTTGAAGGGGATTTCTCCTCTATTTGCCAACACGCCATTATTATGGAAGATGATGTGAAGCCTGTTGTTGAACCTCAGCGTCGCCTAATTCCTAAGATGAAGGATGTGGTAAGAAATGAGGTATTAAGACTCCTTGAAGCTGGTATTATATATCCTATTGCTGATAGTAGATGGGTTAGTCCTGTGCATTGTGTTCCTAAGAAAGGAGGAATGACTGTTGTGCCTAATGATAATGATGAGCTCATACCTCAAAGAGTAGTTGTAGGTTATTGAATGTGCATTGATTATCGAAAAGTTAATAAGGTTACTAAGAAAGATCATTACCCTTTACCATTTATTGATCAAATGTTAGAAAGGCTATCTAAAAATACTCATTTTTGCTTTCTTGATGGTTATTCTGGGTTTTCACAAATTGCTGTTAAAACTAAAGATCAAGAGAAAACCACTTTCACTTGTCCCTATGGAACTTATGCTTATAGGCGTATGCCTTTTGGTTTATGTAATGCTCCTGCTACTTTTCAAAGATGCATGTCTGCTATTTTTCATGGCTTTTGTGAGAGTATTGTAGAGGTATTCATGGATGATTTTTCTGTCTATGGGAATTCTTTTGATAGTTGCTTGCGAAACCTTGATAAAGTTTTGCAGAGATGTGAAGACACTAACCTTGTTCTTAATTGGGAGAAATGCCACTTTATGGTTAATGAAGGAATTGTATTGGGACATAAAATTTCTGAGAGAGGTATTGAAGTTGATAGAGCTAAAGTTGAAGCAATTGAGAAGATGCCCTATCCTAGGGATGTTAAAGGTATTCGTAGTGTTCTTGGTCATGTGGGTTTTATAGGAGATTTATTAAAGATTTCTCCAAGATTTCAAAGCCTCTTACTAATCTTCTCCAAAAGATGTACCTTTTGTTTTTGATGATGATTGTAAGGAAGCTTTTGAAACTCTAAAGAAAGCCTTAACAACTGCTCCTGTAGTTGAACCTCCTGATTGGAATTTACCTTTTGAAATTATGTGTGATGCTAGTGATTTTGCTGTAGGTGCTGTTCTTGGACAGCGAGTAGATAAAAAACTGAATGTTATTCATTATGCTAGTAAAACTCTTGATGCTGCTCAAAGAAATTATGCTACTACTGAAAAAGAATTGTTAGTTGTAGTCTTTGCTTGTGATAAGTTTAGATCTTATATCGTTGATTCAAAAGTTACAATTCATACTGATCATGCTGCAATTAGATATCTTATGACAAAGAAAGATGCTAAGCCAAGGCGTATTAGATGGGTACTTCTTTTGCAAGAATTTGATTTACATATTGTAGATAGGAAATGTGCTGATAATCCTGTTGCTGATAATTTGTCTAGATTGGAAAATATTGCTTATGATCCTGTTCCTGTTAATGATAGTTTTCCAAATGAACAATTGGCTGTAATAAAGGTGAATTCGCGAGATAGCCCTTGGTATGCTGATTATGCTAACTTTATTGTTTCCAAGTACTTGCCTCCAACCTTTTCAGCTCAGCAAGGAGGAAATTCTTTTATGACTTGAGGCATTATTTTTGGGATGACCCACACTTATATAAAGAAGGAGTGGATGGTATTCTGCGAAGATGTGTTCCTGAATATGAACAACAAGAAATATTGAGTAAATGTCATGGTAGTGCTTATGGAGGACATCACACCGGAGATAGAACCGCGCAAAAGGTTCTGCAATCAGGTTTTTATTGGCCAACTCTCTTCAAAGATGCAAGAAAGTTTATTTTATCTTGTGATGAATGTCAAAGGGTTGGTAATATCTCCAGACGCAATGAAATGCCTATGAATTATACTCTTGTTATTGAACCATTCGATTGTTGGGGATTCGACTTCATGGGTCCTTTCCCTTCTTCAGAAGGTAACACTCATATACTTGTCGCTGTTGATTATGTTACTAAATGGGTAGAAGCTATACCCACAAAAAGTGCTGATGGTGAGACTTCTTTAAAAATGCTTTTAGATATTATTTTTCCTAGATTTGGAGTACCTAGATATATTATGACTGATGGAGGTTCTCATTTTATTCATGGAGGGTTTAGAAAAACTCTTTCTAAATATGGTATTAATCATAGAATTGCTTCCGCTTATCATCCTCAAACTAGTGGGCAAGTAGAATTATCAAATAGAGAGATTAAATCTATCTTGCAAAAGACTGTTAATAAAACTAGAAAGAACTGGGCTAGTAAATTGAAGGACGCACTATGGGCTTATAGAACTGCTTATAAAAACCCCATGGGAATGTCACCTTATAAAATGGTTTATGGAAAAGCTTGTCATTTACCTTTAGAATTAGAGCACAAAGCTTATTGGGCTGTTAGAGAACTAAACAAAGATCCTAAACTAGCCGGTGATAAGAGGTTGTTGCAATTAAGTTCTCTAGATGAATGGAGAAGTGAAGCTTATGAAAATGCTAAACTCTTTAAAGAGAAAGTTAAGAAATGGCATGATAGAAGGATTATCAAAAGAGAGTTTAATATTGGGGATAAAGTCCTATTGTATCGGTCTCGTCTCAGATTCTTTGCAGGGAAATTACTCTCGAAATGGGAAGGACCATATGTTGTTGAGGAGGTGTATCGTTCAGGAGCAATTAAAATTAGTTCTCTCCAAGGCAATGCCACGCAAGTGGTGAATGGACAAAGACTCAAGCATTATATCTCAGGTGATTCTTATAATGTAGATGTTGATGTTATTCAAGTGGAAACACCGGAGGCTTTCATCAAAGGTCAAATTGACAGTCCGCCAGAACCCGACTTTGAATAGGTAACAGTACATGTAATAAAAAGTTTGCGATTTACTTTTCGAACAATATTTTTGCTGTTTTTGGAAAATATGAAAAATTACGAGATCGAAACGGAGTGGAGGATGCGCACGAGGGCGTGCCCCCATAGGCCGGCGCGGCCCACCGCCACGCCGCCTATGAGGACACCGCCTCGTTCCCTCTCCGACTCTGGTTCGACCTGGTACTTTCCGTTCGTGAAAATTTTACTATATAATCCCCCGGACCCCGGAGGTCCGTATATCGTTTTCGACGTGTTTTGTTTCGAGCTGTTTCTGCCAGGATCTATTCTCAATCTAGGAGCACCATGGCCTCCGACAACAAGGGCAAAGGGCCTTCGAAGGAAGAAGTGAAAAGGGTGTCGTCAAAACAAGAGCAGCAAGCTGTTGGGAGTAAGCAAATCTTTGTGGGATCTGTTGACACTCGACGTTCTTTCTCTCATAACTTGCAGGACCCTTACCACCTGCCCTTGGCCTCGACTCTTTCCCTGTGCTGGAAGAAGCTCTACGGACTACCGATGAGTTTTGTGGTCAATACCGGGCTCTAAGAAGAGAAGTGGAGATACTCAGGAGGAGAATTACCGTCTCCGTAGAATGCTGGAATATTACTCGATGCCCATCACGAGGTCGCCACCGCCAACTTCAGATAACAATGAATCTCTTCGAGTCTTAGTGCAGAATTGCCAAGCCGAGAAACTGAAGCTGAAGGAGATCTGTAAGAAGCGCGGGAGGAATTCATCACCATGATACGTCTCCGACGTATCGATAATTTCTTATGTTCCATGCCACATTATTGATGATATCTACATGTTTTATGCATACTTTATGTCATATTTATGCGTTTTCGGAACTAACCTATTGACGAGATGCCGAAGTGCCGGTTCCTGTTTTCGCTGTTTTTGGTTTCAGAAATCCTAGTAAGGAAATATTCTCGGAATTGACGAAATCAACGCCCAGGGCCTATTTTTACACGAAGCTTCCAAGACCGAGGAGTGGGGCCACGAGGTGGCCAGACACCGGGCGGCGGCCTCCTTGGCCGCCGGCCGTCGTGTGCCCCGTGGCCCCCTGACCTGCCCTTCCGCCTACTTAAAGCCTCCGTCGTGAAAACCCTATCACGTTCGACGAAACCAGAGAAAACCTTCCAGAGCCGCCGCCATCACGAAGCCAAGATCTGGGGGAGAGGAGTCTCTGTTCCGGCACGCCGCCGGGACGGGGAAGTGCCCCCTAAGGCTTCTCCATCGACACCACCGCCATCTTCATCACCGCTGCTGTCTCCCATGAGGAGGGAGTAGTTCTCCATCGAGATTCGGGGCTGTACCGGTAGCTATGTGGTTAATCTCTCTCTATGTACTTCAATACAATAATCTCATGAGCTGCCTTACATGATTGAGATTCATATGATGATGCTTGTAATCTAGATGTCATTATGCTAGTCAAGTGGATTTTACTTATGTGATCTCCGGAGACTCCTTGTCCCACGTGTGTAAAGGTGACAGTGTGTGCACCGTGTGGGTCTCTTAGGCTATATTTCACAGAATACTTATTCACTGTTATGAATGGCATAGTGAAGTGCTTATTTATATCTCTTTATGATTGCAATGTGTTTTGTATCACAATTTATCCGTGTGCTACTCTAGTGATGTTATTAAAGTAGTTTATTCCTCCTGCACGGTGTAATGGTGACAGTGTGTGCATCGTGTAGTACTTGGCGTAGGCTATGATTGTGATCTCTTGTAGATTATGAAGTTAACTATTGCTATGATAGTATTGATGTGATCTATTCCTCCTTTCGTAGTGTGAAGGTGATGTGTGCATGCTATGTTAGTACTTGGTTTGGTTATGTTGATCTGTCATGCACTCTAAGGTTATTTAAATATGAACATTGAATATTGTGGAGCTTGTTAACTCCGGCATTGAGGGTTCGTGTAATCCTACACAGTTAGTGGTGTTCATCATCCAACAAGAGGGTGTAGAGTCTAGCATCTATCTATTTATTCGTTATGTGATCAATGTTGAGAGTGTCCACTAGTGAAAGTATGATCCCTAGGCCTTGTTCCTAAATATCGCTATCGCTGCGTTTACTGTTCTACCGCATGTTTACTTCCCGCAATATTACTACCATCAACTGCACGCCAGCAAGCACTTTTCTGGCGCCGTACTACTGCTCATATTCATTCATACCACTTGTATTTCACTATCTCTTCGTCGAACTAGTGCACCTATTAGGTGTGTTGGGGACACAAGAGACTTCTTGCTTTGTGGTTGCAGGGTTGCATGAGAGGGATATCTTTGACCTCTTCCTCCCGAGTTCGATAAACCTTGGGTGATCCACTTAAGGGAAACTTGCGCTGTTCTACAAACCTCTGCTCTTGGAGGCCCAACACTGCCTACAAGAATAGAAGCACCCGTAGACATCAAGTACTTTTCTGGCGCGCCGGGGAGGAAAGGTAAAAGGCTCATACTCCGGTCCTGTGTAAAGTACTTTTCTGTTGCCGTTGTGTGTGTGCTCGAAGCTATTTCCTTTAGATCCCGCAATTGCATCTTTTTGTTTCTTGTTTACACTAGTTAGGCATAATGGACAACAATGAGCTTCTTATTCTATTTCCTGATTTAAGACATGGATGGTTTGATGCGAAAATTAAAAAACCTATGGAACACATTAGTATGAACGCTTTGAACACCATTGTTGCTAATGATATGGAAATTTCTAAGCTTGGGGAAGCTGGCTTTGATGAGCATGATATTTTTAGTCCCCCAAGCATTGAGGAGAAAATTTACTTTGATGATACTTTGTCTCCTATTTATGATGATTATAATGATATTGGTCTTTTGGTGCCGCCTACTATGGAGGATAAATTTAATTATGATTACAATATGCCTCCTATATTTGATGATGAGAATAATAATGATAGCTACTTTGTTGAATTTGCTCCCACTACATCTAATAAAATTGATTATGCTTATGTGGAGAGTAATGATACTTTTATGCATGTGAATAAGAATGCTTTATGTGATACTTATATTGTTGAGTTTGTTCATGATGCCTCTGAAAATTATTATGAGAGAGTAAAATATGGTTGTAGAAATTTTCATGTTACTAAAACACCTCTCTATATGCTGAAATTTTTGAAGTTACACTGGTTTTATCTTCCTATGCTTGTTACTTCGCTCTTGATGAACTTGTTTATTTACAAGATTCCTATGCATAGGAAGCATGTTAGACTTAAATGTGTTTTGAATTTGCTTTTTGATGCTCTCTTTTGCTTCAACTCCTATTTCTTGCGAGTGCATCATTAAAACTGCTGAGCCCATCTTAATGGCTATAAAGAAAGAACTTCTTGGGAGATAACCCATGTGTTTATTTTGCTACAGCAATTTTTGTTTTGTTGAGTCTTGGAAGTTGTTTACTACTGTAGCAACCTCTCCTTATCTTTATTTTATTGCAAATTTTGTGCCAAGTAAATTCTCTATGGTAAAGTTGATGCTAGATTTGGATTGCTGCGCAGAAACAGCATTGCTGTCTGTCACGAATTCGCGCAGAAGTCTCTGTAAAAAAATCAAAAAAATCTGCAAATTTACGTGTGTGATCCTCAGATATGTACGCAACTTTCATTAGTTTTGAGTTTTTCCGTTTGAGCAAGTTAAGTGCCCCTTCCAGGTTCGTCTTTACGGACTGTTCTGTTTTTGACAGATTCTGCCTTTTATTTCGCATTGCCGCTTTTATTAAGTTGAATGAGTTTCTTTGTTCCATTAACTTTCAGAAGTTTTGTGCAATGTCCAGAAGTGTTAAGAATGATTGTGTTACCTCTGAACATGTGAATTTTTGATTGTGCACTAACCCTCTAATGAGTTTGCTTAAAGTTTGGTGTGGAGGAAGTTTTCAAGGGTCAAGAGAGGAGGATGATATACTATGATCAAGAAGAGTGAAGAGTCTAAGCTTGGGGATGCCCCCGTGGTTCATCCCTGCATATTTCAAGAAGACTCAAGCATCTAAGCTTGGGGATGCCCAAGGCATCCCCTTCTTCATCGACAACTTATCAGGTTTCTTCTCTTGAAACTATATTTTTATTCGGTCACATCTTATGTACTTTACTTGGAGCGTCTGTTTGTTTTTGTTTTTGTTTTTGTTTGAATAAATGCTTGTGTGGGAGAGAGACACGCTTCGCTGGTTCATATGAACACATGTGTTCTTAGCTTTTAATGTTCATGGCGAAGGTTGAAACTGCTTCGTTAATTGTTATATGGTTGGAAACGGGAAATGCTACATGTAGTAATTGATAAAATGTCTTGGATAATTTGATACTTGGCAATTTTTGTGCTCATGTTTAAGCTCTTGCACCATATACTTTGCACCCATTAATGAAGAAATACATAGAGCTTGCTAAAATTTGGTTTGCATAATTGGTCTCTCTAAGGTCTAGATAATTTCTAGTAAAGAGTTTGAACAACAAGGAAGACGGTGTAGAGTCTTATAATGTTTACAATATGTCTTTTATGTGAGTTTTGCTGCACCGGTTCATCCTTGTGTTTGTTTCAAATAACCTTGCTAGCCTAAACCTTGTATCGAGAGGGAATACTTCTCATGCATCCAAAATCCTTGAGCCAACCACTATGCCATTTGTGTCCACCATACCTACCTACTACATGGTATTCCTCCGCCATTCCAAAGTAAATTGCTCATGTGCTACCTTTAAATAATTCAAAAGCTATTATCTCTTATTTGTGTCAATGTTTTATAGCTCATGAGGAAGTATGTGGTGTTTTATCTTTCGATCTTGTCATTTACTTCGACAGACTTTCACCAATGGACTAGTGGCTTCATCCGCTTATCCAATAATTTTGCAAAAAGAGCTGGCAATGGGGTTCCCAGCCCCGATTAATTAACTTGCATTAATAATTCTCTTCACATGTTTTGCTCTGATTCATCAGTAAGCAACTTAATTTTGCAAATAGACACTCCTCCATGGTATGAGATTGTTGGAAGGCACCCGAGGATTCGGTTAGCCATGGTTTGAGAAAGAAAAGGTTGGGAGGAGTGTCATCTAAAAAATAAAAAAATAAAAACTAAACTAAAGTACATGTGTAAACAAAAGAGAAGAGGGATGATCTACCTTGCTGGTAGAGATAACGTCCTTCATGGGAGCCGCTCTTGAAAGTGTGGTTGATAAGGTAGTTAGAGTGCCCACTACCATTCGTTGACAACAACAAACACCTCTCAAAATTTTACTTTTATGCACTCTTTATGTTTTCAAAACCAAAGCTCTAGCACAAATATAGCAGTCAATGCTTCCCTCTGCGAAGGGCCTTTCTTTTACTTTTATGTTGAGTCAGTTCACCTATCTCTTTCCACCTCAAGAAGCAAACACTTGTGTGAACTGTGCATTGATTCCTACATACTTGCATATTGCATTTGTTATATTACTCTATGTTGACAATTATCCATGAGATATACATGTTATAAGTTGAAAGCAATTGCTGAAACTTAATCTTCCTTTGTGTTGCTTCAATACCTTTACTTTGATTTATTGCTTTATGAGTTAACTCTTATGCAAGACTTATTGATGCTTGTCTTGAAGTACTATTCATGAAAAGTCTTTGCTTTATGATTCATTTGTTTACTCATGTCATTACCATTGTTTTGATCGCTGCATTCATTACATATGCTTACAATAGTATGATCAAGGTTATGATGGCATGTCACTCCAGAAATTATCTTTGTTATCGTTACCTGCTCGGGACGAGCAGAACTAAGCTTGGGGATGCTGATACGCTCCGACGTATCGATAATTTCTTATGTTCCATGCCACATTATTGATGATATCTACATGTTTTATGCATACTTTATGTCATATTTATGCGTTTCGAACTAACCTATTGACGAGATGCCGCGGTTTTTGCTGTTTTTGGTTTCAGAAATCCTAGTAAGGAAATATTCTCGGAATTGGACGAAATCAATGCCCAGGGTCCTATTTTTACACGAAGCTTCCGTAAGACCGGAGACTTACGTGGGGCCACGAGGTGGCCAGACACGGGCGGCGCGGCCCGGGCCTTGGCCGCGCCGGCCTGTTGTGTGGGGCCCTCGTGTGGCCCCCCGACCTGCCCTTCCGCCTACTTAAAGCCTCCGTCGCAAAACCCTATCACGTTCGACGAAACCAGAAAACCTTCCGAGCCGCCGCCATCGCGGGCCAAGATCCTGGGGACACGAGTCTCGTTCCGCACGCCGGACGGGAAGTGCCCCGGAATTCTCCATCGACACCACCGCCATCTTCATCAATGCCGTTGTCTCCCATGAGGAGGAGTAGTTCTCCATCGAGGCTCTGGGCCGGTAGCTATGTGGTTAATCTCTCTCCTATGTACTTCAATACAATAATCTCATGAGCTGCCTTACATGATTGAGATTCATATGATGATGCTTGTAATCTAGATGTCATTATGCTAGTCAAGTGGATTTTACTTATGTGATCTCCGGAGACTCCTTGTCCCACGTGTGTAAAGGTGACAGTGTGTGCACCGTGTGGGTCTCTTAGGCTATATTTCACAGAATACTTATTCACTGTCATGAATGGCATAGTGAAGTGCTTATTTATATCTCTTTATGATTGCAATGTGTTTTGTATCACAATTTATCTGTGTGCTACTCTAGTGATGTTATTAAAGTAGTTTATTCCTCCTGCACGGTGTAATGGTGATAGTGTGTGCATCGTGTAGTACTTGGCGTAGGCTATGATTGTGATCTCTTGTAGATTATGAAGTTAACTATTGCTATGATAGTATTGATGTGATCTATTCCTCCTTTCGTAGTGTGAAGGTGACAGTGTGCATGCTATGTTAGTACTTGGTTTGGTTATGTTGATCTGTCATGCACTCTAAGGTTATTTAAATATGAACATTGAATATTGTGGAGCTTGTTAACTCCGGCATTGAGGGTTCGTGTAATCCTACACATTAGTGGTGTTCATCATCCAACAAGAGGGTGTAGAGTCTAGCATCTATCTATTTATTATGTTATGTGATCAATGTTGAGAGTGTCCACTAGTGAAAGTATGATCCCTAGGCCTTGTTCCTAAATATCGCTATCGCTGCTTGTTTACCGTTCTACCGCATGTTTACTTCCCGCAATATTACTACCATCAATCGCACGCCAGCAAGCACTTTTTCGGCGCCGTACTCATCATATTCATTCATACCACTTGTATTTCACTATCTCTTCGTCGAACTAGTGCACCTATTAGGTGTGTTGGGGACACAAGAGACTTCTTGCTTTGTGGTTGCGTGGTTGCATGAGAGGGATATCTTTGACCTCTTCTCCCCGAGTTCGATAAACCTTGGGTGACCCACTTAAGGGAAACTTGCTGCTGTTCTACAAACCTCTGCTCTTGGAGGCCCAACACTGTCTACAAGAATAGAAGCACCCGTAGACATCACACCACCATCGCCAAAGGATTAATTCATCATCGGTATTGGCATCCCCTTGGTTTGTTCCAAGCTTGGGGGAGTGCCGCGGTATCACATCATCACTACCTTTTATTCTTTTTCTATCAAGTAGTGTCATATCATGAGTAGGGAAGTTATCATATAAGATGGGTTGCAGTGTGGAAGTATCTCTCCTTTAGTTGGTTGTCTATATATCCCTTGGGGTGAGTTATCGATATGAAATATTAATGAGAAGTCTTATCATTTACATATTGCACACCTTATTTTAGTTTGCAATTTCTATTATATGATTGATCTTGATTTTAGTATTGGTACCACTTTGGGAGCATTGAGTAAATCTATTTGGTTTTGGCAAACTTAGCATTGGTCAATAGCAACAACACCTTGAGGTTTAAGTAGAAAAGAGAAATACATATAGTTGTTTCATTGTCTTCCTTTCTTGTTAGCTCATAGCTTATTATTCTGAAGTTAAAATTGTTTGTGCTTGCAAGAAAGATGCATGATTATGTCTATCACATGTATATTCGTTTGTTTCCCTCAACTCTTATGCTTGCTAATTAACCTTGCTAGCCAAAGACCTGTACTGAGAGGGAATGCTTCTCGTGCATCCAAACCTGAACCCAAACTTATGCCATTTGTGTCCACCATATCTACCTACTGCATGGTATTTCCTGCCATTCCAAGTAAATACTTCACGTGCTACCTTTAAAACAATTCAAAATTTATTACTTCTTATTTGTGCCAATGTTTTATAGCTCATGAGGAAGTATGTGGTGTTTTATCTTTCAGTCTTGTTAGGCAGCCTCCACTAATGGACTAGTGGCTTCACCCACTTATCCTATAATTTTGCAATAAGAGCTGGCAACGGGGTTCCCAGCCCCAATTAATCAACTTTCATTATTAATTCTCTTCACATGTTTTGCTCTGATTCATCAGTAAGCAACTTAATTTTGCAATAGACACTCCTCCATGGTATGAGATTACTGGAAGGCACCCGAGGATTCGGTTAGCCATGGCTTGTGTAAGCAAAGGTTGGGGGAGTGTCATCCTTAAATAAACTAAAGTACATGTGTAAACAAAAGAGAAGAGGGATGATCTACCTTGCCGGTAGAGATAACGCCCTTCATGGGAGCCGCTCTTTGGAGGTCTGTTTGGCAAGGGGGTTAGTGACATAGGCATCCCCAATGGGCCTGCCGATGATGGTACCCGGGGTTTACTGAAGGCCCACTACCCGAAGAATAAGAAGATTCGGAAGCCCAAGACATTGTTAAGGAAAGCTAGAGTTGTAATAGGAAGCATTATTTGTAATCTTGCGGGAGGAGTTAGAAACCTACCCGGACTCTGAATTTGTACAATACGAACCCTCGGCTCCGCCTCCTATATAAGGGGAGTCGAAGGACAGAAAGGATCGAATCGTTGTCTCTCAAACCCTAGCTTTTACACCGTCGAGTACTTTTCGGCTGAAACCTTCGAGATCTACTTGCCCTCTACATCTAACGAAACCCTAGTCTACAATCCGTAGGCATTGACAAGTTAATCCCTTGTCAATTGACGTCGTCTGTGGGATCTAGAGGTTGCAAGGAGCTGATCTCGATGGCACGTCCAGAATCGTCGACTTCGTCGGTAGCAAGCAATGCGATGGATCGAGGTAAACAGGAAAAACTGATCTAGTCAATTTTATTCCTCACCCGCCCTCCCGTTTGGATGCATGTGCGTATCTGGAGGAGGCCATCGTCATGACGTTCGGAGAATTCCGATTTAGCGTCAACAAGGAAGGATCTTATCGTCTCAAAGTTCCGATCTCGTCGGAAAGCGATCGATTCTGACTTTTCGACAAGTGATGAAGAGTTTTCGTCGCCACGTTTCATCGACACCAAGGCAAGCGAAAAACTCGCCAAGATCTTCAGCGACACGTCCTTCGGGTCGACTGCGGACTCCTTTATAAGCAGCGACTCCGACAGCGTCGACAGCTTCATCGACAAATCTGTTGCCATTGGAAAGGTCTTCACCAATCTCAATGATGGTGTCACCAATCCCGATAAACATCAACACCCAAAATATCATCAAGTCTATGCAATCGAGGAGGCAAGTCGAGCAGAACCAGAGACGTCAGAGGCTTTCGACGACTTGGGAAATCCATACGTCGATCCCGCTGATCTCACAAGAGGCCTAGGCACTAAATACGTCGGGTCCTCACCTCGCGAAAGAGTTCAACTCCCGCAAGCAGCGTGGGATAGAGCCGCAAGAGCCATGAACGGTACAGAACCAATAACTACAACCGCTACTGTCGAAGAATTACAGGCCTATCAATATAGACTTGCTCGGGTGAGTAGAGAGCTGGAAAAACAAACAGCTTCCCTGAACAGAAGAAAGGAGGCAGCTTCTGCGTCAAGTAGGCGAAGAGCAGAACTAAGCCGACAATCAGGAACAATGGGAGATAGTCATAGAGAAGCTCGAAGGAGAGCAAGATCTCGGCTGCAAAATATACCCGAAGCAGAAAGGGAAAATCTGGTTCAAAATCTCGACATGTCCTTCATGACGATCGACACCAGGGGAAATATTATCCCTAAAACACCAGAAGCTGGGTACATGGCTACGCGCTTACATCCTCGCGTCCAGACCACCCCCGGAGATCCGAGAGAAGCGCTATTCAACATGGCAATGGCGGGAGTTGGAGTCATGGGAACAACATTCACAGCTACACCTCCCGAAGGAACTGCAAGGCAAAATAGTCCACGACCTACCGCAGCAGTTCAAGATCCACCAAGAACAAATGGGGCAAGAGATACGGCGACTCAAGCAAGGGTAGACAGAGCACGACAAGAAAGAATAGAACATCGGCATTCACCAGAAGTTGCCGATGAAGATCTGTGCGGGCTTCCGTGCTTTACGAGACGAGTCCGAAAAACTCGAGTACCATCAGGATTCAAGCTACCGGAAAATTTCAAGAAATTCGACGGTCTACAAGATCCAGAAGATTGGCTTGTGGACTATCTCGAGATGGTGAAGTTAATAGGAGGAACCAGGGCAACAGCCATGCAGAGCATCCAAGTACATCTAAGTGGAGCAGCACGTTCTTGGATAAAGAAACTTCCACCAGGTTCCATCGACAACTGGGATAGTTTCGAGGACGTCTTCGTGAGAAATTTTCGATCTACCTGCAAAAAACCAGCATCATTGGAAGAGTTGAGGGCGTGCAGACAGAAACATGATGAATCTATGAGAAAATATATACAGAGGTGGAACATCATCAAAAACTCGGCAGAAGATATATCTGACGAGAGAGCAATAGATGCGTTCGAGGAATTCGACGAGCAGATTTTGTCGAGGACCTAGGAAGAACCAACCCAAGAACAATATCAGCATTGATGGAAATAGCAAACAAGTGGGCAGATGGAGAAGATGCTATACATAACAAGCGACACAGGTCGCCAGAGGAGGACCGCAGTCGAAATTTTCAAAATAGAAGGCGATTTTCTCGCCAGTTCTACAATAATGATGCTCCTGGCCATATATCAGCTGGGTTCCGAGGAAACCCTGGAGGAAGCAATCAAGATAACTACCAAAGAGGTAACGAGCAACAAGGTGACAACAGAAGTGACTACCGCGGTAATAGGCAAAATAATGGACCAAGGTTTCAGAGACCATTTGTGTCTCCCGAAGAAATGATGAACGGACCATGTCAGATGCATTTTTTCCTTGATAGTAATGGGAAGAGGCAATCGGGACATCTGCAGAAGGATTGTCGAAATTTTCAAGCAATGCTGCGAGTCGCAGGAATGGCCAATGCCCAAGCGATGAATAGAAATCCCCAGGGGCCAAGGAGCGAGATACATCTTCCACCTCCTCCCGCAATTACAGATGAGAATCGGCACCAGCTCAGAATAGCGGCAGCACCACAACCACCTCCGTATGTCGATCCTAATTCTAATGGCGCAGTCTTGATGATTCAGAAAGCTAAGCCATCTAACAGGGCTCGAAAGCGGCAAGTATTTATGGCGAAAAGATGCCTCCACCAACAGTCGAGTATCTAAATTGGTCAGACAGATATCGGCTTCACAATTGCGGATCACCCGCAGCAGGTTCCTCGACCAGGGCAATCCGCACTTATCTTACCCGCAGTAACTGGCTTCGACGTGTCGAGAGTCTTCATAGATGGCGGCAGCAGGTTAAACCTTATGTATGCAGATACATTAAGGAAGATGAACATATCCCTGGCAAATTTAGCACCAACCGATACACGCTTTCATGGGATCACGCCAGAGAAACCAAGTTATCCGCTGGGCAAGATTAATCTCGACGTTCAGTTTGGAACCCGAGAAAATTACAGGATAGAGAAATTGGAGTTTGAAGTCGTGAATTTCCCGTCGCAATATCATGCTTTGTTGGGACGACCCGTATGCCGGTTTATGGGCATCATTACACGACTCACGTGGAGGTTGCCTCGCACCCAAGGGACCAATCACGCCAAAGGAAGCTCGTTAGCTGACAAGTGCGGCAGATTTTCATCAACTATCGAAACCTTCGGATGCAAGCAGAATATATGGCGCCAAGGCAACCGATTACGATGTTTTGCCGACACTGTGGAGGCCGCTCAGGGAACCAACCTTTAACGCAGCGAAGGATTCAAAATAAGTACAAATCCACCCGACGGACCCAAGAAAACGACGTCCATTGCAACAAATATGGACCTCGCATAGGAAAGCGCGCTCGTCGAGTTCCTCCGTGAGCATTGGAAAATCTTCGCATGGTGTCCACTGACATGCCAGGAGTACCCAGGAACTTGCCGAGCACCACCTCAACTTGGATCCTCTCGCGAGACCAATCAAACAACCCTTGCGGCGTTGAACCAAACCGCAAAGCTATGCTATCGAAATAGATCGACTCAAGGATGCTGGTTTTATCAAAGAGATATCTACAGAAGCCACGTGGGTAGCTAACCCTGATGGTGCCGAAGAAACACACGAAGTCCTTCGCATGTGCGTCGACTTTACGTGTCTCAATAAACACCGTCCTAAGGATCACTTTCCTCCCAAGGATCGATCAAATCATCGACTCCACGGCAGGATGTGAACGTCTTTCCTTCTTGATGCATACTCTGGTTATAACCAGATCAGATTAAAAGAAGATGATGAGGCCAAGACAGCGTTCATAACGCCTTACGGCGTTGTTACAAAACAATGCCCTTTGGTTTGAAAAACGCGGGAGCAACATATCAGCGGATGCAGAAGTGCCTTGCAACACAGATTGGGAAAAATGTACAAGTCTACATCGACGATGTCGTGATAACATCAAAGAAAGGGTCAACACTGATCGAAGATTTGAAGGAAACCTTCGACAACCTTGACAAGTTTTGCCTTAAGTTGAACCCGACAAAATGTTCCTTTGGCGTTCCTGGGAGAACTTCTCGGATTCTTAGTATCAGCAAGAGGGATTGAAGCTAATCCCGAAAAATACAGGCCATCGTAACTATGAGGAAGCCAACAAAGTTGAAAGAAATACAATAGCTGACGGGCGAGTCGTAGCTTTAAGCAGATTCGTCACAAAGTTAGGAGAAAAGCTGCCGTTCTACGCATTGATCAAACAAGGGGAGAAATTTCAATGGAACGAGGAAGCAGATAGGGCCTTCGAAAACCTCAAGCGCACAATTTCGACACCACCAATTTTGGTAGCGCCTAAAGAGAAAGAACCTCTCCTTCTATACATTGCAGCCACACCCCAAGTGGTTAGCACGGTTTTGGTAGTCGAGAGAGAGGAAGAAGGAAAGCTCCATGGAGTTCAGAGGCTAGTATATTTCATCATGAAGTTGTCACCTTCAAAACAACATTTCACTTAAACCGGCGTATGGAGTATTTACAACAGCAAGAAAATTGCGACACTATTTTTCGGCGCACCCGATAATAGTGGTCAATGAAGCTCCTCTGTCAAATATATTGAACAACCCAGAGCTACGGGTCGTGTTCCCCTTTGGGGAATAGAACTTTCCCCTCGGGACATCACGTATGAAAAGAGAAAGGCAATAAAATCGCAGGTCTTACCGGATTTCCTCGCAGAGTGGATGGAGCTACAAAATACGGGGCCTCCTGATTTATCGAGAACCTGGACTATGAACTTTGACGGGTCCAAAAGGTTAGAAGGCGCTGGAGCAGGCGTGATATTGGTATCACCTGAAGGCGACAAGTTGAAGTATGTCTTGCGAATGACGTTCCCAAACGCGTCTAACAATGAAGCAGAATATGAAGCTCTCATACACGGGATGAAGATGGCAAAGGCTGCGGTGCAACCCGACCAAAATTTTCGCGACTCACAGCTTGGTAGCACAACAAGTTATGAACCAATGTGATGTTAATGAGAGCATGATAGCATACAAGGAGATGTATAATGAGCTGAAAAATCGTTTGATGGATGCGAGGTAAACCACATCAGCAGATTGAGCAATGATGAAGCCGATGTCCTTGCAAACATCGGGTCACAATGTCTCGCGATCCCTCCAGGCGTGTTTTGGGAAGAAATAAGCGAGAGATCAACAAAGCCAATGAAAACAAAGAAGAAGGAGAAGGAAGAGAAACCTTCGGACGTCACCAAAAAATCACTGGAAGAAGAAGAAGAGGAACATGAGCTAGTCATGATGGTGCAAATTCCATGGATGCAGGCGTACATATCATACATCCTAAGGAAAACAATACTCGACGATCCAGTTGAAGCAAGGCGAATAATTAGGCGATCTAAAGCTTTTACTGTGGTAAAAGGGGAGTTGTATAAACGAAGTATCTCAGGTGTGCTACAAAGATGTGTCACACCCGAAGAAGGACGGATCATCCTAAAAGATGTACACGAAGGAATATGCGGGCACCACGCAAGCAGCCGCGCTATCGCGGCCAAAGTCTTCAGAGCGGGATTTTATTGGTTAACAACAATTGAGGACGCGAAGGAAATAGTGCGAACTTGCGACGCGTGTCAAAGATTCGCCGCCAAACCTCATTCTCCGGCAGCAGAATTGATGCCAATCCCATTGTCTTGGCCCTTTGCTCTGGGGTCTCGATATGGTGGGAAAACTACACAAAGCTTCGCCAGGTGGATATGAGTATATGCTCGTTGCTGTCGACAAATTTACTAAATGGATAGAAGCAAAGCCGATAAATTCACCGGACGGCGCGTCGGCAATCAAGTTTGTGAAAAGCATCGTCTTTCGATTTGGAGTACCTCACAGCATCGTCACAGACAACGGTAGTAACTTTACTTCCAAGGAGTTCAAAGCATATTGTGCAGAAGTGGGCATCAAATTGAGTTTTGCGTCTGTCGCACATCCACAGACCAATGGTCAAGTCGAGAAGGCCAACGGCATTATCAGCAATGGTATCAAGAAGCGCTTGTTGGGACCATTGGAAAAGCTCGACATACTTGGCCGAGGAGTGCCAAGTGTGTTGTGAGTATTCGAACAACACCAAACACGGCGACGCAGGAGACGCCGTTTTTCCTGGTCCATGGAGCTGAAGCAGTATTGCCGATAGAAATAGAACATGATGCTCCAAGAGTTACAGAATACGATGAAGAAACTTCGAGAAAAGCCTTAGAAGATGATGTCGACGGACTTGATGAAGCTCGAGATGAAGTCCTGTCACGAGTTGCCAAGTATCAACAGGACCTGAAAAATTACCATAGTCGACGATTGCGACCGAGGTCTTTCCAAGTTGGCGACTTGGTTTTGCGACTAAATCAAAAAAGTCATGAAAAACTCGAGTCACCATGGCTTGGACCTTACATAGTCACAGAGGTAATCGAAGGAGGAGCATACAGACTCAAGGACAAGAAGACGGGGATTGCCGAGCCAAATCCTTGGAACGTGGCACAGCTCAGGCGCTTCTACGCTTAGATGCCGAAATATAGTCTCCTCTGTAAACATACAATGTACTGAAACGCCCGCGAGTTTTCAGACGCACTCTTTTCCTTTTCGGGCACCGAGTGGGGCCGGAAAGGTTTTTAATGAGGCGGGCTCGCGGTGCTGCAATATAATAAAGATAGTGGAATTATATATCTTTTCGACAGGCTCGGGGGCTCTTACCCGAAGATACAATATATATCTCGCTTTGGTATAAAGTACCTCGCCAAATAAAACTACGTCGCAAAATAGTAATCAACAGAAAAGCTCAGGGTTCGCACCCGCAAAAATAGTGAACAAATATAATTTATCTTGCCTTGGGACAACCTCGCATCATAAAAAGAGAAAAATATCGCCATCAAAACGCCCGGGGGCTTGGCACTGAAAAACAGAAATATAGTAACTTTACAATATAGATTATGTTTACTACACACAAGATACGATCCTTGGAGCAACAAAACTTCAAGAGCTACCCAGTATATTATCTATCGTCAGCCGTTCATTATTTATAGCGTGAGTACTATGTTCCGCATAACTGCCTTTTACGAAGAATTCAGCGTCCAGTCGAAGAAGTTCATCCATCATATCTTCGGCAACAGGAGTCACAACGTCATCATATTTGCCGAAGTTCCTTTTCCTCTTCGCCATCTTCGCCAGACATTTCAGAACAATTACACTCATATCTAATTTCGGACAGCAGATTTTTATCATAATCATGGCGAACCTGGCGCCAGCAGCTAATTGGGCTCGCACAAATCCATGGATTCGAGGAGCATATCGAAATTGTTCCATCAGAGCGGGAAGCGTCTCTGGCATCTTATTACGAGGAAACATGGTCCCGTAAACTAAAGACAAGGTCCTCGTGCAAAAGTCGAGAAAATCGCGGACCTGAAGCGCACGATCTTGAAATCTGACGATTTGGCGAGTCCGTTCAGGTGTGCCCCAAAAATTTGAACCATGATCACGTGCAAGCCTCAGAAGAGCATTGGAACGAGCTTCAACACGTTCATCTTCCGTAGCAGAATTCAAAAAGGCACCTATTTCGACAAAATCAGCGGGAAACAAGAAGACAAGGAAAAAAGAAAGATAAAGTGTGACAAAGATACCGAAGCATACCTGCCATATCCAAGCTAGCATCTGTTAGCAGTTGAAGCATAAAATTTCTCGAGACATAGCTGCAGCAGCTTCAGCAATGGCGGCATCTTTCTCGATTATAGCATCTTGAGCTTGTTGGAGTGCTACCTTTTCCCTCTCAGAGGATTTCCGAGATTGTTCCATAAGCATAAATGATTGCTTCTTCATAGACTGGAGCTGTTGTTGAAGCTCTTTCAAATCTTCTGCCAAAGTCTTACTCGCAGAATCTTCGACAAAATTAACAGCGACAGGGGTTTTCTTCGAAGGAGGCGAAGGAAAACCTCGGAAGGACCAGGAGTTGACGTATAGTTGTCAAAAATTAACTGGAAAGAAGAGAAATTTCGACATCAATCATTGAGCAAAGATAGATTTCCATTCATTCCCATAATATATACATGTCTATTACAAAAGAAGGACCTCTAGAGACCTAAGCAGTCATTCGCTAAGAACACTATGGCAACAGTGCCAAAAGAAGGAGATAAGCTAAAAAGAAAAAAGCAAAGGGGCATTCAACTAGACCTCCGGCTTTGATGAGCTAGGAGTCGAAGATGGTTTGATCCCGAGATAGGACAAGATTTTTTCGTATTGGGCTTTGCCGCCTTGATCGCGATCGCCATTTTGGTCGTTCTATTCGCTCCGTGGCGCCTACTTTCGCCGCCGATAGTTTGTCGGCTATCGCAACCAAGGCAACAGAGTTTTCAACAACGACCTTCATATTTTCCTGGCGCATCTTCAGCCCAAGATCTTCTGGTGGATTAAAGCACTTAGCCGAGCAAGGAAAGTTGCGTTCCTCTTTCTTCGGAAGAAGTAGGGGAAGAGTCGCGACAACCCCGCTTTAGCTTGATCAATGCCCTCGCGCTTCCGTTCCATGAAATTCAAGGAACGAAACGGCGTCAAGAAGAGGATCATTGTCGGGGTCTTCAAGTTCAAATTCTTGAGATGTTCTATCTGTCAAGATAAAAACTTAATGATCAACAAACGAGCGAAAGAAAGAAAGTTCAAGGGATATGAAGTGGTTCAGATACTTACTAACAAAGCGACGATTTTGCGTCCTTATGCGCTTAAGGACCGCTTCCTCGCGAGCAGATTGTGCAGCTATATGCTCACTTAGTGAAGTCTCGGCATCGTGAAGTCTCTTCCTAAGATCTTCGAGACCAGCAGCTCTTGGCCTTGTCAGCCTCTGCTCTAGCTTGAACAGCATCTGATTCGGCCTTCTTACGAGCCTCTTCACTTTGCTCTAATTTTTGAGCAAGAGTATTGGCACGATCGTTGACCTCCGCCAGTTTTTCTGCCAAGAAAGTTAAAATTAGTTAAAAACATCGACAGCAAAGGAGTAAGAAGGCAGGTGCAAAAAGAAGCAGCAAGGCCTTACCTTCAGTCTTACTGGCATAGTCACGGTACCCAATGAATTGGGCACCGATACGAATAAGTTCTTTGATCATAGGCTGTTAAAAAAAGAAAGGGACAAAGAAAGAAAATGTCGGTACGAGAAAAATATAATGGCACACAGAAGCAAACAGAGGAAGTATAGATAGTGACAACAAAATTAAGAACTTACATCATCCAAGAGAGGGTTAGAGGAGCTACTCAATTGGAGAGTAGGCTCCGGATTGTTTCAGTCCTTGCCCTTTTCGGTGAAGGGGCAAGGGGACTTGAAGGAGGAGTAGAAGCGCCGACGTTTTGTTGAGGAGGCGAGGATTCCTCTCCTTCAAATGGCGGCTCCGAAACAACTAGAGTATGTGACGTACTCGTTCGAGCAGCCACATCAACAGCTGGTACTTCTTCCTCATCATCACTACGATAAAATGTTGGTAGCATAAAAAGCAAGATAGACAAAAATCTTCGAGTACAAAAATAAAAAAAAAGAGAAAGAGAGGGGACTTACGAACTGATGAGGCTCTCAAGGTATGGATCATAAGCTGCCTTCTGATGTGAAGGAACAGCTTCTTCGGGTTTGGAGGTACCGGAATCTTCGACATCATTCCTTTTCCTTTTGTTCTTTGGAGAAACAGCAGGAGGAGGAGATTGTGCCGATGCAGTGCCTTCAGAGGCAGCCTCCTTTTCAACAACCCGGACTTTCGAGAATCGGTTCATTCGCAAAAGAGGGGGCATCTTGGTTGTCATCGGTGACAACGGCCCTTTCCTCTCCACCCTCAGGAAGAGGAGGAAGTGAGACAAGATTTGGATGTTTCTATACAAAAACAGGGGAAGATGTCAAAAAAGGAGTTAAGAAAAAAATAGCAAGGCAATAACAAATCAATCGACAAAGTTTACCTTAGGAAGCGCATTGGTGGCGCTGTATGGTTTTACACGACAAGAAGAAGGGACAGAATCTTTTTTGCTGAGAGAGGAGATTTTTCGGACAAGCTTTTCTAAATCCTTGACCTCCAAATCCACCGACAACCGATCTACGTCCTCGTCGCCAGCATACTTCCAGAGAGGATTTTTGCGAGCCTGAAGAGGCTGCACTCTGATTCTAAGAAAATACGCCGTGATTTGGATACCTGACAATTCTTCGCCGCGGGTATTTTGCAACTCATGGATGCGAGTCATCAAGGCCTCCGTCGAAGTTTTTCTTCTTCGGTAGCCTCGCATCCCAAGAACGGCGACGAAGGATTTTTCGGCACCATCGAACGAGGGATGTTGTCTTCAGACATCCATGATTCTCCTCCCGAATGTACAACCACTTCTTGCGCCACCCTTGAACCGAGTCAGGGAGTTTGACGTCGAAGTAATCGACTGTGGGGCGAACAGAAATAACAACGCCGCCTATATTATAGGCGACATTGGGAGAGCCATTGCGGTGACAAAAGAAAATGCGCTTCCATAGCGCCCAATTAGGCGAGACGCCAAGGAAGGCCTCACAGAGGGTGATGAAAATGGAGATATGGAGGATAGAGTTCGGCGTGAGGTGGTGAAGTTGAAGACCATACACAAAAAGCAATCCACGGAGGAAAGGATGAATGGGGGCGGAAAGACCGCGGATGAGATGGTCGACGAAACTTACCCGATACCCCATTGGAGGGGTTGGGTAGCTTTCTTCACTAGGGAAGCACAGCACCTTAGGCTTCTTGCTAATTCCCAGCTTCTTCAAAAGATTGATGTCCTGGGTGGAAATTTTGGACCTTTCCCACTCCGCGCTTCCTAGATCTACAGCAGCCATTGACGATTCAGGCGTGCTGCGCTTGATCAACCGACGCGGTGGCATCAACAATGGCGCAGAATGCAGCTTGGAGAGAATGAGCTTAGGAAGTTGTGGGGCGCAGGAGAAGGTTTTGCAAAGAAGAGCAGGAGAGCGGCGCGAGCGGAAGTGCTCGAGGAAGAAGAAGGAGATCTTATATAGAGGTGCGGCGAAGCGGCGGACCGTTGGATGGAAAATGTGTGACAGATGATAACCACGTGGAAACAAGGGTAAAAAAGTATTTTAACATTGGAGAAGTTACGGTACGTGCGCCAGGAAAAGCGGAGGACGTGTGTCCCCCACCTACACGACGTGTCAAGACAATGGATAATTTGGGCCCGCAAGGCAGTGGGAGAAAACTTCTCGCCATTTTCGGATTCGCAATCGTGGCTATCGTCAGCAATAACGTCACCTTGTCGAGAGAAAAATTCGACTCAACAGCGGCATAAAAAGGCGACATGAAAATATCGGAGAGCCTTTGATCAAATACAAGTTTTTGATCAAATGCTCGGGGCTACTTTGAAAAAATGAAAAGATCAAGAAAGGCAAAATAAAAATGGCATGAGCCTATGATCAAATAAAAAAATTTGTTCATAGCCTCGGGGGCTACTCCCATCGGGAGTGCTGTTCGCGCACCCGAGAAATTATAAAACTTCGGGAGAGAAAGAAAATATAGCGGCATAAGGCGGAGCCTACAACCAAGCACAAGTCCTTGGCTGTAGCCTGGCTACTCCCATCGGAACGCTGTTCGCGTGCCCGATGAAATCATAAAGAAGAAAGACAAAGAGCAACAGTATATTTCGGGTTATAAGTAACTCTGCATATACTCCCATCGGGAAAGCAATATAAGTCATCTTTGATTCAATAAAATGTGCCATTCTAACAGCCGAATAAGCACTCGACAATATATTCTCAGAACGCCAAAGTTGCGATTAATTTCTGAATGCCGCAAAACTTTGCGAAGGTAAGACCCAGATCCGTTCGTGCGTGGCGCCGACTCCGTCGGTTTGTTACTTTTATCCGTATCAACAGATACGAAGAAAATCCTAACGGACGCGTTAGGTACCCGATAAATATAACTGGACTCGACAATGGTAAGACCTTAAGCGGCACCTGTCGAAGTTTACACCAGTATCCCGAGATCATGTCCAGGGACGTGATTTTGAAGTAGGTTTTTGCGGATTGCCACTAGAGCAGTTAACTAGTACCTGATCCGTCAGATGAACTAGCCCCAACTACCATTATTCCTGTACAATATAGAAATTTATGTGAAGAAATATAGAAAGATTTTGAATTGTCAAGTGAAAATAAACAGTGGAGATTTTCCCTGATTCTGCGATTCAAGCAAAATCTCGGGGGCTACTGACATAGGCATCCCCAATGGGCCTGCCGATGATGGTACCCGGGGTTTACTGAAGGCCCACTACCCGAAGAATAAGAAGATTCGGAAGCCCAAGACATTGTTAAGGAAAGCTAGAGTTGTAATAGGAAGCATTATTTGTAATCTTGCGGGAGGAGTTAGAAACCTACCCGGACTCTGTAACTTGTACAATACGAAACCCTCGGCTCCGCCTCCTATATAAGGGGGAGTCGAAGGACACAGAAAGGATCGAATCGTTGTCTCTCAAACCCTAGCTTTTACACCGTCGAGTACTTTTCGGCTGAAACCTTCGAGATCTACTTGCCCTCTACATCTAACGAAACCCTAGTCTACAATCCGTAGGCATTGACAAGTTAATCCCTTGTCAGTTAGAGTACCCGCTACCATTCGTTGACAACAACAAACACCTCTCAAAACTTTACTTTTATTCTCTTTATATGATTTCAAAACTGAAAAGCTCTAGCACATGATTTAATGCCTGCTTCTCTGCGAAGGGCCTGTCTTTTACTTTATGTTGAGTCAGTACACCTATTTCCATCCATCTCAAGCAAGCATTTGAGTTGTTGTGATCAAACCATTATATTGTGATTTGCTTCATCATGTCTTTACTCTTCCTTGTTTAGTACAAGTTTTATCTGAATGAATATAGCTTAGCAAGTTATCAATGATCATTATGATTGAGTATGCAGGATGAGCCACATAAGCTTTAATATGAGAGCGCTGCTCAATAGATAAGTGTAATCTGTTAACTGTTCTCTGACCAAGAACAAAGTTTGCCATCACCAATTATGATTTCTTATGCACCTTTATTTGTGATTACCTTATACTTGTTTCAAGTTGAGTTATATGAGGAAGTTGTTTACTAGAATGTCTTGTGTGAATGAACATGATGCTTCTTGTCCGTATTTGATTTATCGACTCTTCACTCCATAAACATGTGGTCTTGTTTACCGAGTTCAGTTTCGCTTGGGGACAAGCGAGGTCTAAGCTTGGGGGAGTTGATACGTCCAATTTGCATCACTATTTTATATCATAATTTGCTGTTATTCATTGATATATTTCATATTTGGAGATAATACTTATGTTATTTCATCTATTTTGCATGTTTCATGATTATTGGAGGATCGCGCACCGGAGCCAGGATTCTGCTGAAAAAGCATCGTCAGAACGTATTTCGGAAGATCAACAATTGACGGGAATTACACGAAAACCTATTTTTGACGAAGGAGGAAAGGGGAGAGGAGGGCCGCCATGGGCCCCCTCACAGCCGGCGCGGCCCTGCCGGCCGCGCGCTCGTGAGGAGGGGGCCCACAGCCCCCTCTCGCCTCCTTTTCTTCGTGTATGCCTTCGTCCCGAAAACCTAAGCCACAGAGGATAGTCGCGAAGAGTCACAGCCGCCTCTGCGGGGCGGAGAACACCAGAGAAAAGAGCTCTCCGGCGGGCAGGAATCCGCCGGGGAAATTCCCTCCTGAGGGGAAATCGACACCATCGTCACCGCCATCGAGCTGGACATCATCTCCATCACCATCACCATCATCTTCATCATCATCACGCGTCTCCACCGCTGCACCTCGTCACTGTAGCAATTTGGGTTTGATCTTGATTGTTTGATAGGGGAAACTCTCCGGTGTTGATTTCTACTTGTTATTGATGCTATTGAGTGAAACCGTTGAACCAAGGTTTATGTTCAGATTGTTATTCATTATCATATCACCTCGATCATGTTCCATATGATGTCTCGTGAGTAGTTCGTTTAGTTCTTGAGGACATGGGTGAAGTCTAAATGTTAGTAGTGAAGTATGGTTGAGTAATATTCAATGTTATGATATTTAAGTTGTGGTGTTATTCTTCTAGTGGTGTCGTGTGAACGTCGACTACACGACACTTCACCTTTATGGGCCTAGGGGAATGCATCTTGTACTCGTTTGCCAATTGCGGGGTTGCCGGAGTGACAAACCGAGCCCCGTTGGTATATCGATGCAGGAGGGATCGCAGGATCTCAGAGTTTAAGGTGGTTAGATTTATCTTAATTACTTTCTTGTAGTTGCGGATGCTTGCAAGGGGTATAATCACAAGTATGTATTAGTCCTAGGAAGGGCGGTACATTAACATAGGTTCACCCACACAACACTTATCAAAACAATGAAGATTAATTAGCCGTATGTAGCGAAAGCACTAGACTAAAATCCCGTGTGTCCTCGAGAACGTTTGGTCATTATAAGTAAACAAACCGGCTTGTCCTTTGTGCTAAAAAGGATTGGGCCACTGCAATTATTACTCGCACTTTACTTACTCGTACTTTATTCATCTGTTACATCAAAACCCCCCGAATACTTGTCTGTGAGCATTTACAGTGAATCCTTCATCGAAACTGCTTGTCAACACCTTCTGCTCCTCGTTGGGATCGACATTCTTACTTATCAAAGATACTGCGATACACCCCCTATACTTGTGGGTCATCAAGGGTTTTCGCAACGGAGACTTTAAGTAGGCGGAAGGGCAAGGTCGGTGGAGTCCTGGTGGGGTCACACACTAGGCCGGCGCGGCCAGGGCTTGGGCCGCACCGCCCTACTGTGTCCCACATCGTGGCCCCACTTTTCCCTTCGGACTTCTGGAAGCTTCGTGGAAAAATAGGACCCCGGGCGTTGATTTCGTCCGATTCCGAGAATATTTCCTTACTAGGATTTCTCAAACCAAAAACAGCAGAAACAGAAACTGCCCTTCGGCATCTTGTCAATAGGTTAGTTCCGGAAAACGCATAATAATGACATAAAGTATGCATAAAACATGTAGATATCATCAATAATGTGGCATGGAACATAAGAAATTATCGATACGTCGGAGACGTATCAGTGACCCAGGCTACCAAACACACCCTTAGAGTAAACTACATCGAAGGTCACTAAACTTGACTCCCTATTTCACTATGGTCACTCTACTATGGATTACGCAAATTGCGGTCACTGAATGCCCCCAGTGCTTCATCGGAGGTCACCAGAACCTGTATATAGCTATGTACTTGCTGATGTGGCACTGAGTTGGACCCCGCATGCTAGCCACCCACCATCTACAAGGACTATTGCCTAATTAAATTAAAAAGAAAAAAAGGACAAACTACAAAGTTGAGAAAATAAATAAGGGATCTAAAGAAAAGGGGAAAAGACCTGTGGCCAAGAACCACTGCTTCCGCCGCCCGCCCACCTCGGCCATCACCTCCTTCGGTCTCCCGCCGCTGCTAGGGCACGACGCTGGTCTCCGACCTTGCCATCGGGGATGGCCACGACCAGCGCGAGCAAGAGGCGTTCGCCGTCGGCTAGGCAAATGCATGGGAGGGGAGGGTTGCACCGTAGGGGAGTGGGTATTCCCCGCGTGCGCCATGGCCGGCCTGACGGCCTCGAGCCATTCCCGGCGGCGATGCTCGGAGTTCTCGGGCAGTTGATGGTTGTGGAATACGCCATTTTTCCTCACGTTTAAACCCTTTACTAAGTCAAGAAATTGACTAAACATCTCTCTAAATGTGCCAATAAATAGTAATTATTTCAAAGACTTGCAATCCTTTCTTTCTATGGTGTGCAACAAATCAAGTCTTATTGGAAAATGGACATGTGATTACTGAAGAAAATCTCGTCACAAGTGCAGCAAAGTCAACCAGAGGATCAAAGTTGGTTCCAGAGCGAATAGCGGACACCGGTACGGGCAAGCCCCACCCGTACCGTCCGCCTGTACTGGGTCCGGAGCATTTCCAATGTCAAACCCTATAAGTTTTATGAAGGGAGCCAGTCGAAAAGGAGAGTCATTCGTCACCAAACAGAACCACCATTCAGCTGATCCATCTACAACACACTGAAAGAGATTCACCACCATTATTCATCCATTTCCTCTCCAATCTCCTCCATAGTCATAACCATCACCTTGTAATAGAGATCTCCTTGAGAATTGGTGACCATTATAAGAATATTGTGATGTCAATCCAAGTATTTGCAACAATGATTTCTATCGTTGATCTTATTATCATGCGTGAGTAGTTCTCACGGGCTGCGGTTTGGGGTGAATCTTTGCAGCATTTATATGCATCTAATATTATGAGTTTGTGTATAAATTGAATAGGAGCTTTGCAATCTTGTATCCTTGTATCTTTGCCTCAATTTGAGGACCTATAGGTACCCATGTCTCTCGGATCGATCAAGGAAAGAGGTGAGATGAGTGGAGAATGGCGTGCTATCTCGAAACCTCGGTGATACAAAGGAGAAAGTAATGTTACACGTTTAGTGATTCGCTTTGGATAATGGCATAATCATCTATCTTAATGCTTTGGTCTATTTTACTTCATAAATGTTGTTACTCGTGGATCAATAGACTGTTGTCACCTCTGGTTTTAGGAGAAATAGTATTTACAGATGTGCTGCTCACAAATCTCTTGTCACTATTTTATTTACTACATAACATTTTATTTCATTTCTATCTTCATCCATTGAACACAACACCAAACAAAGTAAACTAGAAAGGTCTGGTAAACGTAAGATAAAATCAACTTGCTAGTCTTGTAGATGTTTCCTTCACACCACTTTAGCAGTGTTTCCCAATGTTCGATTAAACATAGATCTTCTTGGGAAAAGCTTACAATACTACAATTCATAATCCGAATCGAAGGTATCAACCCTTTTTCTAACGCCGTTGTCAGGGAAGCATGTTTGCTATTTAGATAAGGTTACTCGAGACCTTGATAGTTAGTTTTTTGTTTTATTTATTGCCATTTAGTTTAATTTTTGTTATCTATGTGAAAACCCAAAAAATAGTTACTTGTTCTTTTGTTTGTCTTAATAAAAAAATATCAAAAATATAGGAACCATGGCACAAAAGAAGCTTGGGGAATATGTTATTCCCAATGATGATTTTATTCGTGCACTTATTACTTAGCACGCTGTAACAACGAAGAACTATGAAATCAAGCCTAACATTTTAAGTTTGTTTCAATAGAATCAATTTGGAGGCTCAGCCGCTGAGGACTCAGGTATGCGTTTAAGTACATTTATTGAGATATGTGACATGATGCGTATTAAAGATGTTAACCCCGATGCAGTAAAATTTCACTTGTTTCCTTTTTCATTGAGAGGAAAAGCAAAAGACTGGTTGCTAGCTTTGCCTGAAGGCACTACTACTTTATGCGAGAAATGCAGTAATATTTTCATTACTAATTTTTTCCCTCCACCAAATACTATGCAACTACGATATAATATTACACATTTTAGACAAGAAGACCGTGCGCCACTAGCGCTTGCTTGGGAAAGGATGAAGGAAGCCATCATGACCAGTCCAAGCCATGGCATGGAGGACTGGTTAATTCTCCACTTATTTTATAATGGTATTAACCCAATGTCAAAGTCTATGCATGATATTGTAGGCGGAGGCACATTCATGAGCAAGCAAGTGGATATCGCTAGAAGACTTCTAGATGACATGCAAATCAACCATACCTAATGGCATGTAGAAAGATCCTCCTCGAGAAAGGTGAACCCAGTCACCGAAAGTAATAATGAAGAACTTACTTCGAAGGTAGATGAGCTTTTAAACATTTTAAAAGGTAATGAAAATACCCAAGTTAATGCCATCACCAAATCTAATGTAAATGAAGTAGATTTCATAGCTCGAAATCCTTATAATCCTGCATGGAAGAGTCAAAACTTGAATATGAGCTTTGCAATCTTGTATCCTTGTCTCTTTGCCTCGATTTGAGAACATGCAAGTAACCATGTCTCTCGGGTCGAACAAGGAAAGAGGTGGGATGAGTGGAGAACGGTGTGCTATCTCGAAATCTTAGTTGTAGAAAGGGAAAAGTAACGGTACGCGTTTAGTGATTTGCTTGGGATAACGACACAATCATCTATCTTAATATTTTGGTCTGTTTTACTTAATAAATGTTGTTACTCGCGGTTTGTGAGAACGATGGTTGGATCAAGAGACTGTTGTCACCTCTGGTTTAAGGGGAAATTGTATTTACGGATGTGCTACTCACAAATCTCTTATCACTATTTTATTTACTACACAATATTGTACTTCGTTTCTATATGTATGCATAGCTGCAGGAAAATCCTTGTCCCTAACCTATCTTCATCCATTGAACACAACACCAAACAAATTAAAAGTAAATTGGAAAGGTCTGGTAAACGTAAGATAAAATCAACTGGAAAGTCTTATAGACGTTTCCTTCACAGCACTTTAGCGGTGCTTCCCAAGGTTCGATTAAACCTAACTCTTATAGGAAAAAAGCTTACAATACTACAATCCATAATCCAGATCGAATGTATCAACGGTCGAGGCAGGGGCGGTGCGCAGGGGCGGTCGACACAGGAGCAGGGGCGGTGCACGGGGGCCTTCCCTGAAGCGGCACGCGGAGTGCCACGGCGATCGATGCAAGCTCGTCGTCTAGTCCTTGATCGTCACCGTTCGATCTCGCTGCGATGGACCTCGTGTGTGCCGGTCACGACTCCCCACCTATCATCGTTGCTGCTTGCTCCACCATCTCCTCTCTCGCCCCATACCTCCATGGCCACGCTCAAGATGAAGATGCGCCGCTCTCTGCTGGACGGACGCCACCCCCTCTCCTGCCGCATCGTCCCCTCACCTCTAGATGCGGCGTCAGCTCGATCACCGCCGCGATGATGGGCGCGCAGGGGATCCACACCGGCAGGAGGAGTATACTCGCCAGCAAGGGTGGCCACGCTGCTGACCAGGAGCTTTCCTGACGGTTGCCTTCTTTCAATTTAGCCCTTGTCTAAGTTTTCAATTGAGCCACTTTGTCTTATATTATTTCAAAATAGTCCCTGTAAACACCAGTTGGGACTTACCTGTGGGGTCGACCAGTGCTACATCAGCAAGTACGGAGTTATACATGCTCCAGTGACCTCCAATGAAGCATTGAGTTTATTGGGCGACTGTAATTTACGTATTTCATAGTACAGTGACCGTAGAGAACTAGAGAGTCAAGTTCAGTGACCTCCCATGTATTTTACTCATTGATTTACTAGTAGATTGTGATTAATTTTGTGGTGTTTGTTCGTAAGAGCAAGTTTAACCGTAAAGTCAATGGTTCTCTGTAATGTGTTGCTATGTCATCTACGGTCTCACTTTCTCACAAACTGTTTAGCAGCACGTGCTACAACTGGCTGTAAATCTACAATCTGTTTCTCTAATATCCTCCAACTTAACGATAACATGTTATTTTAATTTTTATAGTCTGCTCACATCATTTTATTATACTTACTCTAATGTGTATATCCATGGTCACAAGCTGTAAAACTTTTGCTATACTAGCATGTGTGTTCTAGGGAGCTGCTGGTTCTCTTCGCGCATAGTAAATGGCCCATGTGATTGTTTGTTTATACTGAGCTTTCTTTATGTATTTTATTTTAAAAGTTGACATCTTTTAAGCTAACAGACCAGGGAAGCCGTTAATCTGGATGGGTGAATCCGAATTCTTGCAACAAGATCCACTAGATGCGTTTATATGGGAAATGTTCGACGTTAGCCTTTCATATATGGGGCACGATCGAAGGACCGACCATATTTTGAATCAGTTTTTCTCACATCATTGGATAGTAAATAGTACAATATGGGTCATTCAACACGAAAATATAGCTGGATGCAATATCCGGGCAATGGGTGGTACAAATTGGGTGGAGCAACAAACACAAAACTTGTGGCGACAACCCTTTGATAAAATAAGAATGGTTGAACATACTACGATCACATGAACAATGCAACATCCGTCCAAATTTGACCCCCCTTGTCCCCTGAATTAGGCTTTTCCCACCATTTCTCCTTTTCAAATCAATAAAGTGGACAATATTGCAACTTGAAAGTGCCCGGAGCCTCCATGTGTGGTTTTGCTAACGTTCGCATTGAATTATACTTGAAATGTTTTTTCATAGGAAATGCTTGGAGACCATGTGTTGGATTCTAGAAGATCAAGTGAGGAACAAGTCTTGAAGAAGATTGAGTGAACATTCATGTTTAAAGACATCACCATAATGAAGATAGAATAAATGATACAAGTTTGATTAGCACAAATTCGAATATCAGATTCAATTTGATCAACCAGTGGGATCATGTGATATCATGGTCTAGTAAGCAATCATCATTTGCCATTTGTGAACTAACTTGTGATCTATGTGCCTGGTGTTTCTATGTGGGGCCAGGTATATCTCCATGGGTTCACATCTAAATGAAGATTTCATATAGCCCATGGAAGGATGTCATCAATTGGTGTTTATCATCAAGGTTAAGAAGCGCAAGTTCAAGATGAGCATCTCAAAGAGGTCACATGCTTGAAATTTTTAATTCATTTAGTAATAATGGATCTATGAAGACGTACCTAAGTGATGCTTCCCCTAATGGAGGATGTGCGAAATTTGTGATACTTTACCATGGGAGTGCAATCAAGAAAGGTGTTCCAACTTGAGGCAGGAATGATCATCACCATCTAACTCAAGGGAATATGTGAAAGGCCAATGTATGACCTCAAGGTATCAAGGTGGTTCCTGACAAACCATATTATAGGATGAATGATCGTAGTATCAAGGGCGCTCTCAAGTGTGTAGCTTGATCGCATCATTCATAGAGATCTCAAACCTTTGCATCATGTTCCTTGGTTGCCATTTGGCTTTCCCCTTGTAAGGTTTTAGAGCTTGTTGTTATCTTTAAGACTAGTTTTAGTTTCTCAAAAGCAGTTCTCATATGAAAAACTTGTTGCATTTACGTTGGAGGTTCTGTTCTATCGTCTTTTATAGAAAGGTCAAACCTTTCATTTTATAATTTATCCTCCTATGGTTTTATTTGGTGTTTCTCTACATGATGTTCTAGGGTTGTTGTTAGCTTTCAAACAAATCCAAGTTCATTGAAATCGAAGTTCGTATCGGAAACTTTTGGAATATTTAGTACCTATTGTTATGTACTTCCGGACCTATTAGTGCGAATATCTAGACCTATCTAGATCCATGTACTGTCCAGGACTGCACCGTGATAAAAACTCTCTTATACCGACTGCTGGACATATGTAGCCGAGCGAGATTGTCTGGCCCGCCCATAGGCTAGCTGTAATGGTTGGATTTAGTGGGGGCTATATAAGGGGCCTGCTTACCCAATGGTTCGCCAAGGCTTAAGCAAGTTTTTGCCACCACAATTGACTTTATTGATGTTGCTATACATATGCCCTTCCCATTATTCTTGCATCTATCTTGAGGGAAAAGATAGAGGAGATAGATATACCATTCCACCAATCAATGTCTCTTCTACCTGGATACGCTTTTCTATAAATATTTTGGAGTAATTTTGTGATATCCTCCTTTGTTATTTGTCTCATAATCCTCCATATATAACATTTGCTGATTTGGTGGAATTTGGCGATGAAAGACTTGAGAACACTACCGAACGCTCATTATACCCTATATAAAGGGTGGCTGATTTTGTGCTCTCCTAACAATTCGGCCACTGTTCATGGCCTATTTATCCACTCCCTTATCCATCCATTGCATGACACGTTGCTCTTTTTTTTCCTCCACCCTTTGCTCTGTTAGTTGTTAGGCGTCTCTTTTTTTTCTGGGCAACCGGCAAACCGGTTGTTGCCTTTCCTTTCATATCCTTTTCTTTTGAGAGATTTGGTCAACGCGTAAGTAGTCAAAGCGGTGCCCACGACTCACATCGATCGATGCGAGCGGCCGCTTTGCGCCCATCTCTCTGCTTCCTCCATGTCTCCTCTGCCCACCTCCTCCCATAGGGCCGGCGCCCTCTTCCCCCTCTCAGGCTACAGCCTCCTCTCTCTCTCTCCAGGTGTTTGAGGCGTGGAGGAGGAGCCCAGGGCTCTCCTCTCCGTCCCAAGGCGACTGGCGGCGTGATGGAGGGCCTCAGCACCATCCTCTTTGGCGTGTTTCCTGTTAGTTCTAACTGGCCATGGCGTAGGTGTGGTCGCCGACGGAGTGGTGGCCGTGCCTAGCCGCGGAGGTTCCCGCCTCATCTCAGCGTACACATGCCTCGGCCCCTTCGAGGAGATCCTGGTCTCTGTCCGAAGCTCTCCACACGGCGCTGCCGGCGAGCTTGCAGTCATGGAGGGCAATCAGGAGTTGTCCCGCACTTGCGTCCACGTTAGCTCGCCCACGGCCTCCCGTAGTGTCCCAAAGATGGAGACAGGGGTGGATCAGATAAGGAGGTTCAGAATCATCTTCTTTGTCGGTAGGGCTCCAGTAGGCTAAGTCTTTCTCATGTCTCCATCTCCCCTTACGCAGATAAGCAAAAAAAGAACAATCAGCAATGGGCCGTTCACATGGAGCAGCAACAGCGGTACAAAAAAGATTGATTTTGTTTCCTACCGGTACACTCTTACTGTCATTCATATAGTTGAGTTCTACCTTCAACTGAAAATAGCTTCTGTGCCAAGTCTTTTATTTGTTGTTAATTTTTTTAACCTTTTCATCTTGCATTTAAATTGAGAAATTTATGTACCTTAAATTCATGGATTTGATTGAATATTTGTTTTGTTTGCCGTCAGAATGTGTTTAGGGTTAGTTCACATTCTCACGTTTTCCCAAATTTTTACGACCTTTTACGCCAATATTTATGCTTGGAGTTTACATTACAACAGTTGTAACTACATACATGCCTTTTCAATTTTAGCTTATTCTTATATGTAGGGAGAACAAAAATTTGCATGCTAAGCAATCAGAAAGCAATATTGAGAACAATGCAATTATTTCCCTCACTTCAACAAAAAGAGTTCAGAGCTGATCGATATAATTGGGTGATGTATGTAAAGGAAGTTCGGTTTTAGTAATTCAAGAAAGAGGAACATACCAACTGTAGTACAACAGCTCGATTCAACTTCCATTGTTCTCTGTCCTCCGCGACCCCTTGCTGCCGACCAGTTCGATCCTGGCTCTCCATCTGTTGCGGCCGCTTGCCACTGAGCAGCCCCTCTTCATCCAGGGCCTCACCGATAGGACCAGTGCTCCTGAAAAGCTAAATCTTGATTAACTGCAGAGTTCCATCGCCATGCATGCCAGTAAAATGAAGCTTCAGTTCATTCAGGCAAACACAGGTTTTATCAATAAATATCATTATTGCTTTCTAATTTTCATGTTCCCTTGGTTATTTCCCTACTGAATAGTTTCTCTTATGTGTAGAACCGACCAAATTCACCATGCAGACTTCATTGGTTATAGATGTAAACCCAAAGATCTATCAATGGAAAATCCTCGCATGCATTGGCCACATTTGGGAAAACAGAGATCAACAAACACGGCGAAGTATATACAATCAAAGGCTCATTATTGTGGACTGTCAGGTGATATTCTGCAGTTTTAAGCACTCAAATTATTTTGTATCCTTATTTAGTAAAGACAATGCCCCATTACCTCAACTTATTTATCTGTCCTTCTCTTCACGAAGTGAAGATAGGTTCCTACTTCGCTGCTAGGGGTGAGGTCACTGGCCTTTTACATGTCTCTCATGTGATATCGTGCTGCTCTTCCATGTCCCAAGATGTTATGAAGTCCCCTTTCCATGGCTGATGTAACTTTGCTAAGTGTGTGCTTGCTTGACGGTTTGCTAGGAAAGATACACAACGAGTAATGGAGATATGATATGTATGCTGATTAATTATTGCAATCAAGGTCTTTACAGCTGGCAAGTGAAGTATAGCGACAAAGCTACGAACAGTTTTTTTAGATTACTTTTAAAATTCGTAAGCAGTACTTCCAAAATTTAGTGTATGCATAACCTTACCATTTACCATGTTTATTATTTAATTTGGTGGTCCACACCCTTAATTTCATATTCTATATCATTGCTTTTATGTGATGGTTACAATATTGGATGCCTAAATAAAAGATCTTGGATGGACGACTGTGTTTTTGTTTCTGACAGTGAACAAGTCAAGCACATTTGTTATGATTGCATTATTGCCTTCTGCAGGTACAAGCTCCACGCCAACCAAACTGACATTGACCTTAACCGCGGAAGATGTGGTGTCAGTCGGTTAAACTCTATTCTTTTGCTCCCATGGCGTTGCAAGCACATGCAGAGATGTGATGCTCTTTGTGATCAATAACAAGGACAGCATACTACTGCTACTACATCCCACCTGACCTGACCGTTATTGTGGGCAAAAAATGTGTCCTGGTGGCTGACGCCAACGCTCTAGAAGCTGGTACATAACTCTTAGTGTGGTTAGAGTTGACCTGGCCAATGAATCCCAGCCAATTGCGGCGTAAGAATTTGATTGGCACTACCTCGTGCCCTATTGGCACACTTGGGCGTGAATAGCAGAGGATTGCGGCGCCACAAAAGTCACGCCCATCGAAGATGCCCTGGAACGAATTAACTCAGACCTAGGCGAGATACACTCTCACACTGACACTTCTCATATTGCTTATAGCTGATCCAGCGTCAATAGACTGTCTCCTATACTCCTGAATGTCTCCTACACTCCGTATACATTGCGCGGTCGATTGGATCAGGGAAAAGAAGGCATACAGTTATACAAGTTATATATGATTGCACCAGTGTCTGAATCCATTTTTGTTGTTTGCAGTGCAGGTCACGAGAAGAAGAAATAGACCAATTACCCAGGTAAAGATGCCAATCCACAGCTAAATTGCATAAACTATGCCTAAACATGTAATATCGTGGTAAACAGTTTAAATTACTACAGCTATCGAAATTAATCAAGGCCATGGTGATTGCAAGAACTAGCCATTCAGAGAACCTATATAGAAGAATGCATTTTCTCTGCAATGGCTCAGCCGCGACACCCATGTAGAATATGAGGCACCCTTCTAGCAGCTCTACAACAGAGTGACCACACCATTGAGCTACTGTAATAGTGAGTGCCTCTAATGAAGTAATATTAAGTAGCTGAAGTACTATAATATTAAGTGGCTTTGTATAATTGCAGATCTCATCTGTTAGTTTTTTCACCAGGCCTGTTAGACTAAGCCATCATTCTCTCCTCCTACGATAAAAGTGACTACAAATGTCTCAGAAACTAGCTTGTGGCAAAGGACATTCATCTTATCACTCTACTTTACTAACACCTGCAAAATTTGATCATCAAGAGTATGTTCTACTTTTGGGAAAGTAGAACCATGTAATGGAACTATTTTTTACACTGTTATGCTTTATCCTTGCTGTTGTATATGAATATTCCATGTGCCACTACCTCTCTGTAATGCAGATTCGCCTCATGTCACACATCTCTCCCCAGGTGACAGAAGCAGGTGCCCATTAGTTGATGTAACTGGAGATGTTGAGGTTTCGATTTTGTTTCTTATATAGATGCTCTTGCGGTTAGTTTTATGAAATGCTCAATACATTTTTCATATGTAAAAAGTATAAGCTAACAATTTGAATTTTATTGCAGCACGAGGTACATGGTTAGGCTATCAATCCCAAAAATCTGTAGGTGGCAGCTGCATATGTTTGGTGAAGTTATCTGCAAACTGTTGCAGATACCAGCTGCAGGGATTCAATGCATGGGGACCTAACATCAGATCATTGCTGGCACCAAACCGTTTCAAACGGTGGCTACAACTAACCAGTATCAACATTACCGTCCCGAGACGATGCATATATAAAGAAGACCTGTGTAATGTACTTTCTACTACTGTCACGCTGTATATCCATTTTACTACCAGCTAATACTGTACTGTGACATGGTTTGTGGTTCCTTTTTCACGCTATATACTGCTCTCAAGATCATCTCTATTTTGTGTCCATCTTTCTACTTCTTTTGCTATTGTACTCACTCCATGCACTGCCAAGATATAATTTCTTGCTCTATGCAGTGACATAATGTGGTTTCTAATACAAAGACCAGAATACGGTATGTCATCCAAACAGGCTTAAGACGGAGCTAAAAGCTCTGCTTTTTTACACTCTAATTAGCACAAAAGAAATTGAGGTTGCCTCGCCTACTCAAATAAAGCAATACGAACGAAATTGCTTTCAGTAACCTTAGAGGGAAACATACCGATTAGTCTCATTTCTTCCATTCCATTGGAGATGGTGGTGGAGCAGACGCCCACGGAGAGCCACACTTCTGTCTGGCACCCCCATCAAGCTACAAGCTCCACTACCCAAGTCTCAACAATCCCTCCACCAACGGCCCTGTAGCGCATCCCTGCCCTCCAAAGGATGCCCGCTCTGCCTCCGCGCCGCTCCTGAGCAGCGAGGCCATTCAGGTGGCCGCCCGACGGTTCAAAGAACGGCACCGCTAGATGTTTAGATCGAGCAGTCCTTCTTCCTTCCAAGAGGTGTAACTGCGTCGTTGGCTGACATCCACAACGCCCGGAATCAATAGCGATAGAGCTCAGCTCCAAGCTCCAGCCAGAGGAGTGAGAAAGGGGATCCGGGGAGAAGACATTCCAATTCCCTGAGTTAGTCCACATACTGCAATTCCCACAAAAAAGATCCACGTACCAAAAAACCAATAACACAGAAGGGCTATAGCCCATGGGCCATGGCTCCATTAGCAGCCCATCTAAATGTTACTCCCACTTGGGCAGTTGTGCGTGCGATTTGTGGCCGGCACAATTTCTTACACACATAATTTAGACATATACACTACATGATTTTATTCTACTCACCACTAATCTAGACCTACTCGACTTTACAATTTTATATGGGCCGCCAATTCATAACCACTTGCTTTTTCTACAATCAAAATGTCACGGGCGCGGCGTGCGCCGCGCCAATGCCTCCTAGTAAATATGTATATATGCTCACCTCTATGAACGTATGTACCCACCCTACCTCTATGACTATTGTATGGAGAATTTTTCGTTTTTAAGAGATATCAAAGTGTTAAATATATGGTTTGATCTTTGGTGGACTGAAGGTGTCACTGCCATTTTAACCAACCATAGGTTCATTCTTTGTATTTTTGTAGACTTGTAGCAGAGGAGCTGAATTCGGCAGCTCACCTGATGGAAAAAAAAACTAAGGGTTGAAAGTTGAAGCAAGCACACTCGGTAGGGCCATCCACATCATCACGGATCGCCGAACGTGGCAGCCAGGTCAACCGAACGTGCGTTTCCAGACCAATAGCAACCTTCGTTTTGATTCCGCACTATCCATCATCCAGATAACGCAGGATACCCCTCCCGATTCTCCCACTCCATCTATCCAATTTCCACCCACAGGCGAATCTCAGCCGTCAAATGCCGCCACGACCCCAAGATCCACCGTTCATCGCAACCGCACCGGTCCCAGCCGGCCATAGCCACCAGCCGAGCGAGCTCAATACAAAACCAATGGCAGCGGCCAAGAAGAAGAGCCACACACACACGCGCGCGGTCACCGACTACTCCTACTCCCTTGCCGTAGTGTGCCGGAGTCTCAGCTCTAAACAGCCAAGGAGAAGAAGACGATGTCGTCGGTCAGTGCCCGTGCTCCCGTGGCCGCCCTCCGGCCGTCGGCGTCGTCGCCGAGCACCCGGTTCCTCGGCGACTCCGGCCGCGTCGCCCTCGCCAAGTCGATCGCACGCCGCGACGTTGCCGTCCAGGCCAAAGGCGCGTGGCTCCCCGGCCTCGCCTCCCCTACCTACCTCGACGGCAGGTCAGCACTCATCACTAGAACATGATACATTTCTGCCATGCGTAGCTGCTGTTACATTTCTTACGAGTTACGACCGTACGTACTGATGATGATGACGATGATACATGCAGTTTGGCTGGTGACAATGGTTTCGACCCCCTTGCGCTGGCGGCTGACCCGGAGGACCTGCGGTGGTTCGTGCAGGCGGAGCTGGTGAACGGGCGGTGGGCGATGCTGGGGGTGGCCGGGATGCTGATCCCGGAGGTGCTCACCAAGGCGGGGCTCCTGAACGCGCCGGAGTGGTACGACGCCGGGAAGGGGGAGTACTTCGCCTCCTCCTCCACGCTCTTCGTCATCGAGTTCATCCTCTTCCACTACGTCGAGATCCGGCGGTGGCAGGACATCAAGAACCCGGGCTCCGTCAACCAGGACCCCATCTTCAAGAGCTACAGCCTCCCCGCCCACGAGTGCGGATACCCTGGCAGCGTCTTCAACCCGCTCAACTTCGCACCCACCATCGAGAACAAGGAGAAGGAGCTCGCCAACGGTACGTCATCCACTCTCTCTTCCGAACCGTCTGTTTTCTGACCCCTGTGTTGCTGAACTTTGTCGATCTCGGTGTGTTTTCTTCAGGGAGACTGGCGATGCTGGCGTTCCTGGGGTTCCTGGTGCAGCACAACGTCACAGGGAAGGGCCCATTCGAGAACCTGCAGCAGCACCTGGCTGACCCATGGCACACCACCATCATCCAGACCTTCTCCCAGGCACCGGTCGAGGAGGTTGCGGCCGCTTTGAATTGATTCATCTTGAATTTCCAGAGCAAATTCTGTTGGTTCTTCGAACAAATGGAGCAGGGGGAGGGGATGTACAGTGTGGTGGAGGGGTGTTAGGTGGACGTTTGCACGATTAGGTGGACAGTGCAAAACCGTGTAATCTTAAAATTTCAGGTGGTGAAACTTTGTTCTTGTGGACCTCTGGGGTTCACCAATGGCTTCTAACTGAAGTTGTACCTGTAATATCATTCATGAGTGTTTTTTTTGCTTCAACATGGCAAGGGATAGTTTGAATCATTTGTCTCGAATTCGATGGAATAATATACTGATTACTGAAGAACAAGTGTAGAACTGCATAAAACTGGATGCCAGTAAACCGAAGTTGATGTAGAACAGCGGAAACGCAATGTGTTATTGCTTGTCACAGTTCACAAGCAAAGAATCCCTGGTACTTACATCTGCACAGGTTGCAAAAGGAGAAAAAGGGATACCGTATATCAAATCAGACATACAACATCTGTCGCAAAATTACATCTTTGTGATATGGAACACGAGTTAACAATACACAATTACACTCTTTCAACAGCGTGTTAAATTAGTTAAAATTTCAAGATCCTATTGGATGAGCCAACCGACTCAAACAGAACTTCAGAACTAGCATTTGTACTCGCATCAGCTTTTCCTACTTAGCAACTGAAAGCAATTTGAACTACACCGTGACATCAGCTGTTGGTCCAGCAGAATTCTTTTGCTGGTGCACTGCAGAGAACTACACGACCTACCCTTGGCACATACAATCTGGGGCAGGGTAAGTATAGATAGACTGCGTTGGCTTCCTCAGCCGGATTTGCCCATATCTACCCTTGTGGCCTGCCTGTACAGCCTGCTGAAACCCTGACCACTCCATGCTCTTGTTCACAAAGACGTGTCCAAGCAATGCCATGTTTGGCCTTATCGTCTTCAAATTCCTATAGGCCCGGTGAGCCAGCTAGATCAACAATGACCATCTAGTCAGAACTGTAAGAGACAGAGGAGTAATCTAGTTAATACAGAAGCCAACAGAACTTACCAGTGCATTATGCATATTGCCAGGAGATGCTGAGATGAAAACGTCACTGTGCATGCTGATATAGTAGTCAAGAGCTGCTAGCACAGAAGCCTTCCCTTCAACCTTGGCAAGTTCATCTTCAGACGCAAGGCTCCTCTTGTCTTCCATCAGTGGGAAAAGTTTGCGCAAGCTAGAGATTCTAGCTTCACCACCATACACCTGAATAGGTATTGTATATTAGAACTTTCTATGTTCACTACCAAGAATGAGTAAGCGCGCAGAGAGTCAAACCTTGTGAGAAGCAAGATAAAGTCGAGTGCTGTTGTCAAAGCCAAGCGCCACTAGTATCAGTCCAATCTCTTCTGGTGTCAATGGGCAGCGGCCTGTATTTCGAAGCTCCTCATCAGTTAGCTGTGAATTCAATACCCTCCCTTGCCAGATAACTTGCCTGTACTTAGCCAGAGCTAACTTCTCAGCTCTACCACCGCCAAAGTCACAGGCAGAATGTGCAGCCATATCCTGGAAAATATAAGGTCAGCTTGAGATGTTCCAGAGTAGCGATTCCCTGAAGACAACAGAAAGTACACATAGAAGTTCAAATACTGCAGAAGCCTTTCCATTTACCTTATCGAAGCGGAGATGTAAAACTGCAAATTTTCCAGCCTGGTTCGTGTTTTCTTCTACACCTTGTTGGGCTAATTCAGTAGAATGCCCCTGGACTGGAGATCGCAAACGTTTCTCAAGGGTCCTCCCCAGTGAGATAATGTAAGGCAGAAAAACCAGCGCTTCAAAGTTAACTTTACAACGCAGACGTTGAATATCCGCAGGCAAATCATCAAATGCAAGGCGGTGAGAAAAGGGGGCAATGGCAGCAATGCCGTAACTGACAAGGAAACAACAGGTACATGAGATTGTCGGTGAAGGTTTCTCCTCACAGAGTAACCAAATAATGAAGTTAATTAGTAAAACAATGAGAGTTGCATGCTAATACTATACAACTAGCTCAGTGGCCATCAACCTGGGCTAAACATGAACAGCAGATTCTTAGCATTGTTATGCAATGCAATATATGTTAAACAGCTATCGTTGCGAAGGGTATTACAGATATTCTTCACACAGAAACAGTTTGGAGAAGTGACTATATGACCCACAAAAATAACCACAAACCTTTGCAGAATTGGACCGACATTCTCTATATACCAACTAGCTGAGGCATGAAGAGGTGCAGTTTTTATTCTTGTGGCGCGGATTCCTGTGCCATAGAACTCTCTTGTGCTCCATGAAAATTCTTTTGGCAGATATTTCACTATTGAAACCTCACGTCTTAGGGTGCTGATGAAGTGATCCACATTAAAAATATCTTCGAATGAGCTGCAGTTGTAAAACCGATTTACTTCCAATTCAACTGTAGAAGAAAAAAATTTAACAGGATAGTACTCTTAAACTCTAAAACCACCTTGAGTCTTTCCAAACAGGGTTTACTTCAAGATGTGGGATCACAAGAGTAGCGTTCAAAATCTTAGCAACCGCAACTGCATCACATATCTAGAGAACAAAAAGAAAGAGCTCAATGATCTAAAGTCTCAACCAAGCAAGTTAATCTTAAAATCGAACACCATGAGATTGGTATGGAAGAAGTGCATTACCCCCATTCTTTGCTGGTTCAGTCCACCATCAAGAAATACTTGGATGTACCCAAAAGGTAAATCTACAATTTATGAAACCAAATGCTTAGAAAACTGATTCTATCATAACAGGAGACATATTGTTACCTAACCATGTTATCTCAGAAAGTTACCATGAGCGCCCGGTGACTTTAAGCATGGTTTCCACCCCTGATAAGGCAAGGGTGTCCACAGATCTCTCTTTTGTTCATCTGGCTGTACAGAAAGCAAGTTACAACTTACAAATCAATTTCAATGTAACCATTCCAGTTTTCATCTGAACTGTGAGTACTCACGATCGTCCATTGCAAAGCCTGATTCAAAAGAGACTCGTGCATTGGCTTAGGGGCATTCCACTCCTGCAGTAGATTGATATTTTCCACATTATGTTAACCTTAAAAATATAATTTGCAGAAATCTTAACTAAAATCTACTTGAGCTGCAATCTACATAACCAAAGGCCACATTAATCCAGTACCTATGTTATTCCCAATACTGTCAAAAGAGGCCAGATACAGTCTTACATTTCTGCATATTGCATATAAATCGAGGAACGGAATATTGTAGACCACTTTCCGAAACAAAATATCCGATGCACATATCACTGCCATGATGTTATCCATTAACAGAATCCAGATCTTTACATAGCTTGCGCACTTACTTATTTCCAGGCAACTACGCGTCGATATAAAATACACTAACTCAACTAATGTAATTCGGAAATACGAGACTAAAAAAAATCATGAATTCACCACACCACGCCATTTCACCCTCCGCACATAATCCTCCCCAGCCGCACCTGCAGAATATATCCAACTTTCGCGCATCCCAAACGATCGAGCTCCGCAGAGTAGAAAAGTAGCAACGAGAATCGTAACAATTATCTTGAAAAGCCAAGCAGATCGCCAATATCACGCTACACCGGCTCAAATCGAACCGCCAGAGAAGGAGGAGGGTGACGCACTGAGAATAGGGAAGGGAAGGCGCGGCCGAGCGGGGAGAACAGCGCGGGGAAGATAGCCGGGAGGAGCACGACAGCCGCTGCTGCAGCCAACGCCGGGGCCCTCGCCGGCGACGGCGAAGACGACGGCCTCCGCATCTCCCGTTCTGATGCGAAGACGAGGTGGAAGTGAAGTCTAGAAGGCCGCAAAAATGGACTAAGGAGAGCCCGCTACGAGGTAGAAGTGGGCCCATATTCATTCAGCCCATCCATTTTTGCAGAAAAGAAGATAAGAGACATTCAGAAATGCATTTTTATTTATTCCCATGCGCAAATGCTTCTACCATCGGGAAAAATATTTTAAAATGTTAAATTTATCTGAACAAAAATCACGTGTACATATTGGTATCTATGTTCACACACCAAATTTCACGGAAAATGAACTATTTTTGTGTCATGTTTAAAAAGTTAAAGAAATGTCTCGTGAAGAGCTTTTTTAGCACGGAATTTTGCCTTTTTTTATATTTGACACAAAATATCGTTTTTTCGCAAAACGACTTTGCGAGGACATAAACATTGAGGTAAATGCACGACATTTCTTGTCAGAATTTTTTGATATTTTAGAATGTGTTTAAAGCATATTTCAAAAATCAGGAGAATATGTCCCTAGACATTGCGTCTAAAGAAGGAAACGTTTTCAAAGGTCGGAAATATAATTCGGCTCATGGGTCCATATGAACCTTGAAAACACATTCTAAAATGTTAAAAAATTAAGGAAAACATACCACATGCATACTTGAACATTCTATGTTGGCACACAATTTTTCTTTTTGGAAAAAGGTGAATATTTTTTATGTTTCCTTGTAATAAGACAAATTTTAGCACTCCAACAAAACTATTCACGGAATACTTTTTGTCTTTTTACACGGACTCTATACACTTTTGTTTTTTCCTGAAAAATTGTGTGCGAACATAACATGTCTGGATGGACATGGATTATTTTCCGGATTGCTTTGACATTTAAAACTTGTTTTTATGTATTTTCCACAATAGCTTTATATGCAATTATGAGCCAAAAGAACACCTCCTCTCAAAAGTCTCATTTTCCTCCGCACGTGTCCTGTTCGACTTTTATGTAGGTTTGAAGAATCTTTTTTTTACTTCTAAACTACTACAGATGTACTTGAGTTTGTACGTAACTTTACTCTTTTTTTTTGACAGGTGTAATTTGGTTTTAGGATTGGGTGAGAGTGGACACAAGAGGGCGGAGAGATGCAGTTTTTCCTTTTTTTAATCGATTTTTTAAATAAAATATCACGAGAACCGTTTGTCTGAATTATAAAACGTAATTTTGGTTTTTATGACAATGAGAAGTGGACTTAGGGGCAGATTCGACGACTAACCTCCTAACCAATCTATTTTTTGAGCTCTTTTTGTCAAGATCTTCAAAATTATATCCAGTGTAGTAGGTTTCGAGAAACTTTTATTTTATACTTCCAAAACTAGTAAAGCACTTCACCACGGTGCCACGCGTGCAAAAAAGTGAAAACTAGCGCTATAAATGTGTTTTAACGCGCCGCGTTTTAGAGCGCCAGTTGGCTCTCATGAGCTGCTCCTCTGCATGAAGGCGCGAGGATCTCCTGGAAGTCGATCCATCCTTCCCGATCCCCATCGTAAGCGTTAATTATGCAATGGCAGTCCTCGGCTGCCACGCACCGGCAGCGAATTTGAGCGACCTGAGCTGTTGAGCATGCTCCCGACTCCCGAGCTTCCCGACATGGACAAACCCATCGCGGTTGCGGTCCAAGATGGAGAATGCCGTTGTGGCCTCCTCTATGATTGCTTCCCCCTCCTCGAAAAGCGATGCCGCCTCCTCAAACCCGACCGACGTCCCTTGGACTGCTTCCATCAAATGGAGAACCATGTCAAGTTCACCTCAGAATAGAGGAGTCTTTTGGGGCCCGTTTGGTAGCATCGGCCTAATTCTTGAATCATTGCGCCAAGGAGAAGAACGCTCATGCGCGTTCCAGACGGACCACGGGCTAGAAACGTCTGTTGTTTGGTCGCCTGGACTACTCATTTCTGCACCGCGTAGGGAAGCGAGCCCCCACTATATGGTTGCCTCTTCCAACCCAACTTGAACGCACGACAATACGAATCCGTTGTTTGGTTGCACAAATCATAGTTCCATGTCCTTACCACAGTTCCAACTGGGTGACAATATCATGCCATAACATGTTACATGTGATCACACACCATTCAGAATAACAAGATCCTCACGATCACGACGATCAGGAAGACGATGATGTAATCTTTGACCCGTCTCTCACGTACCTCATGTGGTACTTGTAGAGCATGCACTGCCCTCTGACGGTAGCTGTGCTAATGGCAGCGGCTGATTGATTGCCTCAACTACCATGACCTCATGATCCAAGAAGCTCTGGTATTCTTCTTGTGCCTCCTCCAATGTTTCATAACCTCTGTAGCTATTGTTGGAATAGCTACTGACTTGGTCTTGACAGATTCTCCATGAGCTGTAGATTGTTGAAACCCGTCCTCGGAACACCACACATCACTAGCACGGCATAAGAAGAACAAGTAATCAATCACAACCATGAACCAATTCATAACATAGCAATAGAACTACAAACAAAGTCATAATAGAACAACATAAATATTGACATCAAATCTTTACTGGTGTCACAAATAAGTCAAAGACTTTTTTAGCCCAACGTCTCCGTGCAACCGTAGGCCCAATGTCTCGTTTGATCCCATCGTTAGCGTCAGCGGCTGTTTCTCTCATGGTTACGGCTGCACGTCAGAAATAATCGAAATAACACATCGACCGATCGGAACTGGGTTGGCGTCCGTGTCCAGTAGTATCGTCTGTTCCAACTAGAGTTTGACTGAAATTATTTGTCTTGGTTATTATATAGAGCTCGGAAGAGATTATAACTCAGCGGAGAGCCGGAGACGCGTGCTGTTGTGCCCTCGTGCATATGTTGCACAGCTGTGGGCAAGGAACCAGAGCGCTGCAAGAAAATTAAACGTGCGATCTCCGTGTCCATCCAAATCGGCATCGGCAGGCACCGAGCAATAGCAAAAGAAAAAAAGAGACTTCCTTATCCGTCCCGTAAGCACTCTGCATAAGCTGATCGCTTTAGAAAACTTGTCTGACACCGTATTGCTACATACACATCTTGCAAGCATTGACTGGTCAACTATGATGTATTGATCATGGAGTGAATGCAAAACATATTTGCACATACTACAATACGACCATGGCTGATAAAGGCCATAATAATCATGTAGATCCTGTAATTTATTTCAAGGTCATAAATTTCGGTTCAAGTACTATACTTGTACATTTGGAGATCCAGAAGGTGAAGAAATTATTTTGTCCAGTCTTATTAAAGTTTAATGAAATTTAACATAATTCTAAGGCCATCTCCAACCGGAAGACCTAAATCGGCGCGCTAGGCCATCTATATGCGTCCGTTTGGCTGGACGCGCGGACAGAGGCCGGCGTCCGCCTGGCCATTTAGGTCACGCGTTGCGCTCAACGATGCAGTCACCCATTTTGCCAACACGACCGAGACATTTCGTCGAACAGGGTGCGGGCACCGGCCATCGCTGCTGGGGGCATCGGCCTCGGGGCCTTGGAGTGCATCACCGGCGCACGGTTGAGGTCAATAAACAGAGGCGGCGGCCCCATCATAGACTCACCCACCTCCGGTAGCCCATCCCATGGCGGGTACAAGAACCGCTCCGCCGGCGCCGGACGGGTACACAAACGGGGCAGTCGGTGGGGCTGTTGACCGGGGAGGAAGCGGCCGAGTCACGGAGGAGCCGGAGCTTCCCGCCGAGGCTGTGCCGGCGCCCATCGCGGCCAGGTGCGCGAGCGCGTTGTGGTCGTAAAAGAGCATGGCATGCTGTTGTATGGCCTTTGCCTTCGCCTCCGTTTGGAGGAGCTGGAGCTGCTCGACTGCCCTCTGCCGCTCCTTCGCGGCGGAGGCCTCCCTCTTCCGTTGATCCAATGCCCTGCGCCGCTCGTCATGCTTCTTGTTCTCCATTTGCCTCTGTTACGCGGTGAGCTCGGGCCTCGCCTTCTTCGTCGCCTCCGCAGGCTAGGCGACTACCGGAACGGCCGGGGCCTCCTTAGCGACATGAGCGACAACGGCGGAGAGCTTGGCCTCTTCTCCGATGGTGGTGGCGGTGGTAGCTTCGTCGGCCATCCTTTAGGTTTGATACTAGAGTTGAGTGGTTGTGGTTTGAGAGGCAGACACGCGGGCCAGGGGAGGACAAGGAGAGGACACGAGAGGATAGCCCTCAATGTCCTCGGCCACGCAAACCAGGTCCAGATTTGGGCCGGCTGTGGGTCGTTCCGGACACCGTGGCCATCCGTTTTTGGGATGTGTCCGCGCGTTGCGCCACGGATTTGTCTTGTTCGAACCATCCGAACGCGCGGACGCGGGAAGGATCGCCCAATTGAAGATGGCCTAATTTGACAGACCCAACGACGCCTCCGGAGACGACCATAGTCCATTGGATCTCTTCATGGAACATAGTAGCTGAACACGCATCAAGGTACTATTGGCAGTGGTAAAAGTTCATCTACAGTAATGTCATAGCCGAATATTTATGAAACTAAGAAGGGCATGCACGATAATTGCAAAAGTGGATCACAAGTTCATCCTACACTACTATGGTGTCATCCTACCACCACAACAAAAGTGGGTATCATCCAAACACCGCAAGTTCACCATCACCTAAGGGGTTAATATATACAACCTTATTATAATTACAAAAGGGGGCCATCAAATGTCTTTCAACCCTACCTACTACCAAAATGTACATCATCAGCATTAAGTTCACCGCCTCCATGTATGCATCCCCTAAACCACGCCCTCAAGGGCACCACTAGTACTTATAGTGGTACCTGGCAAGGTAATTCTTTAGCCAGAGGACGCGGTGTGGCTCGATCATGCCCACGAAGTTACAACCTTGGGCCTTGTGGTCGATGAGGTGGCTCGGCGCCGCCGTGAGATCCTCCTTGGCGAAACCAAGCATGTCCATGACCGATTGTATAGGTCAGGGTGCATGTCTGTGGGCTTATTGTCCTGGATGGCCTGTGCGACGTCCTGATAACCCTCAAGTATAGGGCATCGCAACAGTCTTCGAGGGAAGTAAAACCCAAATTTATTGATTCGACACAAGGGGAGGTAAAGAATACTTATAAGTCTTAACAACTGAGTTGTCAATTCAGCTGCACCTGGAAAAGCACTAGTAACAGGTGATGTGAAAGCAGCAGAATATGAGAGTAATAGTAACACAGCAGCAGAGAATATGAGAGCAATGGCACCAAAATAGTTGATACTACTTCCAATGTCATGTAGAACGAGTATATGATGATGAAAGATGGACCGGGTTCCCAGCTATCTACACTAGTGGTAACTCTCCAATAACAAGTGTTGGGTGAACAAATTACAGTTGGGCAATTGATAGGATTGAAATAGCATTAAGACAACATCAAGATTATTAATCATGTAGGCATGTTTCCCATATATAGTCATACGTGCTCGCAATGAGAAACTTGTACAACATCCTTTGTCCTACCATGGCAGCCGGGCCTCTAGGGAATCTATGGAAATTAAGGTACTCCTTTTAATAAAGACCGAGCAAAGCATTAACACTCCGTGAAAACATGTGATCCTCATGTCTAAGCCTTTCCCTCCGTTGTCCCATTTCTGTCACTTTGGGGCCTTTGGTTCCGGACATAGACATGTGCATACAACTTGTAGATACAATCTAAGCAATAAGTATAGAGCTTAAATCTAAGATCATGCCACTCGGGCCCTAGTGACAAGCATTAAACACAACAAGATTGCAGCAACAATAACTTCACAAACTTTATAGATAGACTAATCATAATGTAACAATCCATCGGATCCCAACAAACACAACACCGATTACATCAGATGAATCTCAATCATGTTAGGCAGCTCATGAGATCATTGTATTGAAGTACATGGGGGAGAGAGTACCAACTAGCTACAGCTAGAACCCGTAGTCCATGGGGGAACTACTCACGAGCATGATGGAGGCGGTGGCGTCGATGGAGATGGCTTTTGTGGCACCGTCCCGGCGGCGTGCCGAACAGATTCTGTCCCCGAATTGAGCGCGATGGTGGCGGCGCCCCGGAGTCTTTCTGGAGTTTCGTCAATCGGTATCGAGGTTTTAGGTCACAGGGCTTAAATAGGCGAAGAGTCGGAGTCGGAGGGGCCACGGAGCCTCCCTCATAGGCTGGCGCGCCCAGCCCGGGGCCGCGCCGCCATGTTGTGTGGTGGCCCCTAGCACCCCTCTGGTCCCCTCGACTTTCTGGAAGGTTCCGGGGAAAATAAGGTCCTGGGTCGTTTCGTCGATTCCGAGAATATTGCCCGAACAGCCTTTCTGAACCAAAAACAACATAAAACAACAACTGGCCCTTCGGCATCTCGTTAATAGGTTAGTTCCGGAAAACACATAAAAACATTATAAAGTGCAAGCAAAACATGTAAGTATTGTCATAAAACAAGCATGGAACATCAGAAATTATAGGTACGTTGGAGACGTATCAAGCATCCCCAAGCTTAGTTCCTGCTCACCCTCGAGTAGGTAAACGATAAAAAGAGTAATTTCTGTAGTGACATGCTACTTACATAATCTTGATCATACTATTATAAAGCATATGAGATGAATGAAGTGACTCAAGGCAATGATCTATAGTTGCTAACAAATAGATAACATATAGCAAAACATTTCATGAATAATACTTTCAAGACAAGCATCAAAAGTCTTGCATAAGAGTTAATTCATAAAGCAATAAATTCAAAGTAAAGGCATTGAAGCAACACAGAGGAAGATTTAAGTTTCAGCAATTGCTTTCAACTTTCAACATGTATATCTCATGGATAATGGTCAACACAAAGTAATATGATGAATGCAAATAAGAAAGTATGTAAGAATCAATGCACAGTTGACACAAGTGTTTGCTTCTAAGATGGAAGGAAGTAGGTAAACGACTCAACATAAAAGTAAAAGAATGGCCCTTCAGAGGGAAGCAGGGATAAAATCATGTGCTAGAGCTTTTCAAGTTTTGAAATCATATAGAGAGCATAAAAGTAAAGTTTTGAGAGGTGTTTGTTGTTGTCAACGAATGGTAGCGGGTACTCTAACTACCTTATCAACCAGACTTTCAAGAGCGGCTCCCATGAAGGACGTTATTTCTACCACCGTGGTAGATCATCCCTCTTCTCTTTTGTTTACACATGTACTTTAGTGTAGTTTATTTTTATTTTTGGGTGACACTCCTTCCAACCTTTGCTTTCACAAGCCATGGCTAACCGATCCTCGGGTGCCTTCCAACAATCACATACCATGAAGGAGTGTCTATTTGCAAAATTAAGTTGCTTAATGAATCAGAGCAAAACATGTGAAGAGAATTATTAATGAAGTTAATTAATCGGGCTGGGAACCCCATTGCCAGCTCTTTTTGCAAAATTATTGGATAAGCGGATGAGGCCACTAGTCCATTGTGAAAGTCCGTCCGGAGTAAATGACAAGATCGAAAGATAAACACCACATACTTCCTCATGAGCTATAAAACATTGACACAAATAAGAGATAATAGCTTTTGAATTGTTTAAAGGTAGCACATGAAGTATTTACTTGGAATGGCAGAAAATACCACATAGTAGGTAGATATGGTGGACACAAATGGCATAGGTTTTGGCTCAAGGTTTTGGATGCACGAGAAGCATTTCCTCTCAGTACAAGGCTTTGGGCTAGCAAGGTTGTTTGAAGCAAACACAAGTATGAACCGGTACAGCAAAACTTACATAAGAACATATTGCAAGCATTATAAGACTCTACACTGTCTTCCTTGGTCCTCAAACACTTCTACCAGAAAATATCTAGACCTTAGAGAGACCAATCATGCAAACCCATTTCAACAAGCTCTACGGTAGTTCTCCACTAATAGGTTTAAACTACATGGTGCATGAGTAAACATGATCTACTTGAGAGCTCAAAACAATTGCCAAGTATCAAATTATTCAAGACAATATGAGGCATTTTCTGTTTCCAACCAAATACCAATAAGTGCAATAGCTTCCAACTTTTACCATTGAACATTAAAAGTAAAAACGAAGAACATAAGTGTTCATATGAAAAAGCGAAGCGTGTCTCTCTCCCACACAAGGATTTCTAGGATCCGAATTTATTCAAACATAAACAAAAAAAAACAGACACTCCAAGTAAAGAACATATGATGTGACCGAATAAATATATAGTTTCAATAGAAGAAACCTGATAAGTTGATGAAGAAGGGGATGCTTGGGCATCCCCAAGCTTAGACGCTTGAGTCTTCTTGAAATATGCAGGGATGAACCACGGGGCATCCCCAAGCTTAGGCTTTTCACTCTTCTTGATCATATATCATCCTCCTCTCTTGACCCTTGAAAACTTCCTTCACACCAAACTTCTCATAAACTTCATTAGAGGGGTTAGTACTCAAAATAATTTAATCCACTTTAGTCCTATAGTGACACATTGCAAGAACTCAATAAAACATTAGCTACAACTCTCCACGTCTAGAAAGCCTCACTTAAAGTCCACAAGAGACAATGCAAAAAACAGAGACAGAATCTGTCAAAACAGAACAGCCAGTAAACACGAATTTTAAAAAGGTACTTCCGTTGCTCAAATCAGAAAACTCAAAACTAATGAAAGTCGCGTACATATCTGAGGAACACGCACGTAAATTGGCAGATTTTTCTGAGTTACCTACAGAGAGCCCTGCCCAGATTCGTGACAGATAGAAATCTGTTTCTGTGCAGAAATCCAAATCTAGTATCAACCTTCTATTAGAGACTTCACTTGGCACAACAATGCAATAAAATAAAGATAAGGAGAGGTTTCTACAGTAGTAAAAACTTCCAAGACAGAACAAAACAGTAGCAAAATAAAGACATGGGTTATCTTCCAAGAAGTGCTTTCTTTATAGCCATTAAGATGGGCTCAGCAATTTTAATGATGCTCACATAAGGGTGAGAGTTGAAGGAAAAGAGAGGATCAAAAAGCAAGTTCAAAACAAATTTAAGTCTAATCCTCTTCCTATGCATAGGAATCTTGTACACAAATAAATTCATGAAGAACAAAGTGACAAGCATAAGAAGATAAAACAAGAGTAACTTCAAAATTTTCAGCATATAGAGAGGTGTTTTAGTACCATGCAAATTTCTACAACCATATTTTCCTCTCTCATAATAATTTTCAGTAGCTTCATGAACAAACTCAACAATATAACTATCACATAAAGCATGTTTCTCATGATCCATAAACATATAATTTTTATCAAGCTAAAAAATAGCGGGATTAAAACTTTTAAACTCACTTTTATCAATAATATAACAAGATGATTGATCAATCTCAAAAGATATGGGACTCCTAGATAAAGTCAAGACCTCTCCAATCCCATTTTCATTAGTAGTAAAATTAATATTATCAAGTAACATAGGACCATCATCTAAAGATTTATCATAAACATTTGCCAAACAAAATTCTTTAGTACCATGCATTTCGACATCAGGCACAAATAAAGCATTATCATAAGATTTATCAAAATAGCATGGATTATCATGAATAACAGTAGCATAATTATTCTCACAAGTTTTACTCATAGGGAATATTTCAAGAGAATCCACAGGAACATAACATTCATCCTTCTTTGGTAAGCATGGAGGACAATCAAATAGTGTAAGAGATAAAGAATTACTCTCATTAGAAGGTTGGCATGGGTAGCTAATCCATTCTTCCTCCTTTGTTCATCACTCTCCTCCTCTTTTTCATCCAATGAGCTTTCAGGTTCATCAATTTCCTCCTCTTTTTCATCCAATGAGCTTTCAGGTTCATTAATTTCTTCTTCCACGGGTTCCTGCAAATTGTGAGTGCATTCTTGTGCATTAATGAGTCTCTCTTTATAATCAATAATATAAGGATTATCACTGTAGCTTTCTATGCAAAAATTAAGGATAGAAGAGACATAATCTTTAAGGTCCTTACAAACAACACAAGTTTCATAATTTTTAACAATGAAGGATTCTATCTCAGAGGCTCCCATAAATATGACAAATTGTTCTACCTCTTCGAACTCAAGATGAATATAGTTATTCCAATTATAGTTCTTAATTAAAATTTCTTCACTAAAGCCACATTTAAATTTAAGATGTTTAGTGTCCTCTTTAGAGCAACAGTTTATATCATGGCGTTTAAGCAAGATTTTAGCAATTGTATTCAATTTTTCTATCACAACACTCATAACTTTACCCTTTCTTGATTCTCTATAATTATTATATAATTCTATAAGCTCCAAATAGGTTGTGCGTTCTTCCATAACAGCAGTTTTTAATTTTTAGGTTTTTCAAATTTTTATGGATTTTTGGGTATATGAGGAAAATAAAACAAGACAAAAACAAGCTAGGCAAAAGTAAACTAAGGAAAATAATACTAGACAGAAATAAACTAAGCACAAATAAACTAGAGAAAAGTAAACTAAGCAAAATAAAATAAAATAGAGAGAGGTAGAGTGTACTCCCAGGTGAACTTATGAGTAGAGCTATGCCTCCCGGCAACGGCGCCTTAAAATAGTCTTGATAACCCTCAAGTATAGGGGATCGCAACAGCCTTCGAGGGAAGTAAAACCCAAATTTATTGATTCGACACAAGGGGAAAGAATACTTATAAGTCTTAACAACTGAGTTGTCAATTCAGCTGCACTGAAAAGCACTAGTAACAGGTGATGTGAAAGCAGCAGAATATGAGAGCAGTAGTAATAGTAATACAAAGCAGAGAATATGAGAGCAATGGCACCAGAAAATAGTTGATACTACTTCCAATGTCATGTAGAACGAGTATATGATGATGAAAGATTGAAAGGACACAGATGTCGCCTAGAGGGGGGGTGAATAGGCGGTTTAAAACTTTTACGAGATGGGCTTAACAAATGCGGAATAAAACTAGTGTTTACTTTGTCAAGCCCAAAGCCTATAAACTATGGTTCACCTATGTGCACCAACAACTTATTCTAAGCAAAGGTTCACCTATGTGCACCAACAACTTATGCTAAGCAATACAAGCAAGTATGTGATAGCAAGATATATATAACTTCAAGCACGATGGCTATCACAAGGTAAAGTGCATAAGTAAAGAGCTCGGGTATAGAAATAACCGAGGCACGCGGGAGACGATGATTTATCCCGGAGTTCACACTCTTGCGAGTGCTAATCTCCGGTGGAGAGGTGCGGTGGCTTAGTGCTCCCGAACGCCACAAGAGGCTCACCTTGAGGTGTGGTTGCTCGATGCACACCAACGCCACAAAGGCCTCACCCCAAGATGCGGTACTCACACCACACACCGAACGCCACGAAGGCGCCTCACCTAAATCTCCGGTGACCCTCGCCACAAAGGCCTAGGTCACGGTTCCACTAAGGGATTTCCATCGAGGGGGAAACCGGGCCTTACACAAAGGTTGGGGCACACATCCACAACTTAATTGGAGGCTCCCAATGATACGTCCATTTTGCATCACTATTTTATATCATAATTTGCTGTTATTCATTGATATATTTCGTATTGGGACACAATACTTATGTTATTTCATCTATTTTGCATGTTTCATGATTATTTGGAGATTGCGCACCGGAGCCAGGATTCTGCTGGAAAAAGCACCGTCAGATGCAATATTTCGGAAGATCAGCTCTGGAAGGAATTTATACCAAAAATCCTATTTTTCAAGATGACGAGGAAGCCAGAAGGAGGGGCCAGGAGGACCCAGGGTGGCCCACACCCTAGGCGGCGCGGCCCATGCCCTGGCCGCGCCGCCATGTGGTTTGGGGCCCACAGCCCCTTTCGCCTCCTTTTCTTCGCACTCCTTCGTCCCGAAACCTAAGCCACAGAGGAATCCTCACGAAGGGTTGCGCCGCCTCGGGGCGGAGAACACCAGAGAGAAAAGAGCTCTCCGGCGGCGGAATCCCGGGGAAATTCCTCCCGGAGGGGGAAATCGACGCCATCGTCATCGTCATCGAGCCGGACATCATCTCCATCACCATCATCATCATCTCCACCATCATCACCGCCGTCTCCACCGCTGGACACCGTCACCGCCGTAGCAATTTGGGTTTGATCTTGATTGTTTGATAGGGGAAACTCTCCCGTATCGATCTCTACTTGTTGTTGATGCTATTGAGTGAAACCATTGAACCAAGTTTATGTTCAGATTGTTATTCATCATCATACCACCTCTGATCATGTTCCATATGATGTCTCGTGAGTAGTTCGTTTAGTTCTTGAGGACATGGGTGAAGTCTAAATGTTAGTAGTGAATTATGGTTGAGTAATATTCAATGTTATGATATTTAAGTTGTGGTGTTATTCTTCTAGTGGTGTCATGTGAACGTCGACTACATGATACTTCACCATTTATGGGCCTAGGGGAATGCATCTTGTACTCGTTTGCATGGCGGAGTGACAGAAACCTAAACCCCGTTGGTATATCGATGCAGGAGGGATCGCAGGATCTCAGAGTTTAAGGATGTGGTTAGATTTATCTTAATTACTTTCTTGTAGTTGCGGATGCTTGCAAGGGGTATAATCACAAGTATGTATTAGTCCTAGGAAGGGCGGTACATTAGCATAGGTTCACCCACACAACACTTATCAAAACAATGAAGATTATTTAGCTACATGAAGCGAAAGCACTAGACTAAATTCCCGTGTGTCCTCAAGAACGTTTGGTCATTATAAGTAAACAAACCGGCTTGTCCTTTGTACTAAAAAGGATTGGGCCACTCGCTGCAATTATTTCTCTCGCACTTTACTTGCTCGTACTTTATTCATCTGTTACATCAAAACCCCCCGAATACTTGTTTGTGAGCATTTACAGTGAATCCTTCATCGAAACTACTTGTCAACACCTTCTGCTCCTCGTTGGGATCGACATTCTTACTTATCGAAGATACTACGATACACCCCCTATACTTGTGGGTCATCAAGACTATTTTCTGGCGCCGTTGCCGGGGAGTGAAGCGCTATTGGTAAGTGGAATTGGTAAGGAAAACTTTTACTGTGTGCTGATTTTATTTCTGCCTGCTGCTATAAGTCATTATGGAGAGATCTTCTCTTCGATTTCTATTTGGGAAATCTACTACTACTGCAACGGTAGTGGATGAGGCGCCAGGTGAGGAAGAGATACCATATAAAATACCTATGAAAATTATTGAACATGTTATGGATAACCGCTATGAAGGGGATGGAACTGTCCATCCCGGTGATCATTTACCGCTTTTGCATGAATTATGCGGGTTATTCAAATGTGCAGGTATTGCTATGAATGAAGTAAGGAAGAAACTATTCTCTTTATCGCTGTCTGGTAAAGCGGCGCATTGGTATAAATTACTGGATAATGGGGATTCTCTTGAATGGGATGATATTGTGCCCCGGTTTTATTCTAAGTTCTATCCTCCGAGTGAGATTCACAAAGATCGGAATCGCATATATAATTTTTGGCCTCATGATGGAGAAAGTATTGCCCAAGCTTGGGGAGATTGAAGTCTTTAATGCTCAAATGCCCCATTCATGAGCTTCCTGGTAATATTATTATTGATAATTTCTATGCAAGACTTTCTTTTCAAGATAAGACTTTGCTGGATACTTCTTGTTCTGGATCATTTACACGCAACAAAGAAGAGTTTAAAAGGGACCTTCTTGATCGGATCCAAGAAAATACTGAAGGATGGGAGAACGACAAGGATAGAGAATCAGGTATAATTTATGATTATAAATGCATTGAAGCTTTTATGGATACTGATACATTTCGTAATATGAGTGCTACATATGGTCTTGATTCTCAAGTTGCTGCAAATCTTTATAAAGCTTTTGCTTCTCATTATGAATTGCCTAAGAAGAATTTTGATAAGTATCATGAACCGTATAAAGATAAAATTGATTCATCTATTAATAAATGTGTTGTAGTTGAAACTGCTGATCATGTTATTCCTGAAGCTTATATTGAAAAAACTCCTTTCCCTGCTAAAATGAAGGAGTACTGTTATAAATAGTGCGGTTCATAAAAGTGAAAAGAAACCTATAGAACCTGAAGAACAAATAAAAGTTGAACCTGTTGTTGCAATAGTTAAAGATCTTGTGACTGAAAACATAGAGGATGGTCATATTATTTTTGTGAAGATGCTTCTAATATTGTTTCACATCCTAATAAATCCAAACAAGTTAGTGTTCCTATGCTATCTGTTAGAATTGGTGATCATTGCTATTATGGTTTATGTGATATTGGTGCAAGCGTTAGTGCTATTCCTTATGAGCTTTACACGGAGATTATGCATGAGATTGGTTCTTGTGAACTTGACGATATTGATGTGGTTATTCAGCTGGCTAATAGAGAAACTATTTCTCCAATTGGTATTGTTCGAGATGTGGAAGTTCTATGTGGTAAGATTAAATATCCTGCTGACTTTTTGGTACTTGGTTCTGCTGCTAGTGATTATTGTCCTATCATTTTTGGTAGACCTTTTCTAAATACTTGTGGAGCTATTATAGATTGTAAGAAAGAGAAAATTTTGACTAAATTTGCTGGTGAACCTTATGAGTTTAACTTCTCTAAATTTACCAAAACTCCTTATAAAGCTGACTTGCCTAGTAATGATTTTAAAATGGAGCAGTGTGCATCTATTGTTCTTGTTCCTAACAATCCTTTGCAGCAACATTTGGAGGATAGCGAGAGTGAAATTTTTAGGAAAGAAAGAGATGAGCTTGAGGAAATATTTCTTCGTCAACCTATTCTCAAGCATGATTTACCAGTGGAAGATTTGGGTACAACACCGCCACCAAAGGAAGATCCTGTTTTTGATTTAAAGCCTTTACCTGATAATCTCAAATATGCTTATGTTGATGATAAGAAAATATATCTTGTTATTATTAGTTCTAAACTTACAGAGTTTGAAGAAGAAAGATTATTGCAAATATTGAAGAAACATCGAGGTGCTATTGGCTATACTCTTGATGACTTGAAGGGGATTTCTCCTCTATTTGCCAACACGCCATTAATATGGAAGATGATGCGAAGCCTGTTGTTGAACCTCAGCGTCGTCTAATTCCGAAGATGAAGGATGTGGTAAGAAACGAGGTATTACGACTTCTTGAAGCTGGTATTATATATCCTATTGCTGATAGTAGATGGGTTAGTCCTGTTCATTGTGTTCCTAAGAAAGGAGGAATGACTGTTGTGCCTAATGATAATGATGAGCTCATACCTCAAAGAGTAGTTGTAGGGTATAGAATGTGCATTGATTTTCGAAAAGTTAATAAGGTTACTAAGAAAGATCATTACCCTTTACCATTTATTGATCAAATGCTAGAAAGATTGTCTAAAAATACTCATTTTTGCTTTCTTGATGGTTATTCTGGGTTTTCACAAATTGCTGTTAAAGCTAAAGATCAAGAGAAAACCACTTTCACATGTCCCTATGGAACTTATGCTTATAGGCGTATGCCTTTTGGTTTATGTAATGCTCCTGCTACTTTTCAAAGATGCATGTCTGCTATTTTTCATGGCTTTTGCGAGAGTATTGTAGAGGTATTCATGGATGATTTCTCTGTCTATGGTAATTCTTTCGATAATTGCTTGCGGAACCTCGATAAAGTTTTGCAGAGATGTGAAGAAACAAACCTTGTTCTTAATTGGGAGAAATGCCACTTTATGGTTAATGAAGGAATTGTATTGGGACATAAAATTTCGAGAGAGGTATTGAAGTTGATAGAGCTAAAGTTGAAGCAATTGAGAAGATGCCCTATCCGAGGGATGTTAAAGGTATTCGTAGTGTTCTTGGTCATGCTGGGTTTTATAGGAGATTTATTAAAGATTTCTCTAAGATTTCAAAGCCTCTTACTAATCTTCTTCAAAAAGATGTACCTTTTGTTTTTGATGATGATTGTAAGGAAGCTTTTGATACTCTAAAGAAAGCCTTAACAACTGCTCCTATAGTTGAACCTCCTGATTGGAACTTACCATTTGAAATTATGTGTGATGCTAGTGATTTTGCTGTAGGCGCTGTTCTTGGACAACGAGTAGATAAGAAATTAAATGTTATTCATTATGCTAGCAAGACTCTTGATGCTGCTCAAAGAAATTATGCTACAACTGAAAAAGAATTGTTAGTGTAGTCTTTGCTTGTGATAAATTTAGATCTTATATTGTTGATTCAAAAGTTACCATTCATACTGATCATGCTGCAATTAGATACCTTATGACAAAGAAAGATGCTAAGCCGAGGCTTATTAGATGGGTACTTCTTTTGCAAGAATTTGATTTACATATTATAGATAGAAAAGGTGCTGATAATCCTGTTGCTGATAATTTATCTAGATTGGAAAATATCGCTTATGATCCTGTTCCTGTTAATGATAGTTTTCCAAATGAACAATTGGCTGTAATAAAGGTGAACTCGCGAGATAGCCCTTGGTATGCTGATTATGCTAACTTTATTGTTTCCAAGTATTTGCCTCCAACCTTTTCAGCTCAGCAAAGGAGGAAATTCTTTTATGACTTGAGGCATTATTTTTGGGATGACCCACACTTATATAAAGAAGGAGTGGATGGTATTCTGCGAAGATGTGTTCCTGAACATGAACAACAAGAGATATTGAGTAAATGTCATGGTAGTGCTTATGGAGGACATCACGCCGGAGAAAGAACCGCACAAAAGGTTCTACAATCAGGTTTTTATTGGCCAACCCTCTTCAAAGATGCAAGGAAGTTTATTTTATCTTGTGATGAATGTCAAAGGGTTGGTAATATCTCCAGACGCAATGAAATGCCTATGAATTATACTCTTGTTATTGAACCGTTCGATTGTTGGGGATTCGACTTTATGGGACCTTTTCCCTCTTCAGAAGGTAACACTCATATACTTGTTGCTGTTGATTATGTTACTAAATGGGTAGAAGCTATACCTACAAAAAGTGCTGATGGTGAGACTTCTTTAAAAATGCTTTTAGATATTATTTTTCCTAGATTTGGAGTTCCTAGATATATTATGACTGATGGAGGTTCTCATTTTATTCATGGAGGTTTTAGAAAAACTCTTGCTAGGTATGGAATTAATCATAGAATTGCTTCCGCTTATCATCCTCAAACTAGTGGTCAAGTAGAATTATCAAATAGAGAAATTAAATCTATTTTGGGAAAGACCGTTAATAAATCTAGAAAGAATTGGGCTAGTAAATTAAAGGATGCACTATGGGCTTATAGAACTGCTTATAAAAACCCCATGGGAATGTCACCTTATAAAATGGTTTATGGAAAAGCTTGTCATTTACCTTTAGAATTAGAGCACAAAGCTTATTGGGCTGTTAGAGAACTAAATAAAGATCCTAAACTAGCCGGTAATAAAAGGTTGTTGCAATTAAGTTCACTTGATGAATGGAGAAGTGAAGCGTATGAGAATGCTAAACTCTTTAAAGAGAAAGTTAAGAAGTGGCATGATAGAAGGATTATTAAAAGAGAATTTAATGTTGGGGACAAAGTCCTATTGTATCGGTCTCGTCTCAGATTTTGCAGGGAAATTACTCTCGAAATGGGAAGGACCGTATGTTGTCGAGGAGGTGTATCGTTCAGGAGCAATTAAAATTAGCTCTCTCCAAGGCAATGCTACGCAAGTGGTGAATGGACAAAGACTCAAGCATTATATCTCGGGTGATTCTTATAATGTTGATGTTGATATTATTCAAGTGGAAACACCGGAGGCCTTCATCAAAGGGCAAATTGACAGTCCGCCAGAACTCGACTTTGAATAGGTAACAGTATTGGTAACGAGAAGTTCGCAATTTACTTTCCGAACAATATTTTTGCTGTTTTTGGAAAATATGAAAAATTACGAGTTCGAAACGGAGTGGAGGAGACGCACGAGGGCGTGCCACCATAGGCCGGCGCGGCCCTGACCGCCGCGCCGACCTATGGTCTGGCCGCCTCGTCAGCCCTTTCCGACTCTGGTTCGATCTGGTACTTTCCTTTTGTCGTGAAATTTTTTGCTATATAATCCCCCGGACCCCTGGAGGTCCGTAATATCGTTTTCTCGTCGTGTTTTGTTTCGAGCTGTTTTCTGCCAGATTTGTTTTGATCTAGAAGCACCATGGTCTCCAACAACAAGGACAAGGGGCCTTGGAAGGAAGAGATGGATGAAAGGATCAATAAGGAGAAGAAGAAGATAGCATCAGCAAAAGGAGATTGGGAAACTACGAAGAGTAAGCCAATCTTGGTGGGATCGGTTAACACTGGGCGTTCCTTTTCTCATAACTTGCAGGGAGCTCTTCCGCCTGCTCTGGACCTCGACTCTTTCCCTTGTGTGGAGGAAGCAATACGGGTTGCTGATGAGTTTTGTGATCAATATCGTGCTCTCAAAAGGGAAGTGGAGATACTTCAGGAGGAGAACCAGCGACTTCGCAGAATGCTGGAATATTACTCAATTCCCAGCACAAGGCCGTCACCATCACATTCTGATAATAATGGGTCTTTTCAAGTTTTGATGCAAAAATTGCAAAATCGAGAAGCTGAAGTTGAAGGAGATCCTTATGAAGCGTGAGAAGAATTCATCACCACCATCACCAAAGGAGTAATTCATCATCGGTATTGGCATCCCCTTGGTTTGTTCCAAGCTTGGGGGAGTGCCGCGGTATCACATTATCACTATCTTTTACTTTTATTATCAAGTAGTGTTATATCATGAGTAGGGAAGTTATCATATAAGATAGATTGCAGTGTGGAAATATTTCTCCTTTAGTTTGTCTATGTATCCCTTGGTGTGAGTTATCGTTATGGAATATTAATGAGAAGTCTTATCATTTACATATTGCACACCTTATTTTAGTTTGCAATTTCTACTATATGATTGATCTTGATTTTAGTATTGGTACCACTTTGGGAGCATTGAGTAAATCTATTTGGTTTTGGCAAACTTAGCAATGGTCATTAGCAACAACACTTTGAATTCAAGAAGCATAGAGGAAATACATGTAGAAGATGTTATTATCTTTCTTATCAGTTCTTAGCTTAGTATTCTGAAGTTAAAACTATTTGTGCTTACAAGTAAGATGCATGATTGTTTCTATCACATGTATATTTGTTTGTTTCCCTCAACTCTTATGCTTGCTATTTAACCTTGCTAGCCAAAGACCTGTACTGAGAGGGAATACTTCTCGTGCATCCAAACCTTAACCCAAACCTATGCCATTTGTGTCCACCATATCTACCTACTACATGGTATTTTCTGCCATTCCAAGTAAATACTTCGTGTGCTACCTTTAAACAATTCAAAACTTTATTACTCCTTATTTGTGTCAATGTTCTATAGCTCATGAGGAAGTATGTGGTGTTTTATCTTTCAATCTTGTTGGGCAACTTTCACCAATGGACTAGTGGCTTCATCCACTTATCCAATAACTTTGCAAAAAGAGCTGGCAATGGGATTCCCAGTCCCAAATTAATTAACAAAAATAGACACTCCTCCATGGTATGTGATTGTTGGACGGCACCCGAAGGATTCGGTTAGCCATGGCTTGAGAAAGCAAAGGAGGGGAGGAGTGTCATCATAATAAAAATAAAATAAAAAGGCACTCCTTCATGGTATGAGATTGTTGGCAGGCACCCGAGGATTCGGTTAGCCATGGTTTGTGAAAGAAAGGTTGGAAGGAGTGTCACCCAAAAATAAAATAAATGGGAGCCGCTCTTTGAGAGTTTGCCTGGCAAGGGGGTTAGAGTACCCGCTACCAGTCGTTGACAATAACAAACACCTCTCAAAATGTTACTTTTATCATCTCTATATGATTTCAAAACTGAAAAGCTCTAGCACATGATTTAATCCATGCTTCCCTCTGCGAAGGGCCTGTCTTTTACTTTATGTTGAGTCAGTAAACCTATTTCCCTCCATCTCAAGCAAGCATTTGAGTTGTTGTGATCGAACCATTATATTGTGATTTGCTTCATCATGTCTTTTATTCTTTCTTGTTTAGTACAAGTTTTATCTGAATGAATATAGCTTTGAAAATTATCCATGATCATTATGATTGAGTATGCAAGATGAGCCACATAAGCTTTAATATGAGAGCGCTGCTCGATAGATAAATATAATTTGTTAACTGTTCTCTGACCAAGAACAAAGTTTGCCATCACCAATTATGATTTCTTATGCACCTTTATTTGTGATTACCTTATACTTGTTTCAAGTTGAGTTATATGAAGAAGTTGTTTACTACAATGTCTTGTGTGAATGAATATGATGCTTCTTGTCCGTATTTTATTGATCGACTCTTCACTCCATAAACATGTGGTCTTGTTTATCGAGCTCAGTTTCGCTTGGGGACAAGCGAAGTCTAAGCTTGGGGGGAGTTGATACGTCCATTTTGCATCACTATTTTATATCATAATTTGCTGTTATTCATTGATATATTTCGTATTGGGACACAATACTTATGTTATTTCATCTATTTTGCATGTTTCATGATTATTTGGAGATTGCGCACCGGAGCCAGGATTCTGCTGGAAAAAGCACCGTCAGGATGCAATATTTCGGAAGATCAGCTCTGGAAGGAATTTATACCAAAAATCCTATTTTTCAAGATGACGGAGGAAGCCAGAAGGAGGGGCCAGGAGGACCCAGGGTGGGCCCACACCCTAGGGCGGCGCGGCCCATGCCCTGGCCGCGCCGCCATGTGGTTTGGGGCCCACAGAGCCCCTTTCGCCTCCTTTTCTTCGCGTACTCCTTCGTCCCGAAAACCTAAGCCACAGAGGAATCCTCACGAGGGTTTGCCCGCCCGCGGGGCGGAGAACACCAGAGAGAAAAGAGCTCTCCGGCGGGCAGGAACTGGGAAATTCCCTCCCGAGGGGGAAATCGACGCCATCGTCATCGTCATCGAGCTGGACATCATCTCCATCACCATCATCATCATCTCCACCATCATCACCGCCGTCTCCACCGCTGGACACCGTCACCGCCGTAGCAATTTGGGTTTGATCTTGATTGTTTGATAGGGGAAACTCTCCCGGTATCGATCTCTACTTGTTGTTGATGCTATTGAGTGAAACCATTGAACCAAGTTTATGTTCAGATTGTTATTCATCATATCACCTCTGATCATGTTCCATATGATGTCTCGTGAGTAGTTCGTTTAGTTCTTGAGGACATGGGTGAAGTCTAAATGTTAGTAGTGAATTATGGTTGAGTAATATTCAATGTTATGATATTTAAGTTGTGGTGTTATTCTTCTAGTGGTGTCATGTGAACGTCGACTACATGATACTTCACCATTTATGGGCCTAGGGGAATGCATCTTGTACTCGTTTGCTAATTGCGGGGTTGCCGGAGTGACAGAAACCTAAACCCCCGTTGGTATATCGATGCAGGAGGGATCGCAGGATCTCAGAGTTTAAGGCTGTGGTTAGATTTATCTTAATTACTTTCTTGTAGTTGCGGATGCTTGCAAGGGGTATAATCACAAGTATGTATTAGTCCTAGGAAGGGCGGTACATTAGCATAGGTTCACCCACACAACACTTATCAAAACAATGAAGATTATTTAGCTACATGAAGCGAAAGCACTAGACTAAATTCCCGTGTGTCCTCAAGAACGTTTGGTCATTATAAGTAAACAAACCGGCTTGTCCTTTGTACTAAAAAGGATTGGGCCACTCGCTGCAATTATTTCTCTCGCACTTTACTTGCTCGTACTTTATTCATCTGTTACATCAAAACCCCCCGAATACTTGTTTGTGAGCATTTACAGTGAATCCTTCATCGAAACTACTTGTCAACACCTTCTGCTCCTCGTTGGGATCGACATTCTTACTTATCGAAGATACTACGATACACCCCCTATACTTGTGGGTCATCACCCAACAAATCACCACAAAGGTCTAGAATCCGTCTAGGGTTCCAAGAACCCAAGAGTAACAACCTTCTTGCTTTCACCTCCACGAATCACCATGGAGAACTCAAACCGATGCACCAAATGCAATGGCAAGAACACCACAAAGATGCTCAAGTCCTTCTCTCTCAAATTCCAACAAAGCTACAAAAGCTATTGGGGGAATAAGAGAGGAAGAACAAAGAGAAGAACACAAAATTCTCCAAGATCTAGATCTAGAGGATTCCACTCACAAAGAGAGGGATTTGATTGGTCAAGATGTAGATCTAGATCTCCTCTCTCTTTTCCCTCAAGAATATGCAAGAATCATGGGATGAATCAAGAACTAGGGCAAGCTTTGAAGGACAACAATGGAGGGGAGAGAGAGAGAGTGAACCAACCAGCCCAAGGAGGAAGAAGGGGGTCTTATATACCCCCTCCCAACGAAATATGACCGTTTGGGACCTCCCAGGCCGGAAAATCCGCCCCCGGGCCGGATAATCCGCCCCCGAAAACTGGCTCGGGCCGGATATTTGGCCGGATATTGTCCATGTTTTGGCATTCGGGCCGGATTATCCGCCCCCCAGAAAACTGCAGAAACACCAAAACTAAAACGGGCATAACTTTAGCATCCGGACTCCGATTTTGATGATCTTGGGCTTGTTTTAAAGCTAGGAACAAGCTCTACAAGATCATGCAGGAAACCATCATAGTCCAACAAGGGAGGATAGAAACAAATGATGAAAGGTTTGACCTATCTAAAAAAGACATACCGGTAAAACCTCCAATCTTGAAAATGCAACAAGTTGCCCGTGCAAAAACCATTCTTGATGAACTAGAGCTTGTCATGAGAATAAGCACAAGCTCTAAATAATCACATGGATAGGATCCAAATAACAACCAATAAAGATGATGCAAGGATGCAAAGGTTTGAGCTCTCTCCGAACGATACGATCGAGTTACTCACTCGAGAGCCCTCTTGATAGTACGGCAACTAAACTATAAACCGGTCTCCAACTACACTATGAGACCGGTGAGAAAGAAACCCTATCAAGAGCAAACCTTATACTTGCGCATTCCACTTGAGCTTGATGACGACGATCTTGACCTCAACAAGATGGAACGCCTTTCTTGCTTGTGTTTGCTTGACGAAGTCTTGTGGATTGCTCCCCCATAATCCACCATGGGAGAGCTTCTTCTTCGGCGCATCTTCACATATCCATGATCACCATAAGGATGTCAAGACTCAAGCAAAGGATCTCTTCGAGATGGCTCATCTTGAACTTGCACTTCATTTCGTTGATGTCTTGAAGTTAACCTTGAGAGCTCACTTCATCTTCATCTTCAAGACATACTTGACACTTGATATCCTTCATCAATTTCTTCTTATTGCAACCTTGAAGCCAACATATGGTTCAAGCATTGCCTATGGACAACACCTACAAATATAACTCAATGCAAACATTAGTCCATAGGGATTGTCATTAATTACCAAAACCACACATGGGGGCTCCATGCACTTTCAAAGATGGACCGGGGTTCCCAGCTATCTACACTAGTGGTAACTCTCCAATAACAAGTGTTGGGTGAACAAATTACAGTTGGGCAATTGATAGGATTGAAATAGCATTAAGACAGAACATCAAGATTATTAATCATGTAGGCATGTTTCCCATATATAGTCATACGTGCTCGCAATGAGAAACTTGTACAACATCTTTTGTCCTACCAGCCGGTGGCAGCCGGGCCTCTAGGGAATCTACTGAAAATTAAGGTACTCCTTTTAATAGAGCACCGGAGCAAAGCATTAACACTCCGTGAAAACATGTGATCCTCATGTCTAAGCCTTTCCCTCCAGTTGTCCCAATTTCTGTCACTTTGGGGCCTTTGGTTCCGGACATAGACATGTGCATACAACTTGTAGATACAATCTAAGCAATAAGTATAGAGCTTAAATCTAAGATCATGCCACTCGGGCCCTAGTGACAAGCATTAAACACAACAAGATTGCAGCAACAATAACTTCACAAACTTTATAGATAGACTAATCATAATGTAACAATCCATCGGATGCCAACAAACACAACACCGATTACATCAGATGAATCTCAATCATGTAAGGCAGCTCATGAGATCATTGTATTGAAGTACATGGGGGAGAGAGTACCAACTAGCTACAGCTAGAACCCGTAGTCCATGGGGGAACTACTCACGGAGCATGATGGAGGCGGTGGCGTCGATGGAGATGGCTATTTTCTGGCGCCGTTGCCGGGGAGGAAAGATAAAGGCTCTCATACTCCGGTCCCAGGTAAAGTACTTTTCTGGCGCCGTTGTGTGTGTGCTCGAAGCTATTTCCTTTAGATCCGCAATTGCATCTTTTTGTTTCTTGTTTACACTAGTTAGGCATAATGGACAACAATGAGCTTCTTATTCTATTTCCTGATTTAAGACATGGATGGTTTGATGCGTAAATTAAAAAACCTATGGAATCTTATTTGCATGCTAGTAGCAATGATATTAGTATGAATGCTTTGAACACCATTGTTGCTAATGCTATGGAAGAATTTAAGCTTGGGGAGGTCGGTTTTGATGAAAATGATCTCTTTAGTCCTCCGGGTATTGAGGAGAAAGTTTATGTTGATTACAATATGCCTCCTATATTTGATGATGAGAATAATAATGATAGCTACTTTGTTGAATTTGCTCCCACTACAACTAATAAAATTGACTATGCTTATGTGGAGAGTAATAATTTTATGCATGTGGCTCATGACAAGAATGTTTCATTTGATAGTTATATTGTTGAGTTTTTTCATGATGCCACGGAAAGATATTATGAGAGAGGGAAACATGGTTATATGCATCTTAATAATATTAAGTTTCCCCTCTTTATGTTGAGAATCTTGAAGCTGCACTTGTTTTATCTTTCTATGCTTGTTGCATTATGCTTCATGAATTTGTTTATTTACAAGATTCCTATGCATAGGAAGCATGTTAGACTTAAATTTGTTTTGAATTTGCCTCTTGATGCTCTCTTTTGCTTCAACAACTATTTCTTGCGAGAGCATCATTAAAATTGCTGAGCCCATCTTAATGGCTATAAAGAAAGAACTTTTTGGGAGATAACCCATGTGTTTATTTTACTACAGCAATTTTTGTTTTGTTGAGTCTTGGAAGTTTTTTACTACTGTAGCAACCTCTCCTTATCATGTTTTTGTGCCAAGTAAAGTCTCTATGGTAAAGTTGATGCTAGATTTGGATTGCTGCGCGAAACAGCATTGCTGTCTGTCACGAATTCGCGCAGAAGTCTCTGTAAAAAATCAAAAAATCTGCAAATTTACGTGCGTAATCCTCAGATATGTACGCAACTTTCATTAGTTTTGAGTTTTTCCGTTTGAGCAAGTTAAGTGCCCCTGCAAAATTCGTCTTTACGGACTGTTCTGTTTTTGACAGATTCTGCCTTTTATTTCGCATTGCCGCTTTTGTTAAGTTGAATGAGTTTCTTTGTTCCATTAACTTTCAGAAGTTTTGTGCAATGTCCAGAAGTGTTAAGAATGATTGTGTCACCTCTGAACATGTGAATTTTTGATTGTGCACTAACCCTCTAATGAGTTTGCTTAAAGTTTGGTGTGGAGGAAGTTTTCAAGGGTCAAGAGAGGAGGATGATATACTATGATCAAGAAGAGTGAAGAGTCTAAGCTTGGGGATGCCCCCGTGGTTCATCCCTGCATATTTCAAGAAGACTCAAGCATCTAAGCTTGGGGATGCCCAAGGCATCCCCTTCTTCATCGACAACTTATCAGGTTTCTTCTCTTGAAACTATATTTTTATTCGGTCACATCTTATGTACTTTACTTGGAGCGTCGTTTGTTTTTGTTTTTGTTTTTGTTTGAATAAATGCTTGTGTGGGAGAGAGACACGCTCCGCTGGTTCATATGAACACATGTGTTCTTAGCTTTTAATGTTCATGGCGAAGGTTGAAACGCTTCGTTAATTGTTATATGGTTGGAAACGGGAAATGCTACATGTAGTAATTGATAAAATGTCTTGGATAATTTGATACTTGGCAATTGTTGTGCTCATGTTTAAGCTCTTGCATCATATACTTTGCACCTATTAATGAGGAAATACATAGAGCTTGCTAAAATTTGGTTTGCATAATTGATCTCTCTAAGGTCTAGATAATTTCTAGTAAAGAGTTTGAACAACAAGGAAGACGGTGTAGAGTCTTATAATGTTTACAATATGTCTTTTATGTGAGTTTTGCTGCACCGGTTCATCCTTGTGTTTGTTTCAAATAACCTTGCTAGCCTAAACCTTGTATCGAGAGGGAATACTTCTCATGCATCCAAAATCCTTGAGCCAACCACTATGCCATTTGTGTCCACCATATCTACCTACTACATGGTATTTCTCCGCCATTCCAAAGTAAATTGCTTGAAGTGCTACCTTTAAACAATTCAAAAGCTATTATCTCTTATTTGTGTCAATGTTTTATAGCTCATGAGGAAGTATGTGGTGTTTTATCTTTCGATCTTGTCATTTACTTCGGACAGACTTTCACCAATGGACTAGTGGCTCATCCGCTTATCCAATAATTTTGCAAAAAGAGCTGGCAACGGGGTTCCCAGCCCCAATTAATTAACTTTCATTAATAATTCTCTTCACATGTTTTGCTCTGATTCATCAGTAAGCAACTTAATTTTGCAAATAGACACTCTTCCATGGTATGTGAAATGTTGGAAGGCACCCGAGGATTCGGTTAGCCATGGCTTGAGAAAGCAAAGGTTGGGAGGAGTGTCATCTCTAAATAAAACTAAAATAAAAAGGCACTCCTTCATGGTATGAGATTGTTGGCAGGCACCCGAGGATTCGGTTAGCCATGGTTTGTGAAAGCAAGGTTGGAAGGAGTGCCACCCAAAAATAAAAATAAACTACACTAAAGTACATGTGTAAACAAAAGAGAAGAGGGATGATCTACCATGGTGGTAGAAATAACGTCCTTCATGGGAGCCGCTCTTGAAAGTATGGTTGATAAGGTAGTTAGAGTACCCGCTACCATTCGTTGACAACAACAAACACCGCTCAAAACTTTAATTTTTATGCTCTCTTTATGTTTTCAAAATAAAAGCTCTAGCACAAATATAGCAATCAATGCTTTCCTCTGCGAAGGGCCTTTCTTTTACTTTTATGTTGAGTCAGTTCACCTATTTCTCTCTACCTCAAGAAGCAAACACTTGTGTGAACTGTGCATTGATTCCTACATACTTGCATATTGCACTTGTTATATTACTTTACATTGACAATATCCATGAGATATACATGTTATAAGTTGAAAGCAACCGCTGAAACTTAATCTTCCTTGTGTTACTTCAATACCTCTACTTTGAATTATTGCTTAATGAGTTAACTCTTATGCAAGACTTATTGATGCTTGTCTTGAAGTACTATTCATGAAAAGTCTTTGCTTTATGATTCATTTGTTTACTCATGTCATTACCATTGTTTTGTCGCTGCATTCATTACATATGCTTACAATAGTATGATCAAGGTTATTATGTCACTTAAGAAATTATCATTGTTATCGTTTACCTACTCGAGGGCGAGTAGGAACTAAGCTTGGGGATGCTTGATACGTCTCAAACGTATCTATAATTCCTTATGTTCCATGCTACTTTATTGATGATATCTACATGTTTTATACACATTATATGTCATTATTATGCGTTTTCCGAACTAACCTATTGACGAGATGCCGAAGGCCTGTTTTCGCTGTTTTTGGTTTCAGAAATCCTAGTAAGGAAATATTCTCGGAATCGGACGAAATCAACGCCCAGGGTCCTATTTTTCCACGAAGCTTCCAGAAGTCCGAAGGGGAAACGAAGTGGGGCCACGAGGTGGGGACACAGTAGGCGGCGCGGCCCAAGCCCGGCCGCGCCGGCCTAGTGTGTGGCCCCACCAGGACTCCACCGACCTTGCCCTTCCGCCTACTTAAAGTCTCCGTCGCGAAAACCCTACCACGTTCGACGAAACCAGAGAAAACCTTCCAGAGCCGCCGCCATCGCGAAGCCAAGATCTGGGGGACAGGAGTCTCTGTTCCGGCACGCCCGGACGGGGAAGTGCCCCCGGAAGACTCCTCCATCGACACCACCGCCATCTTCATCAACGCTGTCTCCCATGAGGAGGGAGTAGTTCTCCATCGGGCTGGGTAGCTATGTGGTTAATCTCTCTCCTATGTCCTTCAATACAATAATTACATGAGCTGACATGATGAGATTCATATGATGATGCTTGTAATCTAGATGTCATTATGCTAGTCAAGTGGGTTACTTATGTGAAGGAGACTCCTTGTGCACGTGTGTAAAGGGACTGTGCTATGGGTCTCTTAGGCTTATATTTCACATATTCATAATGCATAGTGAAGTGCTTATTTATATCTCTTTATGTGCAATGTTTGTATCACAATTTATCTGTGCTACTCTAGTGATGTTATTAAAGTAGTTTATTCCTCCTGCATGGTGTAATGGTGACAGTGTGTGCATCATTGATGTCTACGTTCCCCCTCCTTTCCTGTAGACAGTGTTGGGCCTCCAAGTGCAGAGGTTTGTAGAACAGCAGCAAGTTTTCCCTTAAGTGGATCACCCAAGGTTTATCGAACTCAGGGAGGAAGAGGTCAAAGATATCCCTCTCATGCAAACCTGCAACCACAAAGCAAGAAGTCTCTTGTGTCCCCAACACACCAAATAGGTGCACTAGTTCGGCGAAGAGATAGTGAAATACAAGTGGTATGAATGAATATGAGCAGTAGTATGGCGCCAGAAAAGTGCTTGCTGGCGTGCAGTTGATGGAAGTAATATTGCGGGAAGTAAACAAGCAGTAGAACAGTAACAAGCAGCGATAGCAGTATTTAGGAACAAGGCCTAGGGATTACACTTTCACTAGTGGACACTCTCAACATTGATCACATAACAGAATAGATAAATGCATACTCTACACTTTTGTTGGATGATGAACACATTGCGTAGGATTACACGAACCCTCAATGCCGGAGTTAACAAGCTCCACAATAATGCTCATATTTTAGTAACCTTTAGTGTAAGATAGATCAAAAGACTAAACCAAGTACTAGCATAGCATGCACACTGTCACCTTCATGCATATGTAGGAGGAATAGATCACATCAATATTATCATAGCAATAGTTAACTTCGCAATCTACAAGAGATCATGATCATAGCATAAACCAAGTACTAACACGGTGCACACACTGTCACCTTTACACACGTGCAGGAGGAATAAAACTACTTTAATAACACATCACTAGAGTAGCACATAGATAAATTGTGATACGATGCACATTGCAATCATAAAGAGATATAAATAAGCACTTCACTACGCTCTTCATAACAGTGAATAAGTACTTCGTGAAATATAGCCTAAGAGACCCACACGGTGCACACACTGTCACCTTTACACACGTGGGACAAGGAGTCTCCGGAGATCACATAAGTAAAACTCACTTGACTAGCATAATGACATCTAGATTACAAGCATCATCATATGAATCTCAATCATGTAAGGCAGCTCATGAGATTATTGTATTGAACTACATAGGAGAGAGATGAACCACATAGCTACCGGTACAGCCCGAGCCTCGATGGAGAACTACTCCCTCCTCATGGGAGCAGCAGCGTGATGAAGATGGCGGTGGAGATGGCAGCGGTGTCGATGGAGAAGCCTTCCGGGGCACTTCCCGTCCCGGCGGCGTGCCGACCGAGACTCCTGTCCCCCGATCTTGGCTTCGCGATGGCGGCGGCTCGGAAGGTTTCGTACCGTGGCTCTCTCCGTAAGGGTTTTCGATGCAGGGGGCTTTATATAGGCGAGCGGCGCAGAGGGTCAAAGGGGCGACGACACCATGGCGCGGCCCAGCCCGGCCGCGCCACCTCTGTCCGGGGCCACAGGCCCCCTCCGCGGCTCTCGGGTGTTCGGATGCTTCCGGCAAAATAGGAACCAGGCGTTGATTTCGTCCAATTCCGAGAATATTTCGTTACTAGGATTTGAAACCAAAAACAGCAGAAAACAGGAACTGGCACTTCGGCATCTTGTTAATAGGTTAGTTCCAGAAAATGCATAAATATGACATATAATGTGTATAAAACATGTAGGTATTGTCATAAAACAAGCATGGAACTAAGAAATTATAGATACGTTGGAGACGTATCAGCATCCCCAAGCTTAGTTCGCTTCCGAGCAGGTAAAACGATAACAAAGATAATTTCTTAAGTGACATGCTACCAACATAATCTTGATCATATAATGATGTAAAGCATGTGAACTGAGATCAAATCACTCAAAGCAAATGTCTATATTGATATAAGAGATGATAATGCAAGAGTTAAACAAGCTAGAAGTTTTCATGAACTATTGCTTCAAAGACATGAAACCGCACAAAGTTCATTAAAGATGTGTTAAGTATTCAGCGTAGAAGTTCTATCCTTCATTCCAAGCATCAAGTAAATTTTCACAACATAAGAAGGATTCAGTCAAGTAAACATAAACATGAACGTCATGAATCAACTGTTTCGAAGTCTACTCAACCGGTGAGCGCAAGCATTTGGTATTAGCACCAGGATGTTATGGCATAAAGAACGTTAATGGGGGTTTGGAAGGCCAATGAGAGAAAGTCTTACAAAGCTGTAAATGATTACTAGACAAGAGGAAGTCTTATAATCGAAGCTATGCAAGGAGTAGTGATTGCCATGCAACGGATGCACATAGAGCTATATGTGTATGAAAGCTCTCCAATGGAACTAGTGGGGTGCATCCAACTTGGTTGCTCACGAAGACCTAGAGCACTTTTGAGGAGGCTCATCATTGGAATATACAACCCAAGTTCTATAGTGTAAATTCCCCACATAGTTATACTAGTAAAACATGAAAACTCTCTCATATGGAGTGTAGGTGCTAAACATGAGCACACGTGATGACTATGAATATGCAGGTGCTAAAACATGAGCACAAGTGTGGATAAAAGATAGTAATGCTGCCCCCTTTTTCTTTATTCTCTTTTTTTCTTTTTCTTTTTTTTTTCTTTTCTTTTTTTTCTTTCTTTTCTTTTTCTTTTTTTCTTTTTCTTTTTGATGGCCTCCACGGCTCTTTTCACTTTTAGGGGCAACATCCTAATATGACAACACACTTTTTAGTACAAATAACTCATAATGAATAAAACATGATGTATGAAACTGTATGCCTCTGCCAGTGTAGCAGGATGTGCAATGATCTAGCGTAACATGGGTAAACCACACATCAGCTGTATAGAATCATGCAAAGCAATATACAAATAATAAATGACAACATGGCATGTAATGTAAAATGGATGTTGCATGGCAATATATCTCGGAACAACTATGGAAATGCTGTGGTAGGTAGGTATGGTGGCTGTTTTGAGGAGATGTATGGGCTTATGTGCAGGAGAACAAGAGGAAGTCCTCCCACGGGTTTGGATGTACAGGCGAAGTATGCACAATTCTCAATGTGAGCAAAAGGCAATGCACAGTACCGAAGAGGCTAGCAAATATGGATGGTGGAAGTGCCAAAAACCGTAGCTTAACATTAGTCAAAAAGAACTCACAAGCTTATTGCAAACATCTAGCAGGTTCAACATTAAGAACATAATTTAAAATTTTACCGACCTTCAGCACAACTTAGTCATTACGATGAACCTTTAGACATGGAAAGCTATCAAGTCCAACTACGCCTTCAACTATTTAAATAGAGTTTGTAGTACGGCACAAGCTTAAAGACAACAATCCACTACTAATTTTAACTTATTCAACCAACAAGTTTTACCATCTAGATACCTCAAAACATTTGCAAAGAATCAAGTTATCAAAGCTCAATGATCTACAAGATTATGCAAGTGTTTCATTATACCACTACCACATGCAACATTTCCTTAACCAACCGAATAACAATTTGACGAAGAAGAAACTTTGCCATGGACATTATGAGTAAAGCCTAAGGACATATTTGTCCATATGCAACAGCGGAGCGTGTCTCTCTCCCACAAAGTGAATGCTAGGATCCAACTTTATTCAAACAAAACAAAAACAAAAACAAACAGACGCTCCAAGTAAAGTACATAAGATGTGACGGAATAAAAATGTAGTTTCAGGGGAGGAACCTGATGATGTTGTCGATGAAGAAGGGGATGCCTTGGGCATCCCCAAGCTTAGACGCTTGAGTCTTCTTAGAATATGCAGGGGTGAACCACCGGGGCATCCCCAAGCTTAGAGCTTTCACTCCTCTTGATCATAGTATATCATACTCCTCTCTTGATCCTTGAAAACTTCCTTCACACCAAACTTCAAGCAAACTCATTAGAGAGTTAGTGCATAATCAAAAACTCACATGTTCAGAGGTGACACAATCATTCTTAACACTTCTGGACATTGCTCAAAGCTACTGGAAGGTAATGGAACAAAGAAATCCACCCAACACAGCGAAAGAAGCAATGCGAAATAAAAGGCAGAATCTGTCAAAAACAGAACAGTCCGTAAAGACGAATTTTAAAATGGCACCAGACTTGCTCAAATGGAAAAACTCAAAACTAATGAAAGTTGCGTACATATCTGAGGATCACTCACGTAAATTGGCATAATTTTCTGAGTTACCTACAGAGAATTAGACCCAGATTCGTGACAGACAGCAATGCTGTTTCTGCGCAGCAATCCAAATCTAGCATCAACTTTACCATAGAGACTTTACTTGGCACAAAAACATGATAAGGAGAGGTTGCTACAGTAGTAAACAACTTCCAAGACACAAATATAAAACAAAGTACTGTAGTAAAAAAACACATGGGTTATCTCCCAAGAAGTTCTTTCTTTATAGCCATTAAGATGGGCTCAGCAGTTTTAATGATGCACTCGCAAGAAATAATAGTTGAAGCAAAAGAGAGCATCAAAAAGCAAATTCAAAACACATTTAAGTCTAACATGCTTCCTATGCAAAGGAATCTTGTAGATAAACAAGTTCATGAAGAGCAAAGTAACAAGCATAGGAAGATAAAACAAGTGTAGCTTCAAAAATTTCAGCATATAGAGAGGTGTTTTAGTAACATGAAAATTTCTACAACCATATTTTCCTCTCTCATAATAACTTTCAGTAGCATCATGAACAAATTCAACAATATAACTATCACATGAAGCATTCTTATCATGAGTCTCATGCATAAAATTATTACTCTCCACATAGGCATAATCAATTTTATTAGTTGTAGTGGGAGCAAATTCAACAAAGTAGCTATCATTATTATTCTCATCATCAAATATAGGAGGCAAAGTATCATCAAAGTAAATTTTCTCCTCAATGCTTGGGGGACTAAAAAGATCATGAAAACCAGCTTCCCCAAGCTTAGAATTTTCCATATCATTATCAACAATGGTGTTCAAAGCGTTCATATTAATAACATTCCCATTAGTTTGCATATAAAGTTCCATGGGTTTTTTAATTCTTTCTTCAAACACATCATGTCCTAATTCAAGATAAAGTTCATAAAGATCTCTCATATTTTTGTTGTTTTCCATTATGCCTAACTAGTGTAAACAAGAAACCAAATGTCAATTGCAGAGTCTAAAGGAAATAGCTTCAGTACTTACAATGGCGCCGGAAAATAGCTTAGTAGCCGAGATCCGGAGTGTGAGTACCTTTTACCTTTCCCCCCAACGGCGCCAAAATACTTGATGCTGTCCAGACTGGCGCGGGGTTGACGAGGGAGGAAATCCCTTTGTGTAGCCTCCCCGCAACGGCGCCAGAAAATAGCTTGATGTCTACGTTCCCCCTCCTTTCCTGTAGACAGTGTTGGGCCTCCAAGTGCGAGGTTTGTAGAACAGCAGCAAGTTTTCCCTTAAGTGGATCACCCAAGGTTTATCGAACTCGGGAGGAAGAGGTCAAAGATATCCCTCTCATGCAACCCCGCAACCACAAAGCAAGAAGTCTCTTGTGTCCCCAACACACCAAATAGGTGCACTAGTTCGGCGAAGAGATAGTGAAATACAAGTGGTATGAATGAATATGAGCAGTACGACGAGAAAAGTGCTTGCTGGCGTGCAGTTGATGGAAGTAATATTGCGGGAAGTAAACAAGCAGTAGAACAGTAACAAGCAGCGATAGCAGTATTTAGGAACAAGGCCTAGACACTCTCAACATTGATCACATAACAGAATAGATAAATGCATACTCTACACTTTTGTTGGATGATGAACACATTGCGTAGGATTACACGAACCCTCAATGCCGGAGTTAACAAGCTCCACAATAATGCTCATATTTTAGTAACCTTTAGTGTAAGATAGATCAAAAGACTAAACCAAGTACTAGCATAGCATGCACACTGTCACCTTCATGCATATGTAGGAGGAATAGATCACATCAATATTATCATAGCAATAGTTAACTTCGCAATCTACAAGAGATCATGATCATAGCATAAACCAAGTACTAACACGGTGCACACACTGTCACCTTTACACACGTGCAGGAGGAATAAAACTACTTTAATAACACATCACTAGAGTAGCACATAGATAAATTGTGATACGATGCACATTGCAATCATAAAGAGATATAAATAAGCACTTCACTACGCTCTTCAACAGTGAATAAGTACTTCGTGAAATATAGCCTAAGAGACCCACACGGTGCACACACTGTCACCTTTACACACGTGGGACAAGGAGTCTCCGGAGATCACATAAGTAAAACTCACTTGACTAGCATAATGACATCTAGATTACAAGCATCATCATATGAATCTCAATCATGTAAGGCAGCTCATGAGATTATTGTATTGAACTACATAGGAGAGAGATGAACCACATAGCTACCGGTACAGCCCCGAGCCTCGATGGAGAACTACTCCTCCTCATGGGAGCAGAAGCGGTGATGAAGATGGCGGTGGAGATGGCAGCGGTGTCGATGGAGAAGCCTTCCGGGCACTTCCCTCGTCCCGCGCTGCCGAACAGACTCCGTCCCGCATCTTGGCTTCGCGATGGCGGCGGCTCGGAAGGTTTCGCGTACCGTGGCTCTCTCCGTAAGGGTTTTCGATGCGGGGGCTTTATATAGGCGAGGCGGCGCGGAGGGTCAAAGGGGCGACGACACCATAGGGTGCGCGGGCCCAGCCCCCGGCCGCGCCACCCTGTCATGGCCCACAGGCCCCCTCCGGCGCTCTCGGTTCGGATGCTTGGGCAAAATAGGAACTGGGCGTTGATTTCGCCCAATTCCGAGAATATTTCGTTACTAGGATTTCTGAAACCAAAAACAGCAGAAAACAGAACTGCACTTCGCATCTTGTTAATAGGTTAGTTCCAGAAAATGCATAAATATGACATATAATGTGTATAAAACATGTAGGTATTGTCATAAAACAAGCATGGAACATAAGAAATTATAGATACGTTGGAGACGTATCAATCGTGTAGTACTTGGCGTAGGCTATGATTGTGATCTCTTGTAGATTATGAAGTTAACTATTGCTATGATGGTATTGATGTGATCTATTCCTCCTTTCGTAGTGTGAATGTGACAGTGTGCATGCTATGTTAGTACTTGGTTTGGTTATGTTGATCTGTTGTGCACTCTAAGGTTATTTAAATATGAACATTGAATATTGTGGAGCTTCTTAACTCCGGCATTGAGGGTTCGTGTAATCCTACACAGTTAGTGGTGTTCATCATCCAACAAGAGGGTGTAGAGTCTAGCATCTATCTATTTATTCTATTATGTGATCAATGTTGAGAGTGTCCACTAGTGAAAGTATGATCCCTAGGCCTTGTTCCTAAATATCGCTATCGCTGCTTGTTTGTTTTCTGCATCTTTACTTCTGCAATATTACTACCATCAACGCACGCCAGCAGCACTTTTCTGGCGCCGTACTACTGCTCATATTCATTCATACCACTTGTATTTCACTATCTCTTCGCCGAACTAGTGCACCTATTAGGTGTGTTGGGGACACAAGAGACTTCTTGCTTTGTGGTTGCAGGGTTGCATGAGAGGGATATCTTTGACCTCTTCCTCCCTGAGTTAGATAAACCTTGGGTGATTCACTTAAGGGAAACTTGCTGCTGTTCTACAAACCTCTGCTCTTGGAGGCCCAACACTGTCTACAAGAATAGAAGTACCCGTAGACATCAATGGCTTCCGGGGGCACTTCCCCGTCCCGGCGGCGTGCCGGAACAGAGATTCTGTCCCCCGAATTGGAGTTTCGCGATGGTGGCGGCGCCCCTGGAGTCTTTCTGGAGTTTCGTCAATCGGTATCGAGGTTTTAGGTCACCAGGGCTTAAATAGGCGAAGAGTCGGAGTCGGAGGGGCCACGGAGCCTCCCTCATAGGCTGGCGCGCCCAGGCCTGGGGCCGCGCCGCCATGTTGTGTGGTGGCCCCCTGGCACCCCTCTGGTCCCCCTCTGACTTTCTGGAAGGTTCCGGGAAAAATAAGGTCCTGGGTCTTCGTTTCGTCGAATTCCGAGAATATTGCCCGAACAGCCTTTCTGGAACCAAAAACAACATAAAACAACAACTGGCCCTTCGGCATCTCGTTAATAGGTTAGTTCCGGAAAACACATAAAAACATTATAAAGTGCAAGCAAAACATGTAAGTATTGTCATAAAACAAGCATGGAACATCAGAAATTATAGGTACGTTGGAGACGTATCACGTCCTTCATAGCAACTGTCATGTTGGTGAAGGCCACCAGCTCGTTATCGACAAAGGAACCTCTCTTCCTCTTGCCGGTGTTCTCCTTGTCAGGCGCGTCGGCAGCCTTCTCAGGTGGCCTATCGAGGATGACCGTGTCGGACTCCTAAGTTTCAGCATCCTCAGGTGAAGGTGTAGCTGCAGCCGTCCCCAGGGGCTCACTTGATCCCATGGCTTACTTGCCGGTGGCGTGGAGGAAGGAGAAGATGACATGCATATCGTCGTGGTTCGCAATGGGCACATTTAGGTACTGCACGTCCTTTGGCTGATCCTATGATATGAAGGGACAATGATGTTAATTGTGCACGTCGGTGATAAAAAGAGTTAGTGAGGTGGACAGAGCATGCTCACCGCAACATGCCCGCAGTAGTGCTCAGCCTCAAGGATGATGCATTTGCTCTCGTCACACCACTGAGCCCCACTTAGATCGCGGAGCCTGCTAACGGTGAACGACCTCTGCCACCACTTCCTCAGGTGGTTGTACACCTGAGTGGAGCTAACATCTACACCACAATGTTCAAATAGGGCCTTCACCACAACATTTAGATGGACTTCCTTGAATCATTGTTAGTTCTCACTCCGTTCTAGATCAAGGCGCACATCTTCTCCAACACGAAGCTGGACATGAAGGGAAGCCATTTCATGGTCGTGTTCGCCTTCTGTGAGGCCTTCAAGGCCTCGACCGCGTCACTGCGGTTCTTGCTCTTTTTTTGGAGGCCATCCTCCCTGCCACCTCTGCCGCTACCTGAACCACCAGGTCAGCCACAAGCCCATTGACTGTCGGCACAGGGGTGAATGCCACCTTGGACTCATAGAGGGGATGTGAATCGACAACTTACGAAGGAATCTGAGAGTCCCCAACACAGATAAGTGCCTGGCTAAAGTCATCATAGAAAGAGTCCTACACACAGCGTAGTACATATAACGTGAATCTACTTGGGAACAAAGACATGGCTAAAGTGGACAACACAAACCATACCAACATCATCCTAAATCAGACAAGCAATACATTGCAACTGTGGACAACACAAACCCTAGCAAGATCATAATAACTTAGCACATTTGGGACAACCAAGGAATGTGAAATGTGGCACCATAGCAAGATCATGATAACTCAGCACATTCGGGACTAACCCAAGCAACAAGATCAAACCGTAGCCAAGATCTGACAACTCATAATCTAGATCTAAACATAATCGAGGTAACGGGGTGAGAGAATCCTTACAGTCATCGTCGGATGTGAATAAGTGCTGCACCAGGAAGAAGATGAAGCCGCCCAAATGCAGTCGCCGCTGCCGCTGCCACCGTCGCCGACCGGAGATCTGTGCACCTCTTACCTGCTTGCCGACGGGAGGATGAGCTCAAAATTTGGGGGGATGTTGGAGGAGGGGGTAGAAACAGGCGATGGGGCGCAGCGGGATGTGACGGAATCCTTCCCGCCCACCTTTTCGCTTTTCACCTATGCACGCCGTAGCTCCCGCCATCTCCCTCCTCGTCCCCGTGCGTGCGCTGAAGATTACCTTTGCTCCAGCTTCGTGCGAGATTTGGGTGGCTCGCTGGAAACATCCGATCCAAGCGTTGTTCCATGGTCTGGGCCAAGTGTGCTTTAATAACCGTGCGATACAGGGCGATGCCATGCAACCAAACAGGCAGAAAATTGCTGGGACGATACGAGCCAAGGCGAGGCCAGCCTACCAAACGGGCCCTTGCTGATGCGTGCATTGACTCTGGTACCCGCTCAGGGCGGCTGGTGGAGGATGAAGAGGAGGATATAAGGACTTGATGACGGAAAATAATGTTGATGGAGATGATCACCACTGCATGTGATGAAGTTGTTAAGGACGGGCTCCTGGCGCCGAGGAAGAAGTATATGATACTTGAAAGTAGTTAACAAAGCGTTGCTCATTTAATTAGTAGGAGAATCATCAACAATCCAATAAAATAAGCATCAAAGTTATTTATGTCAAAGATTGCATATGTACATAATTTCTATAAACTTCAAAAAATGTTAATATGGTCTTGAAAATTCCATCATGAAATTTAGTCCCGGTCTTCTACATGTATGTCACATTCATGTAATATACTTACATAATAACTACAATATCTCGCTATATTGAAAAACAAGAAAAGGGGTAAAACCTATATAAACTAGTGCTAGTCGCCGGTAAAGAAGAATGAAAAATCCCGCCAATTAGATTACAGTTAACACAAATTTATATTAAACTCTTTTACCTTTTGTAGAACTAATTATGTCTACATGGTTATCCATATATTATGATCTCAAGTAAGCTAAATTAACCGCATGACATTGTAGTGCTGTTGAAATGCAGATATACGTTCTGGCCCATATACAATTCTAATGCCTATAGTTGCAAATATATGTAAGCACTCTATTTAAACCATGTATGTGACAAAAGTTACATTCTTTATTTTCCTTTTTGAGGCAACTCCGCTTCATAAAGTTTTTGTTAAACCTGATACACTTAAAACCGTGAAAACACACATACTTGTATTTTGTTCTAAATATTGTGCAACATTAGATAAATTGCCGTGTGTATATAAGTGTCCGGGACCATTTTAATCCCCATAAATATCTTGCCAGAGAGGTGAGACGTAGTTGTAACAATAATTTTTGATAAATGGTATATGCTATAAGTACACTCAGTCTAAACAACTCAAGTAGGTTAAAAATATCTTGACAAAGGTTTCTAGAGAGTAAACTTATATCTATTTTTAATACAATTGGATTTCTAAATTGTATGAGGTGTGTGTGCAACAATGCTATATCAACGGAACCATTGCTACGGAACTGAAAATGTTTGAGCCAACCTACAGACTACACATCATCATGTATGTCTATTCCGTATAAAGGTTTTGGTAAGTCTAGCATTATGTAGGTGTGTGTAGGGTTTTTCTTCGACTTGGTGGCACTGCTTGTGAATTAGTATCTTTTATGGGCCGAATATGTAATTGAATATTTTCTTGGCAGCAAACTGTGCATTGATGGCCTTTAGTCCACGCTCTAGGAAGTTGTGAAAAATTTACTCAATTTGAATTCCTTGATGTCTGTTTTAATTGATTTTTTCTCAAAAAGAAGGCAGTATCCCAACCTCCACATTAAAATGATGCTTATGGTTTTTTATTGTATTATTCAACAAAGTCTTACAAGATAATACATTGATCAACACGAAGATGCCTTCTTGGCGACAAGTATCACCATACCTATAAGTTTGATGATCGGATAACCCTCACCAGGGCATGCACCATAACGTCTCACCTAAGTGCATCTTCAAAAGCCTGAACATCGATCTAGCAAACAATCTGCAAACACCGCATGCACACGTTCTAAATATTTTTGTCAGTCTTCCATGGACCCATCTTCTCTACAAAATTTGTTTTCGTCTTCAGTGAAGGCGTCTTCTCTCCAAAAGTCATCGTCGTCTTCCGTGGACCCATCTTTAGAACATGGATCAACACATTGACCTTGCTAAGGCCGCCTTGGATGCCAGACAACACGCATCCATAATAATGCGTTCGTTGGCAAGACCCGACCGTGTTACGCCGTCAAGACTGGCCACCTTCGATGCGGGAAAAACCATGCCGCTCCACCTCAGGACCTCTCCAGCTAGCAACTCCGAACACAATGCCCCTGGGAGGGAGAACGACACCGCATGCCCTCAGAGCATCTCCAGCCGTCTCCCCGACGAGGCCCCCAGGACGCCTTTTTTTCATCCGGATGGACGAAAACGGCCCAGCCGCGCCCCCGGCTCCTCGTTTTCCCCCGGATTAGGCCTTTCATTCGTCCGGAGAGCCCAGGCCATCCCCGGCCCCCTGGGGAGCGCTCGGGGACTCCGGACGAGAGAAAAGCGCGGGAACCGTCTAGTGGCCCCGACCTATCGGCGACAATGGCCTGGGTTTCTACGGCAATACCCTCGTCTTCCCGATCTACGGCAATACCCTCGTCGAACGAAAGCTTTGAACAAACTCAAGTGGTGCAAGATAGACAAATTATATATAATTCGAATAAACATAAAAATTACATATAAAAACTTTAAAACAAACTTAAACTACTTCTTCTTCCTAGATGGCCCCGCCTCATCATCGTGCCGGTGACGCTTCCGGCTCGTCACCTCCTCGTCGGAGGAAGTTGAGTCTCCTCGTCGTCGAAGGTGGTCGCCGGCTGCGCCTTCGCCCGGGGCGCCGCGTCCTCAGCCTCTTCCTCCTCCTCCTCCTTCTCCTCCGCCTCTCCCGCTCCTCCCGCCTCTTCGTCCTCCTCCTCGTCGTCATCCCATTCGTCCTCGGCCCGGCGGCGGGAATCGCTGCTGGATGATGCAGCTTGATCCCACCAATGACGCCATCCAGGCGGTTTCGCCGTCGGTGTCCGATGGCCAAGAGAGATCGCTCATGGTTGACAGAGGATGGTGAGGAGAGAATAGATGAATGGTGTCGGCCGTCGGAAACAGTATATGTAGGTCTCTCGACGAAGAGAGCGGCAGTTGCTCTTCCGCGGAGTTCGTGCTCCATTACGGCGGTTCTCGCGTCGAGGCCACTTCGACCGTTCCCGACGAGGCGTTTGCGCTCGCCAGACCACTTCGCGGACCATTACGGCGGTTCAAGGCGTCAAGGGCACTCCGACGGTTGCCCTTCCCGGCGACTGCACCGTCGCTATGCATATGGTGGGTGCGCGTCAGAAGGCGACCATGGACTCGCCGCTAGAAAAATGGACCTCCCCAGACCAAAAAAAAAATCCATCCGACGCTAAATACCGTCGGATTTCGGCCTGGGGAGCCCAACGGCTGGGATGCTCTCATGTCCAATATGTGAAGGAAAACGCTCCTGATCGGACGACCGATCGCGTGGGAAGATCGTTCGCGCTCGTGCGCGCCTCTGCCTTCGCTGGTCCCACCCAGTCTGCGTGTGCAGCTGCTTTATTCCACGCACTGTGCTTCCTTGCTGCGCTCGCTCTCCTTGCCATGCAAGTTGCTTTTCTCACGGGTACACGACCGCTTGCTGCTACAGCTTTTGTACATTGTTGTTTACTCACGCGGGCTGCAAAAATAGATGTAGCGACGCTACGACTCTTGTAGCTAAAGAAATGACAGTGTGACTCTTAACTATCTACTCAACGTTTTATTTTTTTATTGCAGAATTACAAAATATCAAATGATTGATTAGAGTTTTTAACTTTATCCATATATATATTTCCTCGCTGTAAATTAAGTGACACGGCTTACACATCTCTATCTCCGACTCCCTGCGACGGAAAGCAGTGATGCCATCTCTTGCCAGGCGAGCGCGCCGCCGAAGCTCCTCCCAGCGAGCGCACCGCCTCTTCTCCTCCCCAATGAGTGTACTACCGCATCTCCTTCCCAGCGAGCGCACCACCTCTTCTCCTCCCACGACGAGCATGCTGCCGCAGCTCCTTCCAGGCGAGCGCACCGGCCCTGCTCCTCCGCTAGCGAACATGCCGCTATGTTCCTCCCCCGGCGAGCGTGTCGCCGCCCCAGTGCCTACTTCGGCAAACACGTCGCCCCTATTCCTCACCCGACGAGCGCATCGCCGCCCCAACGCCTCCTCCAGCGAGCGTGTCGCTCCTGTTCCTCCCCCAGTACTGCACCGCTCACCGCTCTGACCACCGGTGCCACGTCATGATGTCAATGGCGGTGTTGTCTTCGGCGCCAGAGGTACTTGTGCAGATGTCCAAGCACATGTCGGGCGCAGGTACAATAACTTTTTTGTTGTTGTTTTTTTGTTAATTATTGTTGTAAATATATTGATGATTTGTTGTCAATATATTTTTGCCATGGGAACTATTGTTTTTTTTGTTAATATTGTTACTGGCTATTGTTGTAAACAACAAAATTAGTTGTTGCTTTTGTTCTTAAATAATGTTGTACATATATAGTGGATTTGTTGTAAATATATTTTAACATGGGAACTATTGTTTTTTTCTGGTAAAATTATTGTTGGCTATTGTAGTAAACACCCAAATTAGTTGTTGTTTTTGTTCTTAATTAATGTTGTACATATATAGTGGATTTGTTGTAAATATATTTTTAACATGGGAACTATTTTTTTTTTGGTAAAATTGTTGATGGCTATTGCAGTAAACACCCAAATTAGTTGTTGTTTTTGTTTTTAATTAATGTTGTAAATTTATTGTCAATTTGTTGTAAATAATTTTTTGGCGTGGAAACTGTTGTGATCACCCAAATAAAAATGTAGGTTTTGTTGTTATTTTATTGTTGTAAATATATTGGTGATTTATTGTACAGATGTTGTTGGCACAGAAAATTGTTGCTTTTTGTTGAAATCATCATTTTTATTGGACAATTTCTAACCGTGCGATTCTAATCGAAAGGCTGCGGGAGCAACCGATTTTAGCTCAAGAATCTGGCGGCCGACGCCCAGCGCGAGCCATATGTGAAACCTAGATCTAGAGTTTCCCCGAACAACCCGACCGGGAAGACAAAAGCTACAACATCCGTGCGCCTTCGATAAGATGACGACACAAATACACCGCTAAGGTCTGCCATGACTGAATTCCACATTATTTTAACTAGCCGCCACTTTTCCGAACCCGCAACCGGCTGGATCGCCAACAAGGTCTCACCATCATCCGAAGCCCCGATTTTCGATACGCAGACCCAAGAGTGCTATGATTCTCCCGCATTTAGCGCCATCGACAAGAGCGAGGACATGATGCAAAATTACAAGCCAAGTACCGCAGGAGAAGCACCAAGCATGACATACATCGCAGCGAAGTTCGATCGACATGGTACAGCGGGGCCGACGGTGCAAGACATGACAGGAACTCGCGAAGAAGTAATGTTTTGGTCTATATTTTGCTCCACTGTTGATAATTCCAAAAAATATTAGTATATTGGTATACAAAGAATCGGATTGAATTTCCACGGGAGGACTGTGTACTTGTGTGTGTGCATCACTCAGCTCCATTCGGGCCAAGAAAAAGACTAAAACAGAACCAACGAACGAACGAACAAATATCTCGGACCAAATTCATCAGGCCACTTCACGAGCTGCTCCGCTCCATGAAGGCGAGAAACTCCTGGAAGTCCATCCGGCCGTCCTTGTCCCCATCGTAGGCGTCGATCATGCGCTGGCAGTCCGCCGCTTCCACGCCGGCAGCGAACCCGAGCGACCTGAGCACGCTCCCGAGCTCGCCGGCGTCGATGAACCCGTCGCCGTTACTGTCAAAGACCCGGAACGCCGCCTCGGCCTCCTCCACGGTCGCCTCCTCCTCCTCGAACAGCGCCGCCGCCTCCTCGAACCCGACCGACGCCGCGCCGCCCGCGCCCGCGCCCATCAAACCGAGAACCACGTCAACGTCGACCTCGGAGTCAGAGGAGTCTTTGGCCGGTGCAGGCGTCGGCTCGGGCTCCGGTGCGGGGGCGGCCGAGCGGCGGTTAGCGGAGGACGAAGAGGAGGAGGAGGACTTGATGAGGGCGGAGAGCCAGACGAGGATGACGTTGACGGAGATGGTCACCACCGCCTGCGCCACGGAGAAGTTGAAGTAGCTCGCGCCCGGCGCCGAGGAAGATGCCAGCTCCATGTCCATGGTCTACGTGTCTGTCTCTTGCTTAACTCCTCTGCTCCTGTTGCCTTGGTGTTTCTTGCTTGCCAATCTGCGTTCTTGTCTGGATGATACTGCACCGCGGGGAGGGTTGGAATATATAGCACCACGCGCGAAGGAAGTCGGAATTCGCAAGGGAACCGGCGGCGGGATGGTTCCGGGAAGCAGGGAGGCGACGTGGAAACGAGTCGACTGACCGAACCGACGGGGTCGTGCGGTGCCTTGTGGGGAAAGTGATGGGGTTGTCGTGCGCGCGCGCGGTTGTTTTTTCTGCGGGCTTCGCGGGAGCTTCGCGGCGGTGGAAACATGGCGCGCGTCGACGTCACACGAACGCACCGGCGACCGGAGACCGTCTCGGTTGGAGTTGTTCGTTGGAATTCCACGCACCGCAGCCCTCTCTTTCGCTTTCTTTTCGTCTGGTCGTCTCGTCTGCTACTCTTCTTTCTTCCTTTCGCGTTGCTATTGTTGTTGTTGTCGGGTTCTTCCTGGTGGAACTTTGGTTTGATTTTTTGATACGGGGTGGTGGTGGACCTGGTGGTATACGGCGACCGGCGTGAACGATGGTTGGTGAGCTAGCGCTTGACCGGATTTTCCCGTGGAACGGAAAATAGATACTGTAGTAAAATCATATGATATGCTGGTGTGAATAGTCTGCCTAGTACAAGAATAATGTGAATGGTAGACTGTTGAATCAATGGCAAGCAACAAAACTGCACAATTTTTTTCTTGTGGTTCAAGAAACATACCTATGTGATAATGTGAACGTTTGGCCCTCGTGTCCTGCTCTCCATGGCGTCTCGAGGGTGGCCTAAGGTTTCCACCGCCGGCCACACCTCTCTATCTTCCCCTCTCCTCGCCGATGCATTATAGGCAACCATGTGCCGCCTGGTGGTGGTGCTTTCTGAGTTCCGCCGTCCCCGGCGAGGTTGATGATTTCACGGTCATATTCATGTATGCTCTCTACACCTTCTTGTGTTGTTATTCCCAGGTGGGGTCGGCGCCCTCGATACTAGGTGGGAGTGGAAAGGGCCTCCCCTCCTCGGTGGTAGTATTGACATTGGTTGTGGAGTGCCGTGAATCTATTTTTGCTGCCGTGTCCCTGTTCATCATCATCGTGCATCTCGGTGATCTGCTGCTTCTTCATCAGCGAATGCGCCCCTGTTACGCTCTTCGTTGCGGCTCATGCCATCGTCAGCAGTTCAATTGGGTAGGTTCGTCAGCTTTCGGAAGTTTCACTGGTTTCTTCCCATGTTTCCCTTGTGATCAGTACCCTCCCTAGCTTAGTTTGAGTGCATCTGGCGTCCTTCCAGCTAAGACAAGAGTTCCTCTTAGGCGTTGGAAAAAGGGTGATGATGTATCTCAATACAAACTACATCACGAATGGGAATGTTTTGTTGTCAACTTCTTTAAAGTGCAAACCCCAACTAAAAGGTTGGTGTAAGTAATATTCTCTGATATATTTAAGGCACAAACGAATGTTGATTAATTTCCTTAGGAATATCAAGATTTGACCATCATGTAATATGCATTGGCTATAATTACCTGATCCCGGAAATGCCATATCATAGACTCAATTCAATGAAAGAGCCTTCTAACTAAGGATACAAAATAGACTCTAATGTCTTCATCTAATGTTTGACCACATTCAAGATCATATGCTTAAGATTCAACAGAATCACCTACCATTATCTATCAGATAATACCGCTTGTATTGCTCAAATGCCTAAGGGTTAAATTAATATTTTCCAAACTAGGGAGATAAACACTTTGCAAACATATCATGTAAAAATGTAACATATTTATTCATAGTGTTTCACAGATTCCCATATTCCTGAATTTAAGTTCATGGATTGGTGAGAGACAACTTTTAGATTTGCAAAGTCCAGTGGGAGTAAAACTCCCAAATTATAACCCGGTGACGATCATTAGATCATATATATTGTACTCCTTTTCCTTTAATGAGTTTTTCCTAATGGTTTCTCATAAAAGGTTTTTAATGAGACGATATAAATACAAGTGTTTAGATATGCCACATTGCTTTCTCCTTACATTTTCACATTGGGTTTTAAAGGAGTTTTCAATGGCACATCATATTGCACTCTTTGCAATATTTACACAAGATATATGTCATACCTCCTATTTTCCCCACTGGGGTTTTTAAAGGAAGTATATAGGGCATATTTATTGATCTCTAAAGTCACGAAATGAGATTTTTTTTTCCTTCTATAAGTTTTTCCTCATATGAGTCCTCAAGGAGATATCAATCTTTATATGTTGTTTAATTTTCTCTAGATTTTCCCAAAAGGTTTAAAGGATTTTTAACAACATATGAAATACAACTCTCCTCATATTATTCCCACAGGTTTTTTTGGGGGAGAGATTCTAAAGATGAAGAATTTCAAAGATGATAGAATTTATGAAGAACAATGTTGTTTACAAGGACATCAACATGAATGCACAAGAACACTCTCAAGACTATGCAGAAAGATGCCTCAAGATTATATAAGACATTTTCAAGAACGGTGTTGTCCAGGGGGGGGGGGGGTGTTAGGAATAATTAGCGTTAGCATTAGGCTAAGTTTCAATAGTTAGGATTTGTCTAACCGCCTTAAGTGAAGAGACACTTACCTTGTATGCAACCTTGTAAACCGCCATCAAAGGCACCTGTTCGGTTTTTTTCTTTTTGATAATGGGCGCTTTATTACTCATAAAAAGCAATTACACCCGACCTCTGCATAGCTAAGATGCACACAGCCGTTCAAAAAGTCTCAAAAGTCTAGAGTGCTAAAAAAGGCGAATTACATATCATACATGAGCAAATGTAAAACGCCTAAGGTGAAGGCGGAGGCCTAATCCATAGATTATGCTGCCACCCATGTAGAGAAAAAGTATCCCTCGCCGTGTCCTCCAACCGTGTACAGACCTCCGTAAACAGGCCGCGGTTCTGCACCTTCTGCAGCGCAGTCCACGAACGGAGAGTAGCGGTACATCTATAGATAACCTTCAAGAGAGAACAATTCTTTTCATTAAAAATTTTGTCATTTCTACACAGCCATGGCGACCATATAATGGCAAGCACCCCCACCCTAATAAACGTTCTAAATCTATGATCGATCCCATGAAGCCAATTACCGAAGATGTTGGCACACTAACCGGGGGATACAGATCAAAAGCTATTTGGATGCATGACCATATAGATCTGGCAAAGCGACATTGGAAGAACAAATGTTTAATTGTCTCGTTGTGTTGACAAAAACACACTGTGTACTCCCATGCCAATTGCATTTCACAAGATTATCTTTGGTTAGGATTACTCCTCGATGCAAATACCAGCCAAAAATCTTAATTTTGAGCGGTATCTTCATCTTTCAAATCTTCTTGTTTTTATCAACTGGTATTTCTGGTTGGGTAATGGCATTGTACAATGAACTTACAGAGAATTTTCCATTGGATTGTAAGTTCCAACGAAATTCATCTTGCCCTTCAGACAACTGGATGGATTCCAAACGCAACAGTAAGGCATTCCATGCAAGAAGTATCGGACCGATTAAATCTCGTCTAAACGTCACTATCGGAGGTGAGGTTGCCATTACTAATGCAATGGTATCACTTTTGCGACGAACAATGCTGTATAACGCTGGATATTGTTCAGAGAGAGGTCTATTCCCTAGCCATGTATCCTCCCAGAACCATATCTGCGATCCATCCTTAATAATGAAAAGTACCATATTTTAAGGAAAAAAAATTCGTTGCCATTAGTACAGCCCAAAAATGCGAGTCTCCCGGTTTCCAAAGGATTTGGGATAACGTTTTGTCACCGATGTACTTTCTTCTAACCATGATCTTCCATACGCCTTCTTCGGTTAGTAGCTTAAAAAGTCACTTACCTAATAAGGCTGAGTTATTGACCTCAAGGTCGTGAACTCCTAGCCCACCCATATCTTTAGGTCGGTATACGATATACCACTTGATCAGTCGATTTTTTTTCCACTAACCCCTTGCCAAAAAAATCTCGATCTATAATAATCGAGCTTGTGTAATACACATTTTGGTAAAATGAAGAAGGATATCATATACATCACCATATTGGTGAGTACTGAATTAATGAGAACTAATCTTCCTCCAAGGGATAGCATTTTACCTTTCCAACTACTAAGTCTCTTCTGAAGTCTTTCCTCGACTAGTTTCCACTCAGCCATCGTTAATCTCCGATAATGAATCAGGATGCCCAGATAGTTGATAGGAAACTGGCCTTGCCCACAACCAAACAGTTCCGAATATTCCGCCACAATGTTAAATAAAACAGAATAATTCACTTTTATGGAAGTTTATTTTGAGTCCCGATAAATGCTCAAAAGCAGCTTTAAATTTCGAGCTTTATCGAGATCATGTTCCATAAATAAAATTGTATCATCGGCGTATTGAAGGATTGATAAACCACCATCTACAAGATGTGGGATCACTCCTTCAATTTGACCATCAGATTTAGCTCGTTCGATCAATATAGCGAACATATCCGCCACAATGTTAAATAAAAGTGGTGATAGAGGGTCGCCTTGGCGTACACCTTTTCGTGTATGAAAGAAGCGCCCCGTATCATCATTGACACGAATCGCTACACTTCCTCCATACACAAAATTATTGATCAACGCTCTCCACTCCGGTGAAAAACCTTTCATCCTGAGTGTCTGATGGAGAAAAGACTAGTTGACTTTATCATAAACTTTCTCGAAATCAAGTTTTAAGATTACCCCATTCATCTTTTTTTGTATGCAGTTCATGAAATCCCTCATGTAGAACCACAGCCCCATATAGGATATTGCGTCCTTGCATGAAAGCGGTTTGCGATGGCCTTACCACATTATCATCCACTGTATTCAGTCTAATGGTGGCCATTTTCGTGAATATCTTGAAACTTAAATGTAAAAGGCAGATGAGTCTATATTGTTGGATCCTTTCTGCGTCTTTAACTATGGGTAATAAGATAACCTCACCAAAATTTAAACGGAATAATTCTAACTGTTCAGCGTGTAAAACACTGAACATTTCTAGAAGGTCGCTTTTGATTGTATCCCAAAAAGCCTGATAAAATTCAGCGGGAAAACCATCTGGATCCGGGGCTTTCCTATGTTCCATTTGAAAAATAGCCTTATTAGCTTCCTCCTCCAAGTAAGGAGCCGTTAAAATAGCATTCTCCTCCTGAGGCACTTGGGGTATATCTGCTATTTGGGACTCATCCAGAGAGAAGGAACTCTCATCTGGTGGACCAAATAGACCCTTATAATAATTAGTAATATAGGATTTGAGTTGCTCATGGCCGTCAATTAGACCCTCATCTAGTACTAGAGATTGTATACATTTTTTTTTTCTGTGACGGCCATTGACAATCCCATGAAAATATCTCGTATTTGAATCTCCTTTCAGAACGAATTGGAATTTTGAACGTTGGTACCATTTCAGCTCTTCTTCCCGAAGAAAATCCAGTATTAGATTGATTTTTCAAATCCAATTCAATGCTCGTTAGCGGTCTCACTTGAATATAAGCCCCTCAATCATCAATGAAAATGGATAGTTGATTCTCTCAAACTTCAGTTCTAAACAACCCCACTATAAGCAGCCTAACATGGCGCCCCACCCCCGGCGTCATTAAAATTTAAAAAGGGTTATGTTATTGGACGTGGCTACAGAGTGCCCGGTTACCGGTTTGTGTTACACGGTGCTCCCCCTGTCGGAACGGAAAACTTTCCGCAAGTAGAAAGTTTCATGCACTGACAGCGACAGCTCACCAGAAATAGACAGAGGACCACATTCACACGTATCTATGCTTTTCCAAAATAGCAATTCTCTAGCCCGCACTTGTTTTCCCCGCTCCAACTCATAATCAACTCATAATCAAACGCAACGTTCAACCCATGTTCTATAAAAATTAGTGACGAGTGTAGAGTAAAACAAAAGATGGTACTCCGTATTTATATTTGAAAACTCTACCCAGTTGTTAGTTGCAGAAATTATATTTCTGAGAGACAACGCATCCTCGTATGAAATAAACATTGATACTAGTACACTTCCAAGTTCGATGTGCAAAAATAATAATAAATACATACAATTGCAATTGCAATAAGTTACACAGAGAATTGGGGGAATACACCTAAATCTTCCATCATCTTGGATGTACAAAAATGATAAAAAATACATGCAATTGCACCAAGTTACATATATAATTGGGAGAATACACCTAAATCTTCCATCATTCTGGATGTACAAAAATGATAAAAAATTACATGCAATTGCAAAAAGTTACACATAGATTTGGGAAAATCATCATTCTGGATGTACAAAAACATGTAGAAATACATATAGTTGCAAAAGTTACATCTAAAATTTGGGAAATATTACTGTTGATATATCCTCCACAATTTTGGATGTACAAAATTAATTTTGGTGGATCCTTTCACAAATTCTAGATGTATAAAATTACTCTTGTTACATCCTCCATAACTCTGTATATGGAAAGAATGGCTATCTATTCATCAACAATTAGAGTTCATACAATACAACTACTAGGCCCGAAGTGAGAATCTCACCGCCCTGTAGGTTGTTGGAGTGGAACGACGCAGCTCATCTTCCATACGTTGGTACCGATGTTTGCCATGTAGACGGGGAAGCTGGCGGCTGGCTCAACTGCCCTGTCCGGCCAGGATCCACATGGACGCGGCAGCTGTATCTCGCCGGCGCCGCCGTCGAGGTCTCCCCCCGCGCGGGAGGGATCCAGATGGACGGGCGAGCTGCATCCGGCAGGCGCCGGCGTCAAGGTCTACCCCGCGAGGCCGGGACGCGAGCTGCAGCGCCGGCTTCAAGGTCTGCCCTCGCACGGGCACGCCGCGATCTGCGGCGCCAGCGTGGAGGTCTGCCCCGCGCGACCGGGATGCGAGCTGCAGCGCCGGCGTCGAGGTCTGCTCCATCCCCCGCAAGATCTCTTCCCCGCCACCGCAACAGGAGGTGGCTCGCCGAGAGCGAACGCCGCCGCCGTGCGACCTGCTCCTCGCCGAGAGTCGTAGTCCTTGCATCCCTCTGCTCTGATTGATTTTTTCCGTGTAGTTTGTGTGTGGGATTGAGAGCGGGGGGAAAGGAGATCACGAGGCATGTGACGCTGCAGGACTCCTTCACGTGTGAACACGTGGAGCCAAGTTGGTCCCCACACCGACTCGCGTCCGCCCACGTCCACACAAATCAGATCGGACCGTAGCGACGAGTGAGCACTCCGTAACTCCAGAACGTGCGCAGGCAAGAATTAGATTTAGCGTATGTTATTTTCATGTACAGTTCATTTTGTGCTAAAGATTTGACAAAGGGTTATTTCTGTGGCTTTTCACCCTCGCCTCCGACTCCCATCACCAGTTCACCACGACGCCATGGTTCCCATCAGCACCAGCGCCGTGTCACCCGCGTCACGTTTGGCGGAAAGCGCGACCGGGCTGTTCACCGCGTCAGCAGGGCTGTACAATCCCCCAGCGTTGGCCGCTGCCATCGGGGAGCCCCGAACGGTAGCTCCTGGTTCTCCTGATACCACAAGCACCATGGTGCCCGCGTCCTGTTCGACGGATTGTACGGCCCAAAGCATCACCGCGTCAACCACGATGGTGACCACTATGGCACTACTACAGGAGGGCGATCCAGAGCTAGTCCATGTTCCAGCAGTGTTCTATGTCTCTGCATCACCAGCCAAGAGTGGCAAGACGACCCTTGAAGTGGTTCCATCATCTATTGGCTACATCACGCCCTGGCTTTCCCTCATGCATGTTCCTGACACTGGAGATGAGTCACGGCCAAGGCCATGGCCATCGTTTCTGGTAGGTCAACTTAATGCTATAGTAAACCGTCCCCAACCATGGCCATCGTTTCCTTGTTGTGGAGGTATGAAGCCAACATATTTTGCTATTGGGAGTTCCTCTATACTGCAATTAGTGGTGTTTTCTGGCGACGGTGAATGGTGTTCATACTGCTAGTTTTTCGACTGTGTTTATGGGGCATATAATTCAGAGGGCAGTTTTGAACAATACGATACTGCAATGGTATACAATCCTGAAGCTTTTCTTATGAGCATGGGGGAGCATCTGTTATCCATGTTTTGGCTCAATTTCCATGTCAAGTGCACTACACGTTGGATCTTGAATGAGCCACAAGTGCTGGGATGTACCAGTATGGATGTTTATGGTTTGAGTCATCAGGCTCATGACTGCTCTTTCTTCTTCCTTGTCACTGTTGGATGCAATAGTGCCATGGAGTTTGGTATTCAGCCAAAAATTTCCTTTGTTAGTGACAAATCCGAGGTGATCTTCGGTGCATGCTCACATGGACCTGTAAGTCCATTTGCCCAGTGTCTGTGGAGTCATGTTCAGCTGATTTACCAAGATCAAGACAGTGGCCTTGAGAGTCTATGCAAGCTAGATGTGCAACTATTCACTGGACCCTGTGTTGTCATCTATCTGCTCGTTGGGGTTTCTGCAACTGTTTTCAAGCTATGGTACATTCATTGGTTCTGTTTCCTCTTCAGTGAACGGAGTAGTGAAGAGCGATATGGATTGGCATCATTACAATGGGAAATTGCTTGGCGACTGGCCGGAGAATATTTTGATGTCAGCACAGCAGTGCAATTCTCTGTTGTTGATGAGCAGTATCTTCTTACTGGGTCTGCTGGCCTATTTTTGTTCACCAAATTATGGGTTACAGGATTCATCTTCCATTATTTCCAAGGGCATGCTGCCTGGGCACTACCCATCTTTGTTACTTTGAAGGTGAGCCAGTATGTTCTAGCAAAGGTATCCTCACAAGAGTGCTACCTGAGAGCTCACTACTGCCAGTATGGCCATAAATTTGAAGGATTTCCATCGACATGTTATGCAATGTTGTTGTTGCTGTACTTGAATCATGATCATCTGAATCCCTACATTTGGTATCCTGCCCTCCACTGCACAGCTACATCACTGATGCAATTTTGCACGACCATGTATGGCAACCAGTGCCCTTCTAAGGGGATCAGATATGGTGCTTCCCTCAAGTGCAACCATTACAGATGTTGTCCTGGAGTTGACCTGATATTTTCTAGTGGAAATCTAGGCGGATTGACATTCCCAGATCATTCAAACTCTAGAGCACCCGTTTTGGTTCATCATTCGAGAAGATTGGAACTGTACATTCAGATTCAGTGTGTTGATGGAGTCATGGAGATGGTATAGTCACAAGGAAGCAACACACAGTTCTGGTGCAACGCATGGAATTACCATGGGATCCATGCGGTTGTGGGGACAAGCCGAATTTCAAGAAGGGGGATGTTAGGACCCTATTCCTACGCTACCTACATTGGTACCTAGAATGGCCCAAGGCTGGCACATGGGCCTGGCCCGGCAGTGAATCTCAGGAGCAGGTTACATATACCAGGGAGGAGGCAACGGAAAGATCATCCAGAAGGATCACGAACGGCACGGCGGCGGAACTTTCTCTCCCGCCTTGGCTCTGATTTCTCATCCCCCTTCATGCTTGTTCTTGTAATCAGCTAGCAAACACCAAATATCATGTATCTGTGTGGTGATTGAGTGAATTTAGCATTTGGGTGTTAACATTTGATGATGTCATCATGGAGGTAGGATGTTTGCTTACACCGAGGCGTCGTGGTATAAAGGAGGAGGGAGATTGGCGATGAACTCCTTGCAGCCATAGTCAGCGGTGCAGTGTTATTGTTCTTGTCGATGGCGTCGGCCATGCCGGACTCTTGCAGCGCCTGCACGCACTGCAACTCACCATAGCTGCACGCAAGTGGTGCCCCTGCCTCTATGAGTCCTGCTTGTCCTTGTTCATGGATCATCCTCTAGTGTCTTCTTCAGCCAATCAGCCCTGTCATGCTGGCCGTGAGGTGGATTGCCGACTCTTCCATGTACTCCTTGGGTTCCTCATCAACATCAGCCTTTTTTTTCCTCATCTGAGGCTCCGGTGGCAGACAGGCCTCCCATGCCCATGGCAACATTGGCTAGCCAAAATTCCAAAGCTCCTCTAGAGTCCAGACTCAATCAATCTCGTCGATCAATCTATCGCAGCTATTCTTGTCTTCCATAGCAGGAATGAAATGCTTCAAGAGGGACCAAGCACTGAACTTCATCATGTGCCAGGGCCCCTGGACTTGATCACGTTGAGGAGGGTTCAGTTTTTTTTAAAAGTAAGTAACTACACCAACATGCACTTTATTTCGAAGAGGTATGTTTTAATCTCCACCCTTGGTGTAACGGGAGGGACGGGAGGGGGGGGGGGGGGTCTATGAAAGCTAGAAGCACACGCCGCGTGTTACAGTTAACTTGGAATCAATAACACGAATTGAATCTTTTTTTTTTAAAATAACACAAATTGAATCTTTTTTAAAAGAATAACACGAATTGAATCTTTTTTAAAAAGAATAACAGGAATTGAATCACGAATAGAACAATAAAAATACCTAATGCGAAGATGCATGCCTACATAGATAGGTAGGAAGTTAACATGCGGAGAAGAAATGAACTTATCCCATGCACATGCCATCCCGTGCATGGCTCCACCCTTGATTTATTCTTTTGTGCTTTCAGATTTGGAGAGAGAGAAATCTTTGCATGCATAGTCTCACATCTCACATTCTCTCTTCCATCCATTTGCCCTCTCTTTTTTATTTCCAAACTTAAACTTAAAAAGTCCATATATGTTGGAATAATTATTAAAATAATAATTTGTTTTAATCTATGTTTTTTTATTCCGATGATATCTTTAAAACAAGTCGAAAATTAACGAAATACAAAAAACTGAATTCCGAAGCACAATGAAACAAAATGTTTCGGAAGAAAGTTTCATCAAAGCTTGAAACACAAGTCCAAAATATGATGAAACACAAATTTCACAAAATTTAGAACACAATGAAATAAACTTTTTCGCAATAAAATTTCACCATGTGTCACAAGTTTTTCAAAGTTTCATTAGGTTTAAAAAAGTCAATTTTCAAATATTGTAAAAATATTAAATATTGGACTTGTTTTGAAACTCTCTTCAATAGGAACTCAGATATTCAAACTATTTTAAAATCAGACTTTTCAAACCCTACAGAAGTTTTAAAATGTGAAAGGAGAGAGAGTGAGTTGACACAATATCTATGGAAAAATATAAGGGTGGACCATGCATGGGACAATCGGCGCTCGCCATGCGGAGCCCAAACGGAGGAAACTAACGGATTTGCTAAACGGGAACTTATGAGAGCGAAGAGAAGTAGTATTTGGTCAATCAGTAACAAATGAATCTTGAAAGGATAGAACGTCAGCAATGGTGGTACGGTGTCACTGTCGGATGTGTCACCGGAAAGTTACCAATTGCTTACTTGCTTCCATGGTTAGCTAGGAGAGGGGGAATTTTGGCAACCTCTTGCATCGGGACGAAATCAATTCCAAGTTAAGCATGCACAAGTCCAAGTTAAGAAACAGCCGGCGCCTGTCGAACTGATAGAAAGCAATATTAAGATGTTCTGAACAAGAAAAAGAAAGGAAATCTAGAACAGCACATACATACGCTTCGCTACTTAAGCGTCACAATTTGTTGCGTCTAAGCATGCGCAGATGTTGCTGTCTATCTTCCAGGGGCGATCACGGCACTGTCAATGAATAAAAGACAGTAGATTACACGGCATGCAACAATAATGTAAGTACGCTACGGCGCCAAATTCAAATACTAGCAAGGAAACATGTCTATGGTTGTTGGCAGCTAATCCAGCAGATTCTTGTTCTGCTGCTGCTGCTGCATCGATCTCCACAGACCCACACTGGCCGGAATATGAATATACTAATCAGTCACTTAACTATCTTTTCGATCGAATTAGTATGTAGTACGCCACTACACTAGCTACTTCTGAAAGGAACGACATCACAATGTGCCATATATAAAGAGGGACATGACGGATCTTCAGCTCCATCTTCATCCGGCCCGACTTTTGGCGCCAGAGGCAAATTGAAGCAGAGCTCACAGGTAGCTATGGCTCTACTCTCTTTCTCGCTCATCTTCCTCTTTCTTCAGACACAGCTGCTCCTGCTGGTCGCCGGCGAGTTCCTCCGCCTGCCGTCCGAACAGGATGTCGTCGGCACGAGGTGGGCCGTCCTCATCGCCGGCTCCAACGAATACTACAACTACCGTCACCAGGCAGGCAACATCTAACTGATTAATTACTTCTCCTTAATCATTTAATTGTATAGTAATAATATTTTCCAAGAATTTCTCTGCGCTATGGTGACTTATTTTTGACGTTGCTGCCGGATTCACTCCTGACTTAATTAGGTTCTGCTTAATTATATTACGCTGTACGTTCGTGCAGGCGGACGTGTGCCACGCGTACCAGATCATGAAGAAGGGCGGGCTGAAGGACGAGAATATCATCGTCTTCATGTACGACGACATTGCCCACAACCCTGACAACCCGAGGCCCGGAGTCATCATCAACCACCCCAACGGTAGTGACGTCTACGCCGGAGTGCCTAAGGATTACACGGGAAAAGACGTGAACGCGAACAACTTCCTCGCCGCCCTGCTCGGCGACAAGTCCAAGCTCACCGGGAGCGGCAGCGGCAAGGTCGTCAGCAGCGGCCCTGATGACCATATATTCGTCTACTACGCCGATCACGGCGGCCCAGGGGTCCTCGGTAAATATCATTCGGTCGCCATCTATCTTTGTTCAATTGAATATATCTTGCTTTATTGAATATTATTCGGCTTCAAATATAACTGTATCTTGTTTCATTGCATCGTGACGTGAACTGATAATAATGACGTTTGACCGAATGATCGGTCAGGGATGCCGGACGACGAGGAGTACCTGTACGCGAACGACCTGGTACAGACACTCGAGAAGAAGCACGCCGGCGGGGCCGGGTACAAGAGCCTGGCCTTCTACCTGGAGGCGTGCGAGTCCGGGAGTATCTTCGAGGGCCTCCTCCCGGGCAACATCAGCGTCTATGCAACGACGGCATCGAACGCAGAGGAGAGCAGCTGGGGCACCTACTGCCCCGGCGACGATGATGGCGCCCCACCCCCGGAGTACGACACCTGCCTCGGCGACCTGTACAGCGTCTCCTGGATGGAGGACAGCGACGTCCACAACCTTCATATGGAGTCCCTCAGGCAGCAGTACGGCGTCGTCAAGGATCGCACATCAGCGCATGAGACGTACAGCCTCGGCTCCCACGTGATGCAGTACGGCGACCTGGGCCTAAACGAGCAGAGCCTCTACCTGTTCATGGGCACTGATCCTGCCAACGACAACGCCAGCTTCGTCGGCAACTCCTTACCCTCGTTGAGGGGTGCTGCGGTGAACCAGCGTGACGCCGATCTCCTCCATTTCTGGCACAAGTACCGGAGATCCGCAGAGGGATCGACACGGAAAGGAGAGGCACGCAGGCGGTTGGTGGACATGATGGCACGACGATCCTACGTTGATAGTAACGTGGAGTTGATCGGCAACCTCCTCTTCGGCTTCGAGGAAGGTCCCAAGGTCCTCAACGCCGTCCGGTCGGCGGGGCAGCCTCTGGTCGACGATTGGGACTGCCTCAAATATATGGTGCGGAGATTTGAGGAGCGGTGTGGGGGCCTATCGCAATATGGGATGAAACATATGCGTTCTGTAGCCAATATTTGCAACGCTGGAGTTCGAGAGGAGGCCATGGACAAGGCTGCGTCTCAAGCGTGCGCGATTAATCCTCTTTCCATAGTTGTCTAATTGTTCCATGGGACATCAATCGCTCAATATTTGGTGTTCTTGATATACATGAATATATCCAATAATGATAAATGTAAATATATGCTTCAATGTACATTATTGCCACAACTAGTTTGAGAACCAAAGGTAAATATATGGTCATGTTAACCATGAAAGCAGGTTAAAAGAAGATAAGAGAGAAGTCCAATTTACCCTCCTAAACTCATTTCAAAGTTCAGATTACAATCCTCAACTTTACTTTGGTTCAATCCTAAACCCTGAATTCTATAAACCGTTCGGAATTGAACCTTCTACCCTTTTTTGACATGTTTTGAACCGGTTTTTCTAGTCAGTTAGCGGGTTTTCTTCCTATATACTGTGCCAACTCATCAACATACAATATACATGGTACATGTACTTTGTCTCTCTCCATATCTCATGATCACCTCATGCCTCATCATGATCGTCTTTCTCCCTGGAAAGAAGCCATGGCGATCACGGAGGGGTGCCTCCGCCGGACAATAATACTAGGCTTTGGCGTCTGTCCTCTACATCACCTGTCGTGCCCACCCTTCCGCCAGCACGGGGCAACCACCATGCAGCGCAGCGAGCCGCGGGGGAGGCGTTTTTGTTCCGGCGGGTGAAGAGTTAAAGTTGAAGCATAGAGTTGAAGATGAAGAGTTAAAGACATTGTACGCACTATTTTACCAATACAATACAGTACGTGACAAGAAGAACCAGCTTAATACAATGCAAGTGGTGATTTTTGTACCGTTTTTAAAATTCAGGGTTGAAAGTTGAACCAAAATAAAGTTGAGACTTGTAAGCTGAACTTTGAGACAAATTTAGGGGGATAAATTAGACTTCTCTCTTAAAAGAACACCTTGAACTCCCAGAGAGGCAAATCTCACTAATGAGTGATCATGAGAAGGTAAATTTTGATTAGCTCAAGAGGAAGCAAGATTAGGCTCAAGTGTGCCAATGACGACATTTTGATTAAGCACAATTTTGGCATAATATAAAAATAAGATATTAAATACGCTTAGCCTTGCAACAACTCACTATCATGATGGATTCGAAACAACAGAGGATACACACAACCAAACTATTAGAAAAGAATTATCGACACACTAATTAACAACAACATCGAAAACTTCCCTGAAAACACACGGGCCACAGGAAGGTTCTCCAAAAGCAATGTCTTCACCGAGACAGCAGCACACAGGTGTCTGCATTGCCAAATTCTATCAAAGATTAAATCATGAGTTTTCACCTGGGAAGTATAATTGAGCTTCGATTTCATGCAATGTCTTTAACAAGGCAACAATGCCAAAACACTTCTATTGCTCAGTATGGCGATGAACGTCAAACCAAGGGTTTTCATTCCGTTGCTCCACTCTCTGTACTGAATTAGCACCACAAAACCTCAACGAGACTTAGTGTTGTTGCATCCGCTTGACAAAGAACATTTTTTTCTTCTACCCTTGACTGTTGAACACAGACAAACGCCCACACTCTTGTACATGTTGTCTTCCAAACCACTTGGTAACAAATATGGATAAGCCTCACATTATGAGAATCATGAAACATGACATCTTAGAATGTCTTCAGCCTAAATTTTGGGTCTTCAAACAACACACGTAGTTCTGACTTGATCAACGCTACATAACCAAAACCTATGCTCAGATAAACATACCGACGGGAGGACGAGACAAGCGTGATAGGCACCACTGAAACCCACTTTAAGTTCCCCACATATAGTCTTTATAATCGGTAGATGATGGACTTGCGAAAATGGGAATTCCCTTTGAAAAATCATTTATGTTGTCCAACAACAGTTTTCACTGTACACCAAGCGCAATCTGGCCAGAACGACATGAAGCCGTATTACCCTGCCTCATTGGTTTGGTCACCCTTGGTATTTTTGTTTTCATGGAAAGATGCCATGACAACATGAAGTGCATCACACGGTTTGAGTTCCCATGCAGTGACGGAACTTCCTTAGGGACAAAGGGGGCCGTTGCCCCCTCCAAAAATCCTCAAGTGTACATATCACCTTTACCGTGTTGCACATAAATTGTACATGAAATTGATTGAATAAATTAAGTTAATTCTAGGTCGACCAACAACTAGCCGTGGTTATTTGTTTTGATGCATCGTGGCATGAACTGATAATGACGTTGTCAGGGATGCCGGACGACGAGGAGTAACTGTACGCAAACGACCTGGTACAGACACTAGAGAAGAAGCACGCCGGCGGGGCTGGGTACAAGAGCCTCACGTTCTACCTGGAGGCGTGCGAGTCTGGTAGCATCTTCAAGGGTTTCCTCCCGGGCAACATCAGCATGTATGCAACGACGACATCAAACACGGAGGAGAGCAGCTGGGGAACCTACTGCCCTGGCGAGACGATGGCGCTCCACCCCCGGAGTACGACACCTGCCTCGGCGACCTCTACAGCGTCTCCTTGATGGAGGACAGCGACGCCCACAACCTCCATACGGAGTCCCTCAGGCAGCACTACGGCGTCGTATTTTTATATTCATGGAAAGATGCCATGACAACATGAAGTGCATCACACGCAGGTTGAGTTTCCATGCAGTGGCGGAACTTCCTTAGGGACAAAGGGGGCCGTTGCCCCCTCCTCACTTTTACGAGTTGCACATAAATTGTACATGGAATTGATTGAATAAATTAAGTTAATTCTAGGTCGACCAACAACTAGCCGTGGTTATTTGTTTTGCTGCGTCGTGGCATGAACTGGTAATGACGTAGTGAGGGATGCTGGGAAACGAGGAGTAAATGTACGCGAACGACCTGGTACAGACACTGGAGAAGAAGCACGCTGGCGGGGCTGGGTACAAGAGCCTCGTGTTCTAACTGGAGGCGTGCGAGTCCGGTAGCATCTTCAAGGGTCTCCTCCTGGGCAACATCAGCATGTACGCAACGACGACATCGAACACGGAGGAGAGCATCTGGGGAACCTACTGCCCTGGCGACGACGATGGCGCCCCACCCCCGCAGTGCGACACCTGCCTCGGTGACCTCTACAACGTCTCCTGGATGGAGGACAACGACGCCCAAAACCTCCATACGGAGTCCCTCAGGCAGCAGTACGGCATCGTCAAGGACCGCACCTCGGCGCACGAGACTTGCAGCCTCGGCTCCCATGTGATGCAGGACGGTGACCTGGGCCTAAACAAGCAGAGCATCTACCTGTTCATGGGCACCGATCCTGCCAACGACAACGCCAGCTTCATCGGCAACTCCTTACGCTCATTGAGGGGTGCCGCGGTGAGCCAGCGTGATGCCGATCTCCTCCATTTCTGGCACAAGTACCGAAGATCGGAGGAGGGGTCGACACAGAAAGGAGAGGCGCGGAAGCAGTTGGTGGATATAATGGCACGACGATCGCACGTTGATAGTAGCGTGGAATTGATTGGCAACCTACTCTTTAGCTTCGAGGAAGGTCCCAAGGTCCTAAACACTGTCCGGTCGGCAGGGCAGCCTCTCGTCGACGATTGGAACTACCTCAAATATATAGTGCGAAGATTTGAGGAGCGGTGTGAGACCCTAGCGCAGTATGGGATGAAGCATATGCGTTCTGTCGCGAATATCTGCAGTGTCGAAGCTCGAGAGGAGGCCATGGACAAGGCCGCATCTCAGGCGTGCATCATTAATCCTCCTTCCTGAGTTGTCTAATTGTTGCATGGGACATCAATGGCTTAATATTTGATGTTTTTGATATACATGAATATATTCAATCTATACCTATACCTAATACCTAATATCTAATCTATACCTAATAATAAAGGGAGAAGCGTTTCCGCGGTTTGGTCCGTTTCGTCCATATAGTTTCGTCCGTCCCGAGTGTTTGTCTGGCATACGCCGTTCTCTTTGTCTTTCCAACGTGGGCCTAGAAAAATCTATACCTACTAATAAAGGAAGGAAGGTTTCTCCCTAGATTTTCGTCCGTTTTCAAACTGCCCTTAATTTTCGGTTGAATTACATGGAGTGCCACCGCACGTAGATGAAAAACGATTTGCCAGACCATGTGTTGATGGCCGATCGCTCGCTGGATGTGGGCTTTATTCATCGTGTGGGCCGTGTCCTGTATAGAACGATCGAACGAGAGCTCAACTACCTGTGTGATCGCTTCCCTTCCTAATATCACGTTTCGCTGGGCTGGTAAAAAACAATGCGTACATTAGTCCCACCTCGTTTGTTTCTACGAAGTCTCACCGGTTTATATACCTAAAGTTACTACATTTTGACAAGCCACCCGGAAGTAGCAACATGATCTGGAAGAAATTAACTCATCGGGTGGTGGCGATCATTGGAGCAAAAAAGACTGCGATAGAAAAGGAAAAGCAATTCGCCACCTAACTGCCGCAAGTACTTCTAGATTAGGTTTATTTAAATTTAGTCAAATTTCGTTCGAATCTATATAAGTTTGGACGAATCTAATCGAATCTCGTTTAAGTTTAAAATTTTCGAAATTTTATTTGAAGAACGCGACTGGGGAGCGACGTCCCCCAAACGCGGCACGAACGAAACACGTTCCCCAAACGCTCAATCCGACGCGTTTTGGAGGATGGTTTGGGGGACGCGACTCGAGATGCTCTAAGGCTGGCTCTGCACACCGGCGTTGCTGGTCCCACGGTGCATGTGAGAAGCAGCAGGGGCGATGCACCTGCTCAAGGGAAACGCTGCTAAAAGAAGTGTCGTTGTGAACATAGCTCACTGTATTTTTTTATAAACAGTACCAACGACATGCAATTCTATACTGTATTTTCCACATGCAATTTTGTAATTTAGAAAAGGATTAATCTTAATGTCCACTCTCCCACATTCTTATATTTTTTTTTCAAGCTTCAACTACATGCATTAGTAGATCACAAACCCTTGAAGTAGAAGCCTGCTAAGAAAATACTATGTTAAATGCACAAATCAGTTAGCGCACCAGCTACACCTAATTGAAAATGTGGTTCAAGTTAGTTTTTTTTGCATCATATTTTCTAGGTAGCGCCTACCAACGTCCTCGTGGCGGACGAGGAGACAATCCGGAAGAACGAGCGGTGCCATCATTATCAATCACTTATATGATTTCTTGGATTTGATCTCTTAAATATTTTTGTAAAATTAATTTCTTACTATTCTTGGCACCAGAACGAATGTGGCAGAGGATAAGACGGTATTGAGCTTTTTTGCGTGTAATTTTTTTAGTTATGTCATGTTAGAGTAGACCTAGATTTCATGTGTGTCAAGAATGTTTTGTATAAATAAATATGAACCCGTATCAACACACTTATATATTTTCTACTACTAGAAGTTAAGAAAATAAATAAGGCAGGTGAGGCTAGAAAAACATGGCTTAATCAAGTTTGGGTAAAATTTAGGTAGCATCAACATTTGACATCTAAAATTTGATTTTAAAATCTCCCGATGCAACGCACGGGCTCTTGTGCTAGTAATACTAAAATACGAAGTGATTTCCTGGTTTGGTTTGGTTTGGTATGTCATAAAAACTACCCCTAAAATTGACATAAAATTACCACCATGCCACCGGTAAGTCAATAGCGATTGGCCGAACAAGTGTGTACATACGAAACGTCACCTTCCGTCCCGTATCTTGACTAAGGCAGGAATCGGTAATCCTGGACATACGGACGAAATGGCTTACGGAAAATGTACGGGCTGACGTGGGTTGCATTGGTTGGTTGAAATTTCCTCCCCTCCTGAAAAACCGGGGCTGACTTTGGATTCCCATTCCTGCTATGCGAGTCCTTAAAACTTTTTGGTAAAATGTTTTTGTAGGTGTAGCATTACTCGGCAGGAATCCATGTCCGGGTAAGGCTTTGGTCCGTGTCCAGCCCGTACATAGACATACCTATAGGATTTGGTTCCTCTGGCCTATATGGATCGAGTAGCCGCCGCACCCCCGTTCCACCCAACACACGCAGCAGCAACCCCTGATCAATCAATCTACCGGAGAAGGGAATAGCTAGGCCAGTTGAAGAAATGGCGGCTTTGTATTCGTCGTCCCACCGCCAGCTGCTGGTGTTGACTGTTGACCAAGGCGATCCATCGGTTAGCCGATGAGCTGCTATGCAAGGTGTCCGGGAGCGATACGGAGAGATATTTGCCAACATTGACAAAACCAAGCGTACATCCAGGGCCGCTGGACTTGATCACGTTGAGGAGGGCTGAGTTTTGTTTTAAATATAACTAGTATAATGCCTGTGCGCTGCCACGGGAAAATACAGTTTCATAAGCTCACATAAAGACATGCAAATTCACGTGCATATAAAGAGATGGCCATATATTGCCCATGCTGCTGTCTCTTAATTTCTTAAGTTACAAAATTCATTTAAGATACTGATTAATATTGAAAAACCACAATTTCCCTTCCCAGCAGAACTTCCTTTTTAACCCTTAATTAATATGAAACTTCCCTTGAGTCAGTCGATGAGACTATGGAAAAAGAAAAGAAACACCCAAATTGACAGACAGCCGCCCATCACCTCCCTTCCCACTCTCGACCTTCCCATTTTGTAGCTAACATTATTTTTCTCTCGTCGAGCATCCTTCCACACTGCCGGCAACCAGAAAGCCCAATCCCCTGCCTTCCATCCGCTGGCCTCGATGAGCACCCTATCCCCACCACTTCCGCCATTACCACACCTCGGCGGCACACCCCTTTTCTCCTCCGCCACTCGTTGATTCTGGCAATCATGGGAGGAGGAACACAGCAGGCCCACGGCCTAGCATTCGATGCCAATGGAAGAGGAGTGACAGACCTTGTGTCCACTGGATCCGCGGTACATGTAATCATCTGCATATGTTCAATCAATGAAATCACAAGAGCCAAAGCGTTATGAGAAGATAATTCAACAAGAAAAACTTATAATCATGTGCCATGTAAATGAAAAATGTAGGGAGGATGGCATAAACAAACAAACCTGATCCTCGATCGACCGGGAAAATATGTAAACATTGTTGGCAAGTGCACTTCTGCTACTCTAGGATATATAGACATCAACAGATGAATGAGAAACTACAATCTCTCTCAATCACATATGTTCTCATAATTCAGCTTTTTTAATAGTTTAACTCACGCAAGATTTGTCGTGGAAACTATAAAGGTACCAGTTCAGAGGTGTATAAATGCACACAAAAGAGTTTGCTCATCATAGAAGACTTACTACATAATAACAACTTAGGCATTAAAAACAGATAAATAGATGTAGTGTAAATTGTATTGCCACCTTACAGTGTTCAAAAGGAAAAGGTACTGCAGTCGATGATACTGGAAACAAATCTCTATCGATTCTTCCCAAACATCATATTCACGAACTTTACGCCAACCATGCTAACTTCATCCACCTAACACGTAATGCTCACCACGCCGGTAGCTTGACTAACACTTAATGCAAAACATCTGCAGTTATTTTAAAAAAATTGACCAGGATACAAAATATGAAAAGCTACCGGTGCAGTGAACATTCTAGTGACTCGGGTTGATGTGCAATGGACATAGGGCATCGTATTGAATGATGGTGTGAAATAGAGTGGAAAAGCTTGGCAGTACCAGTAGTGGAAGCATAATATGACAATGCCATACATGTCCAGTCTAAACAAACGAGCATACTATGTTGAAACTTCTTGGTGATACAGTTATGCGAAATTGTACCGAAAACCAAATTGGACTTACTATTTAGCAGATATATTTTAAGTTGCAATGTATTTCAATGAGTGCAGTACTAAACTCAAATTTAACAATACATCAACAGCTTATTCAGTAAAAGAGCATCTACAAAATTGCCCGAGCTTCCAGTCCAATGCAGAATTTGGGGATGCACAACCTGAATCATGGAGAAGTCACAAAAGTATTTGCACAAGGGCAACAACTAAGGATACTGCAGGGTTAAGGACATATCTGAATATTATTTATATTTTCTTGTCTGAATTTATCCTCCACTTAACCTTATTCAAATCAATCATTAAGTATATGGTTTCGAACAAGATTTTGTCAACTAATCATTTTTTGGCATCATATGTAAATCCCAACTAATCAATAATTATATGAATTTGTTGAAAATAAATTATGCCAACTGATTAGTAGTACTTGGAATCCGAAATACATGCAACTTAAACAATAATTTAATGATTCATTGAATACAAGTTTTTTTTACGAACTAATTAGTCATCACATGCATCAGAATAATATTCTTTATACATCAGTTCTACTTGGATATGATTCAGAAGTGTGGAAACGTACATGAGTTCTACTCAGTTGCTCATACCAAAAATTCCTTACGTATGCATAAGCTACATCAGATCATGTCATACTTCCTCTTATCCACATCTCCCCAAAAGCGTCGAGCTCTAATATGTCCATCATGTGATGAGTTCATTGGACAGAAGATAAAACCCGAGTGTGTAAATTGGCATTTTTAACTGAACATTATATAGAGTGTACCTGTTGAAAGGTTTCAAATGATGACATATTCAGAGTAATTTGATTAGCAGTGCACAAATTACTGCAGCGCATCTACCATGTCACATTCATTTAACATTAGTATGCATAAAGAGCAGTAGTTAAAGCTTCAATTGAAGGGAAAGCAACGGTACAAGCACAGTGACTACTGAATTATCAAGTTCATGAACTCCTTCCGACTACAAGGATGATAGGGCAGAAGATTTGCAAACTGCCAATGCTGTGAATAGAATGGCAGCTTATCTGCAGGTTGCAGATAATGGAGGGAGCACTTGTCACCTCCAACGTCAACATGTCTGATCTCTACCCAGCCAAAGCCAATGCTGATCATGCTTCGGTCAAGGAGGTTCTCTACTTCTCTTACATCTGGGATAGAGGTAGGGGTAGGAGCTTGAGGTTCCTTGGCACGATTAACTCGCAAGACATTGTCAGTGTAACCAAGAATATCTTTATGCATTCCTTCACAGATACAAAAGGTTCAGATGGTCACGGTTAAATTTGCAGTTGGGAACGTAAGGGACGAGATGACAAATCATAGTAGACAACATAATGCACGATGGGGTAGTGAAAATGCTCGCATTTTGTGCACGGGCAGTTGGAGGCATATATGGAAATGACGTGACCTAGAGGTCAGATCTCCACCACATCTCGCTGCACTCCCCGATCTAAGGTGTAAGAGATTAGAATTATTCTACCGTTCATGCTCAGTGTCAGGTCTAGAGTGGTGCAAAACCTCTGCATTGGGTAATTAGTACTTTTTTTTACCTCCAAGTCACGGTCCTTGTTTCGGTCGGCACCCAATAGCTTGCCAGAAAGGTTGCGTTTGAGCCCTTGGACATCTGAAGCACACAGAGTTGACAAATTAACTTGTTACCCGAAATCATACATTAAGGAACAATTGGGCCTTATAAATACTGTGACAAGAATTACTAATTGGTAGATTCTATTCTGATCAGTTGGCAAGCATTGTATATAGGTACCTTGATCATCAGGCCTGAGGCGGCCTCCAGGAAGCGGGAAGGAGGAGTTCCTGACTTGCAGAACGTGCTGGTGTCCGAGACCGTCGTCGACCGCGCTCCCTTTGTGCCCAAGTAGTAGCGGATCAGCTGGTATATCTCCACCACCTGTTGCTCCCGTGATCTCTCCCGTGTCGCCAAAGGACCAGCTTCCGCCGGCAGCATCTCCAGTCCCATGGACAGGCACCAACTCTAACTCGCCAGCCCAAGGAGGCAAGCGCGACCACTACACGATGTTGCTCTGCTCTCTTCTCTGGTCGGTCAGGGAAACCAAGCGGGAGGCGCGCAACGTGTCGACGAATGAACGAGTCACATCCACCCGAGAAGATTGACCGCATCGTGTCGTGCAGCACCGGCGGTGAGCTCGTCGGCCAGGACAGCCGGGTCGAGCGTCCGGTTCACGGCCATCGCCCGCCCAGTCGTCGTGGGGGCGGTAGCCGTCGCGAAGATGGCGGAGAAGCAGCGCTGATGGAGGAGGTGTCAGCGTTGGCGGCGGGGGGGGGGGGGGCGGGGATGGGGACGGGGTGGTCTCCCTGGTGGGATTCGTTGGGCTTGGCCCATTTGGCCATCTGGACGTGATCCATGCGCGACGGGTGACGGGAGTGTGACCAGAGAGGCGACGTACCACGAGACTGGTTGACGACGGAACAGCTTCCTCTTTTTTAAGTAGTACAGAAGATTAACTACACCGACATGCACTTTATTTTGAAGAGGTATTTTCAAATTTGCAGAATCTGTTCATCGTGTTGTGCATATGCGTGATTTCAAGTTTTAGGTCTTCTTATTACTGTTTCGCGGTATGTTCCTGTGTTCTGAGCCATCATAGCAGTGTTGTGCGTTGCTACGGGATCTCATCGCATATTCTACAATACTAATAATCAAGTTAGCTTCAAGTCCTACATTTGATCTGTGAATATCTAACAATTTTAAAATAATATCACAATTCAAAAGCCTGAAAGGGAACTATGTTTTCCTCTCTTTATTTTTTAAGCATAGCATGCAAGCTGAGAGATTAACTCATAACAAACATCCTAACTCTATATACGTGTGTAAAGAGATCTTGATACAACACGACATTGTACAAACTCTAAAATATGTCAAGAAGTAACATGATACACTATCCTAGCTTTTCTCTTTCACAATGTTCTTTTTTTTAACAATCTCACATAACTCGGGTTTAAACTAACCAGCACGAAAAATAACAGAATCCAAGTTGCTTTAACTTTTTTTGCACAAATAACCCTCCAAACACTTAATTTTATGAATCGCACGGAAGTTGTCTTCTTCCCCTATGGTGCGACGCACCGAGCCAATCTGATGCTCCAGCCCGTCCACAACCCCACACTTGACCCCATCTGCTCCGGTTTGGTATTAATTTCTAGAGGTGATAAATATCTTTGTATTCTTAGACATACCTAAACAAACTGCTATTCAAAAATTTACAATTCTGGCATCGGCCACTACAACCCCTTTCATAGCTTAAATAGAGCACATGGCCAAATTTATACATTTCCCGCATATGAACAAGTGAGGACATGCAAAAATTGCATGTTTCAGAGTATATACATGGATATCCTGTTTGACAGTTTGTGAACCAACAGGCAACACAAACAAACCAAAGGCAAAAAAAAGGAAATATCGCATGCATGTGTCTTTTCATGAGGACATACCTCCCAGGCTATCCCTGAGAGAATTGCACCACCCTTCCACCCAGGCGCCACCTTCTACCATACGCCATCGCATAGGTCCACCGGCGATCTGCAGCAGCAACACCTCACTAGCTTCTCCTCCTACAGATGGATGTATGTTTCACTGCAAGTTACTTTTGTTCTTAAGGGAAACAGTGCAAATTTCATTGGAGTATGTCTTAAACAGAGTGCACATAGATGGACTACATATCCACTTACTTCCCAAGAAAAGGATTAAACATATCAACTTCTGAATAAGTTTGAGTTTCATCTCCATCCAATAAGTAGATTTTGCCATCCAATTACTCAATCAAGAGTTCCTTTCTCATGGTTCAAACTGGGGCAAATTATCCACTTGTTACTCCTTGTATAGTTGTATTATAGTATTACAGCACAAGAACAAAGAGTACATAAATGCAGTTTCAATCCCCCCAACAAAGTAATGAAGCACATTTAAATATCATAATATACAAGTGTCATACTGTGAAACTGCTGGAATTTTGGGCATTTGGCCTTTGGCCCATGGCCCATTATCAAATTCTGAAACTCACATGGCCCATTCCAATAATCAGTGGCAGCACTAGTGGGGGCTGAAGTTTAGTCCCACATTGCTAGTTGGGAGGGAGTTGGAGTGGTATATAAGGTGGACTGTTCTAGTCCTAGTAAGTGAGTTAGAAGAGAGAGAGCCCTCGCGCACTCCTCCTCCTCCGCCGCCCGCCTCGCCTCGCCTCGCCTCGACACGTCGCGACGCGCCGCGGGTTGCGGAAATCTCGCCGAGCCGAGCTTATCAATTTTGAGTCATTAACGGACGCGTTACTACCTGTTTCCAGTTCGTTGCGCCGCCGCCTTCGTCTTCCTCATCCCGTCCGTCGGCGTGCATTGCGGGACAGGGCTCCGGAACCCTGCCTCTCGTGAACCTGTACGGGTGAGGGGCAATCAGGTTTTGGGGAGCGCTCCGGCGCGACTACTGGCATCACGACGTCATCGGACGACGAGTTCCTCCACACCGACAACTTCTTCCCGGACCTCAGCGACTTCTTCGACAACCTCAACATGGGCGACAACGACGCTGCTGCAAAGTATGTGATCTTGTCGTCTCTCTTTCAGTTTCTGTTAGAGTTTCTTCTTCTAGTTTGTGTGGTAGATGCGATCAGTTTATCTTGTTTAGATGTGATCTGTTCATCTACCTTACTAGTCTGCATGATTAGTTTATTTGTTATTTTCGTAGTCATGATTTATCATTTACTTGTACGGATTATTTCATATGGATATTTGCTTATATATTCAACAATCCATAAACCTGATTATAGGCAAATCAATTCAAGTAGCGTTGCTGCCGCTACTCGACCTCCCCTCTTTTATGGTATGCATTACAAGAGGTGGCGCACAAAGGCAGTTCTATGGTTTACAAACCTAGGCTGTTTTAGCGCCACAGATGCTAGACCTGAGGGGCCTCTCTCTGCAGAGGAGCAGGAAAAGTTTGAGAAGGTCGACGCCATGTTTAAGGCGGTCTTGTTCAGCATTCTTGGGGACAACATTGTTGACCCGTACATGGCTTTCGACCATGGTAAAGATGCGTGGGATGCGCTCGAGGCCAAATTTGGGGTCTCGGACGCTGGCACTGAATTGTATGTCATGGAGCAATACTATGACTACAGGATGACTGATGAGCGCTCCGTGGTTGAGCAGGCTCATGAGATTCAGTCCCTTGCCAAAGAACTCGAGCAGTTTAAGTGTACCTTACCGGACAAATTTGTGGCCGGCGGCATTATTGCCAAGCTTCCTCCCTCGTGGAGGAACTTTGCTACTTCTGAAACATAAGAGACAAGAGTTTTCCGTTTCGGATCTCATTGGCTCGCTTCATGTGGAAGAGAAGGCGAGAGCAAAGGACACACGCGCTCGTAGTTTTGAGGGAGGTTCTAGTGCCAATGTGGTACAGAAGAAGAACTTCCAATCTCACAAGTCTAAGAATAAGAACAATGGAAAAGGCAAGTTTAACGTGAAGAACAAAGCCTCCAACTCAACCAACTTCAAGAAGAAGACTCCTTATAAGAAGAAAGGGAACTGCCATGTTTGTGGCGCTCCTGGACATTGGGCTCCTGATTGCCCAGAACGCCATGATCGGCGTGAGAACAGCGGCAAGTCCGCAAATGTTGTTATTGGTGTTGATACTGAGATGAAGGACATTGGGTACGGTACTTCTCCTACTGTCCTTTCAGTATGTAATTCTCCTGATTGGTGGATAGACACCGGAGCCAATACACATGTATGTTCTGATGTCTCTATGTTTTCTTCTTATCAGGTCGCAAGGACTTGCTCCGTGCTGATGGGAAACGGCTCACGTGCTTCTGTTCGTGGTGTTGGATCAGGAAAGACCATCCAGCTGAAGAATGTGCAGCACGTTCCATCAATTAATAAGAATCTCGTTAGCGGATCGCTTTTATGTCGAGATGGTTTTAAGTTGGTTTTTGAGTCCAATAAAGTTGTAATTTCCAAATGTGGACAATTTGTTGGAAATGGTTACGTGTGCGGAGGCTTGTTCCGCTTATCTCTGTTAGACTGTTGCGGTCAGAAACCCACCGGCGAGCAGCGACGGGCAACACGGAGGCGGGAGGCTCCGGGACTGCGGCGGCCCTGGTCCCTCCGAGCGACGGCCCGCAAGACTCGGCACGCACGTCCGATGCTGGTGCAGGGCGTGCCACCCGACCTATACCTGGTCAGGAAGGTGTTGGATGTGCCTCGCTTAGTTTCGCATGGCATACACGTAAACATTAAATACGAGCCTCGATCGGCTCTCAGGTTATCCTGTGAATCGGCTCAAGGAGTCGATCCACCCATGATGCGTACGAGGTGTACGATCAGATGGTGGTCCTGCTTGATCAAAATACAGCTAAAACGACCTACTACGATTTAGGGTTTTCACCGCATAATCGGAACATCCTACTCGTGATTGAGCCTGGCGGCCACGCACGGTGATAAACCGACCCTAGACAAGGCCTAAAAACCAACATGAAGTTGATCCCCGGAACATCCTGTCTAGGGCTAGCAAACTACACCCTACGTGCCACTGGATCCTTCAACCCGTTTGTAAGGCCTAACTATGCAGATATTAAACTAATCCTTGAAGAACAAGGAGCAATCATAACGGATCGGATCTACTAAATAACGATCAAGCGGGGTGCCGCCCTTACACCTAAGATAGGCGTAAGGGCGGCTAGACGTCTAAGGGTTGCACGACGACAGCATATGATACGATGAACAATGCTAACCCTAACACATCTATGATAACTACGTTGCTCGCCATCAACAAGGCTTCGACGAGCAACGCATGAACGACATAAACGTGTACTGCCTAGATCGCAAGATGCGATCTAGGCAGCATGATGCTTACCCGGAAGAAACCCTCGAGACAAGGGAGTTGGCGATGTGCCTAGATTGGTTTGTGGTGAACGTGATTGTTGTTTATTTCATAAACCCTAGATACATATTTATAGTCCGTAGACTTTCTAACGTGGGAATAATCCCAACCGGGCACGAGCCAAACTCTATCTAATCGACACGTATCCTACTATGTTACAGATACACGGGCAAACTAGCCCAAACTTTGCATATAAGGCCGATTCATGTATTTCTTCCATGTATATCCTTCAAGCTCATCTCCAATCGCGGCCCACCTCTGCTCCGGTCAAATTCTGGTGATAACACATGCCCCCCTGGTTTTGGAAATGACAATTCCAAAATCACTCTGTTTTTGCTTCGTCGGGTCATGTCGTGGCAGAGCAGAACCGCCGCAGTATCCTTCATCATGATGCCTTGCCTCCTCCACTTCTCCGCGTGACCTGGCAAATTTTTTTCTGTTGGGAACCATTTCCTCGAAAACTGCTGTGGCATTGAATCTCCACTATATCCCCTTTTATTTAACCGCTCCAAACAGTTTACTTCTTCATCCCCTTCGCATTAGCACTCCAAAAGCCCTCCTGCGCCACCATGTCTTCTTCCTCCTCCGCCTCATCGGGTCTTTCCACCCAATCCTCCTCCTCCCGCGAGCCGACGCCGGAGTGGGACCCGGAGGAGGCCCATGCGGCCAACATCCGCCGCGCCATCGAAGCCGGGGAGGAGTCCAGTCACGACTTCTCCGTCTGGTCTGAGGACGACAAGTCCTCGACCGACGGGGAAAGTGACCTCCGCTTCCTCGACGGGGAAACGGAGGAGGAGAGCGATGACGATCGCTTCTCCTGGGATGACTTCACCTCCTCCTCCGAGGAGGAGGAGGAGGGAGGAGGAGGACGACACCTCCTCCGACGAACCGCCGGCCAAGCGCTTCGCCGCCGGGGAACCTCAGCGACCGACGGCGACGATGGCGATGCGATGAGGAGGACGAGGACAATGAGGGTCCCGCCGGCGGCCGGCAGCAGCCGACGACGAGCCCGCGGGAGTAGCGCCGACCGGCGGCGACGGCGACGACGAGGGCAGCGACGGCCCGTAGATAGGACCCTTAGCATAGGATCAGTAGTAGTAGACGGGGCAATGTATCCCCTAGTACTTCCTTTTGAGAGCAATCAGCTCTTTATGTAAGAAATCCTGTTTATCAATGAAGAATTTCCCCCAATTTGATTTTGCCGATTTCCTTTAAGCTAATTTAGCCGATTGCCCCTCATACTGACTTTGCCGATTATCCACTTAGCCAATGCTCAATGAGCCGATGGGCACGCATCGGTCCTTAACAATCTATCCTTCAACTGATGATTTTGAGATCTGGTGGATAATGTGGAAGATATTCCTTCAAGGGAGCCCTTAAATTCCTCCCACCAGCTCCAGTGACCCTCTTCTGCAAGAACTCATCATCTTTGAAGAAGATTATGATGCAGGGCCAGCCGATGACACCCCAATCGGCTTCTAAAAACAGAGCATCTGCCAGGTCATCTGCCCCCCGAGCCTCAGTCAAGGCGAAAACAGTGGTGAGGACACACAGTTCAGACAAATGGACCCGAGCTCGAGCAAATCTGGGGAAACCACCATGCAAAGCCAGCCAAAGCCGATCACCTTTCTTCCGTTGAAAACCGATGTTGCAGATGATCACCAACGGCTGTATGAGCAAAAAGCTGCCTTGTACGCTAAAAACACCTCTGACGGCACTGCTGAACTGGCAACCTTACGCACGGAGTTGGAGGTCCTCGAAGACCGACTTGGTCGAAATCCGCGTCTTGAGTGCGCAACTGGTAGATCCCATGTAATTTGTACTAGAGTCGATGGCTGTGCATCGGCTTTGTTCATTAGCTCTAAAGTTGATGTCTGTGCATCGGCTGTACATCGCGAGGAAATTTTTTTTTAATGGCCGATTTTTCTACCGACCCCCAATATTTCACTGCAGATGTATCACACATGTTCGTCTGATTAGGTGCCCCCCGAGCCGATTCTGTCAGGTAACTGCGGATATCGGCTCTGTAGGTAGCCAAGGCACTGTATTTGAACGTCGGCTCTGTTAAGACCAATGTTGACTTCTTCCAGTTCATCAGCCGACGTAAACCCGTTGCCCGTTAGATCGACATTGAACACAGGCAGAACGTATGGTGAGGATAATTTTGGCCGATTGCTGGAATCGGCCTCCATGTTGATTGAATAGCTCAATGAAGGTTTTGCAATGTTCCTCCATAGATCTTTGGGGCCGATCACACGGATCGGCATCGCCACGTTTGTCCATAGATGTTGCTCTTGTTACACGGTCAGGCCGGTGGATAAGACCAGCCTTACCCCGTCCTTCGTCACGTCGATGCGCTCGCAGTCGTCCAAATTGATGCCTGAGAGTGGCTCTTGGCCTGTTGTCTCCCAAACGTTCATGCCAGCCGTTGAAATCTCGGCTGAATCATCTGCGTGGACGACCTCTACTTCATCTCCATCCCATTGTATTAGGAATTGGTGCATCGTGGATGGAATGCAACAGTTGGTGACATAGGCATCCCAAATGGGCTTGCCAAAGATAGTACCCGGGGTTTACTGAAGGCCCATTATCCGAAGAATAAGAAGATTCGGGAGCCCAAGATATATTAAGGAAAGTTAGAGTTGTAATAAGAAAGGTTATTTGTAATTTGGCGGGGTGAGTTAGAAACCGTCCCGGACTCTGTAACTTGTACGAAACGAAAACCTCGGCTCCACCTCCTATATAAAGGGGGAGTCGAGGGACGAAGAGATAATCGGATCATTGTTCACAAACCCTAGTTTTCATAATCATCGAGTACTTTTCGGCTGAAACCTTCGAGATCTACTTACCCTCTACTTCTAACTAAACCCTAGCCTATAACCCGTAGGCATTGACAAGTTAATCCCTTGTCAATTGGCGCCGTCTGTGGGAATTAGAGGCGTAAGGATCTGATCTCGATGGCACGTTCAAGATCTTCGACATCGTCAACCGCAAGCAACGCAATGGATCGAGGTAAACAGATCGCTGCTGGTCCTGTCGATTTTGTTCCTCACCCACCCTCCCGTTTGGATGCATATGCGTATCTGGCGGAGCCCATGGAGATGACGTTCGGAAGGTTCCACTTTCGCATCGAGAAGGAAGGATCGTATCGTGTCGAAACTCCGATTTCGTCGGGATCGTCAGCGGTCGATTCCGATTTTTCAAGCTATACATCGTCAACCGAGTCAGGAGAAGAAGAAACTTCGGCACCACGCTACGTCAGCACCAGAGCAAGAGATAAACTCGCCAAGATCTTCAGCGACATGTCGTTTGAGTCATCCGCGGACTCATATATAAGCAATGGCTCAAGCAATGTCGACAGTTACGACTTCATCGACAAATCTATCACAGTGGGCAAGGTCTTCATCAATCTCGATGATGATGTCACCAAACCCAACATAGATCTGAGTACAAAATATCATCAGATTTATGCCATTGAGGATCAAGAGGAAACATCTGAGGCTTTCGACGATCTGGGAAATCCATACGTCGATCCCTCCAATCTGCGACAAGGGCTAGGCAACAAATACCTCGGACCAGAGCCACGAGATAGAGTTCAACTTTCACAAGCAGCGTGGGACAGAGCTGCGAGAGCTATGAACGGTACAGAACCAATGGCTACCACAGCCACACCAGAGGAATTACAAGCATATCAATATAGGCTCGCACGAGCTGCCAGAGAAATAGAAAAACAGACAGCTGAGTTGAACAGAGAAAGGAGGCAGCTTCTGCATCCAGCAGGAGAAGAGCAGATCTAAGTCGACAATCTAGAACTTCGGGTGATAGCCACAGGGAGGCTCGGAACAGAGGAAGATCAAGGTTACAACACATACCCGAAGCAGAAAGAGAGCACCTGGTTCAAAACCTCGACATGTCCTTTATGTCGATAGATACAAGAGGAAACATTATTCCTAAGACACCAGAAGCTGGGTATATGGCAACACAAGCTTTTA